>OX387343.1:26299309-27534309 GCA_947563465.1 Archips xylosteana | reverse complement strand
CAGGTCTCGGACTAGTATTCCAAATATGCACCTATGCAAAACGTCAGATTCCCCGCCGCGAAGGCAGTCTGAGAGTACGAACGTGCTTAATCATGGCGATTTTACAATCAATGCGGAAACATCGTAAGCATTAATGAAATGTAATTCGTAACATTACAGCAACAACTAGCCTCAGCCTACGTTGAACATACAGCAGCCGTAACAACATTCATATCGTACCTACTCCCTAATAAAAGTCTGAACAATACATGAAAGGAATGTCTTAATTACGTAATCTTCGCACAGCATAGCCAAGAAGCCTATAATTATGCCAACTGCCGTTTGGTCCATTCATTGTTCAAATCGCAGGTATTGTCTCTAAAATCATCGAAAGGTAAAACTATTTCGGTATTAACCCTCGATCATCTATCTCATCGAGTAGGTACCTTAGAAACTGTATCAAAGTTGTATTGATCATGATTATAATATTATCCTGTTTAACTTAGGGAGGAAGACCTGTGGGCGGCCTGTAGTGGGAAAGTAGATCCGTACTTTTCTTGCCACCCCCCATCAGCGCCTATAGAGGTGTTGATCATTGGCGTGCCACCGACATTGCCCATCGCTCACACTCTGGCAAGGCACGACTTAAAGGTTAGTGCTGAGGAATATATACCCTCAAATATAATAGCAACCGGTCATTGTATTCTGGTGGGTCACGAAAAACGTAGATTTCATGTATATTCTTACTATCGTCAGTAGCGTCAAGGCGAATGTGATAGTTGACCGACCTAAATGCTTTTCACTTTATTGTGACAGTTCCTATATTATCTCATCTTCATTATCCCAGCCTATATAGGTCCTACTGGAGGTCACAGGCCTCCTCTCAGAATGAGAGAACTTGGGTTTGACTCTTAATTCCCACGTGGGCTCTGTATCGATTGGGAACTTCATTCACACCATTGAATTTCTGCGCAGGTGTGTGCATGTTTCCTCACTATATTTTCCTTCACCGTAAAACACAATATGGTAAATTTTAAATATGATTTGGCAGTGATGAAGAAGAGTAGGTACCTTGATTAAGCCTATAAGCATAAATTAGCACAGAAGGCGAGCCGTCACTGCATCATTACCCCATACAATAGAGTACTTCCCTACCACAAATATTGACACGTAGTGTTTCTATTCTCTTTGGAATTATTGTCACTCGAAAATGTACTCTGTGACTTTTAGGTAGATACTAACGACTAACTGCTAGTATTTAGGTAAGTAGGTATATAGGGGCTGTCAAACGTGATTGTCGAATCCGTTACGTAACATTATGCAATCTTAATCTATATCAGTGAGCCAGTGGTGAAGACTACAACAACCCAATTCCCCCCGGGTTGACTAAACTTTCAAAGTTACCAAACTTCACAAGCACGCACGCATTTTCAAGAAGAGGATAAATGGGGTTTTTAGGTTATTTTATTATGCTCCGGCTTTACTTGCAAAAAAATTTACGCCCCGCCACTGCAGTGAGCTGACTTCATTTGGGGGTAAATCAACTTTTTCATGCCTCCCGTTGCAATGGTTACACGAATTTTGTCCCTTGAACAACCTAAGCATTTTTCTATGAAACAGTATGACGATATCACTTGGACAACCGGGGACGGAGTAAACAACACAAATAAGTTGATTTGCCTTTGGACTTATTACTCATTAATTGTCCTGACACATTCCAGGCTATGTGGGCAAGCTTGGAGCAAGAGAGCGAGGAACATGTGTGGATGATACCGCGGCTGTTGCCCAGCAGTGCCCTGCCGCGTGCGCGCCCGCCACGCCCCTCTCGCGCCCGTGTTGTAAGACAACAAATTATACAATTCTCGACTGGCTTATGGAGTTTCTTCCTCATGTCTTGTTTGTATGTGTTGAATGTCATCGCTAGGTTTGAGCGATCGATCATCACATCGCATTACCATCATAAATAAATAAATATCACGGGACAATTCCCACCAATTGACCTAGTCCAAAAGTAAGCTAAGCAAAGCTTGTGTTATGGGCAACGGATAAACATACTTATATAGATAGATATATACTTAAATACATTATTAAATTAAACACCCAAGACCCGAGAGCAAACATTCGTATTTTTCATACAAATATCTGCCCCGACACGGGAATCGAACCCGGGACCTCAAGCTTCGTAGTCAGGTTCTCTAACCACTGGGCCATCTGGTCGTCAAAGCATCATGCCGCACTTTACGCTAACCCTGTTAATAGGTTCACACCACCTGTTTGTTTCTCTGACTTAAACAGAAAAATACGTAACGTACATAAAGACTCGACTAATAGGTCGACAAGCTTCAAAGCTCTTGACAATGGACCTGTGTTGGTTTAGATCTTTTTAAGCTCTGATGGTCCGTAAAGATACAACAAAGCACTGTTGAGTTAACCAACAAGGAAAGGTACTCAACTGTCCGGCTCCGATTTGATTTATTTTGTTATATATACTAATATTATAAAGAGGAAAGATTTGATTGTTTGTTTGCATTGAATAGGCTCCGAAACTACTGCACCTATTTCAAAAATTCTTTCGCCGTTAGAAAGCTACATTATCACTGAGTGACATAAGCTACTTTTTACCGCGGGAAAATACCTTTTCCTACGGGAAAATTAATTTATCGCGGGCGAAGCTGCGGACGGAAGGCTATTATATTATAAAGAGGAAAGATTTGATTGTTTGTTTGTTTGTTTGTTTGCATTGAATAGGCTCCGAAACTACTGTACCGATTTCAAAAATTCTTTTGCCGTTAGAGAGCTACATTGTGACTGAGTGACATAAGCTACTTTTTACCGCGGGAAAATCCCTCTTCCTACGGGAAAATTAATTTATCGCGGGCGAAGCTGCGGACGGGAGGCTAGTTTTGTTATATGTTGCAGCCATAATCAAAGTGTGTTCCGCGGAACCCTAGGGTTCCGCGACACCCCTGTAAGGGTTCCGCAAGACTTGAAAAAAAAATTCAAAACACCTCCCTCTGGTCGACCGTTCTGACGCCTATTAATAAAGAATACACTTTTAAAAACTATTGTTTTATTGTAGGGTTCCGTCAAGTATTTCGCTTTCCAAAAGGGTTCCGTCACCAAAAAAGATTGAGAACCGCTGTGTTAGAGAGTAGTCTAAAATAACAGACCCATATTTTTTTTCTATTAAGTTACAAATTATTACTGGTTTGATTATATATGTTTGAGAACATGAAGGTATAATGAATGAGCACGTGATTTTTTTTATTTCCTTTAAGTCCACAGTCGCCTAAATCGTCCAGTCCACACCACACCAGACCTGGCATCGTTTCTACATTATATCTTTAATGTTATTCTAACTTCTTCACATCGCCAATTCCACAGAGTCTAAAGACGAAAGTCTTCAATCAGTGCGTCCTACCCGTCATGACATACGTTGCCGAAACATGCACACTCACGGTAGGGCTGGTCCACAAATTTAAAGTTGCTCTACGTGCTATGGAAAGGGATGGATACTCGGAGTTTCTCTGAAAGATCGAATTCGTAACGAAGTGATCCGACAGAGAACCAAAGTTATCGACATAGCCCACCGCATTAGCACGCTGAAGTGGCGATAGGCCGGCCATATAACCCGAAGAACCGATAACCGTTGGGGTAGACGAGTTCTTGAGTGGAGATCACGGATCGGCAAACTTAGCGTAGGACGTCCTTAGACTCGGTAGAGCGATGATCTTCGCAAGGCGGCTGGCAAGAGCTGGATGAGAGTGGCCGAGGATCGTGCTCAGTGGCGTGCCATGGGAGAGGTCTATGTCCAGCAGTGGACGAACATAGGCTGATGATGATGATGAATGTTATTCTAATTTAAAACCTAAAAATATGTTATTTGGATTTATGACGTGACTATGAAATTAGTACAGTTAGAAATTCATTTAAAATTTGACTAGGTATTCATCTCTTACGTATACTGAAATTATCTCGTCTAGACTAGAAGTAATAATTTAGCAGCAGTCGCCGAGCCGCTCTTATTATGTTTATACAGAATATTTTTTGCTCTAATATTTTTAACGCTAAGTAGGGATAATTCATTGATTATTTGTACCTAATCCTAAAAAAATACTTATTGCTTGTTTCAAGATAATTTAAGATTTGTGATAGCATTCATTACATGAATGGAGAGAGATTCATTATGGATAGAAAGTTGCAGACAAAACCAATTAGGAAAAATTAACCCTTAGGCAATAAAGTAAGGCCCCATTTAATGGAGCATACTACAATAGAATCAAAAGCAGCTATCAAATGCATACCTGATAAAGTATATTTTTAAAGCCAGACGTATTTTCAATAATTACAATGGACATTGTGACTTATTAGAAAAAAAATAAGGTTGAATTACCAAAGCAATGTACGTGATCGGTAAATTGGCTCTACCTTAAAAAAAACGTATATTATAACACGAAGAAAAGGGAAAATGCACACTATTTTTAAAAAAAATAAAACACAAACTATGGATCAGTCATGACAAAATATTTAAAACTAGCTTTTGCCCGCGACTCCGTCCGCGTGGAATTAGTAATTTGGGCAGCTTATTTTTTTTATCCAATTTGCTTTTTCATCAATTATGGCTCTCCTTAGTTCCTCGATATAAAAAAAATACCCCCGCACCCCCCCCCCCCCACTCCAACCGACCCCCCCCCCCGCACACCCGCGTTCACATTCACCACCGTACTCCCAGCGTGAATATATATAGCCTATAGCCTTCCTCGATAAATGGGCTCGATAAAAGTATCGTATCTTTCTTATTTGTCAACCGATTCAAATGAAACAAACATTAAATGTTAATCCAAGAAAATACCAACATATCAGTGAAAACAGCATCCTTCTAGGTTAAGCCGTTTCTGAGATTAGCGCGCACAAACGCACAGACGAACAGACAATAATTCTAAAAATCATTGTTTTGGGTTCTATTGTGCTAATAAATAGCCCTAGTGACAGTTTTGCTCAAATATCTTCAATGTACAGACACCAACTTGTTACAGATTTATTATATGTATAGATATAGATAGCAAAAGTTTGAACGGTGCAACAACGAAACGCCACATATTTTATTTCATAGGTTAAGTAGGTCCTGTCCTGACCTCTGGACCGTTCAATATTTTAATTAAGTAGCTCGTGAATCTAGGTATTCCTTATGGTAAAGAAAAGATTATAGACATAGCATGTTGACTGAAGATAGTTTTAATTTGACGGTGGTGTTGCCAGAAAGCTGAGGGAGCCGCGAGGCGTGCGACGCGCGGGACGCGGCGCGCCATTCGCCGCCTCCTTCGAGAAATCATCGCCGCACTGCCATTGCTAGCTCCGGGCGAGCAGCAAGAGAAGTACGTGTACCCTCAAACAAAAGAAAGGTCTTTGGACTAAAGCAAAATGATACAAAATTACTTTCTGGGGCTTTCTTTTCGTTTGCTAACCTTATTGAAGTTTATCTTAACTCTCGAAATTGGCTGTATCTTTTTATTCAACTGAGTTGATTTCAATTGTTAAAGGCTTTGCCCACTGCCCGAGCCAACTCTTCAGAATAATATCGAAGTTAAATAATACACCATTTGAGAAAACCTACCTTTTAGAAAAGGTGTATGAAAACGGAATTATAGATAACTAGCTGTCGCCTGCGACTCCGTCTGCGAAGAATTTGTTTGTTGCTATCGCGCAGGAACTGTGCAATTTTCCGGGATAAAATCTATCCTATATTGTTCCGCAGGGTCTCAAAATATCTCTATACCCAATTTTATCTAAATCGTTTCGACTGTTTTGCGGTAAGACTTAACAGAAAAAACAGTGAAATAGTCAGTGTTACTTTCGCAATTATAATATTAGTACGGTTTTTGGAAATAAAAATGATAGAAACCGACATTTTCATATTCCTTCTATTTAATTACCTAAGTAGTTCATTTATTAAATGGTGCTTTAAGGCTGCGTATCCACCGGCGCTGTGCGAGGATGCGTTGCGAGGGATGTGTTTGTCATGAACCAATAGAAACACTTCATTTAAAAGGTCCTAAGTGAATGAACAGTTTCTATTGGTTCATGACAAACACATCCCTCGCAACGCATCCTCGCACATCTCTCGTGGAAACGCAGCCTAACACAAACCTATTTTCCGAGTGGAAGTAGTTCCGGTAGGGAGCCATGCCGAAAATATATTAAACAAAGTGGAGGCGCTGTAGGCCAGCGCAAAAGCCTATTTTAGAAAGCTCTTCATTTAATATTTGTCACTGCCTGAAACTTTCTATCTACTTAGCCCACTTTGTAGTTGATAGAGTTATTTTCAGTGGTACAGAAGCAGGTGCTGAAGTGGCACCCTCCGTTGACGCCTACACCTCGGCACAGGCAGTGTTGCCCGCGCCATCGTTGCCCGCTACCCGCAGCGTAGCTGTGCAGGCACAGCCAATCACGTAAGCTTTAATATTAGTATCATAGTCTAAGATCCGGCTGCAAAATTACTACATTCATAACGTAGATAACCAAGATTTATTTTTTACATATTTTTATAAATGGGGGAACCCATTTCTCATGAGGTGCCAATTAAAAATTGACCGCCATTACTGTTAATTTAAATACTATTAATTGGCTTTTCGTGAAACATTTCGTTTACGTCCTATCGAAATACAGCATGTGCAAATGCAACTCGTTGTGGGCGATATAACGTCCCGCTTTACTTGGAAAAATTACAACAATAGTTTTTTTTTTTATCACAAACTGCTGCCGCTTGCGACTTCGTTTGCGGAAACTTTAGATTTTGTTTAACCGGAAGAACATTTATTTATAATACTAGTGGGATATTCATTTTTGTTTCACATTTTGGTTTTGGTTTTGTTATAGATATTGTTCAGAATAAAATTTTGTACAAATGACGCCGGGTGTAATAAAAAAAAAAAAAACATTTATTTCAGACCAAGCAATCCATTTCGTGTTAGTATAAAATTTATGAACTAGGTATTAGTACATATTGTTTATTTTATTTTTGGCACATATATACAGAAAAAAAGAAAAGGGAATCAGCAAAAAAATACGTCAAGCACTGATTAATTTCAGTCGGCAATTTTTGCTCTATACTAATGTAATTTGTACATGCTTTCGTAACTGAACTCAGTAAAAAATATACATTATCGTCTCTACTCTCAATTCTGTGTAAACTATTTTCAAGTTTTAAGTTATTCATTCGTATATCTAGGCCCTTGACTGTACATACTTGTTCGTAAGATCCGTTGCGTTTTAGTAACATGAGCTACTGCTATGTGGTTAGTTTATCTTATCGCATAGGTATTATCAAACCGCAATCAGAATGGGACTGTCAGAACTGTCATTTCATACATATTTTGACATAAGCATATAGAATTACTGTCAACTCCAATCCCTTTCTAATCGCGGGCGAATAATATATAAAGTCATCACAACCCAAAAGCTATACCCTCTTCGCATCCGCAAAGGAGCTAAAGTAGCTTGTAAAGTCAAGACTCTAACCGTGCAGTTTTGTGTGCATGCTGTCTGTGCAGATAGAAGATAATCGCCCACTGAGGGCTTTTAAGGCGTTGTGAGGCATCTGTATTTTCCCATAGTGCAATTTTTGTAGTGCCACATTTGTGCCTGCCTCTTAACACTAAACCTCTATAAAATTATACTTATTACAAAATTCACCTCACTTCTCAGAGGGTTTTCCTTGTAAAATCGAATAAATAATACTATTGTATGTTTACGTTGTGAAGAATTTTAAGAAAACAGGTATAGCAGGGCTAGGCGGGTGCTATGCACCATGATCCTAACCAGCAAAGTTTAAACTTAACTTGAAAGAGAATTTGTTAAACCCCTAAACTTAAATTTAATAAACCCTTTAGACTACTTTTTTCTTGCCCAATAGATATCTATTTTATTGAGTATTATGTCAGTAGCTTTATTATCTGTACCCTGCGTGCCCGCAACATACGATAAAGATCAGATTTTAAGGTATTTGTATTATTTTGTATTTTTACTAGAAAAAAATTTGGGGCCCCCATTTTTTTGCGCCAGGATCCTAGCTTAACTTGCTAGAAACATAATTTAAAAATTCACATTATTAGTTTGGTTTGTTGGCTTAAATCGTATCTATACGGCGGCGATCGTTTACGCAGACACTGAAGTGTTTTGTGGATGGTTTTTTACATGTTCACTGAATGCAGTGAATTAACTGTCCCTGTACCTATATATCTTATAATTACTTAGTTATAATCATATTTTAGCTAAGTGTATTTTAAGTAGGTAGTACAGCCTCATTTTAAAACGAATAATCCAATAGGTACCTACACATCGTCTATTTATTATTGTTACAGATCAAGCGTGGATAAAGGCATCATGGGTTCCCGCTGTCAGTTACAAACAAAAAATACTAGTAAGTACATACTTACTTATTTAACATTCATCATCAGGGAGCGTAACTTTGGTTGCGGGTGATGTCATAATAACGCAAAGTCACATATCTAGAATGTTTTTTAAACAAAATTGCACTGTCAATACTTAATTCTTAATAATTTAATGGTAATGTCATCATCATCATCATTTCTGCCGCAAGTCGTCCACTGCTGGACACAGGCCTCTCTCATGGATACCCAACCAATATAGTTGGAAGCGACTTGCATCCAACTCAAGTGAACCTGCGGCTTTCACCAAATCGTCCGTCCATCGCGTTTGTGGACGTCCCACGCTGCGCTTGCCAGTCCGTGGTCTCCATTCCAGAACTTTTTCTTTTAGAGAATGGTAATGTAATGTAATAATATTTTATGTTTTCTATTTAAATCTTTCCCCTTTACATGTACCTAACCTAATCTTAGATAGAGCTTGTCTAATTTAAAATGACGCGCCCCACCACCGCACTTACGCACAGGATTTTGAACCTATTTAAGCTATATATAGGGCTATTTTCTACTTTCAAATCTTGTGCGTAAATGCGGTGGTGGGGCGCGTCATTTTAAATTAGACAGGCTCTACTTGGGTAGTTTTGCCGTGACAGTTTTAACCACACGCAATGACTCGCTAGACAAAAACACTCTGTAGGTATGTAGCTTGACGTCACACGTCTTTCATCGGCACCAAAGTTTCGCTCCCTGTTCATCATCATCATATCAGCCAAAAAACGTCCACTGCTGGAGAAAGGCCTCCCTCAAGAATTCCACAACGTTGGGTCCAGCGCTGCTCGCATCCAAAAAGCTCCAGCGGCCTTTAGCAGATCGTCGGTCCATCTTGTTGGGGGCCTTCCCACGCCACACCTGTGTAACATTATTGTTGTATTAATAAGTACAAAAGGAAGTAAATTTTAAGGTTCATTAAGTATAAGTATGTAGTCACAACCTGTAGCCGTAGGTACTAAGTACCAGTTTTTTACGTTGTGTTGTTGTTTATGTTGGTAAATACGTGATGAATAGCAACCACACAAGTTTACACTATTTTATTCAAGCAGTAGTATCAAACCGCGTTTAGAACAGGAAAGTGACATTGAGTGAAAGCTACACTGAGATAGACAACTGGCTCCTGATAAGCAATAACGTATCAACCCACAAAAACTCGAAAATTTAGATTTGAATACGAAATTGTACCTTGTTGCCTCCTCTACGTTTTAAAAAACCGAGTTATGTGGCATAACACATTCACAACATCGAAAAACAGGAAAAATGGTTGAAATCTCAAAATGATGTATGTGTGGGTTGAAATGTTATGTTATTACTTATCAATCAGCAATTCAGCATCCAACTGTCAAGTATGACAGCCTCCTCTTCTCTCTTAAATCCGCCGCTATATTGCGTACGATATCCTTAATTTAGACTTGACTCTAGACTTGCCCTTGTGCTTAATCGAACTCAATAATTATATTTTGATGTAATCGTCAAGGTAGATTACAATTCAAATTTGTCACAAATAAACGGTGGTCATCCTGAAAATTTTGGTTGTCCTTGTTTAACGAGAAAGGCCAAGCTAAAACCTGCACTGATAATTGATTGCGTCGTCACCAACCCCTCTCAATAATATTTTCATCTCAAACAAACAAACAAAAACAAGGTTGTCCATGGTCGGTCGGGTTAGTTAGTTTAATCTATATAAAAAAAAATGAATCACCGAAATCTATGTAAGTACACGCATAACTTCCGCGATCGACTGCACCAGATTGGATAATTCTTTTTTTGTTGCGTTGTGTTGTCAGGAAAAAGTTCTTATGAAATCAATTTTAGAAAAAATACAACGGGGGCATCAGCTATTTAAAATAACCATCCTATAAACCAATTACAAGTGCCTTAGTTTAACGTTTGTGAGTTCGGCAAAGTTTCGGACGGTTTTAGGTGGGTTGAGATGATTTTAGATTTTAATTTTTTTCTCAGCTTGTAAATACGTTTCGTGCGTGATTTAACTATCAAAATAATAAGAATAAAATAATCTACAACTCTGATTTTTTTTATCTCTCTCCAAATAAAGGTGGGTGTGTGATGAGTGTTTAAACTTCAGAAACAAAAAAAATTGACAACAGTAAATTTTTGCGTGGTGGTGTAAGAACGGACGAGCCTGCAACTTCATTGCTATTGCCGCTAGCATAGAGTTTACTATAGAGAAATATCCGATTTTACCCACTGATAAACATATAGTACTTATTGGGCAGATAGCATTACGAATTCTGATTTCGGATACGATTTTTATTTTTTTAAATTTTTTCCGTCCGATCTTACACCACGCGCCTACAATTGAAGAAATTGTGGATCTCAAACTTTTTCACGGGGCCAATGAACTCAGGTTCGGGGTCAGTGAACTCAGGTTAGATTTATATATCTTGAATAAAGAATTTTGAATTTGAATTTGAATTTGAATTTGAATTTAGAATTAAGAAGAAAAAAATAAAACAATAGTTCGACTGTAAAAGATGTGATGTGGCTTGGATGTGATAAGACTTTTTTGTATAGGTACCGTTTATACTTATTATATATATATGCCACGTATTTGTGTAACCATACTAAATAAAACAATTACGTTTGACGATCGAAAGCTCTCTGTTTTAGTATCAAATTACGTTAGCACCGAGAGTCTGGTCATGACCCATAAGTCCAAAGTTTGAGAATTTCTGATAATTTTAATCGGATAATTTTCATCCGATCTTTAGCTACTTCGAGGAAGACCGGATCTCAGCCTTGAGTAGCCATATCCTAATTCCAATTATACAGACCTGTCACAAATTTAATAAAAATTATATTTACTCTATTAAATAATCTAAAAATCGCTTCTACAAACCATTTTTTTCAAAAATAGATGTGTAGGGTAATTTCGGACTCATCACAAAACTGAAAGTCCGTCGATTTTTTACTTGGCGGCAAATAAAACACGACTCGTTGGTTGGAGCAGCAAATGCGGCCTATAGAGGGGAGCAGGATGAAATGTTGCATCGCGTCGGCTTGCCAGAATTAAAAAAATCCCCCGAAATAAGCGTAAATTTAAATCATACGTTCTTACCCGGTGTGCAATCTTAGTCGAACTCACCTTAATTACATGATTAGCAATTATTTTAATTGATTTGGTCTTTGAATACTTAGGCATATATCTGGAGCTCTTATAATTTATATTATAACATTATTTTTTGTGCACATTTAGTTTTTTGGCGATCAGTAAATTTTTTGCCAAAAAAGTGTGGTGTTCAGAAATATTTTTGACGGTCATTTTATTTGTTCCCGTTATAAAGTGAGAGGTTTGTTGTTACAGCGGAGGCGGAGGGTTCAGGCGAGAAGCGCGCGCGCACACCCGACGCGTGGGTGGGCCGCACGCGCGCGCTCCGCGACTCGCATGTGCGGCTCGTGTTGCGCCAGTTGCGCCACATCGAGCGTCTCAACCGCGCGCTCGACCACGCTGTACCAGCCCTCAAGCATAAGCAATGACTATTTGATTCAAATAATAAACTGCTCTCTATGAAATTATTGTTCTTATTAGCCTTTACCTGCGTTTCCGTCGAATGGAACTTATCAACTGAATTTAAATTTCAGAATTCTTGTAACTCAAGCGAAGCCCCGGTTTAGCAGGTAAGACCTTTACCAGGGGGGTTTCACTCCGCAGTTTAGTTTAGGTATGTTCGGCCGGCGCGCCACCCGGGCAGGCGTGTGGCAGTAGGTTGTCGGTCGGTCTTCGGTTCGCACGCTAGCCGAGTCGCGCGTAATCAAGTAGGTATCTTTTTAGGGTTCCGTAGTCAACTAGGAACCCTTATAGTTTCGCCATGTCTGTCCGTCTGTCTGTCCGCGGCTAATCTCAGAGACTGTTAGTACTAGAAAGCTGTAATTTGGCATGAATATATATATATATCAGTCACGCCGACAAAGTGATTTTTTTTAGGGTACCTCCCATAGACGTAAAGTGGGGGTGATTTTTTTTTCTCGACTAACCCTTTAGTGTGGGATATCATTGGATAGGTATTTGAAAATAAATAGGGGTTATTTAAAACTATTTTTTTATAAAGTGAATATTTTCGGAGATATTTACTCCGAAAGTTCAAAATAATGCGTCCCCCCCCCTCTAACTTTTGAACCGCACGTCTAAAAAATATGAACAAAATCACGTAATAAATACTTTCTAGGAAAAATATTTTCAACTTAATCAGTTGAGCAGTTTTTAAGTTTTTGAAAAAAATATTTCTAAACTAAGATTATAATTTAACCGCCATTGCTAGCATTTTTTTTTTCTTTAAGAACCTATTAGATCACGCTAACAGTATCTTCTTTCAAATAAAAAAATATATGTATTACATCTGAAAAACAATCAACATTATACTAGTTCTAGTAGACTGTAATTAGGTTAGTTACCCAATTCGCCGATAGATGGCGCTGTACCGCCGAGGCTGGGACCAAACCAACCACATTAATAAAATATGCAAAGATTTTTTCGTACCTGCTACGGAACCCTATCTTGGGCGTGTCCGACACGCTCTTGGCCGGTTTTTTCTATGATTTTTGCAAAAAACAATGACTTCTAAACGATCTTATAAATAACTTACTTACTTACTTAAGGTAGTTTACTGGATTAATACACACTGTTATTTTTCTTGATTTATATACCTACCAAATATCGGCGAGTGGGAACCCTGTGCCCTTGGTTTCGGATCAGCGGTGCCCAACGGAATATGAACGCTCGTATCACACGATAAGTTTCAATTTCGCGTGTAAGCGTAAGAGTACGCAAGTTTTTATACCTAAAGTTGACTTTTGTTCGAGAGTGATCCTTCTGTACGTTAGTGCTTTACTTATTCTGTGGCTTTGCCTGCCATTTTTTATGACACTTCCTTCATTAGAAAAAAAACAATCCCATCAAAAACATTACGTAAAAAGATGCAAGTCTCGCTAGGCAGTTCTTATGTACTGCAAAAAAGTTTTGAGATGCAATAAAACCTTGGAGTTACATGAGTATATCCCAGGAGTTCCATTAGTTCTAGTTCCATATGGAACAATAGGTACATATGTAAATGCCAAATAAATGATCCCAATAGTTCCACATGAAACTACATATCTACTAAGTTTTACACACATGACTTTGGCTTGACACTAATTTTGGCAAAAAAACGAGAGTTCTTTAAAACTTTAGTTAATGAATATTGGGTTGGAAATAAGACGTTGGTTTGCTCGCAGTAGGTAGTTCCTTTGGCAGTTCCTTCGAGAAGGAACTTGTGCGATAAACGGGTCTCGTATCGTAGTATATTCATAAGTATATACTTATATGTAAAATATACATACAGCCGAACATAGGTCCTTCCCCTTTTTTAAAGTCGGTTAAAAGTCGTACTTAGTTGCAAAAGGTAGACGTTAGATTATGATTATGAATAAGTATGTACCAGTAGTTACTACTGGGATATTTCCTTTTAAATAAGGCACTGGTCCCACCGCCGGCGACGGGCAATAAACGAGTAGAACTAGAAACTAGAAACAAGTGGGCGAGCGGCGAGAAGCGAGTGTGTAGTTTCGATAGTTTTGTCGCTCGGCTATAAGCGAGTGTTCGAGTGCGACGGGCGATTGTACGGTAGAATGATCGCTCTGTATGCTTATACCTTGACAAGCTCGTGCGCGGCGCTCGGCGGAACCTTGTCGCAGGGAGCCTCTGCTGTCCTTAACGAGATTGTTTTTAATAAGTGCGGCAAATGCTGACTGCGACAGGGTTCCGCGGAGAGCCGCGCACGAGCTCGTCGGACTATGGTATAAGTTTTACTTCACCAAAATACTTCTCGATAGCGTTTACGTAAAAATTTCAATTCTATGGAAACATGGACGCGCGGCCGCGGAGGCGCTGTCCATGTTTCCATAGTAATTGATTTTTTTACGTAAACGCGATCGAGAAGTATTTTGGTGAAGTAAAACTTATACTAAGCGTACAGGTTGCCAAGCGTTCATCGCCGAGTACAACTGAGCGAATTTTATCATTGATAGCTTTTATCGCTGCGATCAACTAGTGAAGAGAGAGTCCTCGCCGACAGTATGAACAGCCAGCCGTAAACTATAAATATATATCTCTCTCTTTTATTTACACGGGAGCGATTATTTATTGTTCGTTTCTTAGATTATTTATACAAATTATAATTATTATTATTTATTTTGTATAAATTATCTAAGGTTCGTTTCTTGGGCGAGAAAATCGCCGATAGCTCATCGCTAATTCGCCGGCGGTGGGACCAGTGCCTAAATATCCTATTAGTTCCATATGGAACTGAAAAATATGGAACTCGTGGGATATCTCCAAATACATTTTATAGTTCGCAAAGAAATAGTACGTAAGCCAAACTAGCTCCAGATTATTTAGCGGAGTAGATTTGATGCTCCACCATTTGCTATCGATGGGAACATATCTGGCTAAAAACTTTCGTCATAAATTGTTACCTAATAATATTTAGTTAACTAACAACATGTTAGGTATAGTGACCACAATAATATTAGATAAAAAAAATATTAAATAAATAAACATTAGGGGACAATCTTACACAAATCGACCTAGTCCCAAACTAAGCAAAGCTTGTACTATGGGTACTAGACGACGATAAACATACTTATATAGATAAATAAATACTTAAATACATAGAAAACATCCATAACTCAGGAACAAATAAGCCCTTAACGGGATTTGAACCCAGGACCTCTTGCTTCGTAGGCAGGGTCACTACCAACTAGGCTAAAGTGGTCGTTAAGTACTTATCTTTATTTTTTTAGTGCACTAAATGACTTGGTTTTTTTTTACAACCTTTTTATTAACTTGCAACCTAACTACCTATAAAATTGTTTGTTCGGGTGGAATCTTTCAACTCAAGTTTGAAGTGGATATATCTTCATTCAAATGAGCTAAAGTTTTGCATGCATGTTAATATAAATCCGATGACAATGCAATATTATTATGACATGGAACTGATCTGATGATGAAGATAGAGGGTGGCCATAGGAACTCTGTTAAAAACGACACGACCACATCGGTTCGGCCTCGTTTGATTCGTCTTAACGAGCGAGTACTTTGGTAACCATACCTCTACCATGAGTTACACTAGTTTACAGTGACCGTACTCGCTAGCGACGGCGTAAATGATTTGTATGGAGAATTGTGTACAGCGCCTCTAGCGGTCACTTACGGAAGTACAATTCTCCATACAAATCATTTACGCCGTCGCTAGCGAGTACGGTCACTGTAAACTAGTGTAACTCATGGTAGAGGTACAGGGGCAAAAAGTATAATCAGCAAAAAAAAGCTTGTATTAAAAATAACAAAAACTACTTACTGGACTGTTTTTGAATCATGGTAACACTTCATAACGGGTTCCAAGATGCAGGCTCTGCCTAGTTTCGGGCTCACTGGATACTGATTATGTAAACGTTTATTCTGTAAATAAATATTTTCATTTTCATGTAAGACTGCGACTCGCACTAGACTCATTTTTTTTAACATACTTCCTATAGTCCGATTGGCTTAAATTTCATTTGTATGTGTTGCTCCGATTACTGACTGAAATTTTTTAGTCAACCCACTTGCAACATATTAATTTATCAACATATTTAATTTCATATAAAATACTTTTCATTCATTAACCAGCTCAGTGTAAGTCGTTGTATACACGGATCCTAGGCTAGTAGGCTTCTTTTACAAAGGCATTGATACTTCAAACATTGTATGGAACAAACAAATAATTGAAGGAAACTCTAAACCAAACCTCCGCTAGCATATAACTTGATAGGTAAGTATATAACTTGACAAGACAAAATCCTGTAAACAAATAAAATTGTTTCTTGTATTTGTTCTGATAAATACAAAAGATTTTGTGGGACTACCCAGCTGCTTTTAGAATCATTAACTTTTGCTCTGTTATTTATTACTTACTAGCTGTTGCCCGCGACTCTGTCTGCAAAGAATTCGTTTATCGCTATCCTGCAGGAACTATGAAAATTTACGGGATAAAAACTATCCCAACTACAACTAACTAAAACTAACTAACTAAACTATAGTATGCATGCTTCCCACGGTTTCAAACGATCTCTACACCAAATTTCATCTAAATTGCTTTAAGCGTGAAGAAGTAACGGATATACAGACAGACACACTTTTGCATATTTGTTACTATGTAAAGTCACATTGGTTTAAGTAAAAACACGCAGTTTGTTCCCCTTCTTACCACGTGCACAGCCGAAAAAAAACTTTGTTAACTCAATTGGATAATTTAGATTTGTAAAAGAATAATACATTTTTGTATATATTTAGTTAAATACTTACTTACCTGTTGCTTTTATTTCTTTACGAGCTGCTGCCCGCGACTCCGTCTGCGAAGAATTCGTTTATCGCTATCCCGCGGGAACTATGCAATTTTCCAGGATAAAAAGTATGCTATATGTTAATCCGGATTATAAACTAACTGTTTGCCAAATTTCATCAGAATCCGTCAAACCGTTTTAGTGTGAAAGAGTAACAAACATCCATCCATCCATCCATACCACACGGCGGACACGACGCACAAAATACGCGTTCTTGAATTTACATAAGCACGACGACGTCTGTACACGCGTCAATGTGTGCGTAAGATGCACAGGGCTGACTATCGCAAAAAGAGATAGAAAGAGTTAGCTGCGGAAAGTGAATGCCTCGCCGTTCGTTGAGCGCGAGCAACGTTGTAATGTAAAATAAAATGAGTAGGTAATCTAATTATCGTAGTACTTATAATTAAACTTATCGTTTGTCCAAATTAAGCGATTTAAAATAAGTGAATGAGTGTATACCTAATTCATTCTGTAAATACAATTAGAGAATATAATTGTAGATATTGATCAATTGATAGGAAATAATTAACAAATTAATTTTACAAATACCTACTAATATAAGACGTCTATTTATACATTATAGGTAACAAACTTTTAATAGTATTTTATGCAACGGTTGTATAAGTGAGGTCTTAAAAGGCGAGTGACGTGAGTTGCGATACGAGCGAATGCGAGTATCGCAATGGAAGACGGCACGAGCCGTTAAGACCAAATTATACACCGTTGCATACAATATTTTTTCTACGACTCGACTCTACTGTACTGGACTGTACCCTACTGTAGGGTACAGTCGGGAACAGAAGGGTAAAATAGGGTACAGTAGGGTACAGTCGGGTACAGTAGGGAAAATGGGGTAGTCGGGTAAAGTAGGGTACAGTCGGGTGAAATAGGGTACAGTAGGGTACAGTAGGGTACAGTCGGGTACAGTATGGTAAAATGGGGTACAGTAGGGTACAGTCGGGTGAAATTGGGTACAGTAGGGTACATTCGGGTACAGTAGGGTACAGTTGGGTACAGTAGGGTACAGTATGGTAAAATAAGGTACAGTAGGGTATAGTCGGGTACAGTCGGATACAGTCGGGTACAATAGGGTAAAATAGGGTACATTAGGGTTACTGTACCCTAATTTACCCTACTGTACCCGACTGTACCCTACTGTACTCTATTTCACCCTACTGTACCCGACTGTACCCAACTGTACCCTATTTTACCCTACTATACCCGACTCTACCCAACTGTACCCTATTTTACCCTACTGTACCCGACTGTACCCTACTGTACCCTATTTACCCTACTGTACCCGACTGTACCCGACTGTTCCCGATTGTACCCTATTTTACCCTACTGTACCCGACTGTACTCTACTGTACCCTATTTTACCCTACTATACCCTACTGTACCCTATTTTACCCTACTGTACCCGACTGTACCCTACTGTACCCTATTTTACCCTACTGTACCCGACTGTACCCTATTTTACCCTACTGTCCCGACTGTACCCGACTGTACCCTGCTGTACCCGACTGTACCCTACTGTACCCTATTTTACCCTACTGTACCCGACTGTACCCTTTTTTTACCCTACTGTACCCGACTGTACCCTTCTGTACCCGACTGTACCCTACTGTACTCTATTTTACCCTACTGTACCCGACTGTACCCTACTGTATCCGACTGTACCCTACTGTATCCTATTTTACTTTACTATACCCAACTGTACCCTATTTTACCCTACTGTATCCGACTGTACTCTATTTTACCCTACTGTACCCGAATGTACCCTACTGTACCCGACTGTACCCTACTGTATCCTATTTTACCCTACTGTACCCGACTGTAACCGACTGTACCCTACTGTACCCTATTTTACCCTACTGTACCCGACTGTACCCTATTTTACCCTACTGTACCCGACTGTACCCGACTGTACCCTACTGTACCCGACTGTACCCTACTGTAACCTATTTTACCCTACTGTACCCGACTGTACCCAACTGTACCCTATTTTACCCTACTGTACCCGACTGTACTCTATTTTACCCTACTGTACCCGACTGTACCCTACTGTACCCTACTGTATCCTATTTTACCCTACTGTACCCGATTGTACCCGACTGTACCCTACTGTACCTTATTTTACCCTACTGTACCCAACTGTACCCTATTTTACCCTACTGTACCCGACTGTACCCTACTGTACCCTATTTTACCCTACTGTACCCGACTGTACCCTACTGTACCCGACTGTACCCTACTCTACTCAACTCAGCAGGTCTAAACTGGGCTTTAGTGTTGAGTGTAACCTACATTTAATATTATGTGGCAGCTAGGTGTATCGTAATAACGACATTACGACACAAGTGCTGTTATGGCGAATAGCTTAAGTATAGACTTTCTGAAGTCATATTATCTATGTTCTTATATATTTGTTCACGACCATGTAAAAAACAGATAAAAGTACAGGAGTAGGAAAACCTAGTTACCTACACTGTTCATGTTGCTAATTAAAGTTGGTTATCTACCTTGTTTCGTCCTTCGGAAATCGAAAAAAACTCCTTTCCTTATCTTTGGCTGTTGCCAAACACCCATACAATGCACAATATATTACCATTTCGCAAAAGTTTAGTCGCATCGCGTTGCGCACCCGACTAGTGAACAGCGGCGTCAAGCAATCGGCGCCTTGGGGGGTGGGGTAACTCGAATCGGTGCGGGGCGGAGCGTGGCCATTCTGTACGTTAGTACCTACGATTATATATTCTGTGTCCATACTTACAAACTTTCGCGTTTATAATATTAGTAGGATTGTAATTAAATAGATAGAACATGGATACAATACTAGATTATTTTTAGGACCATTCTTTAGGATTTGTACTTTTATGGTTATACATGTATGAATTTAGCGATCTATGTGGGTACGTATCGCACCTTTAGAATTAGACTGGCACAATTCGAATTATTTTCATTTCAGAAATAAACTTTGTGTCAAAAGAAAAACAGGTTTTGAAATGAGAATAATTAGAATTGTGCCAGTCTAATTCTTAAGGTGCGGTATGTACACAATATATTGCAGGGAAATGGACAAAATAGAGATTTTAACAAATCTCTAACTAAGAGATATGACTAAATCACGCAGGCAGGATATTAAAATGGGGAATCTATTTGCCAAGAAAAAATCAATCATTTGATTAAATCACCGAGTATAGAGACTTTATCATATCACGGAATGTATCTAATAAAATGATAAAACGACTAGACTTCGTGAGTTACTTTTGTCAACTCACTGATGTGTTTCAGGGTTTTTATCAAATTACTACATTACATCTGGTGAAATGTAAAAACCGGCCAAGAGCGTGTCGGACACGCCCAAGGTAGGGTTCCGTAGCCATTACGAAAAAATGAAGTAATATTTTTCTAAGGATTTCATATGTGTACGGAATCATCCAAGTTTAGGTATGTTTTATACCTTAGGCTACTATTAACTCTAAAACTACAAATAATTTCTAAGCAATCTTAGGCGCTATAATTTTTCTAGTAAATTTGATATATTTACTACCATTCTGAATTTTTTCAAATTTTTCCGCCCAACAGTTTAGATTTTAGAGGGGGGGGGACGGTCGATTTTAATGAAAATTTTCACTTTAATGTTGGATATTTCGCAAACGGATCACTGAATAGAAAAATCAAGCAATAGTTTTAAAAGACCTATCCAACGATACCCCACACTATAGGGTTAGTCGAGAAAAAAAAATAACCCCCCTTTACGTCTATGGGAGGTACCCTAAAAAAAACATTTTTTATTGTTTATTTTACCACTTTGTTGACGTGACTGATATGTATATTCATGCCAAATTACAGCTTTCTAGTACTAACGATCTCTGAGCTTAGCCGCGGACGGACAGACAGACAGACAGACAGACAGACATGGCGAAACTATAAGGGTTCCTAGTTAACTACGGAACCCTAATAGTTAACTACGGAACCCTAAAAACATGTTGCCTTTTTTTGCTGATTTTGTCGTGTTGGCCATTTCCTTGCAACATAAATACATGTAAGTACACATATAGGTATTATGTTTGCAGCGCTGATTCTGACTGACTATAATAATCCAAATAATCTTGTGTAAAATTCATAAGAACAAACGACTATAACCGAATTTGTATCCAAATAACCATAACTGCGAAATATGAAATATTTTTTGCAGACATGTCGGCGTGTGGGTTTCATTACATATTATTAGTCTTTGAAAGTGATGAAAAAGAAAGGTTTCTTAGTAAATTTTTGGTTTAAGTGAATGTATGAGCAAAAGCCTCTGAAAGCCGTCTAAATTGTTTTCAGGCCGTGATAATCGTGATCTTGATCGTGTTTTAGTGTGTTATTCAACTTACAAGTATCTACCTGGTTTAGTATGTATGTAGGGGCCCTAAGAATAAAGGTTTATATGAAAGCTAAATAAATCAACGAGGCAATCATAACAAGGTCAACAATTTTAGATACGATCGGTCGCGCTAAAAGCAATACAGTACAAAAGAACGTACTAATAGCTTGCATCAAATATATTATGCACCTACTTGATGTGAGTAGGTATATTCTAATGTGTCTGCATTATGATTTGCATATTGGTTTTATGAATACACATACGTGACTATCAATTAACCGCAAATTGGAAATTTATCATCGAGGACAAAGGTATGTATCTACATTAATGCAAATGTATCAAAAAAGTGTGCGGAATACGAAATTAAGAGGGTTTATACCTGCTGAGCTGGCAACGTTGCATTTTTGTTAGTTTTTCTCGATTATTCCATAAAAATTGAATGAAAATTAAAAATGTTTTGTATACAAATTGTTCTAGTATATAAGTTAATATGTCTACTGCAATAATAATTCGTGATAAGACTTTTTATTTTCTTTAAAAACCGTTAGGTAATAATTTGTTCGTTTTTTAAGAAAATAAAAGTCTATCACGAATTATTATTGCAGTAAACACATTAACTTATATATTAGAACAATTTGTATACAAAATATTTTCAATTTTCATTCAACTTTTATGGAATAATCGAGAAAAACTAACAAAAATGCAACGTTGCCAGCTCAGCAGGTATAAACCCTCTTAATTTCGTATTCCGTACACTTTTTTGATACAGCAAGCAGCAAGCTTTTTTGAGCAATTCATCACTCCAATATTTTTTCATAATTTATTCAAAATTTGAGATACGGCTTCTCGTAAATTACATGCCGCGGCTGAATCTGTGTATAAATCACAGACACAATAAAAGATAAAAAAAACCTTCCAAGTGCGAGTCGGACTCGCGCACGAAGGGTTCCGTACAATTATCTATAAAAATCACGTTTGTTGTATGGGAGCACCCCTTAAATATTTTTTTTATTTTAATTTAATGATTTATTTTTAAAGTCAATATATAATTAAATATTCTGTGAATATTTCAAGCTTCTACCTGTTTGTATGGGAGCCCCTTAAATATTTATTTTATTCCATTTTTTAGTATTTGTTGTTATAGCGGCAACTGAAATACATCATCTGTGAAAATTTCAACTCTCTAGCTATCACGGTTCCCGAGATACAGCCTGTTGACAGACGGACAGACGCACGGACAGCGGAGCCTCAGTAATAGGGTCCCGTTTTTACCCTTTGGGTACGGAACCCTAAAAATGTGTCACAATCGATGATGGTTAGTTGTCATCTGTCAATGTCACTTTACACGTTATCCTTAATAACAATAAAGTTGCCGATTCTTCCATAAGACAAATAGTACATTACTGCAGCGGCCGCGAAATAGGGGATTGCCGGCCGAGTAGTTATAGATGGCCGAGTGTTAACGAGGCCATCTAGAGATACGAGGCCGGCAATCCCTGTTCGTGGCCAAGGCTTGTATAGAGTTTTTCTCAAACATGCATCACCATCACCACCATCATCATCATCACCATCATTATCATCATCAACATCATCGTCATCACCATCACCATCATCATCATAATCATCATCCCTATCATCATCATCATCATCATCATCATCATCATCATCATCATCATCAACATCATCATCATCGTCTCATCATCACCATCATCATCATCATCAACATCATCATCACCATCACCATCATCATCATCTCATCATCACCATCATCATCATCATCATCATCGCCATCATCATCATCATTATCACCATCATCATCATTATCATCACCATCATCACCATCATCATCACACCATCATCATCATCATCATCATCTTACCTTACCTTAAATAAGCGTAGTGGCAGAATGTCTTAATGAACCAAAACGCAAATATTGCTTAGGTATACTTTTTTTCTCAAATTTTCTCAAACATGTTATGAAATATTGACGTTATGTTCCTTATAATACGCCACGAAGGGTCACGTTGCAGGTGCAGGTGCAGCCGGTGGTGGGGGACCGCCTAGACGAGAGGTCAATAATGGAATTCCATACAACTTTGCTGGCCAAGGCCAGCAAAGTGATCGTCTATTGTTTCATACCATGACGTTTTAGGTCTATGGCATCATAGCATTTAGCCATTAAAAAAAAAACTATAAGCAATATTTGCGTTTTGGTTCATTAAGACATTCTGCCACTACGCTTATTTAAGGTTAGGTAAGATGATGATGATGATGACGATGGTGTGATGATGGTGGTGATGATGATGATGATGATGATGATGGTGATTGATGGTGATGATGATGATGATGAAGATGATGATGGCGATGATGATGATGTTGATGGTGATGATGAGATGATGATGATGATGATGGTGATGATGAGATGGTGATAATGATGTTGATGATGATAATGATGGTGATGATGAGATGATGATGATGATGATGATGGTGGTGATGGTGATGCATGTTTGAGAAAAACTCTATACAAGCCTTGGCCACGAACAGGGATTGCCAGCCTCGTATCTCTAGATGGCCTCGTTAACACTCGGCCATCTATAACTACTCGGCCGGCAATCCCCTATTTCGCGGCCGCTGCAGTAATGTACTATTACGGTTATAGTATTTTTTGTATGTATAAAATAAAATGGTCAGGAGTGTTCCCTTGAAAGTTCTTTGGCGGATTTAATCCATACTTACATTAAAATTATCCTCGCATCAATACATCGTGCAAACTTTGAAATACTACACATTAATTTCACGGCACCACATCTCTCGTAAATCTTCTCCAATGCGAACAATTAATTTGTTTGGAATATTGACAGAATCATTTCCACAAGTAGGAATGAAACACTTCCTGTATAAATCCATTTCAAAATATGAAAAACGCGAAGAATGTTTTTCAAAATAGTATCCTTAAACTGATAGATGATAACTACGTCGAAGTGACAGATAATAGTAAGTTTAGAGAAACAAGACAACCGGCTTTTTTTTTCTTCATGCAAAGAATTTCAAAGTTAATGCCACTAGAAAGGTCAAACAAAGGGCAAACATTATTTTGCAAAAACACACGATCATTTAGTATTTTTTTACTAAAATGTTATAAAATGATATTTAATAAACCTATTCCTCGAAATAGTTTTGGAATTAGACCACATTGTAAAAAAGTGATCAATGCCAATTTCTTTATTGGTGTATATTTTTTTAATTTTGTGCTGATAAATTGAAAAATGTTTTGAAGAGATTGTTCTATAAAAAGAATCGTCGCTTAACAGATTACTTAGGTTAAAGGATGAATTCCGGATACCTGCGCAAAAATAGAAATAACATTATAGGTACTTACTAAAGATCTTATTCTCGCAGGTCTCCTTTGATTTAATATTGTTTCTCAAAGCCTGCTATCTTAATTTATTTGAACTGATCTATCATTTACTGTTAATAGGTACTAAATTATTCGTATTTATTTAAGATTGTGTATAATCTTGCTTGAATATTACCTACTCAGAGACTGCGACACGAAACTTAAGAGGTACTTGAGTGTGAAGCGAAAAAGCTAAATGTTAGTAGCAAGTAGGTTATTATGTAAGTAGGCATGCGATGCGATACAACAATTTTGTGGGTAACGTAGTAGTGGTTATGGGCACTAGCAGATTTCGCGTTCTTTAAAGAAGTAGTGATCGATAAGGACGTCCGGTCCGGTGTATTCGGGTCTCTGGGAGCAAACGGGTTGTCAGAGTCGGGGCCGGCCGCCGGATCGGCCAGCCTCGTCGCCCTTACTCCGCACCGCCACACACGTTCCTACCGTCCTACTCACGCTAACTTTACATGTTTGCCTCTACGTTATTAGCCTCACCAAGTGACAAAGTCAAAACGTTGCTTTAACGTGTATAAAGTATGTCTTATACAATACAATACAATACAAATATTATTTATTGATCACCAAAAACAGTACAGTGACATTACAAAAATAAAAATTCAGGTAGACAATAGGCGGTCTTATGTGTGTGTCTTATGGTGTTTTAAACCAACTAATTTGATAATGTCTTGCAGCATCGCGATTGACAAAATTGGCCGGCGGCACATTATTTATTATACCAATAAAAAGAGCTTGAGTAGCAGGGAAAATGTAAATCATGTCGTGAATTTCATTACGTAGCGTGGATGGGCACTAGATTGACGTCGTCTCGGAGATGATTCTCAATTGACTTTTAAAAGGCCACTATCTGCGGTCGTGCGTGCATGCTCATCAGCCGGCGACCATGCGAGGGGTCGCAGTCAAGCTTCAGAATGAGAAATACATGCGTGTTTTTACTAAAATATAGTTCTGCTTCTTGTCCCTCTTGGATTGCTTGGATATCAGGGGTAAAGAAATTGGTAATTTACGAGGTTTGATATGAGGATATGACTGTGGGGGTCAAGAGACTTTTCTTACTTGTTTTGTTTCTAGACCCCTGATTTGATAGTTTAGTGTAGTTTGGGTTTTGTACTGTAATCAGAATGACTTATGCCCGGTATTTTTTTTTATAAAACTGGATGAAAAACGAGCAAAGTGGCGGGAAAGTGGTAACCTAACACTGAGTGATCATGATCACTGCTGTCCAAAGACACCTGCATTATTAGTGGGAATAGAGACGTGTTTGTTTAGTTATTTCTTTTAAATTTCCCTAGTTGTTAATAAGCGACTATTGTCATCTCATCGCTTTGCATTGGCGTAACAAGGCGTAGGGGAAGCGGCCCCTCGCCCACAGCCTCGCGGTCTGAGGGGCTCCGCACCTTCAAAGGATCTAATTTTTTTGCTAAATTTAAATATTTGTCGCGTGGTGCGCCATTATAGAGCCTCGCAAAATGTATTTTGCCCATACAAAATTAAGGTTCTACGCCGCCACTGTTGCTTTGCTTATTTTGTGTACGTAACGGTGAGTAGGTACATTATTTTTCAAATAGAATTAAGAAACAGCAGTGTCCAATGAAGTATACCCAAAAGCCTGATTTCCTCTGAAAATTACCTTGACAATTACCCCGAAAATTAACTATGGGCGTCAAAATTAAAAACTTTAATTATATGAAAAATAATATACTTAGAAAGACCCGTTTTAAAAAAACTGTTGGGACTTAAATGTGGAAATATCAGTTGCTAAGGCATGGGCAAGCAGATAATTATACCGGCTGTTACATTTAGATCGGTCAGTATGGGGGGGTCTGAAACTATAACACATAGAAACAATTCTGTTCTAGGGAACCAATGTCGATTTTAGTGACACAAAAAACGGTTTGGTTCGGGAATCGAACCCGGTTATGTTAGAAAAAAATATTTAAGTACATACCAGTCCCGGTACCTACCCATCTGTCGATAACCAAATCAAGAATATTAAATTTAACTCATTTTTCGTGGTCGGATTGACTTCAAATATGGTATTCAGAAGGATGTGTACAAATACAGTTAGCAAAAGTACAGTCAGCTAAAAATTATGTACGTATTATAAATGAATTTTTTCATAAAACTTTTTTAGTGAGTTTTTTATTATATTTTCTGAACGCAGTTTTTCTTGTCGCTAAAATCATTAAAATAAACTTTCTTAAAAGCAGATCTTTTTATGTCTTATAGTTTCAGACTTACCCATACTGACTGATCTAAATGTACCACCCTGTATAATTATGAACTGTATAATTATCGATATCGATAGCCTGTTTAGCCATGCCGTTGCCGTGGTATAGTGAATAAAACTAACATACGTAACGATTTAATTTAAAAAATATTGTAACCTACTAATTCACTGTTCTTATGTCTTTATTTTTTTTTATTCCATGAAGGAGATAAAGTTATTGTTCGTTATTTATTAGTGAATAACACTTGAGTTTCGGAAATGGATGGCCAATTGATACGGCCACGGTTAGGTATAAGTTCGATGATAGGGGCCTACGGGTACCTACTACGACTGCTACGACAACTCAATGTAGAAGTGAAAATGCACTAACATAAGTATAAGCTGACACGGCTTACGGTTAAATGGGTTACCATACCAGCCAGTTCCGTCAAGACGTAAGTATTTAAATTTCCGTATTGTAATATTGATAAGTACGTACAGTTAATAGAAGGAGTATTTGATCATTGAGTGGTGATTTACGTAAGGAAGACGAGTGAAGTGAGTATCGTAGCGAGCATGAGCAAGCGAGTGTGGAGCGTGGAGGAAGCGCGCCGGGGGAGTGCCGTGCCCGCGCCCGGCGGCGGTGTACGGCGGCGTGCGGCGGCGCGTGACGCTCCGCGACTCCGCGCCCGCCGCGGCCAGTGCCGGCGCGCCGTCGCCGCGAGCGAGGTGAACTGCCCATCCGTCGCTCTGCCGTGCACCGCGCTTCTCGTAACCAAACCGCAACGCACCGCAATTCGCACTTGCACCACTATCGTGCACGCTTAGATCAAGCTTTCATGCGTTAATTAAACTTTCAATGAAAACGGCTTCTTAGTTGTAAATTTAATAAATTATAATAAACTACAAACTCAATCAGGCGATAACGAAAGTGACCTGGACCCAGTGGCTGAGTATGAGCACTGCTGTAAGTTTACAACTGTACCACATTCTGATTGCTTATTATTTTATTTGAACCAACTGCAAAGCATAATAGGACTAGCAAAGCGAATTGTATTTTTTTTTCCATACTATTTACGTGCAATGCATGTACATATTTAAAATAGTGATGTTTTTTTTATAAAATTTTGGTAATCTTTTTTGTTTTTTTTTCCTTGTTTTAATATTTCTTGTTTTATATTTGTTCTAATTTTATGACATTGATGAACATTTCGTTTGATTTTGTGTTGTTGCATAAAACATATTGAAAACAAAACAAGTTTTAATTACTTGAGTGATCACAATATAGTTTAAATGTTTATTTATACATACCGTCTACAATGTGTGCCTATTTTGGCTATAAATATTATACGAGATGAGAAAAAGTTCAGTCATAAAATAATTTCTGGGAATCGGCCGGTTTACTGCACAGAAGAGTTTTGGCTTTCAGATAATTTTGGGACCGTTTTAAAAATATTGTTCTCTAAGCCTGCTGCTGTACGACTTTTAAATTAAAACAAGACAGGTAGAAATAAAATAACAGGCTGTGTGTGTACCGGATACACAATAGGTACACAGTATCTAGTGAATAATATCTCCATGGTTGTGTAGATCACCGGTACCCTGGTTTAACTTCAAATTTAGTACAAGTCGCCTGATTTTCGAGATACATGTTAAACTTTTTTTTTATTGAGGTTACCTGTACCTTAAATAAGTTTTTAAAAAGACATGATTGTAATTATCTAAGATTCAGAATTTGAATACTTACCCGCAAATGTGGCCTGATAAATTTACCTTATACATTTTGCATTCAAATGCCCTTAAGAAATTTAAAATATTTCAGGTTTAAAGATCAAGTATAGAAAATTGTGAAAGCCATGAAACGTCGTCAAACAGCCAACAAATTGACGTGTAACTTTTCTAATTACTTAATAATTGATACTAGACAAACAATAACACTAACATCAAACTGAAATTACCTTACCAATTTGGTTATTTATTAAATTCTCATAAAAGGTGAATTTAGATATTTAAGAACTCCGTTTTACAAAGTGTTTATTACGGATCTGGATAGATTATCATCGATTCCTTTTTAAAATACGGCATGGGAACTTTGGCTTTATCCAGGATTAATATTTTACGTCTCTGTTTACTGTCTTTTAATTATGGTCCTGAAAGTTAACGCCTGCGCCGCCGCGTTATTGTTCTTTTTTTCTGAAACAACCGAAGCAAGGCACCTCGCAATCAAAAATAGTTTTTACTTAAAAACTAGACTTCGTAGTCCTTATCTTTTAAAATCCGAATTATTTAACTTTTCTTAAATTATATCTCTTTTGTTTCGGAAAGTTACAGACCAGATTTTGAGAGATAAGACTTATAGCACATATATATATCAGGTCTCGTTTGCTCTCTGACTGACTTTTAAAATCATGACCGTGGCACTAAAAAATCTAATTCAAGGTACTTGCTTTTCCAAAATTAGAATAAAATAACAGCCCATTCCGGGTTCGGGCGGGGCCCGGGGTATTCAGTTCTAATGAACTAAATTTACTGTCTCGCTCACTTACTTTTTATATGGAAATTCT
The DNA here is from genome assembly GCA_947563465.1 of Archips xylosteana. Classification (NCBI taxonomy): domain Eukaryota; kingdom Metazoa; phylum Arthropoda; class Insecta; order Lepidoptera; family Tortricidae; genus Archips; species Archips xylosteana. Next base: position 27,504,953 of record OX387343.1, on the reverse strand, counting down.
AGATTTTTTGTGCAATAGGTATACTAAAAAAAATTCTTTACAACAAACCTTGTCTTGAAAATTACAAACACAACAAAAAATAATTAGCAGAATTGATGCAGACGTTCTTGAAGTGATCCACTTAGGTGATTTATATTTATGTAGGTAGGTTAGGTATATCTCGAAAACCGGGACTGTTACACAACCTAATATTTAACTCGGGTCACCACTTGAAATAACTTATTGGTACTGTGTACTGTGTGGTGTGAAAGTAAACATTCACTATTTACACTAGTTAGAATTATTTGTGTAATAACTTAATTATTAGACTTAATTTTACCTGTCACTAAATGTAACGTAACGTGCTATCGATTGAACCAACTTAATCGTGAACCACTATGAAATTTTTGCACAGAACATGACGTCGCACTCACAAGGAAAAACATTCTGACACTTACCTACTGTTAGAATGTTGTACGATGGGTCAGGAATCTAATAGGTCAATAGTACCAATTAGAAAAATTAAAATAATCTAATTTTCTGCCGCACCGCTGACGTGAATGTAATCAAAATAAAAGATGTCAAAAACCCATAAACGATACCTATTTGAAAAAATCGTTTCTCACTCTCCCACTTTTGCTGTTGCCCGTGACTCCGTCTGCGAAGTAAGTATTCATTTATCGCTATCCCGTGGGAGCCATGCAATTTTCCGGTATGAAACTATCTTATGTCCTTCCCAGGGTCTCAAACTATCTTCATACCAAATTTTATTTAAATGGGTTGAGTGGTTTGAGCGTAAAGAGATAAAGACAGACAGACACTTTCGCATTTATAATATTAGAATGGATTTAAATATAAAAAATCATCATAGAATGGATTTAAATATAAAAGATCAATAATTTAAAAAATATTTAAATTATTGATCCTCTAACTAAAGATAGTTAATTATGTTAAAGGCATCTAAATAGAAGAAGTTTAAGACCCATTATTATTTTTTATTGTTATTTGAAATCTCCGAATGCAGCAGTTAACCTTATCATAGACCAAGTCCACCGGCGCTCACCGCCGGGCTCATACCTTATCATAGACCAAGTCCACCGGCGCTCACCGCCGGGCTCATACCTTATCATAGACCAAGTCCACCGGCGCTCACCGCCGCGCTCATACCTTATCATAGACCAAGTCCACCGGCGCTCACCGCCGGGCTCATACCTTATCATAGACCAAGTCCACCGGCGCTCACCGCCGGGCTCATACCTCATTAAACTTTATTTAATGAGAATGATGAATTTTATATCTGGGCGTAAAATCTAGGCTAAGAATTAAGCAAATAATAGCCATATAGACGAGTTACACTATCTTGCCTCCTATGCACGGCGTAAATCAGTTCAATTATATAATTTAATTACTGTTCATCCCTCGCATTGCATAAAAAATTTCCAGAATCCTAATTATACATCTGATACTTTTACGTAAACGGAGAAAGCGTAAATGTGTAGCAATTGACATAACGTAAATGTTTTGATGTTTTTCCATCTCCTTTTTTAAAGGCCAGCAGATCAGTGACTTTCTTTGAGTTGTTGATAGGAGGGTGACACTGAAAGTTTTTTTCACGACACTGCTCGAAAATGTGGCCATAGATAACCTAAATCTAGTACCCAAAACTGCCTATATAAGTATGTACATTTAACAGCTGACTCATTTATGGCGCGCTAAATACGACAACAATGTAACACATTACGAAAACAGGACGTATATTGATAGGATGAGGTTTTTATTTTTTAATTGTGTGGTTTGGGTACTGGCCACTAAGAATGGCCTCGCCCGTTTAAAAAAAAATTATGTCACAAAAGAAAAAGTAAAACCAGCGGGAGCAACGCAGTGTTTCGAATGTTTAATTGTTATTTCCTCGCATTAGTCGTGAAAAGCACAATGTTTAGTCTCGGCCAAAAGGGCAATAAATGGACTCGTCCATCTATTGCTTACTTTCTAGCCTCTACAAGAATGTACCTACTTACTATATATTATCGAAAACAAAGCAGGAAGTAAATTTTATAATTATTATTTTCCAAAATAGTTTCTTTTGACATCAATACATCGTTGCATTCGATGGAACCACTGAGTGCAGCATTTTTCCCACTCTTCTTTAGCAGTCATTTTAATGGTCTTTTCATACGCAGCCGCTGTTTCTTTGGTGTCTGTGAATCGCTTTTCTCGAAGATTTTCCTTAACTTTCAGGATTAAATAAAAATCTCATGGTGGGAAGTCTGTGCTGTACGGCAGATGAGATGACCCAATATTTCTACACCTGACATGGCTAAATAGTCGGTTGTTCATCTGGTGGTGTAAGCTGAAGCGTTGTCATGATGCAGCAAGACCTTACTACGGGGTCGATTCTCCCGTACTTTTTTTCAAAACAAGTGGCAATAATTTAATCCTTGGTGTACCTTGGTGTTTCTGAATTTCCTAGAACAACAATTGCATAATTACCGGCCATTCCGAAAAATGTAACTGTAAATCCGACTTTCGTCGCCCATGCCAATATCGAATAATTACCGAATTCGAGTCACCTCCGTTGAACTCAAGTAACTTTTCATGACATCAATCAACACGATGGAGTTGTTGGGCTTTGGTCAAATTGTTTGGTATCCACCAACCACAAAGCTTCCTGACTCCTAAATGTTCATGAAAGATTTTGTGCAGTTGACTCATACCAATCCCTAAACTTGTCTTATTTTGCTGGTAGAACTACTAGCACAGCACCGAAATTATCTTCAGTCGTCGTAGTTGAAGGCCGTCCTTCATGCGGAGCATCAGAAAAATTGGTTCGACCATGTTTATATATTCATTACACCAGTTATAAACATTGGCACAAGACAGACCTTCATCATGAAAGCCCATGCGATGTCTATCGAAATTTTCTTGTTGACTATAACCACAATGAAAGTCATACATATTTAGAAAATCAATGCACGAAAATTTCCCCGACTTAAATTCATGTTAATGCGAAAAATAGTAAATTGTGCAGCGCCGTAAGTAGGGGATTACTAACGAGAGTCTATTAGAAGTCTATTTAATGGCTCGAGTTTGTAATCCCCTTACTGCCCGTGATACACACAATGATTTTCATCACATTGTAACACTAAAATCACATTCCCTCTGAACACTTAAATTGATTAAAATAATGGTTACCCGCCAATATATACAGATTTTCACTTTTTTAGAGTCATCTACCATAGATACTTAATGTAAACTCTATTTAGTTTAGAATTCGAATCGTCATACGGCCAGATTCTGCCAACATGTTAAAAAAATAGATAAGTACTAAAATTATTGCAAAACTATTTGATACAAATTTAAAATATAAAAATAACGAAGTTTCGTGAAGCGTAGATAAGTTTTGTGTTGTAAATTTGGGTTTTAGCTAAGTTTTAAAGATATAAATAAAGCGTTGGCTGAATTGAAACATCCTTAGTCTGAAATTACAAAAAGAAATGACATACCTACTAACTTGTTTGCAAATTTTAAAACTAAAGTTAGAACTCCCTTGGGAGGAAATCTGTATGTAAATCCATAACTCCCTTAAGAACAATTTAGGCCATTTTCATTTAGTATACAGGCATGGGATAACACCATTGACGAGCAAGTGTGATGGATGAAAAACAATTTTCAACTGACCACAAATTTGTTAAAACAAATGACAAACGAATGAAATGTACATACACGGAAAGAAAGCTAAAGAATTCTATTTTTAAAATTTAAATAAATATTTTCATTTTGATGTCTCTAAGTGGGCCATTCTAAAAACTTTTAGTGCCATATCATTTTCCATCAGATGACCCGCTTGCTCGTTTTCCTCCCCTGATAATAAAAATAAACAAATTGCATAATTAGACAGGTATAACCACTTTGATATCTAAAACACCATAGAACCTTATTATTTGTAAATCATTTTACCTATTCCTTAATTTATAAGAATGCTTATCTTATGGTTACAAAGACAAGGTTCCATGCTCCATGTCCATTGCCCGGGAAACAAATTGGCTGACGTGTACCTTATCTTTAGGGGCTGTTTCACCACCCATTGATTAAATTTAACTGACGCATAAATGTGATGCCGTCTCCGTCTATTCGAACAAAACAAACACAGACGGCATCACATTTATCCGTCAAATAAATTTGATCAATGGATGGTGAAACAGGGGGTAAGTGTTTTATCATAGCAAAATCTAATCAATAACAGGTAGGTACAGTCGCCATCATAAACATCAGAGGAATCAAGGAGCTCAAAATATCTGAACTAGTGATGTAAGATGAAAAAAAACCGACTTTGTTTTTTTTCACAATGTTGAAAAAAACATGAAAAAAAACTTAGTAGCCTTGTTTTTTTTCTAAATTTGGTTTTTATTTCAGAAATAAAATCAATAGGAAATTAATTGTTTTATTGACGTATGTTTTCTAACTTCTTACATTTTACTAAAATAACAAATCGAATTAAGTACCTACTCATGAATCAATTAAACAAAAATTTAATCTTCCTCTGTGTCAATGACAGTACCACTTTCAGTAGTAGTCAATGTTGCCGATACAATTATATTCATGTAAACTTGGTACTAATCAACCAAAACGGTATGGTAGATTTATAAATAAATAAAAACCTCTAATATTAACTGTTAAGTATTAATCTTTTACGGAAACTGCCTTTTTAATTTTTAATTCTGTACTCTTGTAAAAAAACACGCTCCAGAAAAAAAACGTGTTTTCTTTCATGTTTTTTTTCAAAGTTTTTTTTTCACGATAGAAAAAAAACAGTTTTTTTGCAACACTAATCTGAACACGCACGTATGCGATTGACAATGCGGTCATGTTCAGATATTTTTGACCACGTTGAATGCTCCGATATCTATGAAGGCGTACAGTCAGCAGCAAAAGTGGATAAGTGGTTGTGGTGCTCAAAATGACCTACACACGACTCCTCTCGCTGGTATATATGTTGATCATTTTGCGCACCTCAACTGCTATTCTATTTCGGCTGCTGACTGTACCTAATTAAAATAAAATCGCTGAACGCGCGAAATTGTCCAACACATCTCGAGTCGTGTGACAACAATTATGTACGTAGAATACATACTTATTATTAATGGTTCCTTACCCATAATTATTTTTATCCCGTTCAGAAAAGAAAACTACGTAACTAAGGCATCGATCGCATTATGAACGTCACCGAAGTGATCGGCAGGCGTTTGATCTCGCGCAATTACGTGGAACGCATAATCTGTGCGGCGGAGCGCGAAACGGCGGGGGCCGCGCGGGGTGCGGGCGGGCACGCGCGCGCGGTGCCCGCCGGCACGTGACCGCGGCGCGCGGCCGCCGCGTCGCCGCCGCTACTGCTGCTGCTACTGCTGCTGCTCGGTGCCCGCGCCGCCGCCGACTCTAACACCACAGAATCATCGTTCCTGCTCATCTTACGAGCGGCTTGCAACGCTCCCACGCCAGAACCGCTCTTCTCGGAGAGTCGATTTCAAAAATATGCTCTATCAGTTGGAAAATCTACAGTGAAGCAGCGCCCCGTTCGCATTTTCAAATATGAAGGTAAACAGTTCTAGATTTTAAGACTGTTAATGATTGTGAAGTTCGGATAGCCTAGTGGTTTGAGCGAAAGCCTCCCAAGCAAAGAGCCTGTCCGTTTTACGCGCGAGCGACTCGCGCGTTTCAATTTATATTGCGTCCAGATATCGCGCATTACGCGCGTTCCTTCGCTGGGGTTCCTCCGATGGACTCGCTACGGATTCGCGCGTAATACTGGACGCAGCAATGGCCGCCGAGTATCTCGACTCGCGCGGCGCTCAGCGTTAAACGCGTGAGTCGAGAGTCTCGCTCATTACCAGCGTTTTACGCGCGTGTGGGGAAATGCGCGGCTTCATCTGTACGCTTAGTATAAGTTTTACTTCACCAAAATACTTCTCGATCGCGTTTACGTAAAAAAATCAATTACTAGGGAAACATGGACAGCGCTCCGCGCGCGCGCGTCTATGTTTCCATAGAATTGAAATTTTTACGTAAACGCGATCGAGAAGTATTGAAGTGAAGGAAAACTTATACTAAGCGTACTGGAGAGAATATAAGTAGCTCTAGTATCTCGGGAACGCGCGAGTCTCTGCGCGCGAGTCGACTCGCGCGTAAAACGCCTTATCTGGACAGGCTCAAAGGGTCGTAGGTTCGAGCGTGAGCTCGTACTTCTGACTTTTTTACATTTGAAATTTACGGGCAAGAAAAATACCGTGATGAACCTGCGACGGAATTCAATGGTATGTGTGAAGTTCCCAATATGTATTTGGACCCGCGTAGGAACTGTGGCCCAGTCCAAGTCTTGTTGTTCAGGAATCTCGTCGATTGTACCTAAATACTCTTCGTTCATTGAAAAAGCAACCAACGATCCACATCTATTTCTCTTGTTATCTGTATTTTTCATGTTTTATGTACAGTCGCCATCATAAACATCAAAATATATGAACACGACCGTATTGTCAATCACGTGTTCTGATATTTTTGAGCACCTTGACTGCTCCGGTGTTAATAATGGTGACTGTATGTACAACAAAGAGTTTTACATACATTATAAAACAAATAAATACCACTGGACAGTCGACACCAATTGACCTAGTCCCAAACTAAGCAAAGCTTGTCCTACTACTTATTAGGCAACGGATAACAAACTTATATATATTGCTAATTACTAGAGACCGGATTATATGCAATTGCATATTTAGCCCATTTTCATCTATCACTGCATATTTTACCTAAGATCTGGTCATGATGCATATTTCCACTAGATAAATTGCAATATTTCTGGGTTAGATAATTAATGATTCATTGCCAGAACCAATAAGTGCTATATAACATAGCACCTATGTAAATTTAAATATTGCCCGCTTGCCTCAGTGTAAGTAGAACGGTCATTTTCCACTTGTAAAAATATTTTAAGTGATTAAAGAATTTTAGTTTATGTAAAGTAGAACGTTTGGAAAAGTACCTAATTGTTATCGTCCACAACAACAATACAAAATGTTAAATACCTAATTCTTAAGTTACTCTTGATATCTTACTATTCTTGGTATTCTTGATAACTCTGTCTCTATTTTGACAGTTTTCGTGCATATTTATAATTTTTTTTTACATTATTTGCATGCATATTTCAAGCCTTTTATGTTGCATATAATCCGGTCTCTACTAATTACATAATTAAACACATATTAAACGTCCAAGACTCGAGAGTAAACATCCGTATTCTTCATAGAAATGTCTGCCCCCACCGGGGATCTAACCCGCGACCATAAGCTTCATAGTCAGGTTCTAACCACTTAGCTATCTGACACTGCATTGAAAATACAGGATTCGATGTTAAAATACGGGACAGGCCGTTTTTTAGGGTTCCGGAGCCAAAATGGCAAAACGGAACCTTTATAGTTTCGTCATGACTGTCTGTCCGTCCGCCTGTCTGTCTGTCAGTCTGTCTGCTTAGCGCAGTGGCTATTAGTGCTAGAAAGCTGTAATTTTGCATGGATATATATAGAAATTACCCCGACAAAGTGATAAAATAAAATGTAAAAAAAAAAAATTATTGGGTACCTCCCATAGAAGTAAAGTGGGGGTGATTTTTTTTTTCTCGTCTTACTTTATAGTGTGGGGTATCGTTGGATAGGTATTTTAAAATCATTACGGGTTGTGAAGACGATTTTTCGATGTAGTGGTTCGTTTGCGAAATATCCAACTTATAAGGGATTTTTTTTTGTTAAACTCGAGCGTCCCCCCCGCCTCTAAAAGCTAAAACTGTTGGTATAAAAATTTAGAAAAAATCAGGATGGGAGGAAATATCTCAAATTAACAAGGAAAACTATAACGGCTAAGTTTGCTTTAGAATTAAATAGCAGCCTGACCTATAAAATATTGCTTGTTTAATACGGACTGTATAATTAATCGTAAAATTAATAAGATGTGCAAGGATTTTTCGTAACAGCTGCGGAGCCCTATCCCGGGCGTGTCAAACACGCTCTTGGCCGGTTTTATATTAAAAATCAACATTAATTTTCTTTTTTTTTTTACTAGGCATACCCTACCTAATCAAATAATTAACATATACAATGGCACAAAAGACTTTAAAAAACAATCTAAAATGTTTAAAAATAGGTTGTTCAAATAGGTACCTATTTTGATCATTAAATACTTACCATTGAATCATAAAATGAAGAATGCGTGAAATGCGGGACAACCCGTAAAATATGGGACATCTGGTCACCCTACATACAATTGACATCAGATTCCGATCAACAAAATGTATGCAGATACTTGTGGCCCGCGGTGGAAGGAGTTAGTGACGCGAGGGGCGCTGGGTGCTCTGAGCGCGGGCGGCGCCGCTGTGTACGCGGGCTGGGCGGGCGCGGGCGCGTGCGGCGCGCTTGCGGCCGCGGCGCGCGCGCTGCGCCGCCCGCAGCCCGTCGCGTGCGCCGCGCTGCCGGCCCGCGCCGCCGCCGCCGCGCGCCTCGCCGCCTCGCTCCGCTGGCGCCGGGCCCTGCTGCCGCCAGCCACGGAGGAGTGCGCGGCTGCACTCCGCGAAGTGGCGAGGGCTCTCACCGCTGCAGGCCTACTTGCACGCCGCTCAGCCTTATCACTAGAAGCACTTGCTTGGCGACCACATGGTAAGTTTTTTATAAAGTACCTACTAACAGTTGCCTTCGTTTATCGCTATCCCGCGAGAACTATGCAATTATTCGAGATAAAAAGAATTCTACATGTTAATCCAGGTTCTAAACTACCTATGTGCCAAACTTCATCCGAATCCGTCAAACCGTTTTAGCGTGAAAGAGTAGCAAACATCTATCAATGAATGGCAGTCTACCACTGTACGTTTTCTTCGGCACTTCCTGCCACGTACGGTGAAACTGTGGAACCAGCTTCTGGTAGTGCAGTGTTTCCAGACAACTATGACATCACGACATCGGGTCTTTCAAGAAAAGGGTTTATAAATAATAAATAAAAAAAAAAATATCACGGGACAATTCACACCAATTGACCTAGTCCCAAAGTAAGCTAGGCAAAGCTTGTGTTATGGGTACTAGGCAACGGATAAACATACTTATATAGATAGATACATACTTAAATACATATTAAACACCCAAGACCCGTGAACAAACATTCGTATTTTTCATACAAATATCTGCCCCGACACGGGAATCGAACCCGGGACCTCAAGCTTCATAGTCAGGTTCTCTAACCACTAGGCCATCTGATCGTCTGGTCGTTTATACTTCCTTTAAAGGCCGGCAACAGATAGTGACTCTCTTTGAGTTGTTGATATTTATGGGCGGTGGTGATCTTTTTCCACCCCGATGAGCCGCTGACCCGCTTGCTCGTTTGCCTCCCTCTCATAATAAAAAAAAAAATCAATACATGCATACATCCTCACATCCATACAAACTGTCGCGTTTATAATATTAGTAAGATTTTTAAGCACTCTTTACAGTAAAAGTCACCTACCGGCGAATGTCGCAACTGTATTTTTTCTTAGGACGACTCTACCTAGGGTAGTGGTTGTAATAAAGTGATAAATATCGGTAAAAAGTACTTTGTGATTCAATGCAGACCTGAACTGGAAAGGTAGAGCTACCACGTCTGACGTTACCCGAATTGCTCTTTTAACTGTTCCTTGCTAAGTTATAATAATGTAGAATCAACGAACGCCACATGCAGGGCATCAGATAAAATAGAACATTTTTCACAAACCTTTATTTGTCTTGCATTATCTTTTTTAACAAAATAAAAAGAAGTCCAGGCGAATTTTTTTCATACCTATTTGTGAGGATAATTTTATATTTCAGATACTTATTTAGGATTTATTATTTAATTTGTCCTCCATATGTTGTTTGTTTTTCCAACCGGTGTAGTAAACAATACAAACAAGCCATTCTTAAATGTGTTGGCTTAACTTACTAATGTTCTACATAAATTAACATTACATTTAAACTTGTCTCTCGTAGGAATCTAGATTTTAATAAATTCCATGTAAAAATATTGGGGCCACGGTAGTGTCGCCGCCAAAGGAGCCAATAAAAAACCGGCCAAGTACGTGTCGGTTAAGGCGCAATTTTTACCATTTTGACTTTGAAAAACAGAAACAATACTTAGGCAACTGCCTTTCACTGTTTTTTTTCCGTTAAGCACTATTTAATTAGAAAAATTATACGTAAGTATTTCAAAAGATGCCGTTACTTAAGATCAAGGTTTGGCTGAAATAGTAACCCATCGATCACGGCTACGTTAAATATCTATCAACAATGAGGATACTCATCACTCAGTGCCTACATCTTCCTATTACTAAATATTCTTTCAAGATTAATTCTCATAATTAACACTCGCATTTGTTATTGTAGCTACTTATTAATTTCGAATATAACTTAAAGGAACTTTTATAATTTTACTAAAGCACTTATACGTACTAAAGCTATCCAGTACTTACTTACCAATTCGTTGTATATTATCCTAACGGCCTCTCATGAAATCCTTGGCGCACATCAAGCAACCTTCACATTTTTATCGTACGAATATAGGTACGAATATTCGATATGAAATTCGGTAACGGGCGTAGGCTGCGACAGTTTGCTTACTACGATCTCACTACATAAATATATTTCCATAAAGTATGTTAGTGATTAACGTATTTTAAACTTCTTAGTATGCACCGCCTAATTCTCTTTCAAAATCTATTATACTTTTGTGTTTCTGTATAGGTATATAAAAGGCAATCGTTACTGACTGATCTATCAACGCACGGCTCAAACTACTGAACGGATTATGCTAGAATTGGGCACACAGGCATCCGATAAGAAGGGATTTTTCGAAATTTCCACGGGATAGGGAATAAATGGGATATATATTTTCGCTTCAAAGTGGGCCTATCTCCGTAACTATACCTTATTATTAGATGCTTAAAATTTCGTAAGATAATCCCACGGCAAAACGAAAACACGGGATTTATATATTTAATTCAATGGGACCCGATCTCAGTAACTATTCCTTTACGTAGGATCGTAGAGGTGCAGTAAAAATGAATTTTGGGAATTTCCCGCGGGATAGAGATCGGTAGTTGATCATAAATAAAATTTGTGCGCTTACGAAGTCGTGGGAAAAAGCTAGTAAAATATTATGAAGTATGCACCTAAGAAAATTCTACATTTCAAATAATAATTTAAAACATAAATACTTAATAGACGGAAAGTAATACAAAGCCGAAGTTATAAACGGATCTTTTCCAACTAACCTTACATGAGGAAACTTACAAAGAGAGAAACTTATACATATTTTTAACTGCAATAAATGCTAACAATCAAGAAACGTCAATTAATTTTCGATATTTTCTTAAACAAAGAAAAAGCTTTTAGAATAAATGTAATTGCATTATTGTCAGTAGTACTACAGACCTACGCATGTACCAAAAATGGGCTCTGTAATAATCTGCTTAGATAAATAATACACTGTTAATACTTAAATATTATCCCAGGTACATGTTTTGAAACCTTTATGTTACCTACCTTTATGTAACTACCTAATACCTTTAATGCCTGTAATTATGTAACCTGTATGCTATTGTCCATATCAATCCATTAGTAATTTGATATGCAGCTCTTTTTCATTCAAGACAGGCATTATCTATTATGTTCCCGTTTATATTAAATAATCATGTTTAGCTAGAAATTTCAACCTACGGGAGTCGCAGTCTATGAACTTTTATTATAAAAGAATCATACTTAATGTATCCTGTCTTATCAGTAAAAGAACCAGCCAAGTGCCAGTCAGACTAAGTTATAACAGTAGGTACATAGCGCAGATTAAGTATTATAACTATAATTACCTTATAAGTAGCTTCGGAACCTTGACTAAAGTGACTCCTTTTCATAATATGTTTATTGACGTAGTGTGGATTAATAAGTTTTCGATTGTTTCTTTTAATGGTGGACTTTGTGGTGTGAGGCCTTGCTTCATGTTCTTCATTATTCCAGGATAATGGGAAGTAGTTACTCTAGGTTTTGATTAATTTGCAAGTACGAAACTCTAAAACTTTTTTTATCAATCTTGATAAATTAATAAAGTCGTAACTGAAGTAAAACAACAGTATCAAAATTCCACTACATACAAAGATGTAAGATGAAAAACCGTCTACACCGTCATTTGGATATAAAATAAATAAATATCACGGGGCAATTGACACCACGTGACCTAGTCCCAAAAAAAATTGAAGCTTGTGTTATATAGGTACTAGGAAACAGATAAACAAACTTATGTAGATAAATGAATACTTAAACACATATTAAACGTCCAAGTCGCAAGAGCAAATAGGTATTCGTATTTTTCATAAAAATATCTGTCCTGACCGAGGATAGAACCCGAGACCTCAAGAGAGGCAGGTTCTAACCGCTCGGCTATCCGGTCATTAAAATAAACGGACAAGTGCGTGTCGGGCTACGTGCAGGGTTCCGAAGTTCCCTACTCATCCCAGATTACATCTTTCTTTATTTGAGCTAGGTTGCGGCTACTCGGCGAATCTATAAGGTTTCTGGAAACTTCTGCTGAACGAATGTCGTTATTCATGATAGGTCACGGTTATTAGGGTTAAGAATCATCAACTGTATGAGTGGACTCTACGTTAAGACGTAATTTCCCAAACGCAATCTAGCAAACTTAGGTTCGGCATTCACCTCATCCTCAAAGTTGGGCCGGGCCTATCTAAACTGATATTATATCCTCGACGCACGTATTTGTCAACAACTTAGATGGTATTTTTCTCATCTACCACTGGAGTGGATTTTATTTGGATGTAAAACATAACTTTCATCTTATCTATTCTTTTTCACCTTGAGACCTCCACGAGAAGAGGTCAAATTCACCCATGTTCTCTACTATACGTATATATGACTAAGATTTAATCGTGAAATCAAAAAAGTTTTCTTTTTCTTAGTCCACATGTAGGTACGCTAAATATAGCAGCCGTTTATACTTACTCGTGACGTATAACATTGCGTATAACTAATGATTTACGGTAGGTAAAGTCTTTTTGGGATGCGGTTTGTTGGCTGGAAGTCAACAAGTCCGAGTTTGAGAGGATACGTGATGATTTCAAAATTTTGTACTCCATACGTAAGGTGATGTTCAATAATTTCTCGGTAAAGATATCGTTTTTATAATCCGTCATAGCAATGTTTTCCACGCTTTTTAAGATTAGGAAATAAAAAGTAGTCGCTGGGGGCCAATTCTGAACTTTACGGCGGGTAACTAATAATTTCGAAGTCAGATTGGCAAACAGTAGCCATGGCAATATGGGCATTGTACACCGAGACATGATCATGTAAAACTAGAACATCTAGATGATAACTTTTCCCTTCCCTTCTCTTAGATTACTTTCCTTAACTGGCATAGAATATTAGCGTAATACTGTTCTGCATTATTTACACCTTTTATTTTCTAATCAATCGTAAATATTCTACCATAATGCCAAAATATTGTTCTCATGACCTTTGACATATTGCCGCGTGTATTTTTTTAGTCTCTAGGTCTTAGTGATGAAAGGGTGAACCAGGATTTTCACCACAGCAGTCCATAAAGTCAGAACAACAAGCAACACGCGTTCGCTTCTGAAGTGGCGTCCGAACTAGCGGCACCCACCACGCACTAATTTTTGACATATGAAGATGGTCACGTATAATATCGATAGAAAGACTGGTTCTTTGAGCAATCGATTTTAACTTATTTATCTTACAATATAATTTTCTTCACTTTTTATATGCCTATAGCCATATATTTTATTTTAAGGCGCAGACCCCTCGCCTAAATTCATTTGACCACTTTTAAATAGTAAATAATGAAGGAGCGAATTTTATTCACAGTAAATATTACTAGGTATTTCATTACAACATAATTATCATTTTACCGTCGTTATTTTCTTTCCACTAGCTGCTGCCCACAACGCCGTCTGCAAAGAATTCGTTTATCGCTATCCTGCGAGAACTATTGAAATTTCCGGGATAAAATGTATGTTAATCCAGTATGTGAACTATCTGTGTGTCGAATTTCATCAGAATCCGTCAAATCGTTTTAGCGTGAGAGAGTAACAAACACACAAACTTTCGCGTTATTAATAAGATGGTAAATTTCATCTTTCAAAGCATTTTGGTTTTTCCAAGAATTTTGCAAGAGATCACTACTTTAATTTTAAAAACATCGCGAAACCGTTTACAGTGAAATAATATGATAACTCAAATCTAATACTGATAATGTTATATTAGACTTACCGATATTATTATAAAACGGCTGTTTGTCATTTGTCACTCTGTAGATCGTGAAGTAAGTAGGTACTAAGCACATGTATACCTAGCATGTTAAGTCCAAGCTATCAACCGATTTTTGGTTTAAATCCAAATGGTCAAATTTTCTTTACTTTATCTCATAAAAATGACATTAGAATTTTTCAAAATTACAGTGGATTATTTCCACTTTGATACACGGGACGTCTCAGTTTTAATCGTAAAGGTTCGTTCGTTTCACATAGAGTACTTATATACTTAATATCTTATTTTATGTTTGATATAAAATACTAGAATTTAATCACATAAAATATCCAAACCATTATATTTAATGTAATTAATATCAAAACCTCAGCATAAGTATTGCATTTCCGATCTCTCTCGAAGTATGTCGAGAATTGCCGAGTGTCAAAGTGGAAATAATCTTACTGTACTGTCTGTACCTGCGCGCGGGAGAAAGGGTTATTTTTGAATATTTCTGCATCCGAACAATCTGGTCCTAAAGAAGCGTTTTGTGGTTTCCTATTTGCAGTAGTGGTGCTATGCGGCACGGGGCGCGCGGAGGAGCTGGCGGCACTGCGCGCGGCGCAGCGGGCCGGCGGCGCGCCCGCGCTGCTGCTGCTACATGTGGACGAAGACTCGCCCCTCGCCATGCCCAACACCAACCAAACTATAAACAATATCACTGTAGCTCTAAGAAATTTGCCTTATCCACAAATGCGAGAGAATTTGACGTCAAACAAATTAACGTATATTTCAAAAACCCCGAATATATCGAGCGACCTCCTGCCTCTCCATGAGAAAAGTTTCCCGTCGTCGTTAGCTTACGCGCTCGTAAACAACATAACTGCGAGCCCTTATCGCAAAAAGAGGACTCGGCAGGAGTCGGCTGACATTTTACGGACCGAAAACGTCGTAAACACTATAAAAAATAGCACATTAGAGAATCAGCTCCGAGATTATTTTCCTTGGTCCTATAATAACACTCGGTCCGCAAAACAAACATTCCAAAAAAACAAGTTCGAGGACATAGCGCGACTCTCATCAGTTCAAGGTCGCGGATCAAATAGCATCCGGTTGCGCCGCGGCTCCGCCGCAGCCCCGGCGCCTGCGAGCGCAGCCGCCGCGCCCCTCACTACTGCCACACCGGCTGTTGTTGATATCTTCAATTATATTAACCCGTTTATTTTTCAATTGGGTACTTATCAACAGAATATATTTCTACTGACAACGGGTCACGGACAAGTAATAACGGAATCTTTTGAGAGTATAGTTTATGACGAAATACTAGAAAGTCTCAATCGCCAGGAAAAAGCTGAACAGACTCGAACGGAGAGCAGTGAAATAAGATGTTACTTGTATGAAAGAATTATTATCAAGAATAATTCTTTTGACTGGAAATTCATCACAAACTTTGTATCAACATCGACGCGCTCCCTTGACGATACCGAAGATTGGGTCACAACGGTGGAAGTGTCGAATTCGACTTACGATTTTGAATATTGGAGCTTAGAACATGCAGCCACTGAGTTCGACTTGTCACCCAAGTATGTTTATGGAATACTGCCAGCAGTATTTGCTTGCTGCGCATTGTTCGTAGCGGCTTCGGCGGCGCTTATTACTCGATATGTGACCACCAGGCGCCGACTTCGAAAAAGACGTGGCGATGCGGTTCTAATAGTCAGTGACTTTTCATTTCCGGCTGACGAACGACGGCGCGTAGGTGAAGGAATGGAGACAATGTTATCATGTTGGCTACAACAATTACACGAATTTGGTGGGCCTGAACTAGAGAAACCTGACTTACTCAAGCAGTCACCGCGATCAGCCCCTCCACCCATTGCCGCTCCGTCGGCTCCGTCGTCCACTTGCAGCGTTAACCGACTCAACCCTGATCGGCGAATACGATATAAGGTAAACAATATGTATAATGTGTAATTTTTGGCTATTCGATTTAAGTCGTACATTATGTATAGATGTATGTACATTATGTGACCACACACCTGCAATGCACAAGTGCAAGTGGCATCACTTCCAAGACTACAAGCTACAAACTATGGATGAATAGATATCTATTTACAAGACGGTGTGTCCAGAATATTAAGATGTACTATACTGTATTACTTTCGTAGAGCACGCTAGTAAAACACAATGACTTCTCTTGTTACCATGACTGAACGTTTGCTTTTTGTTAGGGTGACGCTGTCCATATGAAATACCTTCCGGCTTCTAGCGCCCTAGAGCTAAGAAGAAGAGCGACAGATGTTCTGCTCGTAATGCAGAACATACGACATGAAAATCTTAACCCGTTTATAGGTAAACTTATTTTTAGCTGATTAGCTACTGAATCTTGAATTTAGTTTATTCCCTTTACTGAAAGTTTAAAACTGGCAGGTTGTCTCTGCGACGTGCGACCAGCCCTAGTTTTTGACGCATGCGGGCGCGGTTCTCTCGAAGATGTGTTGATGGCAGACGATATCAAGCTGGATTGGACATTTCGACTATCTCTACTCACTGATTTAGTCAAAGGCATGCGCTACCTGCATTCCTCTCCGCTACGTCAGCACGGGCGGCTGTCGTCACGAAACTGCGTCGTCGACTCGCGCTGGGTGCTTCGCATCACGGACTATGGTCTTCCTAGTTTTTATCGTGCCCAGGGATGGTCCCAGCCGGTGCGATCAGCAAGAGGTAACTTAATAACTTCTAAAAAAGACTAAACTAATTAGTGAATGTTAACCGCTAAAAGTGGCCTGACGTGATTTCAATATTTGCGCTTACCTGCTTCTATTAAACAATAATAAGCATAAAGCCGAGTTTCGACCAGCAAGAAAAAACGTGCAAATTGCATTACGTTGCGGCGCTCGATTGACCACTGCAAATTCGTTTGCTTTACGGCCGCGCAACGTAATGCAACTTGCACGATTTTTCTTGCAGGTCTAAACTCGGCTTAAGGGTTTGAAACATAAATACTAATTTTGCCTTAGCAGGGCTAAAATTGTGCCCCTAGCTCCTAATATATTTAGGTAAAATATTATTAGAGCTCTTGTGGACCTCACCCGAGGTGCTTCGCGAGGAGCGTGGTATGGGGCGTGGCTCGCAGCCAGGAGACGTGTTCTCCTTTGCTATCATAATGCAAGAAGTCATCGTTCGCGGCGAGCCATACTGCATGCTCTCACTCACACCAGAAGGTCAGTCACATTTTAAATCGAGCCATTAGTTCCAACTAAGTTACGAAATAATTGAACAATATTAGTTTGATTATGACAGAAATTGTGGAGAAAGTGATGCGACCTCCGCCTCTCATCCGGCCGTCGGTGTCAATGGGCGCGGCACCTCCCGAGGCCGTGAGTGTGATGCGACAGTGCTGGAGTGAGTCTCCAGACCTCCGCCCTGATTTCCATACTCTGCATGATGTTTTTCGCCATAT
Organism: Archips xylosteana; assembly: GCA_947563465.1. Classification (NCBI taxonomy): domain Eukaryota; kingdom Metazoa; phylum Arthropoda; class Insecta; order Lepidoptera; family Tortricidae; genus Archips; species Archips xylosteana. The sequence goes on along the minus strand of OX387343.1, from coordinate 27,487,196 downwards.
GCATCGTGGTCGGCAAGTATCTACTGCTACTGATAAGAGTGTTTAAACTTGCGTTATGGATCATACAATAATTAGTTATAATTGTAATTTTTTGCAGGAAAATCAATATAGTTGACTCCATGTTTGAGATGCTTGAAAAGTATAGCAACAATTTAGAAGATCTTATAAAAGAACGAACAGAACAATTGGATATGGAAAAGAAAAAGACTGAACAACTTCTCAACAGAATGCTCCCTGGGTAAAAACTTACATTCTTATTATATGTACATCCAAAAATGCAGTACTTAGAAGTAAAGCAAAAACGTGTCCTGAGGCCCCATGAGGGCCAAAGTTTCTACTTTAAAACACAAAGGTAACAACTTTCATGTACAACACGCGTAAACGAGGAAAACACATGACAACAGACAAAACACGTTATCTCGGATCGTTTATTTAATAAACAACATCCCTTCGTTTATCACGTATCTACGGTAATTAGGCAAACTTTTTTGTAACTGCTACCATGTAAGTTACTTAACTAAATTAAACTTTTACTCTTGTTTTCAGATCTGTCGCTGAACGTCTCATACTAGGCTTACGCGTAGAGCCGGAGGAGTTCGAGGAAGTGTCCATCTACTTCAGCGACATCGTAGGGTTTACGGCTCTCGCGGCGCGCGCCACCCCAGTCCAAGTCGTAGATCTTCTCAATGACCTATACACTGTATTTGACGCAGCGATAGAACAGTATAGCGTATACAAGGTTGAAACAATCGGAGATGCTTACATGGTAGTGGGTGGTTTACCTAATCGTGCTCGTGACCACGCGGAGAGTATTGCTAATATGGCTTTGCACCTCCTGCATCTCGCAGGCCGGTTCCGCATTCGACACGCGCCAACAGCCCCTTTGCACTTGCGTATTGGATTGCATACTGGACCGTGTTGTGCCGGTGTTGTCGGTCTGACGATGCCAAGATATTGTCTTTTTGGGGACACAGTTAATACAGCTTCACGTATGGAATCTACAGGTAAGACGATTTTTTTTTACTTAACAAACATCTTATTTAGGCTAACGCGTAAGTACACTATAGGTAATGAAGGTTTTAGTACTGATCACTATAACTTAACTTACACTTTGTATCTTTAGGTGCAGCATGGCGTATTCAGATTTCCGCTAAGACAGCCGAACGACTAACAGCTGCGGGCGGTTATCGTTTGCGCTCGCGCGGGCTTACCCAAATCAAAGGCAAAGGTGCCATGCACACGTACTGGCTACTCGGCAAAGAAGGATTTGACAAACCACTTCCGACACCGCCACCACTTGAGTAAGTTATAAAGTTATATTTTCTTTTTAAGTTTGGTCGTATGCGGAAAAATTACAATGACATTACATTATTTTTCATCAGGACCGAAGAAGTTTTATTCGAGGCTGATAGCGAAAATGATAGTGAGACTACAACGCCTCCGGCGCAAATGGAAAACATTCCGTCGACTGAAAAATCGAAGCCGATAGTCCAGCGGCAGCGCTCAGATGCTTCAACCAGCTCAGATAAATTTGGTAAACCAGCTCAGATGAAATTATTCTTAACATTAGCTAGGTCAGATACATTTTTACAAGAACTTTTGAATAATGAAAGACTTTGTTTCACAGCGTGGCAGCGATCAGGCGCCGTGTCTGCCGATAGCAGTCCGCCTCCTAAGGTGCCCTCCTCTAGTGTGTCCGGCACGGCTACACCAATTGACCATTGCGCGCCATATTCTCGTTATAGGTAAGTACGTCAATTTTTACTAAGTTGAAATCATATTTAAACGTTATTGTGACATGCTTAATGTTGTTAAGTAAAGATGTTTGGCAAGTGGACCGAGAGGGCTCAGACGGCAGTGGTCCCTGGAGCGAGGCGACGCACTGGCGGCCGCAGCGGGTGCGCGCGGCGCTCTGCCCGCGGCGCCGGCCACGCGCTCGCCGTCGGTCGAGCCTCTGGCGCTGTTGGCACCGCCGGCGCCGCGCCAGCCGCTCGCGCGCTACCGCACACGCCCTGATGCACCGATGGTACTCTCGCTGGCGCAGATCGCACCCGCAGCACCTGCATCCACTCAGCTGGCCAGCGAAGACGCGCACACGCCCATGTCTTGTCCTCCCTAGTCTAGCGGCATACACTGTACCCTGACCTCGTGCACTGTCGGAAGCATTTATTCGTTCCGTACTTGCGGCGAGCTCAGCTCGACTCTTGATCGACAATAATTTATTTTGGTAGTCGACTCCTCTCATGGAGCTGTCTAACGTATGTATGTAAGCACGTCCCTCTCCCCACGAGGTCTGTTTACTCACCTCCGTTACCTTTAGACCGGTCGTTCATAGATATTTTAAGTACTGTTGTAATGAAGTCATTAGAAGTAGCATGTGTAAAATTATTTTTTTTACAAAAGCACTTGCAACTTAAATTGTGATTTATCTCGGGTGATTTGTGTATTTTTGAAACTTTTCATTATTATAGTAATAAATATCTTTTACCATACCAATAGAGTTTCATTTCACTTTAAAGAATAACAAATACAAGGAATATTTTCTTAGGTAGCAAAAAGTTTTGGTTAATTCAATTGAGATTGTAATACAACGTCTTTGATCTGGCTCCTGCTGAGTCGGTAGGCAAGCGGGATATCCGAAGCGGGCACGTCGACGGCTCGCAGTCGGCGGTACAGATTCAGCGCCGGCGCATTGTCGTTCGCCACGTTCATGTCAATGTACTCCACTTTTTGCGCTAGTGAAAACTGTAACACAAAACAGTATACTTCATTCTAATGTATCGTTGAGAGCTAAAGTTAAAGAAAATAATGGGCATGTAGATAACTACTGGTAAATACGAGTATCTAATGCACTATTGTTCATAAGAAGGTTGAATGAATATTGTTCGTAAAAATGCCTGTAACAAATTGAATAGGTACTTGTCTTGGTCCTCCGCGAAGTAGGTGGAGGCCAAATCACGCGAAATAACTACGCTTGCGTTGGAAAAATGCTTTTTTATGCCATTTTCCCGCACTCCCTCCGCATAAAAACCGAATTTAACCGACTCAAACGTAACTAAACCCACAACCAAGAGAACCACCACCACAAACAAAACACGCTCTCTCGGCGGTTCTCTTCATTGTGGGATTACTTAGTTACGTTTGCGTTGGTTAATTTTGTTTTTTATGAATTGGTAGCCATTTTGCATGATTTGGCTTCATTAAGTAGGTATCTTGCAGAGGAGCAAGTTATGTGCTCCATTTATTTTAACATGAAACTCCTTAAAGTAACGCCTAAATCTGAACAGTATTTAAGATTGTCCGTGTCTGAAAAACAGGCAATATTTTGTAGTTTGGCGCAAATGGTAAAGAAGCAAAAGTTTAAAGGGTGTTTATGTATAAGATCTGTATAAAAGTGAAGGCTGGAAGACGCGAGCAACGCTCTAATACGTCTAATAAGTCTCTAATTGAATTTAATTTAGGTTCTCGAGTGGTGACCATGAACCGGACGGCGTTCTTCATGCCTTCGAATTGGTGGATTGACAACATCGCGAAACTTCCGGGCAACCGGTAGATGTAAATGGTGAGTTGTCCTTCTCTGTGGAGTTCAAAGGGGGAGGCCTTAGTTCCACACTAAAAATCTTCCAGTTGTTAATAACTGACCTTGCAAAACTCCTTGATTAGTAGAACGGCGACGCCGCAACGACGAGCGTTCGGTCGCACGTACAGGCTTTGTAGATAGTGCCTCCGGGTGCCGTCCCAGTTGCGATTGCCCATCACCATGCCTACCGCAACGCCGCCACGCTCCGCCACGAAAGCGAAATACCACGGTGATGAGCCGAAACCGTCCTCCTCGAAGTCTGTAAACAGTTCAAATTCAAGATTGGTATGAAGTATCTTTTTGTATTTTTATTTTTCAACTCCATTTCTTTTTACTTTTACGGTTATCCCATGAAATCCATATATTTCATACTAAATACGAACTGAAACATAGATGCTTTGATCAATTATAACTGAAGATACACATTGCCGAACAAAATCCCCTTCAAAGAATGTCCGAACTTTTTTATTTGTTTGCATAACAATTAAAATCATCACCTACACAGAAATTTGAACCTAGTCTTTACTTCATTACAGTCGTATTTCGGTTGACACTTGACAGCTAAACTTGACAATTTCACGCAACGTACTGAGAAAAAGAAGGCCACTTTTATCAAAGTGGCGCTCATTTGGCTCGGACATTTTCGGGCGCGCGACTGTGGATCTACAGTTATAATTGATCAAAGCATAGATGCAAAGAAAAAACACAGAAACAGACAATCTTGAAAAGAATGGCTTAGTAGCGATTTCTCTTGGTCCGGGTGAGCGGTTAGTTCCGAAGGAGTGTTGAGTTGACGTCTCTCGTTGAAAGTTAACATAAGTGTTGCTTGTATCACTGCTATATAAGTGATTAAGCGAGCTGAAGACGTGTGATGCATAGAAAAATTCGTGTCTATAACCCGACCAGTCGTGGTGTAGGGGTAAAAGCACGCACACGTTGTAGTGGTAGAGCCATGTTGTAACTAGCCGCTGCATCACGAATGGGCCGGCTCGTCCGGGGTAGTACCACCCTCTCACAGAACACCGGCGTGAAGCAGCAGTATTCCTTGCTACGTTTCGTACGGTCAGTGAGAGCGCCGGGGGCCCAATACCTCTCCCCCTCCCCTATTCCCTCTCCTTTTTCCTTAGGGCTGACAACACACTGGCATCGCGTAAAGCGCTGCGGGTGTCTATGGACACAGTGGTGATCATTTAACATCAGGTGACCCACTAGTTCGTTTGTCTGGCCTTTCTAACATAAAAAAAGTACGGTATGCTGAGGACACGGGATTGATTCCCGGAGCTGGTACTTTTTCTGTGTTTTTTCTGTGCATCCATGTTTCAGTTCGTATTTAGTATGAAATAGTTCAAATTCAATAAATGTGTCGACTGAGACACTTGATAGAATGAGAAAATTTAATAATCATACTACTTAAATAATTGTAATGAAAAGAAAACATTCATTCAAAAATGTGCTTTGTTTTTATAAAAAAATAAGTGTATTTAGAATGAATTTAAATCTTACAAGAACATAATATAGATTGATCATAGTTAGGTAAGTATCTTTGGCTTTCAGTTTCTGAAACGAAGCATTCCTCTCATTGCTATCAATTAAACTTAGAAGGTTAAGATCAGAAGTTCCAGGCAGTGCGACGAAACTACGACCAGGGCCCAATTGCATAACAAAGTACAACTTATATTACAAGCGGAACTCCCTTTCTAGTTAATATAACTGAAGCGGGAGTTCCGCTTAAAATATTAGTTGTACTTTGTTACGCAATAAATTGGGCCCTGGGCCCAGTACGCTTTAAACCAATATGGTGTAATATAGGTAACCTCAGTCTTTTTTTTATATATGAGGGGGCAAACGAGTAGACGGGTCACCTGATGGAGAGCGATCACCGTCGTCCATGGAAACCCACAACACGGGGGGTATCACAGGTGCGTTGCCGACCCTTTTAGGAATTGGTATTGGTAGGCTCGTTTTTTAAATATCCCTAAGTTGTAACGCTCTGGCAATGTTGCCGCAGTAAGCTGATTCCAGATCTTCGTCGTCCGAGGAAAGAAGTTTCGCTTAAAACGCACGGTACTAGACTGCCAATCATCAAGATGGTAAAAAAGTAAGTCTGCAGGGGAGAGAAGGATATAGTAGTACACCTATAAACTTCTTCTTTTAGTGCCCTCTCCTACCAGAGGTCGGCGATCATTAGAGCTATCTTTACTTTAGAGACTGCTGCCCGAAAGAGGGATCTGGTACTCATCCCGAACCAGTCTCTAAGGTTTCTTAACCAGGAGGTACGTCTTTTGCCAGGTGGTCTGCGGCCTTGTATCTTCCCCTGGATAATAAGCTGAAGCAGACCATACTAATTATCGTTACGCATTATATGCCCCAAATACAACAGTTTCCTCTGTTTTATAATACGTATCACTTCCAAGTTTTTATTCATTCTTTGCAATACCGTTTCATTCCTTACTCGATCCGTCCATGATATCTATACACTATCCCAGTCAAAAAAATACTTTTACAAGGACCTTACTTATTCACACCTTTTACAGTAAGCTTCGGGCCTTCAGGTTCCTCTTGATACACAGCCAACTCCTGAAACCATAAACATTTATTACAAAGTTTGTACATTTTTGAATAACACAAATCTGTATACTGGGTGACCTTAGCCTCTGGACAAATACTAATACTACTGGTTTAGCAAGATATTTAAAACCAAACTGCAAAGTATTATAATAATCAGTCCAATATTTACCGAAAAACTAACGGTTTTCAATGTATCACTTTGGAGGAGCGTGTTAATTTGGATGATATGATTTCATAGAATTTTTTTTTGTTTTCTTGTCTAATTAAGCTAATAACTATTTTACGATATTGCTAAGTATCAGTCTTATCCATGGTTTCACTATTTGTCCAGAGGCTAAGAACACCTTGCATGTATTGAATGAAAGTAGGTATTTAAATATTGAATAGATTTAGAAATGAACTAAAACAATTACTTTGCTCACCCGCGACCTTACGATAGTTACGTTTATGCAAGAAATATGTGTTCATGCAGTTCCTTCACTTCCACACTGTACGAACACACACAAATCACACAAACCCAACCATCACCACCACCAAACTACACTGACGCGTTTCAAACTCAACCAGAGCTCATCTTCAGAACCAGCACCACAACCGTATGCTATGCTACCAAATGTTTAACTGAGTTTAACGAGTACCTACGTGGTTAACGACTGAGTTGAGTTCGAAACACGTCAGTGTAGTTTGGTGGTGGTGATGGTTGGGTTTGTGTGATTTGTGTGTGTTCGTACAGTGTGGAGGTGGAGGAACTGCATGAACACACATTTCTTGCATAAACGTAACTATCGTAAGGTCACGGGTGAGCAAAGTAATTGTTTTAGTTCATTAATATGGACCTCCGCAAAGTAACGCCTGATTCAATAAATTAGATTTAGAAATATTTGTCTTACATTAATCATATCGTTTATGGCGACCATGTCGTCCGGGCGTGCCGGGCGAACTGTAACCATTTGATTTGCACTTGGGCTTTGCGTGTGTCCATCATCGCTTATATCGCGTCGCTCTGAGAAGCGGCTAGCATCGTCACTTCCTGAAGGTCTGTTTTTATATACAGATAAGAAAAGTTTAAAGAATAATTCTTTGTGTAAGATGTGAGCAAACAATTATAAATATAAATTAAAAACAAGACACGTATATATTTGAAAATAAAGTAAATGCCCATTATGCGTCTAAGACTTCTTCCGCAGTTAGCAAAAGAGCTGATAAATTTGAAACGGCTGAATTAATTTTGATGAAATATGTCTAATTACTATACCTAGATATTTTCCTAGCACAAACGAAGATTTTTCTTCTAATACTTAGTTTATCAATGTCTTATAAGTGGCATTATATCAATGAGACACGTTTGAAAATATAACACAATAATACCAAACCAAATCGATGTTATTATTATGTGCAAAACTAATCACAATTTGTTCGTGCTAGAAAAATCTCTAGGTATACTAATTACCATCGCTAAGAACCATCTGGCTTTAAAAAAAAACCGCATACAAATCGGTTCACTCGTTTAAGAGCTATGATACCACACCACAGACAGACATATATACACACTCACATAGCGGTCAAACTTATTTATAACACCCTTCTTTCCGAGTCGGTGGTTAAAAATTAGTGTTATGTTGAAATTGACAACTATTTTATTATCATAATTTAGTTCACTTCAAGTTTCAAGTTAATCGGACTTCTGGAACTGAGTTGAAAATAGTTTACAGAAAATGAATATTAAAAGCAATAATAATAATAATGGACCTGTGTTTTAACAGACAGTGATGTCATTGATGAACAGGAAACACTAAATTAAGTATTCATTAACATATAACGAGACCAAAAATGCTGATTGAAGGTACAGATTCACAAAGTAGATCAACTGAAACTAAAATCAACTTACCCATTAGCAGCTAGGGTAATGGAATCGATTGGCATTTTCATCGTGCGGAGACCATTAAATGTATTGTTTTCGTGAGCACCGAATTGAGCGAAAAATGCTAGAGCAGTGGGATCTCGTGGGTGCAGCCAGTCCAACTGCGCGTGTTCTGCTAGCGCCAACTGCCGCAACAACAAATGTATATAAGTTAGGTACTTACTTTATTGCACAAAGGAAACCCAACGTGCAAATTTGTTACATGATGGTTAGTGGCAACTGCTACCTTTAGGCACACGCAAACCAGAGGAACTAAGTACAGTCATCCAATTTGAATCCTAGGGCATTTTAAGTCATTCGATACGCATTGTACGTATAATAGATAAATAAAACTATTTACTACAATAGGGTTCTATGATTGACTAGGAATGAAATTGGTTGACTGTGTGTTAGCTACATATTACTTTCGCCCAGAAAAATATCAAATAACTTAAATATGCCTCTCGTGCCGAAAAAAATCCTGGTTTCAAAATGATGGTAACAAGTTTATAGAAGGTCATACCACCGCCAAAAATATTATGTACTAAGTAAGTAACCCTAATTTCGGTTAGAACTTCTTACTCTAAAATCCGTAACTAGAAGCTACCATCGTCCATATGTTTAATTGATGAAAATTATTTTATATTAAACTAACTGTTGCCTGCGACTCCCTCTGCAAAGTATACGTTTATCGCTATCCCGCGGGAACTATGAAATTTTTCGGAATAAAAACTTTTCTTTGTCCTTTCCAGGGTCTCAAACTATCTCCATACCAAATTTCATCAACGGTTCAGCGGTTTAAGCGTGAAGAGGTAACAGATAGACGGACACGCTTTTGCATTTATAATATTAGTATAGATTTAATACAGTATAAAATATATCTCCAGTGGGCTGGCTAAAAATTCCTGGCCAGACAATGAATTGAAAAATGTTTTTCTATTGTGTATTACACACACACATCCTTATTTTATTAGGTTAAGCCGATAAACAGACAATATAGGTTAAGCCATTAAACAGATAAATCTAGCAATTTAATACCTTTAAACGAGCAATTCTTGTATACATATATTTATTAACATAATTAATTTAATACATATACCTAAAATACTTTTCATCCATTAACCAGATCGGTGAAGGTCGTTTGTACAGACTCGGATCCTAGGCTATAAGAAGATGGTAGATGGGTAAAATAAGGGTAAAATGGTAAAATAGCCGACGATAAATAGACATTGTAACCACGCATAGCTTTTCTAACCTTTGAAGTTAAGTTACCGATACCGTGACAAACCTGTCTGCGCTATTACCGAGGAATACCTTGTGTGCGTCAGCCAGTGTAGGCTATATCGCTCACCATGGGAAACCAGCCTAAGTTCCATTTTTAGACTTTGATTCTTGTTTAGGTTAAGTAGGTCATGCTATCCATGTTCCAAACTTACCCGACACAGCTCAAGTACTAAGCATCTGCCGAGTCCTTGTCTCCGCGCTGGCGGGCGCACGTACAGGCCGGCCAGTACGAGGGTACGGCCGCTCCACGACCAGTAGCTGCGCCGGAACGTCGCCGCGCCCAGCGCCGCGCTGCCTCGCTCCGCCACCAACACCCCGCACCACGACGGTTTGCTCTCGAACAAGTCGGCCAACAATTCTGAAAAATTATTTTGATTTGTCACAAACCTTGATTTTGATAAACCAGCGTATATGTATGTATATATGTAAAACTCTTTATTGTACATAAAACATGAAAATTAACAGACAATAAGAGAAACAGATAAACAAATGCGAAGTTATCCCTTGGGATCTCTAGTGTTTTAGTTAACCTTTGAACGATCGACGGGTATATTATTGTTAATTAGTCTTTACCGAACCGCGTAGAATTGATGTTTTTCTAGGATTTCTATTTTGCCGGCTAAAGGTAACTTTGATAAGATAATCATAGCTTATGAAAATGTATTTAATATGCTGACACATATGTCAATCATGTGTAATTAATTCTAAAGGAACTCGTTTCATTTCAAAACGTGTCTTATAAGGTTGTCCATGTTAATTAATGAGATTATAAATGAATTAAAATAATAGTACCTAGGGATAATCGTCACGTTGATTAACACGTTGACCCTACGCTTCAATAGAATTCATAACATAAAAGAAAGTCGATTGTGTCTGGTCTCCAGCACAGCGTGCTAATTATTGATTTCTCTGAGCGCTGCAGCTGCTGCACATAGACCTGTATATGTATTTTCTATGTATACTTTAGTATAGATAAGCAAGTAAACTATAAAATTGAAATTCGATATGTGTATGTTCATGATGTGATTTAAATGACACATTTATAATGTAGTTGATAATAGGAGAGTTAATTTGTTGACGCCCTTACGTTGGATCGTTGGCTGCTCGTATACACGAATGCTGCTATTATCGGCCGCCTCCTATAAATAAATGCAAACCGTAATGAAAAAGCATAATTAAACATGGATTTCCGATTTCCAGTGAAAATAGGTTTTATATTACGCGTAATAGCATTTGCCAAGTACTTGTATATATTTTTAATTATCTCTGGTATAATACACATTAGGAGGAAATCAAATTTGCCTTCAAAATAACAATCAAAAAGCACAAAAACACTTCAGATATAAACGAACTAAAGACCTTGAATTAAGTGACTAAAAATAATCATATATAAAGGAAGCTTCATTATAATACCCACTCTAATTAAGCTTTCAATAAAAAATATGTCATTTTCGGTAGCTTGGCGCACTCTGATCCCATTCTCTGGTGAACTAGCTCTCATTAACTGTGACGCCATCTCCAATACTTGTTTGAAATACTTGTAAAACTTAAAATAAATACTGATGACTGCGTTAGTCAGCCCTTATATACAGTTTAAACTTATTTTAGTGCGGTGTGCAAAATTATCTGCACTCCGCACCTATATCAAACTGGCTTTAGGCGCCTATTACCTACATTTATATGGTCAGCAAATAAAAGTCCGTCTCGTTAGATGACTACAATAGATGAACACATTGTGGTGCCTACTTATTGCGTAACTGTTTTCAGTAGGCAAACTATGAACACTTATTACGCCGCTATTTCGGTAGACACGCTTGCACAGTTCTATTTTTTATCTGATAAGTAAATATTATCTTTTAACTACCTAGTGGGTTATTGTCTCTGGAGATGTTTTAAGAAGAGTTTGTAGTTAATACTATTTAATGTCACACTGCACAGTGTAGGGTTAAAAAATGAAATCGGTAACCCTGGGTCAAGAATGACAGTTCCATACATTTTGACACTTGTTAACCCTGGATCAGCAGTTAACTCAGAGTTAAGTAGCTAACCCAGGTCCGCGCAAGCCCGCCTATACTTCATTTAATTTAGCATTGAAAAGAACAACAACATTATATTGCGTTTGTTCAACTATTTTTTACCTAGCAAATAGTACAGTACAATAGTCTGGGAGCCGCAAATTAAAATTGTTTTAAGAGGCTGACAACACCTAATATGTTGAAATTGATGTCATTTAAACAGTTTTTTAAGAAAAACTGTTTGTTCTAGCACATCAAAAAAATTATATGTTAATATTCATCATATTTCAAAGACCGTGGACGAACTCGATACATAATTGGACGAAATCGGCTCGATAGAAAATAATTGCAAAGATAGGTCTTAAAATCATCATTAAACGGTTCTATGTCTTTATTTTTTTGGCGTATGCGTCTGCAATTAAAAACATGAAGTCAACATATTCATACCTAAACCGCTAACGAGTCATATTTTACAAATAATCCACAGTTTTTTTTTTAATTCAATATTTGCCCGATAAATTTCAATATACCCGGCTGCCCAGTAATAGCGGCATCTCGTTTACTCCGATACAAATAGACAGTGTGCGCTGACGTTGGTGTTGGCAGCGTCTTAATGCCACATTATTTGCGTGTTGTCAATTGTATAGATAAACTGATTAGGTATGTCAAACAAGATTAGGTAACGTTCATTTGTGTTTATCGAAACCTTACCGAAACAGTTCTAGGACTTTCATTTTGCAGGTGCATTACTTAGAAAAGAATACCATCAACCGGTCATGAATATAACTCACGGTAATCTTACATTTATTTATCTAAGTATGTACTTAGTACCTATCATGTTTAATATGGCTTATATCCAAACTGAACCCAAGTCTTATCCTGCAAGGAGAAAAAATACTTATGGAGTTTATCCTCTCCTGCTTAAATCCATATTTGAATAGTAAAAAAATAGTTTAGAAAATGGATATTATCTCATATGCTGTTTTAAACTATCTCAATTACCAAACACATAGAGAGCTGCCATTCGCTTGTTGAAAAATGTAGTATTAGTTCTGTTATACGAGGTAAAGAAGGCATGGGAAATGAAAAATCTTAGGTAATGAACCTATTTATTACCATCCGATAATCAACGCTACTTAAACAAAACATATAAGATATGAACTTAACATAATTATACGAGTCAGCAAGATCAGCAAGATAGTAAAATTCCAGACTTATACATCTCACGATCTCGGGAATCCTTTAGAGTTATTTTTTACCATAATTATAGAGGTTTTACCTAAAGTCTATTTTTTATGTCTTTAACCCTTAGATGCATACGGAATCAAAAACGATACCATATCTTTGATTCGTTCTAAAATCTATATTTTTTTTAATCACTCGATTTTTTGGCTGAATGACGATACCTCTGCTCAAATAAGCTAAAGGAAACCAGAGTTTGGCAGTGGAAAAATGGTTAAATTTATTATATGTTCAACGGTAAAGGTATATGAGAAGAGAGAGGTGACAGCAGACAGTAATGAATGGAAAAACAATATTCAAAAATTCAAATCATACACATGGCCAGGGTGTTTGATATTATTAAAATATACAAGAAGGTTGAACACCCCCCCGTAATATAAACACCCTGTATATATACAAGTAGACAATCATATCAAAATGCTAAACTATACACTAACTTAACACTAACACAAACATAAGGAAAAAAAATGACATCCTGTATATACACCTACTTAAGACTAACTGTACACACCTAAAACAATAAACCTGCTATAAAAGCCTAATCTAACTTAAACCTAAAAGATTGACGCATTTGCAGTGCTTGAGCTTTGTCAAAGGTTTAGTAAGAATGTCGGTGATCATATCATTCGTGTGAATGGATGTGAGGTGTAGGTCGTGGTGTGTCAGTGTGTCTCGTATGAAGTGGTGTTTGATGTCGATATGTTTTGTGCGTGCGTGATAAGTGTTGTTGTGTGCAAGTTTGATAGAGCTTTGATTGTCTGTGTGTATGATTATGGGATGAGAGATGGCGAATACTTCCCATATGAGCGTTTTGAGGTAAATGGCTTCTTTGCAGGCTTCTGCGAGAGCCATGTACTCTGCCTCAGTGGTAGATAGCGCGACAGTACGCTGTTTGCGCGCTTCCCAGGAGACAGGTGCTCCACTCATGAGGAATGCGTAACCAGTAAAGGATCGCCGATCTATCATGTTACTCCCATAGTCTGCGTCTACGTAACCTACTGGGTAAATCTGGCCTTTGGTGAAGTGAAGTTTAAGATCCTTGGTACCTTTGAGGTACTTATCGCAGGACTCTCTTAGCGGCTTTCCAGTGTACCCCTTCCCCTAATGTGCGTTGAATTGAGATAGATACGACACCATGTGGGCAATGTGGGGTCTAGTACCAATCGAAACGTACATACATTAACGAGCCGATAAGTTCACGATAAGGCACTTTCAATTCATCTTCCTTCTCTGGTAAGGTAAGTTTCAGTCCATAGGTGTAGTTACGGATATAGCGTCGTTCATGTTATATCTATCGATTAGTTTATCGACATAAGTCGTTTGGTCGAGAGTAATCGATCCATTCTTTTGGATAACTCTCATACCGAGACAGTCCTTGAGAGGACCTAGGTCTTTTACCGTAAAGAAGGGTTTAACACCATTTTTAAATTTGGATTTTAGCCGGTCATTGTTGCATAAGACGTAAAAATCGTCCACGAATACTGCAACGACTAGCAAGTCTTTTTCGTCTCGTTTGTAGTAGAGACAGTGTCCCGATGTGGCTTGTGTCAATAAGGCTGTCATTGCGTCACATACCTTTTTGTTCCACTGACGTGGTGCTCTTTTCAATCCATAGAGAGACTTCTTAAGTACACAAACTTTTACGCTTTTATTTTAACGTCAAAAACCCAAAATTCAAACGATTTTATAAAGCTGGTTAAATTGGTGACTCAGGAACATAAAATTGGTATGATTCTATCTGATCAATATCCAGGAATAAATACAAATGATTTCAAAAACTTTTTACTACAAGAAAATATACCCATAATCTTCACTGCTGTAAATGCAGCATTTTCAAACGGATTAAATGAGAGGTTAAACCAAACTTTAACAAATAAAATAAGATGTAAAATAAATGAAAATAAAAACAAGTATGCCTGGACAACTATTGCTCATGAGTGTACTCAAAGATATAATGAAACAGAACACTCAGTGACAGGATTTTCGCCAAAATATTTGTTAGAAGGAAAAAATGTAGATATTCTACCAGATGAATTAAAACAAGAAAAAACATATAACACTTTATTACAAGATAGAAAAACTGTATTGGAAAATACTATAAAATCTCATAACTATAACAAAAAATTTTTGACAGAAATAGAAAGAGTTATGAATTTAAAGTGGGAGATTCCGTATATGTTGAAAATGGCAATCCGTTAAACAGGAAAAAAATGGATGAATTAAAAATTGGTCCATACAAAATTTTAGAAAAAAATTCGGATTCCATTTTCAAAGTGGACACAGGACATAGAAAACCCGAATCAAATCTATTCCACTCGACAACACTTGTTCCTGTACGCAATTAGAACTTTTTTATTGTGTATATACTTAAAAAAAAAAAAAAATTTTTTTGTGCGAGGGTGGGAGATGTAAACGAAGGTTGTATAACACCTCATTTAATTTGCCTCCTATTGTTGGCCGCTTTTAAACTTTGGCAGATCCATGTCAGAGAGAATTTATGTTGTCATCGTATTTGCGTATATAATTTAATATTATAATAATATAACAAATAGTCTGAAACACTAGCCTTAAATGTTGTTTCTCCTTTCAGGTAAGGTTTGTTTATATCTACAGTTTTGTAACCCATGCTTAATGTAAAATTTAATTAGTTTTGTGTTAATAAAAATGTTCTCCTTTCAGAGCAATACATTTTGGTTTTAATCTCTACGTTACAATCTTTATAAGAACATATTATATATAAATTAAAAAACGGACTATGATTTTTTTTATTATTTTTCCCATATTTAAACTGTATTTTCCTATTATATTTATTTCTTCTAAATAAAAATATTAAATCATGCATCTAAGGGATAAAATACTACGCCACACAATTTGTTCGCAAGAAACAAATGAGCATGAGTAAATATTATGTGCAGTACCTACTTTATAGTAAAAAAATAGAGTTCAATAGCTGTCAAACAGAATATAAAGAGGTAGGTATAGCGCATTTTACTTTAGCTCTTTTTTTTAACACACAGATTTCTGAACAAATTACTAACCTAGCTAACCTGAAGAACTAACCTAACCAAGAGCTCCATGGTCTGGGCATTAAAAAAATTGATGTCACTGTATGACTTTACACAAACAAAGGCACAAAGAATGTCCCGAAATCTTTGATCAATTATAACTGTAGATACACATTGCCGAACAAAATCCCCTTCAAAGAATGTCCGAACTTTTTTATTTGGTTGCGTAACAAATAAAATCATCACCTACACAGAAATTTGAACCTAGTCTTTACTTCATTACAGTCGAATTTCGGTAGCGGCAAAACTCCACTTGACAGCTAAACTTGACAATTTCACGCAACGTTCTGAGAAAAAAGAAGGCCACTTTTATCAAAGTGGCGCTCATTTGGCTCGGACATTTTCGGGCGCGCGACTGTGGATCTACAGTTATAATTGATCAAAGCCCGAAATACATCTTTAATAGATGTAGTTAGTACCTATACTTGGCACGGTAATCAGTAGAATTGAAGTCTAGCTGTCCTTCACTACGGCTAGGGCTTCGATGCGGTCCCGGTCGAGCCGCAGCATCGTGCGGCCTTCTGTCACACGCAGGTCGCGGGCACCAAGGTTGTTGTAGAACGCGAGCGCGGACGCATTGCTCTTCAAGACGTGCCAGTCCATTCTATGCACTCCCTCCGCAACCGCCGCCTGCAACCGGAAACAATTAATTTCGCATCGCTGGCAGCCCGGGAGTAAACTGAGACTGACAACCTCTAAGTAACGTTGATTAACAATCTCAGCTTTATTGGAGTGCAATTGTTTAATGGAGTACAATTTCTGAACAGTATCGTGGAGCTGTAACTACCCGATTCCCACCGGATTACCTAAATGTTTTGTTTGATGTCAGTGGTGACAGGTATAACAAAGGCTGTATACTATACTTACAGCGAGGTGTTGCATCCGAAGAAATACCCAAGCTGCTCTAATTCGCCGGGTTTCCTAACGAAAACATTGCCATACAACTCAAATTTCAAATTACCTTTTATTGAAGTAACTTCTGTTGTAATTAAATAGGATAGGTATTATACTATTAACACACAAAATAAAAAAGCCATAACACAAGCTTTGCTTAGCTTACTTTGGGACTAGGTCAATTGGTGTGAATAAAATTGTCCCTTAATATTTATTTACCTTAAAAAAACAAAAATAACTAAAACATAGGTATTATGAAAAGGAGTCAAGGTTCCGAGATAGCTGCCAGCTCTTGGGTCTCCTGAGACGTTGACTTACCTCTTTGATATTTTCTTAGAAAGAATTATCGCATTTTGAAATCGACATGAATAATGAAACATTTATTAGTTACATTGATACTTTATACGTGTATTCATTTCGTGCTACAATAAATGAACCAACTTTCAAATTACGATCATAATAATTATTATGATTGCATCTGTCATCTGGGTTTTAAATTGTAGGATATCACTAACGGAGTTATGGGTAAAATTGTAAAATCCTAACCTTGCACAATTCCTTCATGAGGAGCAGTCCGATCCCTATGCGCCTGGCCTTGGGGAGCACGTACAGATCCTCGATATAGAAGGCGCGCCGTGACCAACTAGAATAGGCGCGGTTGCATAACGCCGATCCAAGTATTTCACCGTTTCTCTCCGCCAGCAGGACGAAAAACCAAGGATGCTTACTATTGAAACCATCTTCGATTAGATCTGTAAATAAGATTTAGTAAGCGTTTCGCATGCTTCTCCTGGTTAGAGCTGAGTTATTAACATCGAAAATAGATTTAAATAAAATGCGTAGAGCATCGTGTCGTTTGTAAAGTCAATCTAAATGGAACCCGTTTCAACTCCGTTCTCTTTCCACGTGCATATTTTATGTAACGTAATGAGATCTATAATAATCGTATTTACTCACCCTCTGCAGTTAATTTCGGTCCATCAGGAACGCCTTCGTAAGCTGCTAGTTCCTGCAAATGTTGTGATAAGTACTTTTATATTTTTTAATACGCCAGGTAATGTGTTTGGAGAAAAATATTTACTTCTAAGCTCTGTAACGTGAATTGGGAATGACTAAAAAAATTACCCATGGTTTTCATTTTTTTTTGTATATTAGAAACTAATTTTAATATTATTTAATTTAGTTCACTTTAAAATTAAATTAAATTCACCATCATCATCTCAGCTGTAGGACGTCCACTGCTGGACATAGGCCTCCCCGTTGATACCCAATGATTAATATGGTTGGAAGCGGCTTGCATTCTAAATAATTCTATTCCACACACATTAAAGTACAACTTATATTTCACGACATAAATTTCAATGTCAAATGAAGGTCGTTGCTTATTTTTTGATATGTAATAAATGCATTACATTATATTGAAAATTAAAAACTATAGAAAACTATTTAAAAAGCATTTATCTCGAAATGGATTTCGATTTACTACATATTACTGAAAAAACCGGCCAAGAGCGTGTCGGACACGCCCAAGATAGGGTTCCGTAGCCATTACGAAAAAATCAAGTAATATTTTTCTAAGGATTTCGTATGTGTACGGAATCTTCCAAGTTAGGTATCGTCAATACTTTGAAAAAAGCTCGTATCTCAAAATCGTTAATCTGGCAAAGTGAACTTTATTACGCGCGAATCAAGGTTCAGTTTTGTTTACATGCTGATTTGAGATACGAGTTTTTCAAAGTAGTGACGGTATGTTCAATACCTTAGGCTACTATTTACTCTTAAACTACAAATAATTCCCAAGCAATCATAGCCACTATAATTTTCCTTGTGAATTTAATAATATTTACTACCATTTTGAATTTTTTTTAATTTTTCCACCCAACAGTTTAGATTTTAGAGGGGGGGGGGACGGTCGATTTTAATGAAAATTTTCACTTTAAAGTTGAATTTTCGCAAACAAATCACTGAATACAAAAATCAAGTAAGCAACCCCCCAATGGTTTTAAAAGACCTATCCAACGATATACCCCACACTATAGGGTAAGTCGAGAAAAAAAAATCACCCCACTTTACGTCCATGGGAGGTACCCTTAAAAAATGTTTTTTAGTTTTTTTTATTTAACCACTTTGTCGGCGTGACTAATATATATATTCATGCCAAATTACAGTTTTCTAGTACTAACAGTCTCTTAGCTTAGCCGCGGACAGACATCGCTGCTTAAATACAAAAGCGACATAAGTCAAAATTGCACTTTTTTACAGGAGAGCAGTTTAAAAAATTTGAAAAGTTTTTTATAAATTTCTAATTGTTATATTATTTCAATTCATACGTATCCTATATCAAACTATGTATATTTAAACCCTCTTCTGATTTAGATATTTACCTTTATGAACAGTATCTTCCAGAGC
The DNA here is from genome assembly GCA_947563465.1 of Archips xylosteana. Lineage (NCBI taxonomy): Eukaryota > Metazoa > Arthropoda > Insecta > Lepidoptera > Tortricidae > Archips > Archips xylosteana. The sequence goes on along the minus strand of OX387343.1, from coordinate 27,468,239 downwards.
GTTAAATAAGTTGATAAGTCCCTTTTGCATTAAACAAATTTACATTAAATTATTGTTCTTTTTTAAAAAAAGGCCACAAGTATGAAAAATATATGTTTATTGTATCAAAAGTATTACATAATTACATACAATAACTAAAAAAAACTTAGAACATTATTTAAGTCATCATCGAAATGTCTTAATATTTTTATATTTAAACTACGAAATATAAAAAAATACTTACAAATACGTAACACTGAGATCGATACTTTATAAGTCATAACCATATTACTCACAATCTTACTTAATATTTTGTTAGTTAGAATTCAAAAACAATAATCAAATTTGAGCAAACATAGTTTAATAGTAATCTTGGCAATTGGCTATCTCTAATAAGTTCTTGAGTTTGATCTAAATTATACTTATGTATGACTTAATCACACACAATCAAGTAAGGCACATTGAAAATGTTAATGTTAATGTATTAACGTTAGTGATACAAAATTTAAATTTGTCCATTTCACAAAATCACATGACCTTGTTTCGTCGTCGTTGAAGATGAAGAACTACTTAAACTTAATTAGAGATTAAGATAAAATGCTTCATAATACTTTGGTATTACGTTTTTTTGTATAAGCCTTAAAATACCTTGTATTTTTACTTCAGCAACTTTGAGTTTCTCATTATACAGTTTTTTTAGCTGAATGTCCGACGTACCTGCCCTAGGTTGCCTTTTTTTCAAAGTTGATACGGATTTAAATTCTATATCTGCGTATGATGTTTTAAAAAAAAACTTGTTTTTGTTTTCACGATTAACTACTATTACCTTAATGTCAGTCCATTTTACTTTTTGTCCATCTTCAGCTGTCGTATATTGACCGCCAGCTAAACATTTTAAATTCCAGAAATTTTCGTGCGTCAGTTCTAAAACATTATAAGGAGTACCTGTCTTCCTTGCAGTTTTAATTAACGTAATGTATTGGTCTGGTACGAATATTGGCAAAGATTTTAATGCCTTTGAAATATTTCGCTGTATAGTAGAGTGAATCGCGTCTCCTTCATTTTGCGTGTGGCCCTTAATCAAAAACTTATGCGTTATACTTTTGACTTTTGGGTACTCATTTATAGCATATTGGTACATAGCCAACATAAATTTGTTCTTCTGCTGGCCGCAGCAGTTGTCGCTATAAAAAACCACGTCCAGATCTTCGGTAGCGTTATCATTTAGTTTTTTTAGGTACATCAGCACGCAAGAACCTATTTCATTTACTCCCCTTCCTCCTTGTCCCTCATGCCAAACATAGCAATCTGTTTTTTTTGTGACTAACTCAGTAATTGTAAAATTCAATAAATTTAGCTTTGATATATAATAAAAGCTAGATACTTCCCCTTGTGGACAAGGCATTACAGATTGTAAATCATAAACAGAAACTACAAAAGTATCACTGACTTTTTCTTTATCCGTTTCTTTTTCTGCTCTTGCAAGTGTTTTCTCTCTCAGGTGCAAATCATAACCCTCCTGCAAAGATGTTTTATCAGTGGCATTACTGTACGCTGTACAGTCCTCACACTGGTCCTTTTTTGGCGTCCAAAACGAAATATTGAAATCTTTGGTGAATATGTTATAATAAATCTGATAGGTAACATGCTGCACTCCATTAGACTGACACTGTTCAACATAATTACGATGCAGCGAAGCTACTGATAACCCACCTTCAATATACTCTCTCTGCGTCTGGGCTCGACAATAATGACTCTCAATCCTCGGTATAGAGTTGATATGGGCTTTGACTCCATCTACTAGTGAAGCATCCAACTTGTGGTGGTTATTGTGTTTGCTTCGACCATCCTTAAGCTGTATCCCGGTAAGTATTGAAGTTTTTTGCACCACTGTTCTTATGGTTTTGTCAGAAATTGACAAGGTGTTCATGAAAAACAATTTGCAGACTCGGATGCGTTGCTGGTTGAGAGGTAAATAATACGCGTTATTCATATTAATTCGATTGCTGCCAACACGAGTGTATCTATATTTGGTCTCAACCTTACTCATATTGTTACGGATAAACTGTCTCTGACATTCCAGGTCAGCCATATCCCAGTATCTTTGAAAAATGTTCAAACGTTCTTCATTTGTAAATTCTACGTTACATTTAAATTTACATTGGTCAAGACACGCAGGTCTTATTTTTTTCTCTTCAACAATTTTCTTGGATTTTGCCATAGATGTGTAAGCCTTGCCACTGTTTTTCAGTAACTTATTTTTGTTTCTTTGCCACTCATTTGTATTTAACTTCCTTTTTCGAGACCTATGTTGTGTCTGGACTTCAATGTTCTTAGAATTAACACAAACGCTTGGTGGTTGAGTATCAACGCTTGGTGGGGCACTGTAGACGGCAGGAACTTCGGTTTCAATACCGGCAGAGGGAGAAGCAGGTGTTAGCGGTTGAATATCAACATTAAGTGCTTCAGAATGACCATTTGGAGATTGGTCATAAAAACAAGGTTGCTCAAAATTGATTGTGGGTGACACAAGCAAAATATTAGAACAGCCAGGTTTATGTGACGCATTTTCATCAACATCTGAATCAATGAATTCTGTGAATTTATAGTCGGGGTCCTTCACGCTATCATCTGAAGAATAATCCTTTGATGAACTACCGGAGCTCGAGGAATCACTACTGTCACTATCGGATGAATCTGAATTTTCAACAAAAATATTTGGCTTTGCAATAGATTGCCTAAGTTTTGACGAAATTTTGAAGCAATGTTCATCTTTTTCATTAAGTAATGACATGTCCAAGCCATTTTGACTATCAGGAATAGAATTTGTATCCGAAGAATCCAATTGTTGATCCAAATCGTCTGTATTAGACGGTGTTTGCATTATGTTGGCTTTGGCAGTTACCATTTCTAATATTCTCTTCGCTCTGCTGTCCATTCTGTCAGTAAAAAGCAATTAAACCGTTATCAAAGCCAGATAATAAGCAAGACAAGTATTAGGATTTACAAAGGTAGGAAAGAAGGTAGAAAATGCACCAACAGCGAAACATTCCCTTTAAAAATTAAAAAAATAGAATATTAAATGGAGTTTTCTTTGCTTACAATGTGAAAAGTAACAAATAAGCGGGAATTTCAGTATTGCATTAAAAAATTTTTGGCGTGCAATTCAATATTTTCAAGCAAACCAGACGCATCACAAATACAATCGTTTTTGATATAAATTATTTAATTTTTTCCGAAGGTATTCTGGAGCAAAGCTGGCTCATCCATAAGAATGACCGTTTTGTTTTTGAAATTTTAAAATAAATAATAGTGAAAAAAAAAACAAAATAGCCACATTCCAAAATATAACACTTTTGTCTCTAAAACAACATTAATTCTAAGTTTAATTTGAATTTAAAACTGCAGTATTCCAAAATGCGGCACTTACGTTTTTAAAAAAATATTTATTCGAGATGTACTTTCAATACCAAACTGCAGTATTTCAAAATATGACACTTTAGTTTTTAAAAAAATATTATTCGAATTATTATTTAAATTCAAAACTGAAGTATTCCATAATGTGGCAGTTTTGTTCTTAAAAAATATTTATTCTAACTGTAATTTCAGACCAAAACAGCAATATTCCGAAATAATGCATTTTTGCATAAATAATAAAACAATACTTACGCCTATTTTCGTTTCAACACTGCCGCATTCCAAAATAGGGCACTTTAAACTATAAATTATTGGACAAAATGACAGATGTTTTCGTTTTATGGCACCTTTACAATAAAGCTACGTGCGTTCAAGCTGACTGTCGAGTCACAACTGACAAAATGGCCGTTTCGCTCTGAAGTTAACCGTGGAAACGGGCTAGTGCAAAAGAGGCACTTGCGTAATTCGGTTATTTCTAAAGCTAAATCAATGGGTGTCTTTGTGGTAGGCTATTAAATTGATATTTTTAATGCGATTTTTGCAATAAAAACGATTTTGATTTTTTTTGATTTGTGTCGGTTTTGTATTTAAGCAGCGACATGCTGCCGTACTTAAGCTAAAAAAGGGTTAAGCCTCATTTGGTCAGTTTCGAGTTAATGATGCCAAATTACAGAGCGCAAAATTCTCTACATTTTGTTCTAAGACACATATCTCCTACATTCTACGGTTTCGGAGATACAGATTGTCGTGAAACAGTTAAGTGACACTTTTTTTAAGACTTACTTAATTAAATACTAGTTAAGCCACAAAAATTGTCTATAAGAGGGCAAAAGGCTCTTAGCTTCACGAAATCTACTTGTTTTTTAATAATTTGCTTAGTTAAAACGAAGTTAACCATTTTTCCTAGCCTAAAAATAAGTAAAGATCCTTTAACTCTGTTAAAGGCTAGTTAACTTCTCATAAATATTTCGTTAAAAACTAGACTATAAACAAGTTAACATAAAAAACTTAATTAAAAATCAGTTAAGATCCTTTAACCCTCTTTAACCTAAGTAAAACTTTTTTTTTATACACTATAAAAATCTAAATAACCAATCACCTGTTTTTTTAAAACGAAGAGAAATAAATATTTTGTAAATAATCTTTAGTTAAAATAAAGTTAAGCCACATTACTAGGCTAGAAGTAAGTTATCTGCTGTTCGCATTCCGCGGCGCGGACGCACGATTGGTCAAATTAGGGAGCTGGGGAACAGTTCGGACGTGGTTGTGCGGGCGACGTTTCGTCGCGTTCCCGCCATGTCTCGTAACACAGGAAGGTAAGACATTAGGTAATTCTGTACCTACTACTGAGTTTTCGTTATTTATTCATATGGTTATAATTTAATATAGGGACTTAAGGATTGCAGTTACAGGTCGATTCACAAGAATTGGCACGAATGGATCGAATGAGGAGTGAATGAAAGTATTTATGTGTTACCTATTTGAATGCATCATCTTCATCATCATTTCAGCCGAAAGACGTCCACTGCTGAACATAGGCCGCCCCCAAGGCTCGCCAAACAGATCGGCCCTGCACCATCCGCATCCAATGCGTTCCCGCCATCTTCACCAGGTCGTCGCTCCATCTTTTTGAAGGACTACCCACACTGCATCTTCCGGTCCGCGGAAGCCACTCGAGAGCCTTTCGGCCCCATCGGCCGTCAGTTCTACGAGCGATGTGTCCTGCCCACTGCTTCTTAAGTCTAGCGATTCTTCGAGCTATGTCCGTGACTTTAGTTCTTGCGCGGATTTCATCATTTCTAATGCGATCCCGCAGATAAACTCCAAGCATAGCTCTCTCCATCGCCCTCTGAGTTGAGCTTTCTTATGAGGCCCATCATTAGCGGCCACGTCTCAGTGCCATAAGTCATCACTGGCAACACACACTGATCAAAGACGTTTGACTTGAGACACTGCGGTATATTGGATGACAAGATATTGCGGAGCTTCCCGAACACTGCCCAGCCGAGTCTAATTCGTTGATTGACCTCTTTTTCGAAGTTGGTATGTATTTGGAATAAAACCTGTCTAGGTTTTATTACATTAAAAAGGCTTTGGTATAAAAATCGAGAATTTAGTGTATTTTGGGAACAGGCCGTTTTGTGAATCAATCATTATGGGAATCGGGTGTTCTGCAATTTCAAACTTAGGGTATTTTGGGAATGGAGCCTTCTGTGTATCGGCTTTTATGAGCTCCAATCCATTTGAAATTGGCTCATATTGAGAAAACTGCAAATCAAGAACGGTTAATTTTGGTAATAAGTTAATTTGGGTTTCATTCATTATGAAAATAGTTTGTTTTAGATATTGGGTCGTATTCGTATTGAGTTTAGTGTCGAATGCACCGGAAAGGGATGCTACCTAATTAGTTAAATCCTACGTGTGTCCATTTGTTAATGAAGACTGATATAAAGTGCCTTATTTAATTGTTAATTACGAAATACGATTATTAATAAGTAAAGAGACAACACAATCCCACAAAAATATTTCATGTTAAATGTTGCCAAGACGAGACCATGTAGCTCGCACTGTCAAAAAGTAATCAGATCTCTTGTAGAACCAAGTTTCTAACCCTACGTGCCCAGCTCTAAATCTATAAGCCCTAATTTTACACTAATTAATCTCGTAGGTATGCAAACCGTGGACTAAACTGGCGAGTCGGCCGCACGAACCTTTTGCAATTCGGCATATGGGCTTGAACTTAAAAATCTATTCAATCTTTTAAACTCTTTCCGTGCGGCCGACTCGCCAGTTTAGTCCACGGTTTGCACGCCTACGAGATTAATTAGTGTAAAATTAGGTCTTATAGATTTAGAGCTGGGCATGTAGGGTTAGAAACTTGGCTCTACAAGAGATCTGATTGCTTTTTGACAGTGCGAGCTACATGGTCTCGTCTTAGCAACATTTAACATGAAATGTTTTTGTGGGATTTCATTTCTTTTTGGTAGGGGATGATTTACTAAAAATCCTGAAATACAAATCTTATTATTTATTACAAGGGTAACAAGGACCCTCTATATCAATTTTCAGACCTCTAGCATCAAAATTTGCGGAAGTCTCATACATAGTTTAAGGGGTTGGGGGGGTAAAAGTTTCAAGTTTTAAGATTTTTTCGTTGTTTGTATACTATTACTAGCTTATATACCAAATTTCAGCTTTCTAGGACTTCAGGAAGTACCTTAAGAATTTTGATGATCAGTGAATCAGTGACGAAATCGGGGGTTTTTAGACATTGATAAAATCTAAAGTATAATAGCTACAACATTCAAACTTTGTATGTTTCATGTTTGTACTAGTTTCATTATATCTTGAAATTTTCAACTATTTAACATCATCCAAAGCAAAGTTATAGGAGTTCCAAAAACGACGAAACGTTTCGAGAAAAGGTAGGTAGTGCCCTTGCGCTCCGCTTGGCTCGTCTTGGCGGGGGCACTCCCGTGCCCCCAGATTCCTTCTTGAATTGTGTTGTCTCTTTACTTATTAATAATCGTATTTCTAAATTATTTGAGATCAGTGTAATGTAAACCTATCTACTGATCTCAAATAATTTTGTTATAGGTAAACGTTTTTTATTTGTTATATGCTTGAAGCTACTGATAGGTAAACCTATCTACTGATCTCAAATAATTTTGTTATAGGTAAACGTTTTTTAGTTATTATATGCTTGAAGTTACTGATAGATGAACCTATCTACTGATCTCAAATATTTTTATTTTGTGTATTTAGGTGATTTTTGTTTAATTTGATACGAATTTTAATTTCTAATAAACGATTAATACGGAGTAACGATTTTTTTCGTCAACTTATCACTAATCCATCCTAAGCTATAACGGGGTTAACTACAAGCAATATTTTCTTAACCCCTCTTTAGCTAAGTAATGTTGCATAAATTCATGACTTAAAAAAAAATATTTGAAGTTTGCTTAGTTAAATAAAGGTTAAAATCCCTTTGCCATTTTTTGTTATCTAGTGACGTAGCTCTTTTCAATATCATACTTGGTTACAGAACAGTTATGCAGCTTAACTTGTTTATACCGAAGCAATGCTGAATAACTGTGTAATAGTTTTTTTGGTAGTGACAGTAACATGAAATTACTAAGCTAAAAGTAAGTTACGGTATGGTTAGCCCTGTTTTAGTATCATAATTAGTGCAACATTAGAAATAAAAAGCTTAACTTAATTAAAAAAAAGTGATTTTAAGTATTATATTGATAATTATTTTCAATAGAAATTGGTCCATGTGATAGGTGAGAAAATTAGCTAATTTTCTCTCTAAGAAAGTTCACTCTATCTTACATAGTTTTTTAGAGACATCATTCCCCGCCTGTTTTGACGATATCTCAAAATCGACTAGTCGGGTTTAACCCTTTTTTAGCTTAAGTACGGCAGCATGGCGAAACTATAAGGGTTCCTAGTTGACTACGGAACCCTAAAAATAGACATCGCAATTGCTCTATATTTACCCTTTTATTATTACTCATCTTTAGTGATAAGTATTTATTAGAACGTGGGTATAAAACAAGTGGCAAAGCAAAATCTTGACGACGGTACGAAATAAGAGCTCTTTATTATATATTTCATATCATGAATCACAATGCATTTAATGTTTGCAAAATTTGAGTCAATGAATTAACATAGTCTGATGTTAATAGGATCCGTACGTTTATTAAATAAAGCTTTAATTAGATTTAAGGTGGTCAAAGCAATGTCTGTACCAAAAAATGATTATGTAATCACGTGTATTATTTTGGCTTATTTTGGAAGGAAACAATAATCATATTGAAACATCTGCTAACTTAAGATAACAATGATAAGATTAATAAGATAGTAAGTTATCACAACACAATTTCATCAATCTGCGTTCATGTAGGTACCGTATTAGGTAGGTAGTTATTTTTGAGGATGTAGGTACTTTATTATGTAAAGTTTTTGTAAATATTTATATTTAACAACTGATTAATGCAAATTAGGAGGAGGTTATCATTATCAAGTCTACAACCACCATGCCACGCATATCTTTTAACGGGTAACCTATCTGAAACAATAAAAATCATTGCCCGAATTTCATTTGTCCGAAAACTATTCGAATCTTTTGTCCGATGACAAGTTTCGTAAAATTTTCTTTTTACCATTTCACGTTTAGTAAAAGTATTGTTTGCCCGAAAAATGTTTCCCATCTAATTCGCTTGCCCTACGATTTCTTAGCCAATTTTTCATTTATCCAATGATACTTTTGACACTACCTACGTTTAGACAAATTTTCAGTTTACTTTTTAACGATATCTCAAGCTATTTTTTCGTCAGAGATACTTTACCCTACAATATTATTAACTACACTGTCCACTCGCTGAGCTAAATTTTTGGTTAAGATGTAGGAAAGGTGGATGGGGTAAGAAAAAAATACATAATTTCGTTTGGAATAACGTTTAATATATTGCTCATTTGTCATAATAACATTTGTAATGAAAATGACAAGCACTCGGCGAGCGAGCGAAGCGAGCGAGCAAGGCGGTACAGGGTGGAAGCGACTCGGAATGGTTAGGTTCAAAGGCTCCGCTACGCTCCCGCATTAGCCTTTGGTGTTAGTTGTTTTTTTTTATGACCACCCGGAATATATAATTTGTTTGATAACAGTTTGTAAATTTAGGAACTTAATATTTATTATTATTTATAATACTATTCAGTATATGTTTTAACACTTTTAACCTTTTTATAAATTTCTATTATGTAAACGACAAGCACTCGGCGAGCGAGCGAAGTGAGCGAGAAAGGCGGTGCAGGGCGGAAGCGCCTCGGATTGGTTAGGTTTGGTGTTAGTTATTTTTTTATGACCGGGTGGAAATGTTTTGTAAATTTAGGACTTAATATTTAATATTATTTATAATACTATCAGTATAATGTTTTAACACTTTTAATCTTTTTATAAATTACATTATGTTAACAATTAATTAATTAAAATTTGAAAAATTTTGCTAAACTTTTAATATATTGAATTTTGGCCATCGGATTCATGTCCATTAGTTTCTTAATTTTTTCTTCTTTTTTCAATTTAAGAAAAGCCGAAAAGTTAAATAAACGTATCGTTACATCGGACAAATGAAATCAAAGTAAATCAAAAAATGTCGAATAAATAAAAAATCGAAACGTTACATCGGATAACCGATATTACGGAAAAATACGATTTAGGGAAAAACATAATTTGACGAATGATCACAAAAACAAAACAATAAATGCCTAAGAGTAAAAAATCGAAATGAATTTTCGGACAAACGAAAAAAAAGTAATACGTAATTTGTCGAATAGTTTTTGCCGAAACGGAAATCGGACTAGAAGGGGGTTTCCCTTTTAAGGTGGAACGGCACGCTCTAGGCGCGAAATTCAAAATTTTTACAGGTTTTAATTTATTGTGGGTAAACGGTGTAACTGTTTAACTTCATGTACTTGCGATTTTAAAACAGTGTTCTTTATATTATTGTGTGAAGCTTTTTAAGAATAAATTTATTAGCTTGAAAGCTTGAAATAAAAGTTGTCAAAACGTTGAAAGACCGCATTTCTATGTTTGACAACTTTTATTTCAAGCTAATAGTTTTATTCTTAAAAAACTTTACACAATAATATAAAGAACACTGTTCTACAAGCGCAAATACCATATGAAGTTAAACAGTTTCACCATATACCCACAATAAATTAAAAACTGTAAAAAGTTTGAATTTCGCGCCTAGAGCGTGCGCTTCCACCTTAACGGGGACGAATATTATGTAAGTATTCTTTATTTAATAATTGTTTATTTTGAACTCGTAGAAAAAGTAATGTATGCAACTATTCATAATCGGTCATTAAGACACTCGTGCGTATCTATAATTACATTCGGCTTCGCCTCATGCCATAAACTCGCATTCGTGTCTTAGTGACCCTTATTATGATACAGTTGCATAAAATACTATAAACAGGTACATAGTTTTTGACCATATAATTGAAAGATTATACTACAGGAGTAGAAAAACAATGTTTTGGTTCGCAATAAGTTGGCTGTGCTTTTTTATTGACTGTAGGTAGACTGTACCTAGGCAATTTGCATTGTCATCCAAAGTAGGTACATTTTTCTAACAAAATTTAATTCATCAACATTAAATTATTTATTTAGAAATGCCAACAGTACATATGGTCGTTCTCTGAGCAAGGCAGTTGTGCGTGACCTTCGGTGGCACAATTTTTTATGATTATCCGATTTTTTAGAGGTATAATTATATCAAAAACATGACTGTGTGTGCAGTAAATTACTTTTATTGTTTAATATAACAATGTTTAATAACTACAAACTTACAATGATGGACTTAAACTATAATTATCATATTTTTGGGAATGTTTCACTAGTTGAATAGGTACCTAAGTCTTGTAAGGTAATACATAATTTTGCTCTCGTTCATAAGCATAATAATGCTTTAAATAGTAGTTATTATTATAATTACTAAACATAATTAAAGCACACATTCATAAAAACAATAATCTCTCAAAAACAATAATCATTCACTACTTATTATTCATTTCAACAGTATTTATGATATCAAAAAAAATAAGCTAAACACAAACTACTTGAAATTTTATTGCGAAACTTTTTAGTTTTTAATGAATTATGTGTACTTCAAAACGGTTAACAATAAAAACTCGTTTGTTTTGTAATAAGTATAATAACACTGCTTAATATGTCAAATTAATATGAGTTCAATAATATATCAACAAAACAAGCAAGATAAAATTGCCATTGAAATCAATATCAGAGGTACCAAAAATTTTATACGATATTCTAACCCGCATAATTCGGCAGTGACGTAAAAAATCTCAAGTCCGCCCTCTTCAGCTGACGCTGCGTGGATAGTTCTTTTTTTTCTCCCATTAGATATAATCTATTCTATAGGTACATATAATAAATCTGTAACAATTCGGTGTCTGTACATTGAAGATATTTGTGAAAAACTGTCATCTATATTCTATATACATATATATACATATAATAAATCTGTAACAAGTCGGTGTCTGTACATTGAACATATTTGAGAAAAACTGTCACTAGGGCTATTTATTAGCGCAATAGGACCCAAAACAATGATATTTAGAATTTATTTTGTCTGTTTGTCTGTGAGTTTGTGCGCGCTAATCTCAGAAACGGTTTAACCTAGAAGGATGCCGTTTTCATTGATATGTTGGTATTTTCTTGGATTAACATTTAGTGTTTGTTTTATTTGAATCGGTTGATAAATAAGAAAGATACGATACTTTCAGTGTTAGATAGCCCATTTATCGAGGAAGGCTATACTGCCGCCTTAAGGAGAAAAACCATAAGTGACATTTTTTGCAAAATTGACTTTTTACCAGCCTCGCACTCCGGAAAAAAAATGTGATTTTTCTGTCTAGCATTTATTCGGATATCTCTTACAGGTCATGATTTAGACGAGCACAAGTCCATGCCATTTTGTTATTTTTACTTCCTGTTAGAGGAAGAAAAGACATAACTATATAATCATAGACAGAAAACTACTTAAGTAACCACTTGTGTTTTTTTAAATTTTTGTCTTCGACTTGCGCCAAACATTTTTATAATAAGATGAAAAACCATTTGTTGGTTTTTTTTAAAAATTTGATGCAAAAAACACACAAGTTGATAGAAATGCTGTTTCTTTTTAGTTTACGATTTTCATCAATTCAAAATCTCGGACACTGAAAAAGCACAAGTTACAAGTTATGTTTTTTCAACCTCGTATGATTATATCTTATGCTTTTTCTGCTTAGTATCGGTTTCAAAAAATATGGTCTTGTGGTTTGTTTCGTAAATATTGTTGCTACTTATGCTTTATCAGGCTAGTAGTCGTCCCCACCCCGGTCCCTCAAGGACAGGATTTGGCCGGCCTGCAATGTATTAAAGACTAATTTATGTCCCAGATCTGAATTAAATTCAGATGGTTCTGATAAACAGTGTGTGATTGAGGATTCAGATGACTCTGTCAAAGGCAAAGACTATGCTCCATCTAATGGATCTCCATCGGCCATTGATATTTATGAGCTTTCCTCAGAGGTCCGAAGCTTACCAACTGAACCCCAACTATATACTTCGCAAAATATAATTAGTAGTACTTGGGGCAAACTGATAACATTTAATTTTAGTTTTGTTATTATAATTACCCAAAAATCTCTAAAAGCATCTCATTTATTTTTCAAAACATTTGCTCGAAAAATTAACTTTCAAAGGATTCGAAAGAAAGGAAAGGATGGTTCGTAAGTTCATTTTACCGCACTAGTGCGATTTTTTTACAGTTTTTTTTTTGTCTCTGGGCTGGCGCACCCCAATATCAGCTGCTTTCACTTGATCGCATACAGCGCAGGGCGTCCCGAGTCGTCGGCAACCCCTCACTCTCCGATAAACTCGAACCTCTTGCTCTCCGCAGAGACGTTAGCTCCCTTTGCGTGTTCTATAAGATCTACAACGGGGAATGCTCTGAGGAACTCTTTGACCTCATTCCAGCTGCGGGGTTCCATTACAGATCCACCCGTCGTAAGCGTTCATTTCATCGTCATCATGTTGATGAATGGCAGTCTTCGACGGTGCGTTTTAAGCGGTCTTTTTGCCACGAACTTGCAATATCTGGAACGAGCTTCCCGCTGGGGTCTTCCCATCGAGTTACGACCTGGGTGCCTTTAAGAGGCGAGTGTAGGTACAATTTTCTGCAGGGCCGACAACGCACTGGTATCGCGTAAAGCGCTGCGAGTGTCTATGGACAGTGGTGTTCATTTAATATCAGGTGACCCACTAGTTCGTTTGTCTGGCCTCTCTAACATAAAAAAAAAGTTTTTTTAATCCTCCATTTTTAAAGTTTACAAACAAATAGTTTTAAATTAAAAAAATAATAAATATCGACTTATACGTAGAAAAATGTATAAATATACAAAACTAAGTAATGAATTTGCAAAATTGATTGTAATTATTATAAACTGTAATTCAATTACCTCAGATTTTAATGATTTCCACCTTTTATTTATTCGGAAAAATCGCAGTGGCTGAACGCGTCGAATCTTTGCCTGATAATTTTAGTTAACCTAATTAAAAACAAAACTACTCATTTTTGTAAAACTTTGCGTTGTTTTGTTTTTATTTTTCAATTTTGGGTTATTAATTGCCTATTTTTTCACAAATGTATTGAAAAACGTCGTATGATACACGGTTGGCAAAGTTTTACAAACTCGTGACGATGAAAACCCTCACCTTGTGGCTCGGGTTTATCACTCGTCAACTCATTTGTAAAATCTTACTTACCAACCTCGTATCACAAATAACCATTGTTGACCTTTAATAAATTAATTTGATTTTTCATTGTGTTTTTATGAATCCCTATTACAAGATAAGACTAAATAAATAAAACCCAAGTACTCAGTTGTGTGTTTTCAACTCCGAGGCCAACTTATAATTATGGCCATAAGTGTGTACTTATGTTCTTTTTTCTTAGATATCATAGTGCAAAGCTAACACAAAAAACATAAGTGCACACTTGTGTTCTTTATTCTTAGTGACAGTATTTTTTATGATTTATTTTACGAGACAGTAACTGTTTTTTCTAAATATCTAAATAAAATAAAGAGATAATTGAAAAGTTTGCAATGCATAATAATTATGCGATATTCGTTTATTTAAAAACGAAAGTTTCAACTTTGTACTTTCAAGTTAAAGCAATTAAACAGAAGTGCAAAGTTTATTGGATTTATCTCGAAACTTACTTTTTGTCACTTATGGTTTTTCTCCTTGAGGCGGCAGTATAGGCTATATATCATCACGCTGGGAGTACGGTGGTGAATGTGAACGCGGGTGTGCGGGGGGGGGGGGGGTTCGGTGGGGGTGTGGGGGGAGTATTTTATTTTATATCGAGGAACTAAGGAGAGCCATAATTGATGAAAAAGCAAATTGGATAAAAAAATAAGCTGCCCAAATTACTAATTCCACGAGGACGGAGTCGCGGGCAAAAGCTAGTCTTATATAAAACTGTTAGAAGTTTTTTAAGCAGAACAAACAGTAAACAATATGAGTATTTTAATTATAAGGTTATCTGCTAAAATTAAGTTTTTACAACTAAGTATTTGAAATTGAGAACACGAAAAAACGCGCGACCAGAGAATGACCCATAAACAAAACATTTCAAATAATAAAATTACAAGTTATGGCCCCTGTTCATGCACCAATAACACAATAACAGGCATGCGACAGCCATTAATAATGTTCAGGAACGTACCGTCGAAGAAACTGAATTGCGTACGACGGTGGAACCTTTTTGTTGCAAATGTCATGTTGACGTTCCCAACATCTTCCAATATTCCCGATTCCCATTTGCATATCCTTGCAAGGACATGTCATTCAGTACCATCATAAACTGCTTGAAAAACTTATTTTTCACTTACGGAACACCTGCTTTCATTCATTCTGACAGAGGTGCTTCCTTCATGTCTGAAGAAAAAAAGACGTTTTTGACTTCTCTGGGAATATCCACCAGCAGAACTACTCCTTACAAATCTGAAGGGAACGGCCAGGCCGAGAAATTGAACGGAACTCTTTGGAGGTCTATTCAGCTCTACATCAGGTCTAAAAATCTCGATATCGAAGATTGGGAGCAGAGCCTACCCATCGCGCTGCATGCTATACGCTCTCTGTACACCAGGCCCAATACTCATTAAAAGAAATGTAAGGAAATCCAAATATGACCCATTAGTCGAAGAGGGGGTTTTATAAGCAAATCCTTCATACTCACACGTAAGAATGTCAAATGGTCGAGAGATGACTATATCGAATAGAAATATTGCTCCCTTACCTCTTTTGGAAGACAGTGTTGGCAACACCAACAAACAATCCATTCAATCATTCATTTCCTGTACCGTTTTAGCTATATGATTTTTTGACAATATACTTCTCTTACCACCACGGCTGCGTTAACGTCATTTCTTTCTATCCAAGTTTTTACCTGGCTCTTCTAAACTAGTGAAACCTGAGCAGTTCACCTACATAAATGGTCCTTCGATACGAGCGAGCTGCGGACGACGCGATTTACAATTTATATCGTCGTGCGTACGAATAGAAGCTGCACAGAAACTTGGCGAATATTCTAAACCGGCCCAGGCTAAGTACTAGTCTGCAACGTGGGTGAGTCGTCTTTGCAATCACATCAACACGACACACAACCACAACATACAGCGAGCGGCGCGAGGAAATACGTCGACCTGCTGCAAATTTTATTTTTCAAGACAAGACTACGAACTAAACGAAATTTAGTCTCACCAGCCACGCCACGCAACACTAAATATTCACCGTGGAAGACTGCAAAACATTCAAAGAGTCATAGTTTTTGCTTATATCATACTGAGCATAAATTTAAAAAACATATTCAGTAAAAAGAAAAATTAAAATATCTACGATCATTTCCTACCTACATTTTCAAGATTCATTCAAGCAACACAAGACATTGATTCATCATTCAAGACAGTCATCATCTCCGCCATTTTTGTGAAGCGAACGAGTGGCGCCATTCAATTTGAGCGCGGTCGCCGCGGTTGGCAACACGGAGCGCGGACGCAAGACAGGTGACAGACGACAGGAAAGCCAATCACAGCGTGTGACGTTTCGTGCACTGTGACGCGATTGGACCGAAGCTTGTGCTGTGTCGACGTGCATCACGCATTGTCCTGATCCATTCGTTCAATGTCGATTTATCTCGTTCCATTCCATTCCGTTCTAGGGCAAAAATAGAATCGTGCGACGCGCACGACGCCATATTGTTATCGTTAAAATTGTAATATTACTGATATTTGTATTCCTGTTTGGTTTAGTTTTGCGCAAAGAGTTTGCATTGCCATTAAGTGTTTAGTTTATGTATAATAGCATAACGCCAGTGGATTAATAATTTGGTTTGAAATGACGCAAGATTCTGCAATTTTAAAACAACTGCGTGCCTCAAGGGGCTACGCCAAGGCGTCTATTACTAGATTGTATAATTTCACGACAAATGTGCAAGATGTAGAATTGAGCATATCTGCCTTGTTTTTGACCAAGCATCTAACTTTTAAGAGTTTTTAAGTTAATTTACCTTTGAGTTGAATTACCAGGATGCTGGGTTACTTAAATCTTAATGCTAGTTTTTATTTTATAATTTGAATGTTTTCCTCAAGGCTGGGTGCCTTTGTTTATGTTAAAGGGGTTTCATACCCGCGCCCCCAGCATGTTGGCAACACCAACAAACAATCCATTCAATCATTCATTTCCTGTACCGTTTTAGCTATATGATTTTTTGACAATATACTTCTCTTACCACCACGGCTGCGTTAACGTCATTTCTTTCTATCCAAGTTTTTACCAGGCTCTTCTAAACTAGTGAAACCTGAGCAGTTCACCTACAGACAGTGGCGATGATAATGAACTTGAGCAATACCTACTACTCAATGGACGAGGAAGAGGTACATCCTGGCAACAACGACAGTGACGAGGCAGTGCCCGAGCACCCACCGCCTGCTGCAACACCAGCACCAGTACAACGCCGCTCCACTCGAGTACGTCGAGCCCCTGCCTACCTCCAGGACTATACAAGGGATTCGTCTGTTCCAGAAAGGGGGGGAGTGAATGACATCATATTATCTATTAATATCTGTCACGAACTATATCATTTCTGTACCTCATATTTTTAGCTGATTAAAGCCTATTATTCTAAAGGTTGTGTCTATAACTATGTCATTCGGTAATAGTAGAAATTTATTTTAATCGCAGTACCCGGAGAGTGGACTCTCATTCGACAAATTAATCAACACATCTGTACAGAATTTAAGGAACTACGGACAGTTCACGGTCCCAGCTCATGCTCAGGCAAGGTAGAGGCCGAAGTCCAAGACACTCAGGGGCATTTCGAACACGAGTACTTATGTAATTTATTTTATCCGCCACCCAGAATCCAGCACCAGAGATGCCGCGGCACGATTTGGTACAACCCGAATTTTTATTTGGAGACGTTGAATGCAACAGAAACAACTTTTGCAAGAAACACAAAACATCGCGCAGACAGAATACACGATACCGATGAAGAAAAGGGAAGCCCTTAGCAGAAAAAAATGAATTGCGAACTTTACTATCCTCATCGCATCCGATTGTAGAAGCTTCTGAGAATATAGGTATTATGTTGCTAAATAAGTGAATAAGGCTTTGGATTAAATTTTCAACTACCTACTTGAAAAACAGCACGGACATACTTAGGCAAGGTACTCGCATTAGAAAAAATCAAAAAGGTGATTAACAGTGCTAAACTTAAAATACCGCTACCAGTAGAAAATATAAAATTACAGATCTAATTATTTTTGTAACAGTATACCTACACAGATTCAAAAATCGGTCCTTGCACTCACTCGCCTGAGGGAATCTTAAACTACATTATTTTCAATACAGTTGCTCAAAAAGTGCCTTTTTTGGCTGTATTGCGTGCGCAAAGTTCGTTTTTGCGAACTAGTGCGATTTACTTTTCTATTTTTTTAAATTTGTACTTGTTCCAATTCACGACTACTTACCGAAGAGTTATTATAATGTCAGTTTGTACCAAGACGTAATAAAACTAAAAACCTATTATTAATGTAAGAATATCAAAATATTGAGATTTGATATTTTATTACTAGCCTCTTCATCATTATTTTTTATATATTGAATTCCTAAAAACAGTTCTTATTAACCCTTTCACCGCCGCGCCTCGACAAAACGTAAACCTGCTTTGAATCTTATGTCATTGTGTCAATGTCACTTTGACACTGTACTTTGTGACCTATATATGTGTCGTTGGCGTTGAAAAGGTTAAGGGTGTCTGAATGGAACAGAATAGCGTGGGAATAGCTGCCGAAACGCCTGTCAAAGTGGAGGCGTTTTTCCAACTGCAAGCATGGTTTTTGAGGTTGATACTAAGGTAATAATAGTAAAGTGATATGTATATATATTATAAAATTGTTTCTTCCTTTTAAAACAACGTATTAAAAAAAATCAAATAAAAAAAAAATATATATTAGGGGACAATCTTACACAAATCGACCTAGTCCCAAACTAAGCAAAGCTTGTACTATGGGTACTAGACGACGTAAACATACTTATATAGATAAATAAATACTTAAATACATAGAAAACATCCATAACTCAGGAACAAATATTCGCGCTCATCACACAAATAAATGCCCTTACCGGGATTTGAACCCAGGACCTCTTGCTTCGTAGGCAGGGTCACTACCAACTAGGCTAAAGCGGTCGTTAAAGTCATCATCAGTATCATTGAGTTGGCTGAATAGCAAAAGCCATTGCCTTATGAAATATGAAAACTAACAAAAACGCTTAATAAAAAAGTCGCAAATTATTCGGTTGTTTTTTTTTTCGCAACTGTATTTAAAAACGTCGTTCGATACACGCGCGGAAATGTCATTCTTCATTCGTCCCGAGTCTTGCCACGAAGATATCTCGGGACTCGTGAAGTAATGACATACTTTCCGCACTAGCATCGAAATGTACTATAGTAGTCGCGGGCAAAGCGATAAAGTAGAATATTGATGTCGGCAACATTTGCAACATAACATTACAGAGACGGCGAAGTCAATTTCCTGTTTAACCGGAAGATTGCTATAGTGGCATGTTCCTGTTTTAATCAGGCGCCGTCGTTGCAGATCACTCATGCATTTTCTGATGGTGTCCAGAAAATAAAAAAATATTAAGAGATAGCCTTTAACATGGCTCGATTCCTCATCTTAAGGACATGAGGTCAATATAAGTGTAGAGGTAGGTACCCACTTCAATTCAATTGTACGAACTGTTGTTGGTTGTAATTGTGGACGGAAAAAAAATTAAAAGATGGAAATAGAGATACGTCTTACTTTTATCATATCGAAGACAACCGGCATGTCGTCAGGGCGCCCCATACGAACAGTAATGCTGTCAGTCGCCGACATTATTACTCGTTTTTTTTTATGTATGCACGCGTACACTGTCCAGCTACAAACCAAAGCGACTGAGGTTAGTTGGCTCCGCTGACTTCTCCGCTGAGCTGCGTATGATTGGCTCTCAGCTACTTCATACTCAATAGATAGTCGTTTTACCTTATTCGTTCACGTCCCTATTTTGTCGGATAGCAACTCTGATATTCTTATATACCTTTACGTGATTTTAGTGAACATTGTTTACACGAAAATGAAATATCAGAGTTATCGCGAACATAACAACAAAGTATTTATATCTAATTAGTCAAGGTCATCCATCATCATCGTTCCGAAATAGAACGCGCGTACAGTTTTATCTTTCCAAGCGCTATCTGTCGGAATTACAGTGAACCCCTGACAAACCAGTTTGTCGCTGATCGCAAACACACAGAGTCAATTTATGCTCTGACTATAAGCTGCTAGTTAAGGATATGAAATGTAGATGGCAGCATTAGGTCGAGCTCTGCAACGAAAAGCTTGTAACTAATAAATAATAATAACTATAAACTATAACTAGGTAGGTACTCAAACATACTTCTGGCAAATGAAAGATGAGAACGTAATAAAACCGGCCAGGTATAGTCGAGGTAAAAAAAGGTTCGTCACTTTTCGACCTTAATTCGTTGACATAGAGTCGAAAAGTGACGAACCTTTTCTTACCCCGACTGTTATTAGATTTTTTTTTATAGCAAAACAATATGCTCGGAAATATTTATTTAATGATAGTCATTTCATTTGTAAGTACTATAAATAATATCGGATTAATACAAATACAATACGTAAAAATACGTTTGCGCAATAAGTAACCTTGTGTTCTCATGTAAAAGCTTTATTTCTTTGTCATTTATTTATCATTCGATAAAAAACATGAAAAAACTCAACTTATTCTTGATCTTAGCCTAATATGCACCCTAGTAGGCATTTCTACATTAAATATATTTAATGTCACATAATAACAAAATAATACTTCATACATATACGTAGGTACAAACTTAAAACTACGGTAGTTTCTGTAATTTAAATTACACAAACAATACACTTGAATTATAGTTGTGGCACAATATAAGAATTGAATACTTACATAAGTAATTAATTAATACTCAGATATTATTAAAAATATTTTTTTAACAAAAAAGTATACCGTCGACCGTATGTTCAATTGAGGTAAGGGACAAAATACGTTTTTTCAGGAGAGACCGACAAAGTTTTTTTTGGATTTTAATCCAAAGTGATTGATAGTGAGTGATTTATCACTCATATTTTTGTTCTAATTAAGCTTTCTTGGATTTTTTTAGACCTATTATCTTTTATTTTAGTGCTCTAGATCTGTTTGTGTAACAAATAATTACTAATTATTTTCTAATTATTAATTAGAAAATACATATCCCTTATACCAACGTATTTTGTTTATAATATCCCTTACACCTCTATGACCTCTATGTACGTAAAGGTTGTACTTTATAGTCATGTCTCTTACACTAAATTAACCTCTATGTAAGTAAAGGTAATTCTTTGACAGTGAACCTTACCTTAATTAAAGTGGGTCTGCGGTGGTAATTACGCCAATTGAAGTTCCTGCTTTTGATATTTTTCAGATCTACTGTTATTTTGGGGTTAATACGTCTTTGAATCCTAAAAAAATGGGGTAAGGGACATTTCTTTTAAGCTAGAATTTTTTCATATATATACCAATCGAAAGAGCGGAAAATTATGAACAAAACTATTACTTATACTCTACTCATTTTGCCCATTTTGTCTCTTACCTACCTCAATTATTGAACCGGTTGACGATGTAATATTTTATTACTGTTTAAGTATAAAAATTAATTTATTTCTTACATATTTAATTTAATTTTTTATATTATTTTTATATATTTGTTTTATACATCCATAACCATGTCACTGAATAAAATAGTTTATGTAACAGTGTTCACTTTGTTTATTTTTACTGGCAATTTGTTTTATAATGTTAATTGATCTGTAAATTAAATACAGGCTGTTTTATATAAACGTAAGTACTGCTGTCTCCAGGATATACATATATAAAGCGATGAAACGGTTATGTATATACTTATTTCAATTTTTAAAATGTGGTTTATAATAGTTTGGTTATTAGATATTGGCTAGGATCCTAGGGCGCATGCATTACAAAAAGCTGGTGAACGTCGATGCTGTGGCCCCACAGGCCTGTGCATTATCTAAAAACTCGACCTTATCTTTTATCTGGTAGACTCCGTACTTTGTTTTAGGTAAGTAATTTGTTTCGAGTGCATAATTTAATAAAATGTAAGCCATGCTTACCTATGTTTTAAGGCGCGAATACTCATCCCGTGCAATTTTATATTCATGTATGCAAGCCATAGAGTAAGATAAATATACCAAAAGGAATAGAGAGCGTACATACTCAACGCAATTATCCGTCACCCCGTTCGACGTTACGCCATATTTAAAATACTACCGAGCTGCCCTCTGTAAATTGGTGTCCTCTGGATTCCATATACATACGTATGTATATGTATAACCATATAATTATGTCTTTACTACTCGTATAGTCTAAGTCTAGGAATAGAAAAAAAATACATATGTTTTACATAATAGAAAAAAGCATCTTGTTTTGACTAATCACTACCACTATGTTTGCAAAATAATGCACATGTTGAATGTCGTAATAAACATAAATTGAACAAAAAATAGCGTCCAAATCACAAACACAATAAACAACAATTCAAAAGCGTCTTTTCGGTAGGTTAGGTTCTCTCCAATCATACCACAACCCGACTGAGTTTCTTCTCGTTTCTTCTCAGTCGGGACTAACGTAATCTTTCTTAGGTATGCCTACCTGCACGGTTATCGAAATAATAAGTGCAAATTGAGAATTACGATGTAAAACTCGGAAACGATGATTTAATTGATTACCTAACCACTTATTATAAGTCTTAGGTGGAACATGAATAGTTAAATTGGCACTTTAACTTAGAAAACACACTTCAAGACGGTAGCAAGTCAAAGAAGAAAAGAAAATGTTATCTTATTCGTAAATTCTATGTATCTGATGTGTTTGAAACTGTTAGCACACACAATATATCGAGCCAATCCGGTTCGATTGATCAACTAATTATGTAAGAAAGAAATTGCAAGGACGTAGGAGCCTGGGATCATACAAAATTTGACTCACCTGATTAGACGAGCTGATGGTTTCCTGGGGGCCCCCGTTGGTATATCCATAGGTATCCATAGGTCACATGGCTGAACTGGTCAGAAATTTAAATACTGCGGTGCTAATGAAACCTTCTTCAGGGTTTTCAGGTGATTTTGTAAAGAATCAGAAAAGAACGATTTTTCAAGATGCGTGCGTGCCGCCCAAAGAGTATTGTAATATTATATGAACAAGAGTGGCAACTCTATGGTCAAAAATGCATGTATGGAAGGTGCTACCGCCCTACGGCAGCTCAAGAACTAATGTGACGTATCTATAGATATATACCTATGTATATTTATATGTTGGTAGTGATGTACAGCTATAGATACGCGTAACTATAGCAATGTACAGTCAAGGATTTTAATTGATAGGCTAATTGCCACTATTCGTATTTAAGCCGTCTAATTCAAATCAGCATATACGAAGCATAAGCGGCTAAACCCGATTTGCATTATACGGCTAAAATACGAACATTGGCAAGTGGCCTATCAATTAAAGTCCTTGACCGTACAATTTGGTACGCCATGGCCATGGCCGATAAATGACAACTGACAAGTTTGACAAGTCAACCAAGATGGCCGCTAATTTAGTTCTTCGGCAAACACCAGAGATCGCTGTAGTCGCATGAAAAGTGATGATATATGTAAGTGTGCCCCCCCTGGTGCCGCCATCAAAGTTGCGAAGTAACAACTTTTACAAACCGTCGTAGGAGGGCAGCACTGGTGCTGCTTCGTTCGGAAATCAAATTTGCATCATTCCAGTTTGAGATCAAAAAATAACTTTCAGAAACAAAAAATTAAATTGTATGTACCAAACAATTCGAAATAAAGAAAGAAAGATGTTGAAATGTATGAAAGTACGGAACACGATGTTTGTACTTAGCGCCTAAAGTCCGAGGAGCAGCCTTTGGCATGCTAAGAAAATTTTACCCTTGCTGAGCTGCCCGTCTGGCAGCTCGCCCTCTCTCCGGTAAGCTGTAAAAGCCGTCGAGGCTTATAGCAACAGTCCGTCCGAAAAAAAAGCGTCTTTTCACTACGTATATAAAATCCCGCAACACATATGAGAAACTTTCAAGACGAGAGCGAATTTCTTAAGTTAAGCAACCATAATGGTACGCTATGACATATACCGTAATGGTTATTTGTGATACGAGATTGGTAATTAAGGTTTTACAAATGAGTTGACGAGTGATAAACCCGAGCCGCAAGGCGAGGGTTTTCATCGTCACGAGGTTGTAAAACCTTGCCAACGCGTATCATACGACGTTTTTTATACATTTGTGAGAAAATAGGCAATTAATAACACAAATTTTAAAAATAAATACAACTTTCTCGAGATTTTGATGGCAAAAGACTATTATGCGCGATTTGCGCCTTACTTAAAATATTGGGCGGAGATAATTCCATGTTATTGTCAACTTCATCACTTGAAGAACTCATTTTGTTTGGTTTTTGTACGTATACTATATAATCAACAACACAAAAAACGCAAAATTTTACAAAATGGCGCGTCCGTAATGCGCATGCATAAGTTTTGGTTTTACTTAGGTTAGCTAAAGGTAAAGGTTCGACGCGTTAAGCCACTGCGATTTTTTCGAATAAAGAAAAGGTGGAAATCATTAAAATCTGAGGTACTTAAATTACAGTTTATAATAATTACAATCAAAATTTTGCAAACTCATTACTTAGTTTTGTATATTTATACATTTTTCTACGTAGAAGTTGATATTTTTTATTTTTGTCAGTTAAAAGTCTTTGCTTGTAAACTTTTCAAATGGAGAATGAAAAAAAACAGTAAAAAAATCGCACTAGTGCGGTAAAATAAACTTACGAGCCATGTAAACATCCTTTGAAAGTGAATTTTTCGAGCAAATGTGTCTACCCCTGATGCAAGCTAATGGGCACTTTTATTATTAATTTATTAGCTTAACCTCTTTCATATGACTTTTAGACAGAAAACGCCATAAATATTTAAGTGTGACTACGCTGCTCTGCTCTGCGGTAGAAATGATACAAAACTCGCCCAAAAAGAAAATTATTTGCTATTGTGGTACTACTATGCGACAAAGCACTGGACCCAACCTCTCCCAAAATATTACAATGTAATTAACAAATGGACCCCTATGATACCTTACTAAGTTCCCATCAATATGGTAGAGTCATTTTATGATGTACCTTGTGTACTTAAACATGTGAAGTAACTTAATGTTCCTGTAATTTAGCTTCAATTGCAAAATCAACGATGCGAATTGCGATGTCTGAAATTTCGTGTTATGTAAGTAGGTACCATGGTTTTGTAATGTTAAATAATAGATAAAAAATTCATTATAAACGACAACGAAAGCGCATAAAGTCACATCAGAATGAAAACAAAAACTACTTTAAAAAAAAATCATGTAAATTTAAAAGTTACTAAAACCACTAGGTATTGAAAATATGTAAATTTTCACGCTTCCTCGAGAAATACCCGCATATTGTAAAACCGTATAATAAGCTCCCCGCGTAAAAGAGTAACAAACATCGAAACATCCATCCACTCTCACCCGGACATCGCTCTGGTTTGCGGGGCTGCGGTTTTTAAATTTGACTGTAGGTATAATCAAAATTTAAATAAAAAAACCGCACACTGAGTTTGCATCGCCACGCGGGGGTGCGGCGCGCCGCTCGCTGCGACACTATTTGGCGGCGAAAATCGTCGCTCCGCGCACCGCAGCGACTTGTGGTGCAGTGTGATAACACTTAACTTAAATTATAAAATACCCTTGTAAGAATTTGATCATTTTAAGTTGTGAAATTGCATGGAGAGTCGACATATAATTGCTCTTATTCGCCTATTTAGTTAGTTAACTAAGTTAAATAGTTTCATTAATACTACAATTATTCGTACACTAGACTTCACATGGGATCACGTCAACCCTTTCAAAGACAAGGCTAAAATTTTAAAGGTAAAATACATTCAAATTCGCGTATTCAACCAACATTTATTTCAAAACCTTTTGCCGGATATGGCATAGTTTAGTTAAACAGAAGATGTATTTTGCAAGTCTCCCGAACTAATTATTCATAATTTCATGTTCATAGTATTCAGAATTTGATTTATAAAGTTCCTGTATAAAATTGTAATATTTAGTAACGTATAATATAAGTACTTATCTAAATTTTGTTTTTTTTCGGTCTATGTACTTACCGTATTTTTAAGGTCCTGGTTCAACTCCATAGTTCAAATTGTACACATTTAATGATGAAAACATATCGTAGAAATATAGACGACTTTTAAAATGACTCTGTGTTGTAACGATGAGTTCGTCTCAACTTATGTGCATTCAGAATTTCTGATCACAGAATAAATTATTTCTCCGTTTGCTGAGTCGTCGTTAAAGTCAGCGATGTGTACGCCGTATAGGTTTGCGAGTAAGCAATTTAGTTTACCGACGTGCCTCGACCGCAGTTTGTTAGGTTGCTAAAATATTAGTTACCTATGTCCCTGAGCAGTACTGCTACTCCTTAGTTTTACAACTACATGTACATTAACTACTAAGTTCTATTAAAATTTACTTTTATTTTTTAGTTCTTGTCTACATGGAAGCAGGACGGAGCTCGTAGGAATACGACACGGTTACTTTCCCCCCCTATAGTAATAAAGTAATCGCACTAATCAATGTTGTTTCTCTAAGGTTTTCAGAACTTTATTAGTTTTTGATTATCTTCTATTAAACCCTTGGACAAGGGAAGTTAGGTTTATTATTGGAAAATCATGTGAGCTGCTTATGTCCTCCTATTCTAATCTTTTCAAAATATGGAATATTTTTATCCCTTTTCATATCTTCTTATTAGAAAGTAGCTGTTGCTAGCGACTCCATCTGCAAAGAATTCGTTAATCGCTATTCCGTGGGACCTATGCAATTTTCCGAGAAAAGTATTCTATGTCCTTCCTAGGGTCTCAAACTATCTCCATAGGAGCAAAATATCATCTAAATCGGTTTAGTGACAGACAGAGGGAGTAACTTTCATATTTATAATATTAGCGAAGATTTAGTCAGGTTCGGATTGTACTATAATATGGTATTAAGTGCATATAATTGAGAATTGATTGAGACAGCAGTGAAACCGATGTATCGCTTTATACTGTACCTATAGTGTCCGAGACGTTATTTGTGAAAGATGGTCGATCAGGGTTGTGGAGTGGAGAGTCGTGAGAAGGGATCGTGGGGCGGCATAGTCAGGGCCGGGGCCCACGGGTCAGGCGTGTCGGCGACGTCTTCGGTTGCGTCAGCGCAGCGGGTGGCGGCAGCGGTCGAGGCGCGGCGCGGGCGGCGCGGGGGCGGCGGATGGCGCGGCGCGCGCGACGGCCGGCGCGGACTCGCGCGCTAACGACGGCCGCGCGCACGCGCTAACCGACGTACAGCGGCAGCGACACTCCGCTCTGCTCTCGAGTGATGCGGCCCGGACACCGCAGCAACACGCCGCCCGCCCGTCAAATCCGGTGATGCTGTCACACGCACCTGCACGGACCGCACGCACCCGTACCGACCATCCGCGACATTGACGATAGCCATTTCTGCAAATGGAAAACACTATGACGACCACTAAAAACGAATATCACTTTGGTAAGTTTCAACTTCAATTAATTTGAATGCCTCTTGAGCTCCACTTGAATAAACTCTTCTGGGGCCATGCCAGTGATCCAGTATTGGCTCGTAAGTACCTGACTCCGATGGCATGATGTGATTTACTCAAAACAGGCAACGTTTCTGCCTAAGACATCGAGTCGTACATTTCATTGATGCGTAGCAAATTCGTAGCGCTCCTGCTGCTACGGTGGTTCTACGGTTGGCTATCTGACACAGTACGTAAAAAGATCGTTATGACACTAGTAATGTCTTCATTTGATAATATTAACAGAAACTGAATAAGATATTTGTATGTCATAGCGAAATAAATCACATCATAAAAGTAATAATTCATTTCATGCTTTTAATAACCGTAATTTTTTGTATTTATTTACGCGACTGCAATAATATGACTCTATCTCCTCTTTATTTAGTTTTTAGGAAGAAATTATTATATTGTTATAGCAAGATCAAAATTTGCAAACAATACTACTAAATATTGATAAAATAAATAATAGTTTAAAATATTTTATTGTAAATAAGTTTTTAGGTATATGCGAGTACTTAATAATATTTAGTATGCATCATACATAACATAATATTTTTCTTCATTTACGTGTAGTGTCAAAATTAAACATCGTTAATTATCTATTGGTTAACAACATTACGCAAGAGATTCTGAGATAAGACTAGTGTATTGAGCAATAAACTACAAGATCGGTTTAAATTATAATTTGTAACAACGATATATAACCACAAATCAACGATTCTTACATTGTCAAATAGCCTTTGACAATATGCGTTTTATCTGAAAATCTTGATTCCAAATAAAGACTACATATGTAAGTAAATAACAAATTCCACAATAGCACGATGCTGTCCAACATGCTCCGAATCACAATATTCACCATTTCTCATTGTCAAACGGTGCAGGATACGGGTGCCGCATGGGTGCCGCGCATTAAGGCCGGGGTCGTACTGGTAAGGCGACAGGCGACGCGACGCGACGCGACGGCGACTAAATCAAACATAGTTGATTTAGTCGCCGTCGCCGCTGCGGCCGCTGCGGCCGCTCACATAACTCGAACTATGTTTGATTTAGTCGCCGTCGCGTCGCGTCGCCGGTCGCCTTACCAGTGCAGCCCCGGCTTTAATGCCTCTGGTCTGCGTCAAATAGAAAGGGCTACATTTCAAAATCGGCTCACAAGACAAACTTGAAAGTCTTGAAACTATTTTAAAGTACCGTGATGTACTGTGATTGTAAAAGTACTTAAACAGCGGCAGAGCTATACCAAATAGTTAGTTAAAAGTAATGCGGCCTATGTGCAATTTTTAGGGATCAGTACCTGAAAAAAAAATAAAACAAAACCCCTTTAGAAGTGTATCAAGGCAAATCGAAAGGTATGTACCAAACCATAGTTATGTGCTCGACCGGCCGGGAATGCTGGTATTTTCAGATCAAATACTAAGGCTTACGGTGCCATAGAACTGTAACTTTTTTAACACATTTTTTTATTCAAAACCTAATTTACCAATAACAGTATTTTGAGTACAATAAACGTCAAGACAGTAAAACGTGATTGTTTATAATGAAATTATATAAGACAAACTTGCGATTACATTACTTAGGTACATTTAATTTGGCAGTTTAAGCATCCATCGTGATGTAGGCCGTCATTAAATTTTAATGTAAGTAGCTACCATTGTTATATAGTAGACAATCACGTTTGTAAGTAGGTAAGTAGTAGTAGATATACCCTTTCAAATCTGTATATGTCTTCTAATTAGTGTAGCAATGTGTGATATTTATCTTTACTTAGCCTATTTGTTTGCTTAGGCATGAATCCGTCGCCAGTTATTATGTTTGTTTTGATTGATTAACTTTGGAGATTCTGACAAAAGTCTGGATGTGGTGTCTCAAATATTAATATAATTCAAAAATTCGAACTTTTTACTTACGTTAAATGCGTTTAGGTTCATTTCGTCCACATTCCCACTTCGTCCACATTCCTATTTCGACCACATTCCCATTTCGTCCCCATTCCCATTTCGTCCAATTCCCATTTCGTCCTTGTCCCACTTCGTCCACATTCCCACTTAGTCAACATTCCTAGCCAATTTTAATGCGGTTTTCGCTATCACTTAGCTTAATTCTCGTTTAGGTTCATTTCGTCCACATTCCCACTTCGTCCACATTCCTATTTCGTCCACATACCCATTTCGTCCACATTCTCATTTCGTTCACATTCCCATTTTGTCCTTGTCCCACTTCGTCCACATTCCCACTTAGTCAACATTCCCATTTAGTCAACATTCCTAGCCTACTTTCATTAATGCGGTTTTCGCTATCACTTAGCTTAATTCTCAGGGAAGATTATAATTATTTTTGTGATTAAGGTATTCATGTTAAGAAAAATACTTGCTAAGCACGGTGCGGGTCAATACTATTCAGATACACTACCAAATTCGTTACTATTTTTTTACGAAATGGGATTGCGGACGAAATGGGAATGTGGACGAAATAGGAATGTGGACGAAACGGGAATGTTGACGAAGTAGGAATGTTGACGAAATGGGAATGTGGACGAAATGGGAAGTGGACGAAAAAAGAATTGATTGCGGACGAAATGGAATTGCTGACGAAGTGGGAATGTGGACGAAATAGGAATGTGGACGAAACGGGAATGTTGACGAAGTAGGAATGTTGACGAAATGGGAATGTGGACGAAATGGGAAGTGGACGAAAAAAGAATTGATTGCGGACGAAATGGAATTGCTGACGAAGTGGGAATGTGGACGAAATGAACCTAAACGCGATTACGGAACGCCTAAGGGTGTCAAAGAGTACGTGGGTGTAATAGATTTCTTTTTTGATTTAATTAAAGTAATTTATATTAATTTCAAGATTTTCTTATTATGTACTTAGTAGATACATCAGAAAAGTAATGATTATACTTACCTTCATAGACGTTGTTTTTTTACTTAATCGTAAGCATTTATTATGTAATTAATTTTGGCGCCAATCCTTTAATTTCTCAGTTCCTAATTTTTGTATTATTTCTTCTTACCACGATTAATGGATATTGTCGTGGATAAAACTGCAATACCGCGTAACCAACAATTGCTAATGCCGCGTAACTGACTGGTGGCATTTTTTACGGAGATCATTAAAATTGAACATCTTTGTGTTTATTGATGCCAGATTCACCCAAACTTAAATTTGACACATTTTGTTAGTTACGCGGCATTAGCCATTGTTGGTTACGCGGTATTGCAGTTTCATCGACGTTATCATACCTTAAACCAGCCAAGTGCGCGTTGGGCAATGAGTAGTTTAGGCTCTATTTTTCCGTAAATTCCAATGTGCGGACTAATATAGAAGGGGGATTTTGTTTGAGTTTACGGTTTGACGGCAAATGACATCTAAAAGATGGTCTTCTTTTTCTCGTTAACTTGTTAAGCTTACTTACTTAGCTGTGATGTATTTCCTTAAAACTTCGTTAATATGCCGTATATTTTTCATTATGCTTAGAAATAATTAAATAATTGGCATGAAGCCCTTTTGATTGTAACAATGACCTAATCTATGAACTCGCATACAGATCCATGAATCAAAAATGGTTTTAGCTCATTCACAGGTTCACGTTTAAACAACCTATCCAACGAACGAAATACCGTGAGATACACGAGAAAAAACCTCTAGATTTTAATTTTTAAGGTTCCGTAGCCAAATGGCAAAAAACGGATACCGTCCGTATGTCACAGCCACTTTTTTCCGATGATTTTTTTATGCGGTTGAAACTTGGTAAGTAGATGTATTCTGTGAACCGCATTAAGATTTTCACAAAAAAAATAGAAAAAAAACAATAAATTTTAGGGGTTCCCCATACTTAGAAGTGAAACTCAAAAATTTTTTTTTCATCAAACCTATACGTGTGGGGTGTCTATGGATAGGTCTTCAAAAATGATATTGAGGTTTCTAATATCATTTTTTTCTAAACAGAATAGTTTGTGCGAGAGACACTTCCAAAGTGGTAAAATGTGTGCCCCCCCCCCTCCACACCCCGTAACTTCTAAAATAAGGGAATGATAAAACTAAAAAAATATGTGATGTACATTACCATGTAAACTTCCACCGAAAATTGGTTTGAACGAGATCTAGTAAGTAGTTTTTTTCAATACGTCATAAATCGTAAACCGTAATTTTTATAGATAATGGTACGGAACCCTTCGTGCGCGAGTCCGACTCGCACTTGGCCGTTTTTTTTAATACGTCATAAATCGTAAACCGATTTTTTTTATAGATAATGGTACGGAACCCTTGACGTTTGACGGTCATGGAGAATCCATAAGGATTTTTTGCTAAGTTTGGTAACTTAGTGCAAATAACAAAGTTCCGGTAATTTGAGTTTATAGAATATAAGTTACAGGTTCAAGGATTATTTTTATTCTCAAAGGAGCGCGTTGAATTCTTCTAGTCTGTGCGTCAAAGTATATAAGAAGCAAGTAGGTAGGTACTTAAAAAGGTTGCCAAATAACCTTTTTAGAAACAATTTATAGTACATTGTGCATCAAGGGCCGTATGTAGGGGATTACGTACGAGAGTCTACTAGAAGCCCGACGCCGAAGGCGGAGGGCTTTTAATGACTCGACTTCGTAATCCCCTTACTGCCCGTGATACACACAATGATTTTAATCACATTGCGAAGGGAAAAAATCCAAAAATAAAATTATTTTGTCCCTAAACACTTAAATTGAATAAAATAATGGCTACCCGCCAATACAGATTGTCACTTCTTTCGAGTCATCTATCATAGATAATGTAAACTGTGTACATAGTTTAGAATTCGAATGGTAACATGTTAAAAAAATACTTACTAAAATTATTGCAAAACTATTTGATATAAATTTTAAATATAAAAATAACGAGTTTCATGAAGCGTAAATAAGTTTTGTGTTCTAAAATTGGGTTATAGCTAAGTTTTAAAGATATAAATAAAACGTTGGCTGACTTGAAGCCTCCTTAGTCTGAAATACTACCTACTAACTTGTTTGCAAATTTTAAAACTAAAGTCAGAACTCCTTTGGGAAGCAAAACTGTACGTAAATCCATAACTCCCATAACAAAATAGGCCTTTGTCATTTAGTATACAGGCATGGAATAAACCATTGACGAGCAAGTGTGATGAAAATACATATATTAATTTAAGTTAAATTTTCCGTTTCTTGTCAAAGCAGTGCTATTAAGTCTGGTTGTGTTTTTGTACGAAATATGTGGTATTAAAAAGCATTGAGTTCCTTCTTTAAAGTTACACTTCGTTTGAACTGAAAGAGCGGTGAGCACGAAAACGCAATTCATTGTTTGCATCGAAGTCTAGGTTTATTACGACTAGGTTTTAACGGGCGTGCGACTTTAGTGCCTGCGCAGGAGCGCGCTGGCCGAAGGGTCGCAAGCGACGCGACCGCGCGCGCCGACCTCTGCCCTGCGCGCGCGCGCCACAGAGTCCATGTTCGTGCGCCGTCCTTCGGTACCCTTATATACCTTTCGAGCAGCGGTTGCTTATCGCTCTACGCTTGCATACTATTTTTATATCCTGTGCACTAGTTCGAGTTCACGACGTCCACATCGCTTTTTGAATTGTGCGGGAAGGAATATCTACCGCTGTGATCAAATTGTGTGAAATAAAGGTTAGCGACGGTGACTTCGACTAGAGGCGTGGCGAAGCAGGCGGCAGTAGTTGCGTTTTATCATCCGGCGATTAGATAAAGCGAAATCGCTCAAACTCAGTAAACGGCAGTAGGCTCGCGCGCGCCCTGTTCGCATCGCGCTTCTTGTGCGCAGACTCCCGAGTCGGACAAGTTAGCCATAACATCAGGCACACCCCCAACTGCAGGGACCCTGAGCTAGGGCTCGATATGTTGTGATCGAAAGGTTGAACATGATGCGGAGGCCAGTCGGCGAGCTGCAGCGGCGGCCGCGAGCTAGCGCCAGCTTCCTTGTTATTGTTAGCGAATGTTGACCGCGTTAGTGCCGCTGACCCGCTTTTTGCAGTACCACCTGCGCTAATGCCCGCTTGCTCTGTCGCTGCCTGGAAACGAGTGCGTAGGAAATCCCTTCCACGAAGAATATTTTACATTAAATAAAATAGCAGACCGACTGCTACAAACACAAATATTCGTATGACCTTAAATATAAGGCTACATAAATTATGCAATTAAATAAGCACGGGATATATCCTCATCATAGAAGGGTAAGTGGGCGAAAGTGATCCGTAGAACCGCAAATTTACACACTCAAAACACTAAAAATTATATCGAATCTTCACTCAGTCAGTTACTCAGTTGAATAAGGGTGTGGACGCGTGGCAGTGGCAGCAATATTAAACAACAACGAGGAACACGGCCGTCTCGCGGTATGCGGCATGTGGGAGCAGCAGCGCGGGAGCTTCCGGTAGCCAACGATAACAATATTAATTAATTGCCCATTTTTAAAATAACTGTAATAACATGAGTTTTTATTGTTTTTGTGGTTACGGCGATACTGCAATTGGAATAATTTCAAACGATGTTGAAGATGGTGAATACTTCTTGGGAACAGTATGCAGTGATGCAGTCATTTCAATAAAACAAGTGGCGCTGTTATTCATGCTGCTGTGTTAGACCGAAGAATAAGACTTCAAAAATATCCATACAATTCACGATTAAATAAGCAGGTAAAAATGTACATGGAATATTAGGTAGATTAATAATAATGTGAACTAAGTCAAATAAAGTTCTTTTTATACGATAAAAACTAATTTTACGTGGTAATTAACACTGATCCTGTTTAGAGACCTAAAAAAAGGTTATCAAAAAAAATTCGGAATAAGGGTAAACCTGAACAAGGGCCAGCCTTGAGGTATCGTTGAGAATTATGCACAGGCATATATGCGTATAACAGGTTAATTTCCATGGTAATAATATGCTCGTGCCCCCGCCGCAATAGCTGCCATAAATTCTGCGTTTTAAAATGATTTGTTCAACCGCGTGAAATGATTATGCACACTGTTTTATACTTTTATATGAGTTTTGTATTAGTCGATGAGTTGGGGCTGTAGCGGGAGCAAGCGCTTCGGCGATAAGCGGCGCCCGCGCTGACCCCGGAGATCACCGCAGCACCATCGCCCCGCCCTCCCCGCGCCAGCCCTCCCCGCTCGTCCGGCCGACTGCGCCGGCTTTAACATTATGCTATGATAACATTAGGTATTCATTTTTTATCATGTCTAGGTTAACTTACTTGAAAATAAAGTGCACCAACAAATATAATAATATCTATACTTTATTTACGTAGTGTATTCAATGTGAGAACGGCAGATGACGAAACTCTCTTTATGATACCTACCTCGGTTTTTCAGATGAAAAGTGGAGTTATGAATGATTTGGGAATTAAATTGAGTTAATTAAGACAACGACGTTTTTCAGCTTTCCTTCGTTTTACTTAAAAAAAATAAATGAATATATGTATTTTAAAAGTACAAAAACATGTACAAATCGGGCACCTACAACAGACACCTTACTAGGTAGCATAAAATGTTAGTGACAAACACCTTGAAAACCTATAATATTTTTTGTCCAAGGATATCTCGCGCCATAGGGTAGATGTGAAAAAACATCATACACTTCATAAATCCCCCCCCCCGCACGTAGGCTAATTTAGACCCCAGAGAGATAAAACGTATTAATTCTATCAACTACCAAATACCCTTTCTAGAGTACAGTCAACCAAAATCCAGTTCTGATGATGGGATCCATGAGGAATTGAAGAAACTCCTCAAAAATGCAAGAGAAATGTAGAGCGATTTTAGTATTTTCGGTGACAAGTCGAGCATTTGCATTCAGAAAGTACCTATCATTGAACTCTGTAATAAAACGACACCACCCCGTCGAGCATTAAAAATAGAATTTTCTACATAAACTTATTTCGAAGTCAAACTGATGATTTTATCCTACACATCTATTTTATACAGAAACAACTAAAAAAATAAATAAAAAAAATTAAATAAAAAATAAAACCTCCTTCAAAAAACATCCAAAAAAACTATGAAATAATAATTGAACCGAACCGACCACAATAAGCATGAAAATATTTATCTTGCTTCTAATCTGTATGAAGTCGGTGCCTCAGCACGAGCCAGCAGGAGTGTAGAAGCCCTATAGATAGTAGGTATCGTAAGTTAGATTATTAGGTCCACTCCTGCTGGCTCGAGCTGAGGCACCGACTTCATACAGATTAGAAGAAAGATAAATATTTTCATGCTTATTGTGGTCGGTTCGGTTCAATTATTATTTCATAGTTTTATTGGATGTTTTTTGAAGGAGGTTTTATTTTTTATTTAAAATTTTTTACCTTGTCGCTTTCAGTCGTTTCATAATTTCGTATGGCTTTTCAAACATTACGTTAAAGTGACAGGTACTTTATTTACATCCTCAACTTTACTCCT
The DNA here is from genome assembly GCA_947563465.1 of Archips xylosteana. Taxonomy (NCBI): domain Eukaryota; kingdom Metazoa; phylum Arthropoda; class Insecta; order Lepidoptera; family Tortricidae; genus Archips; species Archips xylosteana. The sequence goes on along the minus strand of OX387343.1, from coordinate 27,432,502 downwards.
AAATATCCTAGTAGCAAGTGACCCCCGGTCGCATTAACTGCAAAACACACTCATTGAAGAATAAATTAATATTTGTATCAGGTAGGTAACGTAAGAAACGTAACGTAACGTAAGCAAATGGAAATTGAAGTGAAGTGGAAGAAGGAGGTCTCTATATTTTTTTTTCAGTCCGAAAGTGGTCGCACTTTGAAGGTTGAAAAACTGGTCTTGCGTTAATTGTGATGGTTGTCGATGTCGCTCAACAGCTGCTAGCTCGCTAGAACCTTCTCTGGTGGAGTCGCGTGGTCGCCGGTTGTCGCTGTTTCGAACGTGCCAATGGCAGCGTACGGCGCTTGTTTCTAAATCACCAACATATAGGTACGTGACGTCGATCTCGGTTATCGATCGGACGCTGGAATTGCGACACGCGCGCTACCACTGCACGTTCTGTTGTACACTTGTGCATTTCAGTACATAGTATTGAATCATAACGTTTGTATCAGAAAGTAGCTGGGATGTGTCTTTACTATAGTTCTGTGAAACATTTTCATGCTTTAAATAACATGGGAGTTAATTTTTATATTAATTTAAAAGGTTAAAACTCTTTTAAAATACTGTGTCAGGTTTCTGAAAATCACGCTATTGTGGCCTCCCTTTATTAAAACACTCGTGGTAGTATTTTGTACAAGGTTCGTCCGGAACCCAACAACCAAATTACATGCTAATCCGCCTAATAATAGCCGAATGATAGCTGATGAAATAAACGGCATGTGTGGTACTCTATCCTGGCCTTCTAAGCACAGAGACAGTGGTGTTGAGGGCGTGCATGAATGGTGGTGTTCCATTGTTCGTTTGCTATCCCATGTCATGAAAAACTTTCACAAAACTAGTGTCAGACCTTAAAACAAAGATGATATCTATAGACTGGATTAGCAATCGCCATAGTACAGATCGTCCGCAGAAAAATAGTTCGATTATTAAATCTAGATGGCGCTGAAATATAGCCTGAGGCTTTGAAAGCAAAACAATAAGACTAAAGATGTTTCATATTACTACAAATGTATTATTTTTCAAAAATATTGCATAATAATACATTTGCAGTAATATGAAATATCTTTAGTCTTATTGGTTTGCTTTTAAACAATTCAAACCCTCGGGCTATATGTCAGCGCCATCTAGATTTAATAATCGAACTATTTTTCCGCGGCCGATCTGTACTATGGCGATTGCTAATCCAGTCTATTATCATCCTTGCCTTAAAATGAGTTTTTGTAGTAAACACATTTATGAACTTACCTAGTTTTGTGAATCCGATTCATTGTTAATATAAGTGTTCATCTTAAGAGAGGAACACTTATTTCAAATAACATGAAGATTAGAAATGCCAACTACTTACGTATAATACCTCTTTAGATACATTAATTGTATGCGGTTCACGCATGATGATTTCGAAATCGACAAGATCGAAATTTACAAGGTTTTATTTTTAACTTCGCTATGTGCAAGGTCCGATGATAACACATATAAGTACCATAAGCAAAATTAAATTATTAAGTGAATTGATGTGCGGTGGTCGCCTACGCTATGATTTGCTCTTAGTACCTATAGGTAACGCCACGAGAGGTTGAGGTCACGCATAACAACACGTCATGTAATGAAATGACAGCGGGATTTTGACATTTATTCGTACCGATAGCAAGTTCAACAGACTCGACATAGAATTACAAGATTGACTAAAAATTTCTTCAATCTATTTCATTAAGAATTATTTAGGAAAATACATCTAGTTCAAACAAAACAGAAAATAAAATATTTTGATAGATCAAAATTTATTTAAATCAGATATAAGCATATTTTTCGCTATTTATAAAACACCAATTTTTTATTGCGAATATTTCCTATCAGTTTCAAATTGTTTTATTTCAAGAATAGGTTAAGTATAAGATAAAAAAAATTATAAAATGCATACATAGTATTGCGTAAGTATTTCATCATAAGATTACATAACTCACATTTTCATTCACTCACTCATTTCGTTCATTCACTACCTTTTTTGCAATCAGTACTTTATGTAGCTGTGTGTGTAATCATTCGCCTCAACTCTCGTGGCGTTACCTACAGATACGCCCATAATCCGGAAATAGAATTTTAAATAGTAAAACAACAATGTAGGTAAATCTGCTTCAAAAACTGGCCACCTGTGAATCCCATTCAGTGAAAACTTCGAAATCAAAGTAAGCAAATCAAGTTTGCACGAAAATTCTATGATATTTCTTTGGGAAAACATTACCTATTGATCCAAATATCACATATTTCCGTCAAAAACAAAAATTAGCGTTATTTACAATTTTCGGAATTTAACCCGCTTCCTGTGGTCGAATTGATTTAAAAATTGATATATGAACTTATGAAAGTTGCATTACAATGCAAGTACGATCCATAAAAAGAACAGTCAGCAAAAAAGTTTGCAATAAAAATGTTTTTTTTTTACAAAAACTTATTTCGTTTTCTTATACATATTTGTAATGCCAAATTTCTTCCCACATTCTTAACTCTATTTCAATGGTACAATAGGAATAGGATGGGTTTTACACACAGTTTTTGTTCGAAAATACGTTCAAAAGGTACTTTTTGACCGTGTGAGCTTAGCCGGTTTTAGAGTTCCGTAGCCAAAATGGCTGTGGCGTCCGCGGCTTAGCTTACAGACCATAATTATGTGCTAGAAAGCTGTAATGTAGTAATCCCGTGGACGCCACTCGAGAACCTTTTTGCCCCATCGGCCATCAGTTCTACGAGCGATGCTATGTCTGTGTGTATGTGTGTTGTGGGTCTTGGGGGAGGCCTGTGTTTGTGTTCAGCGGTGGACGTCTTTCGGCTGAAATTATGATGTAAATATATTGTAGAATACCTACCTCCTGTTGAATATACCTAACGCTAGCATTCAAAGAATTAGCTGTCACTGTCTTCTGTGCAGTTTTCCGGAGCGTGTAGATTTGGATATGTTATGATAATGAATGAATAAATTATGTATTTCACGTATTTAAACCCATTTATAATAAATAATAATAGTTTAATTCAGACAACGTCCATATTTTGTTAGATACATAATTCTTACATCCTATGTTAGTAATTGACACTTATGCATAAAACCTCCCATGAACGTAAATTGGGAGTTTTTTTATCTCGCCTAACTTATCGTGTATCGTTGATAGATCTTTTAAAATCATTACAAGGTTGGAAAGACGATATAAAGATATAGTGATTAGCGAAATATTCAACTTTAAACTGGTTTTTTTTTGTTAAAACCGAGCATACCCTCCCCTCTAAAATCTAAACTGTGTTGGTCTGAACATTTTGAAAATAATAATCATCATCATTGTGACCGATCTGTTTGGAGAGCCCTGGGCAGTGAAAAAAATCATGATGGAGTAAATGGGGGTTTTCAGAAAAAATGTACCCGTTTTGCCTTAATTAAAACAAATAAAATAAAAAATAAATAAATACTTATCACGGGACAATTCACACCAATTGACCTTAGTCCCAAACTAAGCAAAGCTTGTACTATGGTTACTAGACAACGGATAACGGATATAGATAAATACATACTTAAATACATATTAAACATCCAAGATTCGAGCACAAACATTCGTATTTTTCACACAAATATCTAAAAGTTTGGTGGAGAGTTATTAGTAGTTTGAGAGTAAATAGCAGTCTGGCCTAAAAATATACCTACTTGGGAAATTCCGTACAAAATACAAAATCCTTAGAAAAGTATTAAGTACAGACCTACTTGTTTAATGGGAGTTTTTAGAAAAAAATGTACCTACCCGTTTTCCTTAATTATCCTTAATTTTTCCATACAAAAAATATTAGTCAGTTTTGTGACGGTCCATACAACATGTATGGTTAACTGCGTCACAAAACTGACATTTAAAAGAGGGACACTTTTTATTGCTTAAATCGATAGTGCTTGTGATTCTGAGTAGAAATAACCCAAAAGTTGTTAGGTTTTAAAAAAAAAGTGCAGGGTACACTTTTTTCTGAAAATGCCCTAATACATCATCATCATCATCATATCAGCTGAAAGACGTCCACTGCTGAGGCTCGCCAAACAGATCGGTCCCGTGCCATCCGCATCCAACGCGATCCCGCAACCTTAACCAGTTCGTCGCTCCATCTTGTTGGAGGCCTACCTACACTGCGTCTTCCGGTCCGTGGACGCCACTCGAGAACCTTTAACTTGTTTAATACATAATAATACATATAATATAAATAATAGCAAAATTAATAAGATTTGCAAGAAATTTTCGTAACGGGTACGGAACCCTATCCTGGGCGTGTTGATACGCTCTTGGACTGTTTTTTGTGTTTTAAGAGACCATAGCCCTAAATATTGGATGCTAAATTTAACTCGATGCAAATTTACCTGTTCTTGAGTTAAAGTTTTGTCAGCCGGACAACAAAATGATCCTATAAGGGTTCCATTGTTTCCTTTTATGGTTCCGTAACCCTAAAAATGAGACATAATCTACCAATACCCATCAATCAATGATGTACTCATACATCACAAGCTAAATATTACGAAGATAACATTTTGTAACGATCACTAGCAGACTAAAAACATGGCGTACTTTGTCGCGGCTGCCTGTTGCCAAGTTAATATGTAACTTTCCACAAAGCATGAAATGTTGGCTGCCGGGGATCGCGGGGCGAGGCGGGCGGGCCGGCGCGTTGATAACGGCTGGACTGCCGACCTCTGGCCTCGCGCTTAAAAATATTTGTATCTGTATTTATTTTAAATATGACCATCCCCCCCCCCCCTCTGCCTGCCCGCCACCATCCTCTCCAACGCCTTATCCGTCCCTCTGATCCTGGACAAGAAACTGTTGTCATTCTTATCGCGTTTATGATAAGACTAGATTCTACCCGCGACTTCGTCTGCGCAGGATTAATACTTCGAGTAGCCTAAATTCAGTGGTTTAGGCGTGAAAGAGACAGATAGAGTTACTTTGAAAGGCCATCGTTTTATGTATATATGTGAGTATTGAGCGTTCTGTTGACGGCGAGTAGGTATGGGATTGTTCCGGAGTCTTATCAGCCGGCATCTCAGCCCTCAGCCTGATATTCGGGTGAATATTCAGCGTTTTTATGTTGTTTTTTTTTCTAATTATCATTTTAGCAAATATTATTGGCTTAGGGTTAACTTTTTATGAAAACTTAAGACAGTAACGATGTTCACCGATTCTGCATGCTATTGTCATCGAGCTTGAATCCGTCTATCCCGTCCATCCCGTCCATCCGTCCATCCGTCCATCTTTCCATCCGTCCATCCCGTCCATCCTGTCCATCCCATCCATCCCGTCCATCCGTCCATCCGTCCATCCCGTCCATCCCGTCCATCCCGTCCATCCCGTCCATTCCGTCCATACGTCCATCCCGTCTATCCCGTCCATCCCGTCCATCCAGTCCATCCCGTCCATCCCGTCCATCCGGTCTATCCAGTCCGTCCATCCGTTCATCCGTCCATCCGTTCATCCAGTCCGTCCGTTCGTCCGTCCATCCATCCATCCATCCATCAACGGTTTAAACGACCGCTTTAGCCTAGTTGGTAGTGACCCTGCCTACGAAGCAAGAGGTCCTGGGTTCGAATCCCGGTAAGTTCATTTATTTGTGTGATGAGCACGAATATTTGTTCCTGAGTTATGGATGTTTTCTATGTATTTAAGTATGTATTTATCTATATAAGTATGTTTATCGTCGTCTAGTACCCATAGTACAAGCTTTGCTTAGTTTGGGACTAGGTCGATTTGTGTAAGATTGTCCCCTAATATTTATTTATTTATTTTATTTATCACATGCAGCAGACGATTACTTTTGATTGGTCCAATAGTGTCGTTTCAGCACGCCAGGAATGAAATTCAGAAATTATCTTTCAAAAAGTCGTATCGTATTATGAAATACATATACTGATACATCCTGTTTTCGATTAGTGTAACATTGTTGTCGTGTTTGCGCGCCATAAATGAGTCAGCTGTTAAATGTACATATATAGGCAGTTTTGAGTACTGGATTAAGGTTATCTATGGCCACATTTTCGAGCAGTGTCGTGAAAAAGTATTTATTTTGATAATAAACAGCTTGTTACTACGAAATGTGCATTTCGGAAATAAATATCATTTATTGTATTTTCGATTTACTATTTTAGCGATAATGCCTTATACGTAAAAGATATGCTAAAGATATGCTGTTATGGACTTTTTTGTAGAACTATTTAACAGATACATTTCCATTCATGTAACTCTACGGTTTTTGCAGCGCACGCCAGAGTGGCTCTTTGATGAGAGATTTCTTTCCGACTTACGTGACATTTATTGTTAGACAATTTACTCAATATCTTTAAAAATTATAGCCTATGTATTTTTATGATGTATAATCTATGTTATTGTAAAATTTCATTAAAATCCATTCAGGAGTTTTTGCGCGAAAGACTAACAAACATCCAGACATCCATCCATCCATCCATACAAATGGGATAATCATAATATATCGGTGTAAGCGTTCTTACCATAACGACCTAGATGGGTTATAGCAGTAGTTAAGCCAAATTAAGTTTATAATATGTAGAAAATGGTTTTTATACTTTTTAGCTAACACACCCACAATTTCGCCTGTATCCCGTGGCAGGATAAAATACAGTCCATGGTAATCGATGATAATACATATTATTTACTTTCTATAAGGTCAAAGAACTATTAAAATCTGTTAAGGAGTTTTTGATAACCTATTGCTATTAGAAAAAAACGCACAATGAAATCTTTCCCTATAATACCCTATTATTTTAGACTGGAACTAAAGGTTTCTAATATTTATATCTATACTTCGTTTTTTTGGCATTAGAAATAAGGTAATCAATCTTGATACTTATGTCTTCGCTTTTAAAAAAATAGTAACAATTACTTATGAAACCAAAATAATATATTTATATATTTCCTTGTTAATTGTTACATATTTGCCATGATTTATTTTTCAAAAGTGTTTTTCAATAAAAAGACACGTCAAGATCGCTAACCTTCTTTCTAATGCTAAAAAAACGAAGTGTAAATAATGCTGCTTTCCTTGTTAGATGCCAGTTTGAAATACATATTGACATAAGTCATAACTAATATCTGATTAATCGGATTAAAATCAATATCTTAACAATATTGATATCAATCAAACAGTTATTGAGCAGCCTTAGATAAAAGTCCACAAATAGAACAACATCATACACTCGCTGAGCGAGCGAGTCTGATGGGCGTCCCTGGAACCAGTATGTAGGTAAACAGAGCTATACCTACATAACTAAATGAAGATATCTATGTGTGTGTGTGTGTGTGTGTGTGTGTGTGTGTGTGTGTGTGTGTGTGTGTGTGTGTGTGTGTGTGTGTGTGTGTGTGTGTGTGTATGTGTGTATCTGTCTGTGGCATCATAACTCTTAAACGGGTAAACCGATTCAGATGCGGTTTTTTAGGGTTCCGTACCCAAAGGGTAAAAACGGGACCCTATTACTGAGGCTCCGCTGTCCGTCCGTATGTCCGTCTGTCACCAGGCTGTACCTCGGGAACCGTGATAGCTAGAGAGTAGAAATTTTCACAAATGATGAATTTCGGTTGCCGCTATAACAACAAATACTACAAAATGGAATAAATAAATATTTAAGGGGGCCCCCATACAACCAACGTGATTTTTTTTGCTCGTTTTTGCTCGATATTGATAACGGCAACAGTTAGACGCTTGAAATATTCACAGAATATTTAATTATATTATATTGACTTTAAAAATAAATCATTAAATTAAAATAAAAAAATATTTAAGGGGGCTCCCATACAACAAACGTGATTTTTATAGATAATTGTTCGGCCCGTTTTTTTTATTTATAAGCAGGTTTCTTGGCGATAGTTTTTAGACATGTTTCATCAAAATTGGTTCAACCGTTTCAAAGTTATCAGCTCGTTTGTTAGCTGCGGAAGGGATCTTAGACGCAGAATGAGAATTTACTTTATTTTCAAAATATGTGTGACCAAATTGCGTCGGGGGTATTTAAAATTTTTAATTTATAGTTATATCAGGATACACATGCCTTATAAAAGGGATTTATAATCGACTTACCGTATCAAATTCTATCCCTCAGAAGGTTCAGGTAGTCGTAGACGTCATGCTCATGCAATACAAAACACGAAAGTGCTTTTTACACAATTTCGAAATAAACCACCATTGTCTTATGATGACGAGTAACATGTGGTATTTGTTAGTTGCATTAGTCATTCATTTGGGTAAAAGCAGCAAAATTTTAATGCGGGTGTAGAAGGCCCAAGCTCAAGAAACAAGTATTTCACATCCGTTTCCGTCGGATCCAGTGGGTTAATACACCCATTGTTCATTGCTTTAAAGAACTATGCTTTTTACTTTTTTTAGCGCCATAGTGATGCTAAGTGTACAATGCGAAGAAAAAATACTTTCGCGTCAGTCAATTTCATCCTATTGTAAAACTGCGTCATTTCGGGCATAATTATCTGCGTTAGATACTGTACCTACAAATAAATAGAATTGTTTTTTTTAAGTTAATGTTAAAATTTCCTAAGTTGTACAAGAACAAGGCCTCACAAGGCGATCGAAACCTCACAATACATTAGCTACAGCGCCTCATCGATGTGCTCTGCCGGGGTATCAGCAGGTCAACTATTGTTATAATAAGATAATGTTCGCAACCTATACAACGTTTTTTTCATTATTAAGACTAAAACAAAGTCGTTAATTAGCTAACGTGTTTACGACTTCATTTTGAAAAGTTGTATTTTCATGGGGTTGTAAGTAGAGATCATGACTGTTTATATTCGCTTAAGAACTAAAACATATAAATTGAAGACTTTTTTGTGAACTTATTATCAAGTAATGATGAAATCGAATAAAATGGGTACCTACATTACAAAAGTAAGTTATATTAATAAGTAAAAAAGTATGTAGGTATTCCATAATGTAATACATGTCATGATCTACTATTTACAATGAATTTCGGAGGCTGGTAGTCCAAATTTGTCAACATATTTACCTACTATAGCAAATCATTGTTAGTGGATAAACTGGACGTGCTAGTTTGTAAGTGCTTAAAAAATATTGAAACGGAAAGGACGATTTGGTCGAAGAATGTAAGTAAAAAAGAGACAGCATTTATCTGCTGTCAAGCTCTTGTAGTACATGTTCCTGTAAGTACAGTCAAGTGTAAAATAAATATGGGTGCACACAACTTGCTCATAAATATGTCCCATAGCTCTTAGGTATGTCGTCGAATTAAGGTTTAGGTATGTAACGATGGGAGGATTAAATCGATACTTATTTTCGCACTTGACCGCACCTACAGAGAGTTTATTTTGCTTCTTCTGCTCCATTAATTTAGTGCTTATCGTAAGCAAGTGAGCAATTAATCCATCCATATCTATATCTTTCTAATATACGAGTATAAAAATCACGTGTCACAGAGTTTGTTATCGAACTCCTCCGATACAGATTGACCGATATTTATGATTTTTTTTATCTTTAAGTAATAGGTCGTAGGTTATATTTTATACTTATGTACCTCTATTCTTCGGCGACGGAGCCGCGGGCAGCAGCTACTAATATTATAAATGTGAAAGTAACTCTTGTTTGTTACCTCTTCACGCGTAAACCACTGAACTATGTAATTGAGATTAAATTTGGTATATATGTAGATAATTTAACACCCGGGGAAGGGCGTATTGTACTTTTTATTCTATTATATTGCATTATTTCCACAGGACAGTGGGAAATTAATTCTTCACAGACAAAGTCGCGGGCTACAGCAATAATTAATACACAATTAATAGGGATGTAAGCTACGTTGCACAAGACAATCCTCATGTTATCGACGTTTGTATGCTGGCATTTCCCTACGCCATATTCAACGAAACATGTCCCTAAGCTAAGTAAATGAACGGTAATACAATACATATTTAGTCACCACTTTTGAAAAATGGGATTTTTATTTCGAAAAGAATACGGATATCAGAAAGTAATATATTATTTTCACTTTAAAATAAATAGTTATCATAAATATTAATTGTTCCTGATGACTAACTTTCAAACCGCTATAATTCAAGAAGTTGCTTAGGTGACTGTTTCGGCACAATAAAACATGTGTTATATTTAAAGAATAGCTGTATTCCACTAAATTAATAAGTTATACATAGGTTCCTGTGACGTATAGCGTGCAAGTGAAATAGCTTTATGTGCGTCTCGTACAGTAAACTAGACATTTTCTTTCTGTGTACCTTTCAAATAACCTAAGTATAATGTTTCTCATTTGAGCATTGGGTAACTATGCAAACCCTGAAACCTAAATATGAAGTAAATTCACGCGTTACTAGGAATACTGGAATAGTATCAGTATAGGTAAAACGTGTGCCTTCAAGAAATTTCCAACATTGCGTAACTTTTAACTTTTTATGAGCAATCCTTGTTAAGTACTGAGATTATTAATACATGAAAACTTACTTCAAATTTATCTTACATATTGTTTGTGCATAACTAGGTACCTACTCTACATCTTGCACATATAAATGTATACATTAACCGATCTAGGGAGACCTATTAGTCAAAAATTCATCTTATAAATCGTAGAATTCAAATTCGTGGTGAAGCTTCATAATCTCCTTACATTGAATAAAACATAACTATAAATAAACCCCCAACGCAATTATGTTACACGTATGTTTGAACATATAGTAAATGCCCATCATGCCTCCGATCCCTTCCGCAGCATACAAAAGAGTTGATAACATTGAAGCGGCTAAACCGATTTTGATGAAACATATCTAAGAACCATTGCCAAGAAACCAGCTTTCTAATAAAAAAAACCGCATCCAAATCGGTTCGCCCGTTTACTATCTATGATGTCACAGACAGACACACAGACAGACAGTTAGACAGACAGACAGACACACACACACATAGCGGTCAAACTTATAACACCCCTTTTTTTGTGTCGGGGGTTAAAAAGACCTAAAATCATCGCTATCAGTTAGTTTATATAGACATTCCGTTTTTTTTTCTTTATCCCGTGAAAATTTGCCAAAGTCCTGAAATTTATTTATGAAATTATTAAATCTTGTTTATACCTAATTTGAAGAGTCTAGTAATCATAGTTTTGGAGATAGGGTCACTCTGAATCGAACATGTAAATCTCGTTTATTCAGGATAGGTCCCGTTACAATTTCAACAAATCCCTCCTTACTCCTTGCTTTCATCTTAAAAGTAACCTTTACGCAAAATTACAGCCTTTTATGGGCAAGGTATTTGACTGGGCGTTGATGAGTTAGTCAGTAAGGTCTTCTCTTTTCTTTAAATAAAATTAAATTTTTGTTGTTGTTTTCTATTTTAATTTTTAAGCAATAATAGTTATTTGTGTCATAAGGCAGCAAAATGATGTATTTACGGCGAGGGCAGTACATTGAATCCAGAGTGAAGCGAAGGTTTCAAGTGTTAACGCCCAAGACGAAAATAATTTTGCTCCTGAGTGACAAATACAACTTTTCGCACCGACTATGAGGAAAATGGATTGTTGTTGATAGACAGGGAAAGGTCAACACAGATACAGTATTCCCTATGCTACTTAAAATAATCGAATGGCCGATCGAATATCTGCCAAGAGAAATATTTCTCTATTGTGGTTAACACTCGGCCATCTATAAGTACTCGGCCGCCAGTCCCCTATTTCGCGTCCGCTGCAGTAATGTACTATTAAATTTCAAACATCTTCTTAAGCAAAAGAATTGCGTTGGGTTGTGAGCAGTCGATCTGAAATTTCATTCAATGTGAAATTCTTCTTCCAAACATTTTTTTTAATGTCTAATATTACAATCGGTTTGAGAATTAGAATCGACTCGAGTCTAGATTGTTTATAAATTTAAAAAAATATATAAATGTCAGTCATTTGATTCGAATTCAAATATTATCAAAGAACGGAAAATGAAGTTACCGTATTTTGTGATGTGAAATATCTGTTGAAAAAATAACAGAGAGTTATGCATAATTATGTATGCGACTGTGCATAATTAGGATTAAAACACTCGTGTGATCTTATTATGAATGGCTCACATTACATGTTCCTTCTCATTACGCACCAATCACATGAATATAACTATTAAACCATAGTCTTTAAAAATTGTGTCATTTACTTCTGCGTCTTTGTTTTGTAGTAGGTTTTTGGTCGTTTTGCGTACGTTTCTCTAGTTTAAAATATATTATGTACAAGGTATTCTATTGCCCGCAAATCCGTCTGCAAAGAATTTGTTCATCCCTAACCCACGGGAACTATGCAATTTTCCGGGATAGGAAACTATCCTACATCCTTCTCTGAGTCGCAAACTAAAACAAATTTCATCTAAATCAATTCATCGGTTTAAGCGTAAAGAAGTAACAGACACAGGTCGAGTTACTTTCGCATTTATAAAACTAGTAAGGATTCATTTCCATTCCATTTTCTTGGCAATTTTATATCATCATCATCATTTCAGCCGTAGGACGTCCACTGCTGGACATAGGCCTCCCTCATTGATGCCCAATCGTTACGATTGGAAGCGATTTGCATCCACCCTGAACCTGCGGCCTTCACCAAATCATCCGTCTATCTCGTTGGTGGACTTCCCACGCTGCGCTTGCCAGCGTTTAATTTTATATCATCTATACTTATTGTATACTAGCTGTTGCCCGCAACTCCGTCCTTAAAGAATTCGTTTATCGCTATCCCGCGGGAACTACGCAATTTTCCGGAATAAAAAGTACTCTATATGTTAATCCAGGTTATAAACTATCTGTGTGCCAAATTCCATCAGAATCCGTCAAACCGTTTTAGCGTGAAAGAGTAACAAACATCCATCCATACTTACAAACTGTCGCGTTTATAATATAACTAGCGACCGCCCGCGGCTCCGCCCGCGTAGAATAGGTATAGGTACTATGCAAGTTGGATATAAATTTGTAAAGGTCTGTCTAGATCTGGCGAATGCGCCCCTTGCGTACTATTCGCTAAACGCTCCTGCACTGGTGTATACAATAACTGTGGCGATCTGGCTGGACACACTTTTTGAAATATCTGGGAATAGCAATTGTCATGCCCATATTAATACGCTCAGCGAGTGAAGGCGAGCCTGAGGGTCGGAGCTATAAGTTAGAGTAAGATAGAAATGTTTGCATCTCACTAAAACGTATAGCTCGACATTCAGGCTCTCCTTCACTCGAGGTAGGGGCATAATGTAAATCCATTCAGGCTCGACGTTTTTATTTGGGGAATAATGCTTACTCTCGGATACTGATGTCCAAAACGCCATACTATTTTGATATTAGTATCCGAGAATAAGCGATATTCCCGGAATAAAAACGTTAGTCGAGTCCAGCCTCAGTGGTTTAAGTGTGGTTGAGTAACATAATTAGTTATTTCAAACTAAATACAAACTGAAATATAGATGCACAGAAAAAACCCCAGAAAAAAGACCAATGCTGGGAATCGAACCCAGGTCCTCAGCGTTCCGTGCTGCGTGCTTTACCCCTACACCACCACTGGTCTAGAGGTTAGCGACGAATCTTTCCCATACATCGTACATTTCAGTCTGTTATAATCACCTTATACAGTGATAAAGCACTCATCTATGTTTATGCCCTCTACCGAGAGACTTTAACACTCCTTCGGAGCTACCCGCTCACCTGGACCAAGAGATTTAGTTACTTATCTACTACACAGTGATCTAAATAAAAATACGCGTACCATAAAAATGAAAGTAAGTATTACTCTTTATTTATTTCTTATTATTAATACGCCGTAAATAAATTTAAAACGTACTACAAACAGATAAAAAAATACTTACATATTTGGTACCAAGCTAAACAGTTCATAACAACCGCACTATGAATATCAGTACCCGTCATGTCAACAACTAATTTCAAAACATGGTTATTGGAATGCTGCTGAATCTTTCGTCCTTTTTCTGCCGCAACCATTTAAACATATTAAATTTTTTTTTTTGCATCGGGGTGAACTTTTTTGGGCATTTTGATTGCAAAATCGATTATTATTCTGAAATATGTCGAATTATTTTCGTTTTGTTTACATCGGTGACATTCAATGACTTCCAACGTCTGTTGTCAAAAAAAATCATTGCCATAAAATAAATTAGTTCCACTGAAAATCCGCAACATAGCGAGGGCTAAATAGGAACCTTGTCAGGCTTTAGGTATCAATCACATATAGGCACAATAAATCTTTATACCTATTAACCCTTCATTTTGCAAAATTAAAAAAAAAGCTGAGTTCTAGCTTCTGTTAAATTTGAATCCTTCGAATATCTTGATACGCGGCCCAACCAAGGAGCTTGCTTATATACAACACTGTAGGTTAAACGCCGAACATCCGTTTGAAACAAAAAGTTTACCTTTATTACGTTTTTATATATCCCATCTCTTTCTTTCACGTGTTACGAATGAGTTCCATCTCTTTCTTACCCTAACTAAAGAAAGAGATGGAATAGATTCGTGACATAATAAAGGTCAAATTTCTTGTTTCAAACGGATGTTCGGCGTTCAACCTCCCTCCAGTGTGTTGTATTTAAGCTTTTTGGGCCCATTTTCATTTTTTTCTACCCCTTCTGAGCACAGGTAGGCAAAGGAAACTTATTCCATGCAGCCATGCTAAGTTAAACTATCGCGCCACGATATACTGTGAAGTTAGTACTGGGATTTTAGTCAGCCTATGATAGTACGCAATTTGGCAGTTTTTTTACGTTCGTACTATTTCTTATTTAAAAAAATAGCGATTATCAAATAGGTACAGTTACAACTCGACAGCACTTAATATTTAGGTCAGTGCTTCTTTAATATGTAGGTCTGTGGTCACCTTTACAGACTGCAATGCAATGTATGGCAACACTGGCATATAAATAGATCGCTCACTTTTGGCACAAAATTCAAACTTGTGATTTTATTTTGCTCAATATACAAAATTTACACACCCAATATCATATTTTCTCAAGTTTTTCGCGATTCCCAAGGTCAAAGAATCGAATTGCTTTAAAATTTCAGAGAAATAATGCGTTGTTTGGCAGAAACGTGTCAAAATGGTGTTGTAGAGTGCCATCCCGCTCTGTCTCGTTTTTTTTATCCCGTTCTGGCCGTTCACTTTTATATTATAGATATTAGTAGGATGTTGTCAGGTACAAAGAAGGTCTCTTTGAATTGTTAATATTTATGGGTGGTGGTGATCATTTTCTATCAGTTGACCGGTTTTCCTCCCTCACATAATAAAAAAAATCAAATGCAAGGATTCGTATGGCAAATAAGTATAGTCCCTTTTCTAGTAAACATACCTATTTTAGTATTCCTGTTCAAGCAATAAAATAAATTTTCTGCGGTTAAATACATTGACCACAACAATTGTTCCACAGATTCTATCTGTACCTACACAAAAATAAATGTAAAATTACCCGAAGACTGTCCAGAGGTTCCCAATCAGTGGACTACTCGTTACCTTTAAAAACTTTTAAATACCTACCTTTTAAAATGAGTTTTAACAACTTTTCTTCGTATTTGGTATACTATCTACAGTCACGCGATGGCACCAACACATACATTACATTTAAATTTTACCGTGGATATACCTGCGAAGGAATTTTGTGGTGTGTATGAAGTTCCCAATCTATCCGCACTGGGCTCGCGTGGGAACTACGGCTCAAGCCCTCTCATTCTGAGAGGAGGGCTGTGCCCTGCATCGGGACGTTATATGTATAAGTGGGATGATGATGATGGCACTAAAGATTAAGAAAAATTAAACAAGTTCGTTTATGTCTGAAAACTATTTAATATTTTATTCAGTATCATTACAAAAAGTATTAAATTAAGCGTTACGGACACATAGTTTTACATCAATTACATTTGATTAGGCGGTTGTGTAATAAGATGGCGATGTCATATAATTTTGACGTTAGTAATAAATTAATATAACCATCTCTTTAAACCTTGCAGTTCCTGTTAGTGACGTAAAAAACGAATTGTCGTACTTGGTCGAAAAAGTTTGGAGAGTACTGCTCTATATGAAAATAATTGCTTACCTACTTATTGCCTACTAATTTGTAGGTGTTTTACTCGCAAAGTGTATGTACATGTTATTCCTATATGAAATATTTCGTCGATATGTAATCTAATGAGTATAGGTAAACAGTAGATCTAGAAATGAGTTATATTTTGTAAGAATGTAAAGCTCCTACTCACCGCGAGCATTTACTCATATTAGATCGCTTTACTTCAAGCATTACCTTAGTAGGTACGTATCTACTTAGTTAAATTGTCATGTAAAATAATTATTCAATGCATGAGTAAATGAAATATTAGATACAAATTTTATCTGACTTTAATTTTGTTTATGTTACAATGTCAAACTAACTCAAAAACTGAGACTAGGATTCGAAAATTATAGCCTCCAAAATCCTCACTTTTTTAAAACATGCAGTGCTTAAGACCTAAACGAGTGTCACCCACCAGTTATGTTGTTATGGAAATTATTACATTATACTTAAAGTTTTTAATTCACTGAACAATTTGTTCTTCATGTGGTACATTCGGCCGTTATTCTTAGTCTTGATTTGTTCTTTAGAAAGTACACTAGGACTGACGAGGACAAACTAAAAATACCTACAAAATTTCTAACTGAAATAATGACGTACAGAAAGATGTATGGACAGACGGGCTGGCATGGGGTAAAAAGAAAATAAAAATATTCGTTTTAAGGTAGTTTTCGATGTCTTGCTAATGAAATGAATGTGTTGGTAAAATATTATTATTATTTTTTGTTTAAGCTAAGCACGACTTCATGATATTTGTATATATTTCTTTATGTTCTAGGGTAGTAGGGTTGTAAGGAAACGAGTTTAAATGCATTGTTATAAGACCACGCAGGTAAAACACAAACATCTCTGAATAAAAAAATAATAGTTTTCGCAAGCGGTAGCGCGGGGCAGGCACGAGCGCCCGCACCTTCCGCGAACCTCGTTAGCGCCCGGTGTACTTATACCTTTAACAATGGGAGCGCGTTAAACTTAATCCCTTAGAGGAACTTTCAACTTCTTTCAGATATTGTATTGTGCACCATGTCGTGGGAAAAGTTTAACCTTACTCACGTGGTGGTATTGAGAAGCCTACCTATTAAATACACGTAGCAATCTTTGAGCCATTTCATCCGGTGCAGGTTTTCTCGTAGGTACTATTATTATAAATGCGAACACTTGTGAGTGTGAATGTGCTTATTAAGTTATTACTCTTTCACGATAGAATAGCTGGATGGTTTTCAACTAAATTTAGTATTTAGATAGCTTGCTCTCAAGAATAACACATACATATAGGATACCTACTTGGATGTATGTACGCTCTCGAAATTTAAGTCGCACTCGAGACCGCTAAGTCTAGAGACAAAAATTTAGAACGGGTGTTCTTCATAAATTTAATACCATGGTGTACATTTCGAAGATTCCCATAAAGCAGTGATTATATTTTTCTATTTATTTACCAACTCGTATACATACGTCACCAATCTACGGTGTTTTTTTTCTGAACCAAGCAAAACCAGCCTAATCTTAATTAAAACACTGCATTTTTGTGCAGAATCGATATTTTATTCAATCAATAATCGATATCAATATTTTATTTTGATCCTGAATAAAGTTAGGTACTTATTTTTTAAATATGTATTCACTTACAGTTTTTTTTTACACTCTACATTTGGTGACCAGTAAGTGAACGAGCATGTTATGCATCATTACGAAGAGTTGAGTCATTGCGTATTTGTTACCTGCGGTTGCATTCTTTTTAAGTAACTTGCAAGATAATAAAAATACATGGACACATTTCTGTCGGGCAAGACAATAGAGTACTGTGCTCAAAATATGCAATCGGTATGAAAAGTTCTCGAATCAATGAATGTGATTTTTTAATAAGAACTGCTCCTTTTAATGCGGCTGCAATTTTAATCTCTATTTGAGTGAGTAGTTGGCATATGTATATCGCAAAAGGAAGAGTGACAAACGGACGCGTAACGTATAAGATTCACAAAAAACAATTAATTTACAAGTATTCGTGCTTATTACTTGTATGTAGATCATTATCAGCTAATGCATTAGATTAATTTAATTACAAGGTAGTATTACACTTTGGTAAATAGTTAGTTATTGTTGTTTAGCCCACTTGTTGCCTCTCTTGTGCGATGTACCTAATACTATGTGGTAGATAGTCCAGATTAAATTGAAAACATTCTGACGCCGTCAGGCACGGTTTAATTTTTCACTGGTAATAAATTTTTCTCAAAAATTATACGTAAAGTCGCCATTACATCATTAAAACGTCACCAGTAAGTTAATAAGACAAGTAATACCGGACAATGATCAAAAGTCTCCGGTAAGTAGAGAGGTTTTGAATTCGGAATGAAAAAGTGTCCAGTAAGTAAAACATGTCATGACATATTTTTAATATACCTATAATATATAAATTTTAATATATTTTTTAAAGTGCAAAAGCCTTTGGGTCATTGAAAAGGTTGAATAATAAACGCATATTTTATTATAAATGGTATTATACCTTTAAATATGGTTTTATTAGGATTTCTATTATTAGAAACATAAATATTAAGTAGATTAGTAGTAAATTCGTTCAATTTAACAAATATAATTTATGCCAACTCTAAGAGTTGGGCAGTAGGTATGTGGTATAAGTACGGTATATGCTTTTATTAAAATAAAAAATAAGAGCAGCGGCGTTCATACTTCAAAAAGAGCGGGAAAATTTGAACAATTTGGAAATATTTCGTTGTCATGTAATTTATTTTGTCTGTGTAGTTTGTTGTTTTATTTTGGATAAAAGCACTATACAAGCTTCGACCAATAACTGCCATACTGGACTCGTACATAGAAATCCTCGCCTATGGCTCGGATTTCTAATCGTACTTGTCTAGTATGGATGGCTCACTATTTACATAAAACATTTACATTTACGGTGTAAATTTACATCTTATTTGTGCTTTACCCTCCTGAGTCCCGGCTTTTTCTAACCATTGTAGAACATAAGACCTAGATAAGACTCATACGTTTTGTAATTTTGAAATTTATTTAAGCGTCTTTGAAGTTCTTTATTCATTGAAGACGAGCCAAACAAAGTGCAAGGGCACTACCTACTAATTTTTCTCGAAGTTCTTCGTCGTTTTATTATACCAGATAAACAAAATTCACGGGATATGATGTCAATAGTAGACTCAGTAAATTTTGTATGTAAGCTAGTAAGTATAAGTACACACACAACAAAAGAATTATAAAACTTGGAACTTTTGGAAAAAATATTTTCTTAAGTAACTACTTAACAAAAAGAAGTGAAATCCCACCAAAAACATTTTCATGTAAAATGTTGCCAAGACGCGACCATATTCCTTGCACTCTGAAAAAGTTATCAGATCTCATATAGGTACGTAGAGCCAAGCTTCCTAACTATGCACGCCCTAACTTCACAAACTTTACACCTTAGTCAAAATATGTGGCTTGGCTTTTTGGCTACTACAAAAAAAAAAAAGAAAAAAGTAATGAACTGCAATAAATTGATATTAATAAAAATAAAATTTTAACTTTACGTGTGTCGGTAGCCAAACGGCCAAGGTAGAGCCAAGTTTCTTAACGGGTAGAGTTAAGAAACTTGGCTCTATATGAGGTCTGATAACTTTTTCACAGTGCAAGGAATATTATGGTCTCGTCTCGGCAACATTTTACATGAAAATGTTTTTGGTGAGATAATTTGTACTTTATATAAGTAGTACATTAGGCCGTTAATCTTACTGATGATTCGTTCTTTATAAAGTATGCTGGGTGGGACTCACGAGGTTAAATGACGCTTTTTGAATTCCGGTTAATAATGCTCATTTTTGAAACCAACAAACAGACCTCAATTAAGAATAAGGGTACTTACTTTCTTTGTTTGCGCATCAACTAAGTACCTAATTATACCAGGCTAGCAAGTAGGTACAAAGTACAGGGACTTGCGTACTAACATAACACGTAATACAGTATGGTACCTAGCAAAACCGTCGATGTGAGCACGGAGGATACGAGGCACAATATTATAGGCAAACATGTGTCACTTCAATTTAAGTCACTTTATTTGTTGCTGTCATTAACTTAACCCTATACTATTGCCACTCAAGCTACTTTATTGCAAGGACAGATATTTTGTAAATTCCTGTTTTTTTAATTTGTTGACATACCTAAGTAAACACATGCAAAAACAAACAACATGTTTAAAGCAGAATAATATAGTTGTTAAATAGAGATAAAGGCGGGCGGGTCGGGACCGGGGATGCAGGAACAGCCGGCAGTAAATCAGTTAACGATGATGGCTCGTTAATAGTTACGGTTATGGTTATTTATTTATGTTGGGATTACACGCGCGGCCGCTCGCGCCGCGGGGCGTCGCCTCTCGCGACTTGCTGTCACAACACTTTTTTTCGTGCAAGCCGCGCGGGTACTTGGAACTACGAAAAACTACGAGCACCACGATTTACAGCCTTTTTACCACTAATGCGATAAAATTTATTAGTTCCCGGGAGCGCAGTAAGATAACTCGCCCAGTGCGTAGTTTTAGCGTACGGGAGCCTCGCTGGCCCATGTAGCTTTAATTTTATTCCAGTAAACTTTTATACGTATACAAAATTATCCACGTACTATCTTCTTTACCTTGTCTAATATATAAAAATCTCGTGTCACATTTTTTGTTATCGAACTCCTCCGAAACGGCTTGACCGATTTTTATCAAACTTTTTTCTCTGTATTCGGTAGGTCTGAGAATAGGTCGTAGGCTTTTTATCCCCCCATTCTTCGCAGACGGAGTTGCGGGCAACAGCTGGTATCTGCATAATTTCCTTCTATGGGATACAGCGTGATTACTGCCTAAGTATGTATTACCACTATCATTCATTGATAGTTAGATTAATACCTACCTTATACATACCAGTAAAGTTATCTCCAGCCCAAGTCTCCTATTCACCACAAGGCTACGAACACCATAGACTACGTTCCTACGTCTATTAAGTATGTTCAGTTACCTCCACTTTAGATACCTGGGAGACTAATTTAAATAATAGTGTTTATACTAGTAGTTGCATTGTTGTTAATGTGGAGGTTAGGCTTAGTATCTAGTAGGTGTAGGTCGGGAGATGGTGTGCGATAAGACGGGTACGGGTGTAGAAGCGCGCGCACGTGGTCGGAGCCTTATCACCTCGCGCGCGTCGCGCCGATAGCGGCTGCTGCTGATCAGCTGATCCGTTCAACATCACTTACACGCCAGACACACAGTCTGTTAATATCTACTACGCTACTGATTATACATCCTTCCTAACCGCCGAAGACGATAACACCTCATAGTCATTAAGTTTATATGTGTACCGTACGTACTTACCACGCGGCACCGCGCGGCGATTCGCGATGCATTAGGTTTCGCTGTAACCGTTATCAATGAAGTTGAATGAGCGTGCACGAAACATAACCAAGTTCCTGCATGATTGAATAGTACCCTGCTGTGCCGCTTTTCAACGTCGTTTCCGTCGGTTTCATTCGATTAAATAGCTACCGTTTAAGTAGCTCTAACCAAACTCTAAGAGCGATTTGCACCTAGTTAAGTTACTATAACGATTAGGTTACCAACGTAAAACAATTGTAGTAACTTGGTGCAACTCATTCTTAGCTATTTCTGAGAAACATGTTTCAATAATCCATCAGTTTCTTCCAGAAAACTTTTTATATCCAAACTTGTCGTCATTAGTATTAGCTTTTTTTTTATTACAGACTGTAAAAGTTGTATTATTCCTAAGGAATAGTTGAAAACCCATCAACATACAACCCGAAATTACAGCTGCAATTTGGATCATCCAATTTCTGGACACTGGAGGATGGTAACAGATTGTATCTACAGGTTTTTGGCCAAATGCAGCCTGCTAAAGAAATAGCTATCAGATCTTAAAAATTTCTAAAATTTTACGCAATTTTAGAAAGAAAGAAAGAAATGTTTATTTGCCTTTAGAATACGTATCAAAAATAACAATTTATCAAAAAAAATAATTATAAATTATCATAAATATTAACAAAAAAAGGAAAATTATTAAAATCAAATAGTCCTCATATTATAAATAAACTAAAACTAAAGTTTAAACCGTAAAATTTAATTTCCATGAAATAATAATGTGATAATTGAATGATTGTAAATATTCATTTTAATTTTTAATTTTGTATGTGTTCTAAAAAAAAATGCCTAAATAAATACATTTATTATTATTCTTTATCTATACCTATAAAACAGTACCGTGACTGACTGACTGACTGACTGACTGACTGACAGACAACGCACAGCCTAAACCACTGGGGCTAGAGACTTGAAATTTGGCACACATGTACCTTGAGTATTGTAAAGGTGCACTAAGGAAGGATTTTTCGAAATTTCCACGGGATAGGGAAATATCTCAACTTTCTTTGTTTATTTGTTTGTAGCGGAATCTCTGAAACTATTGAGCCGATTTTAAAAATTCTTTCAGATAGAAAGCTACACTATTCTTGATTGACACAGGGTACTTTTTTCCGGGAAAATGCAAAATTCCCACGGGATAGAAATAAGTAAATTCAACTTCGGCACTGATTTTAAAAATTCTTACATATAATATGATATGACTATCCCCAATTGACATAGGCTACATTTCCTTCGGGAAAATACAAAATTCCCAAGGGATAGAAAAATTTTAATTCAACTTTGGGGCTGATTTTAAAAATTCTTGCTTCAATAGTAAGTTACAGTATCCCTGTTTGACATAGGGTACTTTTCTCCGGGAAAAAGCAAAATTCCCACGGGATAGAAATAAATAAATTCATCTTCGGCACTGATTTTAAAAATTATTTCATATGATTTAATATGACTATCCCCAATTGACATAGGTTTTTTTCTTCGGGAAAATGCAAAATGCCCGCGGGATAGAAAAAACTGAATTCAACTTCGGGGCTGATTTTGAACATTCTTTTACCAATAGTAAGCTACAGTATCCCTCATTGACATAAAGTACATTTTCCGGGAAAATGCAAAATTCCCGTGGGATAGAAATAAGTAAATTCAACTATGGGGCTGATTTTTAAAAATATTTTACAATTTGAAAGCTACAATATCCCTGATTGACATAGGCTACTTTTCTACGGGAAAACACAAATTTCCCGCGGGATCGAAATAAGTAAATTCGACTTTGGGGCTGATTTTAAAAAATATTTTACAATTTGAAAGCTACAATATCCCTGATTGGCATAGGCTACTTTTCTACGGGAAAATGCAAAATTCACACACACATTTGCAGAACACTTGGGCCTTAGTTCCCACTTGGGCCCATTGCGATTTGTACAGTACGGGTGTGAACCATTGAATTTCTTCTCAGGTGTGTGCAGTTTTTCTCGCGATGTTTTCCTTCACTGTAAAGCTCATGGTATAAACTTCAAACGTAATTTAGCACACGAATTCGGAATAACTCAGAGGTCCAAGCCTGGGCTCAAACCCATGACCCTCTGCTTAAAAGACCATAGGTCAAACCACTAGGCCACCGCGGCTTACCGGCTTTAGAATTCACTTGTTCAAATTCCGCGGGAACTTTGCAAGTTCCTGCCATTATCCACGTAATAAACTACCTGTGTGCCAAATTTCATGCAAACAACTAACGTTATTGTCTTCGCGTACGAAGTCGCGGGCAAAAGCTAGTATAGTATAAATTTTCCCAGGTGAATTTTTCGCTTCGAGCCATTACATTAAATTTGAACCTTAATACTATGACAATACAGTTTGTTTTGAAAGATAAGGGCTCGAAGCGAAAAGTTCACCTGGGAAGATTTATACTATATGTCAAACTGAAAACTAAACTATATATAACTAAAATATATGACCGATTACAACGCATAGAAGAATCCAAATATTCCTTTTTTTTTTGATACCGTCAATTTACTCCTGAAATCCATACCATGCAGCGACCTCAGTTCACTCGGAAGATTATTAAACAGTACAATGGACATGTTGAAGGCATTCCTTTTGTAAATATCTGTACGACATGGCAGATGATGAAGATCTATGCTCTCTGATGCGTCACAGAAACATATGATCGCCACTGAAAATGTTGTGGTTGGGTTTTAGTTATCAAACAAGCAAGGTAAATATGTAATTGCTTGAAAAATTGGCCTACAGCTATCCGTAATCGAAGCATTTGCTATAGCTGGGGACCTTGTGAAAAAGGGGTTAAGTCTGCAGAAATTAAACAGCTATTTTCTATTTTATGTGTAAAGGGGTTAAGTCGAAATCAGCTGTTCCACTTCTGCAGAATTAACCCTTTTTTCACTAGGACCCCAGCACGTATACAGTTCTTCTGCAAAAGAAATGCTCTTTCCACATCAACAGAATTGCCCCACAAGAGCAGGCCATAGTCGAGTGTTGAGGACACATAACCATAATATGCAGTGATTGCAGTCTCAGTTGAGACTGTGTTTCTAAGTCTTCTCAATGCAAAGACGAACCTATCCAGTCTAGAACACACCGAGTCACCGAGTCAATGAGACCTTTCCAAAAGATGTTTATCTATGTGTAAACCTAAGAATTTAACTATACTGGTTTCATCTAAAAGTCTTATTATTATTATAATTGCAAAAGGATTGAAACGGTTGTGTATGATATGAATGAAATTGCATAAATGATGTTTTAATTAGATTTACTTATATTAAGATTATTGTTCTTTGTTCAATTATTATGTCAAAAAGAGCCTTGTTTATAATAGTTTTATACGATTTTTTATCATCACCTTTAACTATTACTGTTGTGTCATCAGCAAATAATAATTATACATTTATGTGTCACAGCAAGTGACTTAAAATACAACAGGAACAACGATGGACCTAAATTGCTACCCTGTGGTACACCCGATCTATTTTCGCGAAATTGCGGTTTAATTTATGATATTCAGAAGTGAGGGATTATTTGACGAAATAAATACCTACTTATAGCCTAAATAATAATTTAAGCTAAGCTGTCAATGGTAAAATAATGAAAAAATCCACGTACTGGATTCTTTGGTTATTTAAAGGTTTTCCGAATCGAGGTAGTTTGGCAATTTTGGTTATAGGGATAGCTAGAGTCAAAAGTTCTTGCATAGTCAATATGCTTTGTAAAAAAATCCCGGGAAAGGTTTGATTTTTCTAAGATCCGGTTCTGAACGTAAAAATTGCAATTCTAAAATTCAAAGCAACTAAATAATACCACGATATATGTTTTTTGTTAATATTTAATTTTAAACTAATTAAGAGGTCCTGCGTAAGAAGGTGCGCTTCGCTCCATGCCCATAACCGTGTCAGCCCTAACAGAATCTTAAGCGCACTGTCTTACCGGTGGGATTCTCCGCTTTTGAAGAAGTGGATGAAACTCCACACTTTTTCTTAGTAGTAAGTATAGTTTATTATTTTTATTATTTTCACCTAATACAATGAGTCATGTTACTTGAAATAAATTATTTGAATTTGAATTAGGTACTAGATGGTATATAAACGCCTCACTGAATTAAAAACCGTGATCAATTCTGGCCCTCCCAAAAAACAACACCAGGATAAAAAAAAAGGAGTTTGGAGGAGCAAATGGCCAATGAGCCCATCGTGGCGGGGAGGCGCGCGCCCAGCCGGCGCCTGCGCTGCGCACCGCGTCAGTCCAAACTGCGCGTTAACGTAGAGCGCACGCTGTAAGTACGTAAACAAAGCTCAGCATGCTGCACGAAGCGTGGCCCTGCGCGACCGGCTCCAACGCGCTCTGGCTTAAATCGGAAAACTTTGAACTAGAGACTCTCATAGCCGAAGTTAACAACAACAGTGCCAAAGGTAAACTACATTATTAACTCTTTCTAACAGTTACACAAGTGTGAGAATTATTTGATTTTTGTGTGTTGTTTAATTTTGATTGTCGGTTGTGGTCGTATGGTGAACCGCTAATTAGTGAGTTAACCGGTGGGTAGGTACCTATGCTGTTAATGTACTCGCGACTTAATCATGAACAATTTGTGTTACAAACAAGTTGTACAAACTAATTACCTTCCTACATTTTACTAAATGAGCATTCATAATTAAATTATTTGCTGAGCTTTATCGTTATTTACAGAATCTTCCATTTTGTAAATACATAATATGTAAATGCTTAATTAAGCTTATTATTATTTTCTTAAATTTGTCGGAAAAATGATTTTGTGATCCATTAGAGCTATGCCTAATGCCTAAAATAAAGGCCCTTTCAATGTACCCTTTTTAAAAACCCTTGAGCAGGCGCAGGACTCATACATAATCTCAAAACCGGCCAAGTGCGAGTCGGACTCGCGCACCGAGGGTTCCGTACAAATTTATATGTATCTGTAAACATCCAGTCTTAGCAGACCCCTGCTCCTAAGCAAAATGTGCGGCAGTGTGGGATCTTTGTAGATTGATTACTGATATAGACAGACAGACAAATAAAATTGTGCTTTTCGCAATTTTTCCTTTATCTGTGCTATAATACGTTGCTTCGTACCAAATTTCAAGATTATGAGTTCACGGGAAGTACCCTGTTGGTTTTGATTCCCGTGCGAGTAGTTGCGAGTTTGAAAATATGCGGCTTAAATTGATGTTTCTTTTGATTGCGTTGATATAGAAGTTTGATTTTGTTACAGCTTAAAGGTATTATAGACTTGAGTATTTGATAAGAATTTCAATTTAATACCTCCACGCGTTCTTGAGGAAAGGGGTAGTAACTTTTAAATTATTAAAAATCTTATTATTATATGATGAAATAAAGAATTTACGTTTTCGCAATTTTTCCTTTATCTGTGCTATAAGACGTTGCTTCGTACCAAATTTCAAGATTCTGAGTTCACGGGAAGTACCTACCCTGTAGGTTTTGATTCCCTTGCGAGTGTCGAGAATTTGCGGAAATTTGCAGCATAAAAGGCTTTATCTTTTGATTGCGTTGAAAATTTATGCTTTTCGTAATTTTCCCTTTATCTGTGCTACAATACGTGGCTTCGTACCAAATTTCAAGATTCTGACTTCACGGGAAGTACCCTGTAGGTTTTGATTCCCTTGCGAGTTTCGATAATTTGCAGAAATTTGCGGCACAAACGGCTGTATCTTTTGATTGCGTTGGCTTAGAAGTTTGATTTTTTCACAGCTCTAAGGGACAGTAAACCTGAGTATTTGATATAAATTTCAGCTTGATACCTCCACGCGTTCCTGAGAAAAAGGGTCTTGACAGACGGACGGACGGACAACAAAGTGATCCTATAAGGGTTCCGTTTTTTCCTTTCGAGGTACGGAACCCTAAAAATGAATAAGAAACCAAAATAATGATTACAAAAAGGTACCAACCCGGGCTACAGACGAATACTTAAAAATACCTTCTGCCCAAAACAATGTCGTTTTTAAAGATTTGCTCTAAAGTAACACTGTTATATATAGCTTAAGTTCGAGGGCATTTTGAGATTTTAAATGGAAAAATTAAACCCTTATAAGATCACTTTACTGTCCATCTATTTGTCTGGCTGGCTAGTAGGCAGATTAGCTGTGTGTCATCACTATTTTCTCTATACTTAAAGCTGTGCATGTACCTACTACGTCTGATCTCTGGAAGCCTTAAAAATAAAGGTTCTAAATACACGTGATCACAAGAATACAATACTGAATATCGAAACCCGTGGGTTATAAAATTTGGTAAATATTATGAAATTTGGTAACCCAAGACAAGTTAAAGAAGAAATCCCAAAGTATTCGAATAATTATAACATAATAATATTAAATAAATGAAAAATACGTTCAAAATAAATAATAGGTAATATACCTATTTATTTATTTATACCTACTAAGCTCTAAAACCGCGAGTAAAGCCCAGTTTAGACTTGCAAGAAAAATCGTGCGAGTTGCATTAGGTACATTGCGGCGCCCAATTGACCACTTCAAACTTGTTCACTTTAAGGCCTCGCAATGTAATACAACTTGCATGATTTTTCTTGCAGGTCTAAATTCGGCTTACCTAAGGCTCGCACTTGGCCGGTTTTTTATAATTATTGTCTTGCAGAACGAACAATGACAATATTAAGTACTCCTTGCTATGTAGAGCACAATCATCCAACTCTACCTAAAACTATCGAACTGACTAAATCGTTACCTCGATTAGCGTTGTTTAATGTAGTTTAAATAACTAATTATCTTATTCATACCACTTACCAGAGCCAGACCTGACCAGACCAGACCAGACTGACCAGAACCTAGACTGTAATGACAGTATCCAACGCTAACTCTATTAATTTAGATGGTAGAACCTTTTTAAATTATCCCAATCGTCCCTAACGTTGATATTTATTTCTTTTAACTATTTAATTTTCTTTATTCGCTGTACCTATTTATAAGCAGAAAGGACAAATAATATTATTGATCATCAATAGCAAAGTTGTGTACCACGATAACTCTAAAAACTTGGGTAGTGACTCTACGCCTTCCAAACTTACAACCTTTCAAATTATACATAGATAAGTCTATGGTCCCTTAAATGTATCGACCTACACCGCTGAAATAACTGAATATTTTACTTTTAAGAAATTAAATATGCCAACAAAAGTAACGTAGATGAGTTCCCTAAATAAAGCTTTTTAAGGCTATGATTTTATTAATAAAATAATCTGTATCGTCACTATTCTTG
The DNA here is from genome assembly GCA_947563465.1 of Archips xylosteana. Taxonomy (NCBI): domain Eukaryota; kingdom Metazoa; phylum Arthropoda; class Insecta; order Lepidoptera; family Tortricidae; genus Archips; species Archips xylosteana. Next base: position 27,403,687 of record OX387343.1, on the reverse strand, counting down.
TAACCTTGAAAGAATTAAAATTAATTGAAAGTATTAATTCTGTGAAATATGCAAACAGGGTTCCTTAAGTACTTTCTTAGTTCAAGGTCATTTGTCAATTTTAAATAAGTACTTATGTGAATATAAAGTCTCTATAAAGTTCATGAAAAGAATAAAGAAAAAAAATAACCCTCAGCATTATTCTGTGGCCTTTATTCTTTTAATTAACATTTTGTTTTATTTACACGATCGGTAAAGACATGGAAGAAAATAATTTTAAGTTACTTCTCCTTTAAGTCCTTGAAGTCATAATCAAAACGTATCCTGTACTATAAGATATTCTTGAACAGTGTTCTTTTAACTTGCTACCAAAAAAAAGTCGTTTGATAATTTTTAGGATTTTTAAGCCAATCAAACATAATAAAGTAGTTTAAGTAATACAGTTATGGTTGCTTGGCTGAAAATATAACACAAATACTGTGACAGTCAAGCAAGACGTTTTCTTATTGCTTGGAATCCCGCACTAACCATTCGTATGGTGGGGTACTATCTACGCGTAGCATCACAACACAAATAACGCAGCGGCAATCACCAATCGGTGTCTCAAGCGTAGCACGTATGTGCGATGTTGAGTCCAGTGGAATCACTATAGCATAATATCAAACATGTATGCGTGTGCGCAGAAGGCGAGGCAGAGTGCGGCGCGGAGGGAGCGGGCAGCGGGGAGGCAGAGAGCCCGCCCCCCCTGCCGGCGTTCGGCTACGCCCACCAGGGCGGCCTGTCGCCGTCCCACTCTCGCAGCTACCAGGAGCTGCGGCCGGCGGCGGCACACGGCCGCGACATGCAGACCTACACGCACCTCGAGGAGACGCTTTTCAAGCCGCCGGCGGGCGCCGCGGGCTCCACCGACGGCGTGGTCTTCATCCGCGGCCGAAGCCCCGACCTCAGCCCCTCGCCCGAGCGCCCTGACGACTACCGACCCATGCACTACGAGCCCTACACGCCCGGGCCCCCGCCCGCATACACCCACGGCCACCACCATCATGCTGACGGGTAAGTCTTTATCTATATCTACATAATAATACATACATACTAGCTTATGCACATCTTTATAATACGTGATTATCTGACGAATCGTTTTGACGACATGAGAAGATAGGTGGATGTCGGTAAAATAAATCTTCATTTGCAATCTGTGGGTTCTAAAGTATTTAAAAGATTTTTTCATGTTAGTTGCAATAGATGCCACCACACGCCAATATTAACATACGAAAGCGATTAATGTTTTCGGATGGGTTGATTGGATGCGACGTGGTGCAGTTGGTAGCATACTCGACGCGCAGGTATAGCCAAGAGATGCGCGTTCAAATCCCGTTCGGCGGACCCGACAACCCGAAAACATGGTGTCAATCGTCCCGTGATTTACCTATTTATTTATTACTAGCCCAAATACCAACACCGCGACCGACCGGCGACCGCGACCGCGACCGCTAGCCGCGACTCCGTCCGCGAAGAATAGGGATATAAAAAATAGCCTACGACCTATTCTCAGACGTACCGAATGTAGAGAAAAAAGATTGATAATAATCGGTCAAGCCGTTTCGGAGGAGTTCGATAACAAACACCGTGACACGAGATTTTTATATATTAGATTATTTATCTAACCCTCGAAACAAAGCCTTAATTGCTTTACAATGCACATGCTCGGAAAGTGCCTCTTGACGTGAGTCAACATAAGTATGTATAGAAAGTTAGTCATCCCAGCACGCTTCCGCAAGTGTGACAAAATGTTGTATGGATTTTAATTTCCACACGTGTGCAGAAAAGTAACTTTTTAAATTGCCAAATCTTAAATAGTTGTGTCCAACTCCAAACTAGTGTTTAAAAATTTAAACTAAATAGTTGTGTCTTTATAATTCAGCTTTGTACAAATAAGAAAACCAAGTGAATATTTACTGATAAAATAATATAACAGATTGTTTTAATATTAAAACACACAAATTTTAATTTTGTCTAATGTATTATGTGATTAATACCTACTAAAATAATTCCTTGAGTCCATTTCGGGCCATACGACATCATGCGCGTGCAATCGATATTTAACCAATGAGTTTTCAGTGCGCGCGCATGGCGTAACACGAAACTATCATGGTTACCCGTTCGCGTCTGTCATGAAAACCCGCCAAAGTAATGTTGTTGAGTTCAGACCGGTGAATTAATTTTTGTTTAGTAAATTAAAATGGAGAGTTCAAGTGTTGAATTTACATCGGTCTTAATGTCACCTGGCGTCCTCCACCAAGGTCAAATTGACAGTGACAGCCTCTTGCCGACTAAGTCGATGCTGAAATATGTACCTAAACACCTACGAGACTTTCCTTCAATGGAAGTTAAATAAGAACGAAACATCATTTTCCGAAAAATTTTAGCCCCGATTTTTTTCCTCGCTTTAATGCATTGTAAAACATTGTATGATATACGTGTCGAAAGTAGGAAATTCCCAACTCATGCCGGCTAAAACCCACTCGCTTAGCTCGTGTTTTTAGATCTTCGCCATTCGTTGGGAATTACCTACTTTTCGCACTTGCATCATAAAAAGAAAGCCTTTTCTTATTTACATACCTACATACTGAACATTTGGAATTCGGTGCATATAGTTTTAATTGATGCAATTACCTTCGATCAATAATGGAACGAAAATAGGTAGGTATGCGCAATAATATAGATCATTTAAGATGTATTATTTTGAGTGTGGTTTTTATTTTGTCAAGTGTTAGTTTGGCACATAATTATAAAATTAGGTAGTTTCTAAAGTTAAGGCTTGATGCGGTTAAACATGCCTTTAAAGTTTAAATAGAGTAATAGCCGCCCTGTGCCAAGGCAAGAACATATAGTGTTATTTATTTTAGTAATAAGCAGAAACAAAACAAATTAGAAGCACGAATTTGCTAAGCATAGTGTCAGTAGGTACCTACTGCACCTTTTGGTTTACATTGAAATAATAGGTATAGCAATTGTGTAATATAATAAATAATAACAATTCATTAAAAATAAGAATAATACAAACTTACATTAATTAGCACATAATATTATTTTATTTCCACTAATGCTGGTATTGAATAGTACATATTAAAATATTCTACACGGGAGAGGCAACGTAAATAATATAAAGTACCTACATACAGTTTCCTGTAAGATGTTTAGGTTACATTATTAATGATTCATCGTCATATTTTAAGTGATGTTACAAGGAAAATTAAGAGTTGTAGGTACGGTGGCTAAGTCTGGCCTATTTATATCTTGAATATTACCCCTGTGCCATTTATTTTAACCACACCTATTTACTTAACTTGGTCGGGAAAAAACTAGCCCCATGCCATAAAAAACACCATTTATTTTTACATCAAATATGTGTACGATGATTTTTAATCGGTGATCAGGATTTGAAAATCTCTAGCCAAAATGGAATTTAATAGATGAAAGCAGTTTAAGTCCATGTTTAATTTAAAAAAAAAGTTATTGTTTAACTTTTTCCATCCACCAAATGCATGGTCATCCTACATCTTTTGAAGTTAAGTAGTTTCGTCGATATGACATCGCTTTGGCGGGGAAATTGACAGGTCTTATGTCAAAGTTTATTTAAGTAACTGACTTGTCGAAGAGGTTTTAGGCTCATAGCATAAACTAAACCAAGTGTAGGGTGACAATGATTTTAATCAAAAAAATATTTTACAAACAACTAAATAAAAAATTAGACGTTTTGTTTCACGTAAGTATCTAATTGCGAATTAAACATGATCGCCACCGAATACTGATCTAGAAATACTGGTTACTGATCACCGATTAAAATCACCGTGTTGACGATTAGGTAGATAATTATACCGTGTTGGTATAATTATCTACCTAATCGTCTGTTTCTAGTGAAAGTTATTCAGATTTTATTTATACAGGGTAATTTTTTAATAAGTGCACAGATTTTAATATGTGATACAGTGTCGTTAAAGTAACAAATTTCAGTATTTTTCGATATAATTTTTATCACTTATTTTTTTTATTTTTCATAGTAACTCGACCAATTTATGGGATGAATTTTATGAACAACCCAAATTTCAAAATGTAAAAAAAAATCGGATACGATGCGCACCATTTCTCCATACAACCGTAGTCCCCTGTTTCCTCCCTGGATAATGGCTTTAGAGCCAATTTTTTTAAACTTTGTAATCTGTATCTACCACAGCTATGCCCCTATGTTTAGTTTTTTTTCATATTTCAATTATCATAAGAAATATGAGCTACTGAATCACGTATGAAAATTTGTGCACTGATTAAAAAATTACCCTATATATAGATATATTACTATTGGAGGACAAATACAAATATTGTTTATTGAACTCCATAAAACAGTACAGAAACATTACAAAAATAAAAACAACAGCCATAATTTTACAAATAAAGTCGTAATATTAGGATTCTCCGTTATATGTATAGTATCATACCCGTTGATATCCGGTTTAAGATCATTAACTTAATCGCGTATCAAGATGTCTATCAACTGTCTACTCACTAATGTGATGAACTTAGAGAGTCCACGTCAGCTTGGAGGCACTTTACTAGCTCAGAGTGCTTGGAGGTAGCACATTAGACTTTGTCGTGGATTTAACGGACGCATACTGGCTAATGCTTGTATCCCTCTATAGCCAGTAGGTATGCGTGTACGCCATGGACATATGCTTTGCGTCCGCGATTGATGTTATTCTTAAAGCCTCAGATCGCAGTAACGGGCAAACCGACTAATGGCAGCGGCGCCGGCCCTCGTCTATCGACCTCGGACTAACGACACTTCACATTAGTAACAACTCATTTACAAGTTGAAATAAAGAAGATGATTCGTTTTTCTCAATCACTCACAAAATCTTCCGCTTTCGTCGAGATTATCTGGAATTGTACTGAAACAAATGCGCGGCATGACAACTTGATATTAAAAAGCAAGTGGGGCCAAATCAGTCTCCCTATAGTGAATACGTTAATACTTATTATCTCGCATTTACTTAACAGACGGGAAAACTTTATTCCAATATTCCAATATAGGTAAATAATTTATCTCTATCTTTTAATGACAAATGCGATGCGTGGAGATAAATGTAGCAATCTTAATCCAACTATCAAATGACAAATAGAGATCGCCAACTGTTGTTAATTCTTCGCAATTTTTAAATATTTTAATCATAATTATAATTTATAACATACTAGCTGTTGCCCGCGACTCCGTTCGCGGAGAATAGGGATAGGTATAAAAATTAGCCTACGACCTATTCTCAGACCTACCAAAAACGGAAAAAAAAGTTTTATAAAAATCGGTCAAGCCGTCTCGGAGGAGTTCGATAACAAACACCGTGACACAAGATTTTTATATATTACTAGCTGACCCAGCAAACGTTGTTTTGCCATATAAAAAATAGCCTACGACCTATTCTCAGACCTACCGAATATAGAGAAAAAAGTTTCATAAAAATCGGCCAAGCCGTTTCGGAGGAGTTCGGTAACAAACACCGTGACACAATATTTTTATATATTATATTTAATGTGCCATATTGGAGAGGCGGAAGTGGTCACCAAAGCTCAATACTCGCAATTGCACACCTACCGGATGTTTTTATACATATATCGCATCATACCCATTCCCCGAGTTATGTTCATGTACTATGTCCATGTTATGAAAGTCTTTCAATGAGCAGGCTGATGGACGGTCACGTGCGGGCGCTGTGCTACGTGCTGCCGCGCCTGCGCTCCCGGGGTGTTGTGACACATTCCAACAGAGATGGTTGCAACACGACACATAACGAAAACATACAGACATAACATCTTTTAACGGACACGTGACAACCACCTTAATTTGTTTTCTCGCTACTTCGTGATTCGATACGAATTTTTGAGGGTTAGGCAGATATTAGACCAAGATAACATTGGGCTTGGAAGTAAAAAGACAGTTATCTCATATAATTATATGAGATAACTGTCTTTTTACTTTTTTGCGTCAAAATATATTATGAAATGACACATATTTCCACCCTAAAACGCCTATCATAAATCGTTCTTTCCAAGTAAAGTAAAACTACTTTAAGTAGATTAAATATGATTAAATAAATACGTACGTATAGGTTGTATTTTTAACCCCCGACACAAAAAGAGGGGTGTTATAAGTTTGACCGCTATGTGTGTGTCTGTCTGTCTGTCTGTGGCATCATAGCTCTTAAACGGGTGCACCGATTTGGTTGCGGGTTTTTTTAATAGATGACAGGTTTCTTGGCGATAGTTCTTTGATATGTTTCATCAAAATCGGTTTAGCCGTTTCAAAGTTATCAGCTCTTTTGTTAGCTGCGGAAGGGATCTTAGACGCATAACGGGCATTGACTTAATGTTCAAACATACGAGTGACATAATTGCGTTGGGGGTTTTTAAAATTTTCAATTTATAATTATTATTGTATAATTTACATTGGCAATTAGCTCAAAGCAGGCCTACAGTTTTAAATTAAAAGTGTGCCTAGAAACCAGCCAAGTGCGTATTGAACTCATACATTGAGGATACCGTGCAAACTTTAAAGCAAGCTAAAGCTAACAAAATTTTGCACGAATGTTCTTTGTGCAAAGTAAATGATGACCACGAACGATGTATTTGTAGGGAAATCACTAAAATCTTGGAACTTCCATTAAACTGCCGGTTCTAAGTAGGTACGTAGTCACGGACAAAGACTAGTTTATCGATAAATATTTGACCTCATGATAACTAAGCTACTTTTGGGGCTCGTCGCGCACACGCTGACGCAGCCGACGACGGCGCAGACGCTGCGGTCTGCATTAATATACATAGTTAGTTAATCTATAATCATTAAACTGGTAACTCATTCGCAGTAAAGAGTTGAAGTAACGGTCTTTAAAAGGAATTTTGTATCCAATTTAGTTGTAATTAAAGTTCTTTGACCCTTTTTGTGTTAGTTTTGTGTGCTTAAGTATATAAAAATAAATTAAATGTAAATAAGCACAGAGTCGATTATTTGATGGTTATAATATAATGTAAGTCCAACGACAATTGTCCTCTACCGTTATCAGTTCATTGTGCGATGCTCATTGTGTGTGTGTGTGTGTGTGCGTTTGTGTGTGTGTGTGTGTATCATGTAGGCACCTCTAAGTAGTAAGCGTGTGCGGGTAGCAGCAAGAGTAGGCTCTTGCTCGATTCTGTATTGCTCTGTATTCAACTCGACGCAAACATATAAGGGACAGTGTTTATCATAGGGATCGTTATTATAACAATAAGTAGTACGTACCTTTAAAAGCGCACTTAAGCCGTTGTAGGTAGGTTAGGCCGGCACTCGCGTGAGTAATTATAACAATTCCACTGTTGACACAAAGTAAAAAAAAATATATAGGTACGATAGTGATTTGTCGTGGTTTGCAAAAACAAGTATTAATTGGGCTACCTAAAATAAATCATGTTAGAAAAAAAAAACTTGTTAAGTTTTTATAATGGCTTCATTTAGGTAACATTTTTCTGTCTTTAAAATAGTTTTTAAATATATGTTTATACCGAACACCGTCTGACTGAAAGTCAACCACTCCATGACTAACGCTAATGACATTTGCTATTAAGAAAGACGGTAGACAACAAAGAATATTCTATTCTATTTCAAACAATATACTTTCATGTTCAATGGGTAGAATACCTTGTCAATACTTGTTACTTGGTGCCAGCGTACATTCTTTTATTTTGGTGTGTAGGAGTAAGGAAGTTAATATGAAGACTGCTTTTTCTAATGAAGGTCTCTGTCTACATCTGTTACTTCTTCACGCTTAAACCACTGAACCGAATGTTGGTATAGAGATAGTCTTCGAAGGACGTAGGATAGATTTTATCCCAAAAAATTGCATAGTCCGTGGGAAAGCAATAAACAAATTTTTCGCAGACAGGGTTGTGGGTAATAGCTAGTTAGTCATAATCATAAATCAATCCCAAACGTGACACAAATTTCTAAGTTGTCTAATGGACCTTACGATACCAGCTCCAACTAGCCTATCACAGAAATTACCAAAGAATGATGAGCAGAAAGGTCTCATTGGCCAAAGAAAGTCTAATTTTTACTCGTCTTATACAGTCGCGAACTTTAATTTGGAACCCACTTAAGATTGACAATCCTGTCATATATACACAAAATACATATATATATATATATGACACGATGATTTTTAATCGGTGATCAGGAGTTGAAAAATATTGATTCCTAGCCAAAATGGAATTTAATAGACGAGGTCTAAAAGCAATGAAGTCTCAGTTTCATTAAAAAAAAAGTTTATTGTTTAAACTTCCTCCATCCACCGAATGCATGGTCATCCTACATTTGTTGAAGTTAAGTAGTTTCGTCAAGTGTCATCGCTTTGGCAGGGAATTAGACAGGTCTCGCGTCAAAGTTTGTTTAAGAAACTGACTTGTCAAAGAGGTTTTAAGCTCATAGACTAAATCATGTGTAGGGTGACAGTGATTTTAATTAAAAAGTGATTTTCTAATTATTTATTTTTTTGTTTTATGTACTTAACTGCTACTTAAACGTGATTGTCACCGAATAGTGATCTAGAAAAATTGGAAAAATGGATATTTTTTTCAAAATGGGTCCCAAATTAAATCACGCGACTATACTGGTAAATATAATATAAATTAATGTAATAATACACCCTCTTTATACCTACATCAGGTTCATCAAATTTTAAATTATTAACTATTTTAAGTTAGTCGTTTACAAGCGAACCTACTTGTAGTTATTGTATTTCTAAATATTTGGCACCCGCGTTAATAATAAATTTTTCAATATTAAGCGTTCCCCATATTTTAATGAGACCAAGCAGGGCTAGCAGCGCGGGCGCGGTGTTTAGTTCTGGGACGAAGTCCATTTAGTCGATTTTGATCCGAAACACACGAACTAACGATGGGATGAGTGAACAAGTTGTTAATAATTTTAAATAAATACTAGTCCTCAAACCCCACACACTTTCTTTAAAGGCCGGCACGGCAACAGATCGGTGACTCTCCTTATCTATCTATCTATCTACAGCCATTGTCCGTCCACTGCTGGACGTAGGCCTCCCTCATATTGCGCCAAAATTCGCGATCCTGGGCTTCCCTCATCCACCCACTGCCAGCTGTCCTCCTAAGGTCATCAGTCCAACGTGTTGCAGGGCGTCCCACACTACGCTTTCCTAAACGTGGTCTCCACTCCAGGACACGTCTGCTCCAACGATCGTCAGTTGTACGGCAAACGTGACCAGCCCATTGCCACTTCAGCGTGCTAATCCTTCGGGCTATGTGACTCTCCTTGAGTTCTTGATATTATATTTACGGGCGGTAGTGATCATTTCCCATCAGATGATCCGCTTCCTCGATTGCTTCCCTTTCATAATAAAAAAAGAACACTGTGATTTAAAAATTTATTACATCAGGATGTGACGTCAGCTTAGCTGATCTAGCAAATAGGTTACTGTAAGTGTGCTCGCTGAAGTTACTCGTTAGCGAATCCAAACGTTATACTATACTTCGACGCACGTAAGAAGAGCTCCTGGCATGTAGCCGAGCAGTGAGAAAAATACACGCAGACTATATGTATTTCGCTCACTGCGCAGGTACATGCCCGGAGCTCTTCTTACGTGCGTCGAGTTGTAATCACTTTGAATTGAACACAACATGATTCAAAAAAACCGGCCAAGTGCGAGTCGGACTCGCGCACGAAAGGTTCCGTACCATTATCTATAAAAAATTGCGGTTTACGATTTATGACGTACTAAAAAAAACTACTTACTAGATCTCGTTCACACCAATTTTCGGTGGAGGTTTACATGGTAATGTGCATCATATATTTTATTTAGTTTTAACATTCTCTTATTTTAGAAGTTACAGGCGGGGGACATATTTTACACTTTGGAAGTATCTCTCGCGCAAACTATTCAGTTTAGAAAAAAATTATATTAGAAACCTCAATATCATTTTTAAATACCTATCCATAAATACCCCAACCGTATAGGTTTGATGAAAAAAAAATTTTGTGTTTCAGTTCTAAGTATGGGGAACCTCCAAAATTTATTGTTTTTTTTCTATTTTTGTGTGAAAATCTTAATGCGGTTCACAGAATACATCTACTTACCGAGTTTCAACAGCATAGTTCTTATAGTTTCGGAAAAAAGTGGCTGTGATATACGGACGGACAGACAGACAAACAGACATGACGAATCCATAAGGGTTCCGTTTTTTGCCATTTGGCTACGGAACCCTAAAAAAGGAAGGAAGGTGTAACAAACGTAGACACACGCACGCACACACACACTCACAAAATTTTGCATTTATTAAATTAGTAGAATACATATAAAACGAAATATTTCAAGCACAGTACGTACTTTCTGGTACTAACGGAAGACAAAAATAGGTAAGAGGCTCCACTCAAGTCAGGAATAAGTTAAATTTTTGATACACATGTTTAGCCATTGACAGTAGAATTTGAAATATAGTATGCTTCTTCATCTATGACCAATAAGTAGAATGGAGAGAGAAACTTTTTTTGTTTCTTTGTAATTTTAGTGTAATTTAATTGTAATTTTATGAAATTATATGTAAAATAATTTGACAAGTAAAATTTTTAATTTTATTAATAAATTAATATAAATATGAATATGAATATGTGTAGGGTAAACTATGGAACTACTGCACCGATTAAAATGTAAAAAGTACTTAGGTATTTTTATCCCGGGAAAGCGCAGTTCCTATGTAACAGCCAAAGTTCAGGGCTCCTATTTCAAAATTCGTAATTTACTAGATAAAAAAAGCCAGACTGAAAGACCTGTTTTTTTTCAAAATTGGGCATTGTAATAATTTTTTACGTTTAATGACGACTGCAAAGACAAGTTTCCTTTAAAAATGTACTGTAGTTTGTCAAGGAATTTCGGCAAATCAGTCAGAGAAAGTCGAGGAAATATCAGGTCCCTTTCCAAGCGGCCAGCGGATGTTGTGGTGACACAATTCGCTCCCACGACATCCGCACAATTGGCTGGTGAGGGAAAACCGGTGGGTTTTTAAGAAGGAGGGTGGGAGGAGAGTCCCATACACCCCCTGCGCCGTCCCCCAACGGCGCGGGGATAGTGCGTAATGCATTTTCCCACCGCAAAAAAAAAAGGTCCCTTTCCAAAAGATTTTGCAGTCGACACTTTGTTATTGTTAATGAGGTGACTTTGCAGTACTAGATTTCTGTTCAATACTATGAATATGAGAAACGAGTTAGATGCTATATATCTCTCATTGGATCTAGGTAGTTCCTCTTCATATTACTTAAATTCTGCAGGATAGGTAACTCTTAGTTTTCAGTAGCTCTAATCAATAGTGCGTGCTGATGGATACTCAAAATGTAATAATAAAAATAGACATAAAATTATGAGACATCATTATTCATGAATTAATTAACATTTTTTTTATTCATATTTTTAAATGACATTTCATTTTGCAGCTATGCGAATTTATAATTCTAATTGTAAGTTGCGGTTGCGATCTAATACTTTCCTTGTGCTGGTGCGATTACTAACACTTACTACGGAAGTATAGAACGAGAGTTTTAAGAGTCAATCTTTCACTATCATGATTCAGATGTTTTTTGATTTGAGGAAATATTCCAAGAACAAAACAAATAACACTGTATATGTGTATTTATATATGTCTACAGAAGCTAAGCTGGAGTCACGTATTATTATTTATTTGTGACTTTACTTAAGACCATTGTGCCTACTTAATTAGCTCAGGTCAAAGTATTTGAAATTGAGTAATTATTTTATGTACTTATTCATTGTGGTTTCTACGAAATATAATAATGGCATAGACTTCCGGTGAGTTGAGCGTGATCCCGAGCGGGCGATACCTACTACTGACCAACAAAGCGCTAACTCAACGCATAGAGCACAAGGCTGCTCAAACGAACTATTTGACGACCCGGTACACTCACAATAATTTATGGCAAAGATCTAAAACTAAAAGCAAACGAGGCCTTTAAATAGTGTCAATTGATTGTGCAAATATTATGTTGGTTCAGGCGTCGAGGCCGGGATAGGCTTGGGGCGTTTTTTATTATTTGTCACAAACCGGGAACTCCAGCGGAAGAATGTAAAAACTTTGGGGTTGTTTGCACAACCAAGAGTAAGGCTGTTTGTTGCCACGATAGATGTCGTAAGCCCGCGAAAACTCAAATGCGTTTGGATAAGCTTTGCAGAAAACGAAGCGTCAACCATAAGGTATCGAAGGATATGCCATATAGAAAAATATTTTATCGTAAGAGACGCATAAGTGGCAGTGATAATAATTGATATATAATGTCTGGTGTATGGCCACATGACGTCAGGTCTGGGTGGGTGTCGGCGGTGTCCAGTAGCACGCGTGGTCAGCATCGTACGTGAGAACTAGACCTTTATTGAATGAAAGCTGTTACAATAACAATATTTAATACCTGCATTCATTTCTCGACGCGATGTGGTGAATGACCTGCTCACTAATAGGTGTCTGGTTTGCCACTGCAAGTTATACCTACTTGATCCAATTATAAGTATATAGTTGTATAATCTAAAAATAAATAAATGTAAATAATCCCTTATTGTTGCTTTAAATTAATTTGTGTGTAATATTTATCCCTTGCCCATTTACTTTAGCTACTTTTTGCAAGCTTAACCGTACAAAGTTGTTCATATATATATATAGGTAAAGTAAAAAAATATCCTGTAGTGGTCGTACTTCATCTCGCAGTATTTTGCAAATGTAATATTTAATTAGTTAAAGAGTACTGTAATAATTACTACTTGAACAATATTGTTGTACATTTTCCTTTCCAGGTTGAACCTAAGTACTTTGTTTACTACTAAAATAAGGAAAATTCCATTAATTTTGCTACCTTAGGGACGTAATAAATATTAAAACAAAATGAGATTTATAATAACAAAGTACGTTGTTCACGAAACTGTTTTCGATTTTCTCCGTAGTTCGGTACTTTTCAAAAGTAATCATCCATAATTTCCCTAGCTTTCAGAAGTTTTCCAAAAATATCGTACCACTAACCAATATTTTTCTTCCCTAATTGGTTACAGTTGCAAACAGCAGACTTTTATTGTCTAACGCGCTGACGCTTACTTTCGCAAGCGCTATTTCTTTCAGTCTTACGGTATAAGATGGTGACAGAAAGAAATGGTGAAAGTGGCCATTACGTATTGTCATACGGCCTCTGGTCCTAAATTAGAAACGAAATTGAGACAATAGCGTTTTCTTCCCCGCCCTTATAACAGGGGCTCGATAACGCAAAATGCAAACAAACCGCTAGCGCCTTTGCCTGAATAATAAAAAACCTACCTTCATAATGACTTAACAATCTAAAACCACAGTTAGGGAACTAAACTAAATTTATTATGGTTCAGTCATTTGACGATGATCCCTGTGCCACTAGTAAATAATGATAGCTCTTAATAAATGATGTCTAATAGTTTTTATGACGAAGTTTTCCCTGTGTCTGTATTCAGTAATCATCATAATATAGCACCACCATTCATTAGTAAAATTTATCAATACAGTGGTAATACAGGCCATCCAATTCTGCAACACATTAATGGTTTGTCACTTATAATCGTTATCATAAGTTTTTCGCGATAGTTTTCCTTTATCTCCTACATGGAACAAAACTATTTTAATTGTTAGTATTAAATATGATTATACTTACTTGCTTCTTTTCTTAAAAAAATATTCTGTATTTCATCAATTGAATCAGGCGTTTCTTTGCGGAGATCCATATTAATGAACTGAAACAATTATTTTGCTCACCCGGGCGAGCAAAGTAATTTTTCAGTTTATTTTTTTTATTTCATCCATCATCATCATGCCGCGCAAAAACTAACGTATTTACCTACGTTAGGTTCCTATAGTAAAATTTTGTGCATGTCTAATCCTATTGTTCTGCTGACCCTAAACAGGGTGCAGCTGCAGCAATCACCACAGCTATTTGGCTATTTTTTATTTCAAATAAGTTCGGGTCTTTGTCCTGGTGGTGAGCGGTCGGATAATTTTGGGCAGCAGAAAGTTTGGGACGACATTCTTTCTAAACGGGTTTATGACAATACTTATGTTGGATGGTGCTTCTGAAACTGATTCGGCGCGTCTTAAGGCCAGTGCTAGACCAAAGTCTGGTGCAAGGTTGCACGGCTTGCCAACGCCGCAGTTTGGGACTTTGCTAGACAATGATTCTTTAAAAATAGCAGCTGCATTAAGGTTTGGGGGCTGAGGTTTGTGTGTCGCGCCGGTGTATCTGTGGGGCAATGGTGGAGGGATATGGCCATCAAGGTCCAGCGTTGGAAGGTTTCCGAGGCACCATTCAATTAATGAAACTGTTCGTCGAGCCATGGTGTCAGCTAGCGTCCCATGTGTTTTGGAGTGTGCCTGGGTTATGCCGGACAGACGGAAAGAGGTCTGACAGGCTTATGTCAGTCCCTTGGCGTAAGGGTCGTTGTCTTTTGTGGGATGCGACGTGTGTTGGTACCTTTGACACGTCTCACATTAGACAAACCTCGAGTTCGGCGGGCTTGGCGGCCTAGTCTGCTGCGCTGCTCAAGCACTCGAAGTATTCCGAGCTGAGCCGTAAGGCTTTGAAGCGCGGGAGCTTTTTGGTGAATTGGGTCGTCGTTTGAGAGATCGTGGATGTGATCCTCGTTCAAGGTCGTGGCTTGTTCAGCAGATCTCCATAGAGGCAACGCTGCGAGAATAATGGGGACATTTGTTTCCAGTTTTTTTTTTTTATACTATAGGCTTGCGTTTCATCAAGCCTGATGGAAAGCGAAGTTCGTCGCGGGAAGGAATTTTTGAGGCAACGCGCTTTACTCATGTTGGACAGGGTTGACTTTTCATTACCATCGTCATGATTGACATTTATTTAGGGTAAATTCCGATTCTTTTAGGATTAATTTAGTGTAGGTATACTATTTGTTTTGAATTTGAAATTTATATAGTATTTTTTTGCCTAAATTGAATAAATGTTATAAATCCAAAAAAAAAAAAAAGTTGTGTGATATTTTCTCTCCATTGTAATTCTTCTATACTACCGTAGTACTGGTAGTTCCAGTGAGCAATTGTAATTTCTTCAACAAAAGCCACAGGAGAAGGTATCGGCAACTAATCAAAATGTTAATTTATTTATGGACGGCTGTTGTATAGCAGGCAACGCAGGATCGGGCGACGCGAGCGCAGCGCCGGTCGCGCTCGCGCCGGCGCTCGCTTGTTTGCCCGGTCCCCGCGCCGCACCCTTGCTCTCCTACACTTTTTCCTATATCCACACTTTTTGTTCTCATCTGCCTTTATCGCGCCATTTTACACGTTTTAAGAGCTCTTGGATCGTTTCAAAATTTGTACTCTTTATTTTTTGTCCGCGTCGAGTGACGGGTCGAGTGGCTTGAAATGATTTATTTGAATAGGCACTTAACGTTTCGGTGTGGATCCTCGGTTATGATGCGCAAATAATGCTCGATTTATAAGGCAAACTGGTTAGTTTCCAATCCCTTACGCCTTGTCTCTACGGGTTTAAAATTCGTGTTAACTTTTCGAGTCTATTATTTGTTTAAAACTCATTGACGAGTCAATGCTTAATCACTTCCTTTTAATATGTTTGGTCTCTTGGGATGACGAAACAACTATAACGGGGAAAGGGATACTTTCAGGTAATTCAACCAGTCGATATGGTGTCTGGGCTGATAGTTGTAGTAGATGGACGACCGTACGGGCGTGGGCCACGTGTGCTGCGGGCTACTCGGCACCCAGTATTGTCTTGCGCTGTCATCTGCGGGCGACACTGTTATGGTTATGCACTGAGTATTGCGTTTAGAACACGAAACTCATTTAGCGCAGGCACCGTGCCCTGATGCGGGCTGGAATGACTTCAATTTTTACACTTGAGAATTCCTTATTATCTACCATCACCCTACCATTACCTACTTAGCAAAAAGTTTTGAAAAAACCTTTGAATTTTAAACACATACCTACCTACAAGAAATAACGTTAACACGTCACACGTCTATATACTGCACTATGATTATAGTTATCATCATCGCTACAATTTTATAGATCATTTATGCATAATTTTTGTCGCCTTGATTCAAAGAACTCAGTAAAATAGGTACTAGCATGAGACTAGGTATATTTAGTTACAGTAAATATCCGGGTTTCCATATTCTCGTTTCCTCATATGGTGCACGGTGCGACAACCGTTACGGTTTATCTTTTCTGAATAAGCAATTAGGCGACGCATCTGTCTACTAGTAAAACATTTCATCGCTTTGATTTTAGATATATGTATACAATACAATGTAACTAATTTTACAAATATCAATACATTCCATGGTCGCAGATTTGCTTGTTTAATTTTATTCACTTTATTCGCTTACTAGCTGTTGCCCCCAACCTTTTCTGCGTCCGTGAGAAGTAGGTATAAACGTTTTCGGGATAAAATATAGGTCAGATTACATACTAGTACATAATATAGCTTTCTATAAACAAAGGACTTTTTAAATCGATTCAGTGCTTTTTAATTTTATCCTTTACAAACTAACAAACAAAAACAGAATTAAATCTTTTATCTTTATAATATTACTTCAGATTACTTAGGACTACGGAATTTTACCCACAAGTCGTCATACTTGGCTCACTCTGAAAAATAAGTGAAAATTGCGTGCCTCACCACTAGTAAATAAGTACCTAAATTAGCTAGCTAGCTAGGTAAAAATTTGGGGGTGAACATCAAATGTAGACATTAGTTCAATGTGTGTTCGTTATCAGCATCGGTACGGTACAAGGCCCCCTTGTATTGGTGCAACGGTAGCGCGCCGTCACCACACGGCGTACGGTAATGAATGCAAACGGGTCGAGGGCGCGGGCGCGGGACGGGGGCGGGAGCGATAAGGCGCAGGCGCAACATAGGGCACTTCCGAGACGTTCCGAGCCATTAGCCTCACCGACTGCGTTCCACTTTACTACCTACTGGTACTTCAGACTAGTTTCACTCGATTCAATGCCAATTCCTTTAGCACCTTTATTAGAGCAACGAAACTACTAACTTACTCAGATTACCTTGCTATTTAAGTGCTTGCGGATCGAAGTCGTATGATTGGCAAGATCGAGAGAGTCGTATGATAACTCAAGTTATCAAAATTAAACTGTTTCATGGAGTGGTGTAATGAATATTAAATAATAAATAACTAGCTATTGCCCACGCCTCCATTTGCGATGAATTCGTTTATAGCTATCCCGCGGGAACTATACAACTTTTCGGAATAATAAGTATTCTATATGTTAATCCAGGTTATAAACTTTCTGTGTGCCAAATTCCATCAGAATTCATCAAACCGTTTTAGTTAGCATGAAGGAGTAACAAACATCCATAGGTACATCCATCCATTCAAACATTCTCGTTTATAATTATTAGTAAGACTAAGTGGTTTCTCGCAAATTCCTTTGCGTCTCGTTGCGTGGGAATTTATATTTTTATATTTTTCCAGGATAAAAAATAGCCTTTGATAATCAGGGTTGATAGAACATTCTATTGATAATAGAATTATTTCAATCGGTTTAGTAATTTTAGAAATTATCACCACAGACAGACAAAGTTTAACTTTTGAACAATTATTAGTAATAAATAAAACCGGCCAAGAGCGTGTCGGACACGTCATTACGACGTGTACTATCTGTGTTCAATAAGTAAAATTATTCTAAGGATTTTGTATTTACGGATATTCCCAAGTAAATATATTTTCTAGATCAGGCTGCTGTTTACTCTTAAACTACTACTAATTCTCAAGCAAACTTAGCCGTTATAGTTTTCCTTGTTAATTTGAGATATTTCCTCCCATCCTGATTTTTTTCAAAATGTATATACCAACAGTTTTTCCGGAACGCTATAATCTGGACATCTTTAAGGTCAAAGTGAACAGACACCTTCTAGGCAAGCGTGTACCATCTTAGGCCTCATCTTCGCCTTCCATCAAGTGAGATTGAGGCCAAACGTAAGCCTATTTTTTATAAAAAAAAAAAGTTTAGCTTTTAGAGGGGGGGACGCTCGATTTTTAATAAAAAAATTCACTTTAAAGTAGAATATTTCGCAAAGAAATCACTATCAAAAAATCGTCTTCACAACCCTGTAATGATTTTAAAAGACCTATCCAACGATACCCACACTATAAAGTTAGACGAGAAAATAAAATCACCTCCACTTTACGTCTATGGAAGGTACCCTAAAAAAAATTTTTTTTTCTTTTTATTTTATCACTTTCTCGGGGTTATTGCTATAATATACATGCAAAATTACAGCTTTCTAGCACTAATATCCACTGCGCTAAGCCGCGGACTGACAGTCGGACGGACTATAAGGGTCCGTTTTGCCATTTTGGCCCCGGAACCCTGCATAAAATAGAAAAATACATCTTGGGTATGTTACGTGAATTATAAATTAACTTTGGTGTAGGTAGTTTTGTAGGGTAGGTACTTGAGAAAGTAAAAATAATCATCAGTTATTCTTGAGATACCATTACGGCGTATTAATCGAATACTTATGATTAATTTTGCAAATCAAATTCATCAATACTACCAAAACGGCCTTCAATGATCGCAATTTCCGATTGATAAATAAGGACTTATTAGGAAAAAACACGTGACAGTTAGTGAAGAAAGTGGGTCGTGCGTGAACAGCGTTATTTTGTTAGCGTTTTGGTGAAGATGGAGGTGTTATGGGTTGATAATTTTTCAGGGTAGGTATTTAAGAAGACATAATAAATATCAGTCATTCTTGAGACAGAGATAGTGGTTTTTGGTGTTAAATTATTTGAATTCGGCTATGATTTTTCTTATAAAAATCCTAAGCTAAAAATCCTAGCTGCACGATGTTGCTTTACAAATGGTTCCGTTCTTGTGTTCAGGGGCGGCGGTGGCAATGTGTACGCACGGTGTCCGTACACCACCAGTTCCCCCTACTTCGGCAACGGAGCAGAGCTCACAGCGCAACCACAGATCTGGAGCTCAAGTGCAGGTGAATATCCTATACCCTAGCGTATGCTCATTTATGTAGCACTACGCGACCGAAAATAGTTGCAATGCATTTTTATTTATTTTTCTACTGCTAAGCGAAATAACCATGTGTTCTTGTATCTTAAGACAATGCGATGCGACTGACGTTGCGTATAGTTAGGTACGTATTAACAGAAAAAGGTCAATACGTCTTTGGAACCTGGCTCATAGTTGTGCTGTGCAATATGTAGCCTGACCCTCGAGTTGTTTATAGGAGGTTCACCCAGCTATGGCGGCTCGAGTGGAAGCGCGCCGGGCGTGGTGATTTCCGAAGAATACGGCGAGAGTCCAGGCGGGGCCTCCGGCGCCGGTGGCGGGTCGCCTGGCGCCAGCGGCGGCTCATTGCCGGCTTTCAACACCCGCTTCGGAGGCCCCTACGCTTGTGCCACTTCTCGACCATCCACTGTCTACGGACCATCCACGTTGCCCAGCAATGCCTACGTCCATCAGGTAATTAACATTTCCTAAACCAAACCTCAATGGTTAATAAACTTAGTTTTTTTTTCAATGTGAGCCAGATATGAAATTGTAATTTTCTTTTAAAGTCTTACGAAGGTAATAGTAGTTCTATGTGACATCTCCGTAACTTGTATTAGTGATAAGTTTATTTCTTCATTGGAAAGAAAAACACGGAATCACACCTATATTTTTAACCGACTTCAAAAAAGGAGGAGGTTCTCAATTCGGTTGTATGTTTTTTTATATTATAACGATACATTTTGTGGACTTCCAGGAGGTCTGGCTGGACGGCAGTCGGCGTCCGTTCTCGGCCGCCGCCAATCTCTCAGCAAGTAAGTAATCTTGTTTAAGTGATATTATTATTATGTTTCAACAAAAATAGTTACAGTCGAGAGCATAAAATAAATAGACATACTGCCATCGCATCAGATATGAGTACCTATATGTAAACATCAACCTTACGATCAGTGAGTAGGTACATATATTTATGACTTCGAATGTACCTGTACTTTTTTTTGTCATTAGAAAGAAGGTAAGCGATCTTGAGGAGTCTTTTTATTGAAAAACACTTTTCAAAAATAAATCACAACAAAATTAGAAAGTATATACCTACGGCCATTTGGTTTCATAAGTAATATCATAAGTAATAGATAGATGCAAATACAAGTATTATTTATTGATCACCAAAAGCAGAGAGAGAGAGAGAGAGAGAGAGTTATATTACAAAATTAAAAATTCAGGCTGACAAAAGGCGTTCTTATCGCTAAAAAGCGCACACATACATACATATGAGATAGGTACATTTTCTAAAGAGTTTTTTAATAAAAAGACTCATCAAGGTTGTTTACCCTATTTCTAAAGCTAAAAAAAAACGTAGTAGGTATAGTGGAAGTTTGATGTAGTTATTAAGAAGTCAATCTATTTTCATGACATGTCAACAATATTGTGAGGTAATAAATATCAAGGTTGAATAGATACTTTAAAATGAAAGTATGGTCAAAAATAGGAAAAATTTAAACTGTTATGGGCTGTTACTCATGGGTTTGTGAAAAAGGTTTAGGTAATCAATACGTATTTAGTACCTATTTTATTACCTGTCTATAGGTATGTTAGATACAGGCAATTCGAAAAATGAAGTTTCATCTTTTCTTTTTTATTTATTAACGGCTGGGTCGAACAAAAGCATGCCTCATGCGCTTGCCTCGCGAGGCGGCTCGCTCAGTGGGGGCCTGGCGGCTACGCTAGTGACGAATAAGCACCTCACTCAATAAACTTACTTTTTTGCATTAATACCAACTGTCTTAACTGTACTTACCTACTTAATGTAGTAAAACTTTTAATGAACTTCAAAGGAATCCCTGAATAAACGTACTTAGTTAATGTTAGGAGTATTTAAGTTAAGTGTCTGCGAGTAAATAGTAATTAATGTTTGCACCTAATGATGCGTATGCGTATGTTCATCCATCATTAGAGCGATGTTTAGCTCTCATTTATTTAAAGCCTAAAAAAATAAGGCATTATTATTTTAGAATTTATCTGTGAATGATAAAATAGTCATATTTATGGTGGTCCCGGCAGACAGGAAATACGAGATGGCCGTGTGTGCGCCGGGACGCGCGTCGGTCCCACAATACACTACACTACGTTATACTTAGTACATCATTGCATGAGTGTTGGTATTATTTTTTGCCGCGGGTGAGCCGGTTATCGCGATAACCCCGGTCGACTGTCAAAACTATAAAATACTCGTCTCTATATAACTGCGGGGATGGATTGCCATACTGATAAACAAAAATGCGATAAGGCCAGCGGCGAGGATTGTTTTTTTCATAATTACAATATTTTCGTTTTAAACCTAAACTAATTACGGATTAGAGTCGAAGTTATTCAAAAATTTCATTGCATATTCCTAGAAATAACTGCAAGCTGCAAGTCAAGGTGTCGAAAAGACATAAAACTAGAACGATGTAATAACACAATTTAGCAATACTTCGGTCAGCACTTACTTAATACATACTTAATAATACAATACAGAACTAAATCACCCTAAACCCCAATTTTATGAGCAAGAAAGCTTGCTTATATAAACAGTTTACTCCAAGGCAAGAAATCACCACACTTGACATTTTTTATTCACATTAAACTTTTGACGACTGCCACTTAAACCTTCTTCAATCTTCGAAAGTGATACGTCTCAAGTTTAATGTCAGTTTTCTAAACAAAAGTAGGAAGTAAGTAATAGTTTTTTGGTGATTTCTGCGTTATAGGTGCTTAGGGTAAGCTTCCCTTAAACTTTTTATTGGTTGATTCTTCGCCCTTTTCACTTTAAGGCTTAAAGTGAAAAGGGCGAAGAATCAACCCATCACATTTTCACACCACAAGGGGGAGCGGGGTGAAATATAAGCTTCAATTAATGTGAATAGTTAATTATTTATGCACGCCTCCGCTCCGCATCAATGAAAGTGCACCTTAAATGCCTACTCTTTTCTAGATAGATAGGCAAATTTGTACCTATGTATCAGTTTAAAATAAAATTTGAGCAGTAGATGCAACATCGATCTATTCATTTCGATAAATCCAGTCAAGCCATTTCATAGCGTCCAAAATGTAAACAAAGTATTGTTAGTAAGTCGTATCGGACAAGTGACGGACGAGTCGCGTGTTTGCGTAGGTCCCGACAAAAAACGATGTCTCCTTTTAAAATAAAGTCGTTCCCTTTTAAGCGCATTAAAATCGCATTCCGTAAATGGTATCGGATAAGGCACGTGCCGCGCGCAAACATTGGGTCGCGTCCGGCCGAGCGAGCGGCCGCTGTGTCGCTGTAAACAAAGCAGCCACGACGAAAACAAACTAGCACACGATACACTTCGTCTCTCCGCATATTTGCCTACCAACACTGAAATGTCACGAATGTTGCCTTGCACTTCTTATCAGCAAGTAATGGGATGCTAGCTAGTTCGGATTACTCACAATTTTTTTTTGGGATTTTCGGAAGCGAAGCTCCATTAAGTACTCGCGCTTAGTGAATAGTTGGGGCATGACGTAAAGCGCACGCGTCTCGACCGGGCCGACGATGCACATCGTTTGTTCTCTAGGTACCTACTCGACAACACCTTTGTTCTACCTCACGTAGCTACGCATGTAAAGTAAAATACAACACGCGCAACCAGCAGGAACAGATGCAATTATTGTTTAACATATTCCTTTTAATTGTTAGACTATTGACTAGGTTTTAATGTCTTGACAGGTTTCTAGGTGATAAAAAATTTCAATACAGCTTTACTTTCCTAGAAAAGTACAGGTAACAGAATAACAGGGGTGGGTAACAGGCTATATGGACCAAATCTGGAAATAATCAATATTGGGAAGTGACAACATGATGATCAGCGCGACTGGCGACACGCACATGGCCTGGGTTCCCATTACAACACTCAATAACATAATACGCCTAATGACAACCACGTTGGTCCAGCGCTCAACGGCCGACGTTATTATGAGTAATCGGAAACGCCAGAACCCATTCCAGTTAAAATCTCTGCGACCAGTGTTCGGTGCTCTGCACTCGTGTAATTGAATCTCAGCCGTTTGCTATAAAAAGTCGGAAATAAAGCATACAAATAAATGAGATATAAAAGACAAGTGTGAATAATACAACTGCCTATAGTTACTGTTAAAATTATAAGTATTGAAAGCAACATAATTCAAGTGACACCGTTATTATTATACTTATTATCCTTATTATCTAAGCTAGGGTGTACCCTCACAATATTGATTACATGCATAGTCAAAATTACAATCGTAGTTAAAAATACCAAAGAGGATAAAGGTGGTTTAGAATTTTTGAACATGTTCTTAAGACCTTGACAGTAGAATTGTGTTCAAATATTCATAGGAATCTTTAACGATAAATTTGATGGTGACTGTATGATTCAAAGTAAATTGCAACTAAGATATAAAAGAATGGCATGAGATGCTGTTGAAAATATAAAGGTAGTAGAAGTGAGAGTCACGCACGCGCACGTTGAGGCAGGCGCGGCCTTGGCGCGACGTGCCGGGAACGCGCGCCGCCGCCGCACGTGCGCGCCCGACCCGCCACTCAGCACTTTTGTGTCGATCAATGGAGGCAAACAAAGAGTCATTGCCAAGGACGATGAAGTTCGACGCTCTGAGTGTTTTATACATATAAGCAACTTTCAACAACTCAAAACATACTCTCCGAACGTTCACTGACGTAACGATATAACTTCCCAAAGCATGCTTTTGATATCTCCATGATAGCCATTCATATAACTGAATACTTTAAAATGTTTCAAAATGGACGCTCGGCTGATGTGGATAAAGTAATAATCTAGTGCGCTGTGAGGGAGATTGGTGTGTGGTGAGCTAACGTACGGTGTGTTGGCGCAGTCGAGATGGCGGAGTTTTTCACGGAGGGGCGCGAGTGCGTGAACTGCGGCGCCATCGACACGCCGCTGTGGCGGCGAGACGGCACCGGCCACTACCTCTGCAATGCTTGCGGCCTCTACAACAAGATGAACGGCATGAACCGGCCGCTCAAGCAGCCCCGCCGGCTGGTACGTCAGCGGCACGCGGCGCACGCCATGCCCGCACCCGCCAACGACGTACGCAGACATTCCTCCGCTCGACACTGTTAACACTCGCCCCCCGCGCCACCCCCACACCGCCACCGCTACCCCCACGCCCGCGAGAAATCCGCGCCCCGTCGAGCGTCCACATCCCCAGCTCGTAGTGACAGTTGTGTTAGTTGCAGTGGCCGCGGAGGGGACCCCGCCGGGCGCGGATTTCTACAAAGGCTTCCTGTATAACGGCGTAGCGTCGCCGCATGCGCACCCTATGCCCGCGCCCGCGCCGCTCTGTGCGTCGTCGCACGCCGTCTCCACCCCCTCTGACTACAAAACGAAGAAAGGGGTACGTCCGCCCCCAATGCCAATCCGTCCTTACACAAATCCAATCCCGCATCCGCATGCGCTTTTACTAACGACCATTGCTAATTCTTAACCAATCATGCTTCGATCATCATGCACGTAATTAATTAAGTTAGTAACAACAGAATGAGAAATTTTCTTGTATATATTTGTCTTTTTAAACATGAGATTAAAATAAAATTAATTACAATTTAATGTGCAGTTTGGTAGGACAAGAGCAGTAATAGCATTAAGTTCCATGTGTGCTAACAGATGGGTACGAAGCGGCCGGGTATGTCGTGCACTAACTGCCACACGACGATGACGTCGCTGTGGCGGCGCAACGCACACGGCGAGACCGTGTGCAATGCTTGCGGGCTGTACTACAAGTTGCACAGCATCAACCGCCCCTTGGCTATGAAGAAAGATTCTATTCAGGTAATCTAAGACTGTGTTTAAGTTCAGCTTCTGTGGTTAGTGTAGTCCTGGAAAAACAGGGTGGAAAGTTGAGGAAAAGTTCTTCTTGCAAGTAGTAGAGCATCGTGCCGTGCCCGTATTGAAAAGTCGACATTCCAAATTAGAAGTAAGTAACTTTATTTTGCATAAAATGTGGTGTATAAAAAGATCTTTCACATGAGTAGTTTCACACATCTCTCCAGCATCTGGCAGGCAAAATTAAAACTTTGTTTGGCAAGTTGACTTTTAGACACCCAAACAATAAAATGAAAATCACAAAATAAACAATTATGCAAATTATAGGCATGTTAACAATAACTGCATCACAAAATAAAAGCAATAATCCAAAAGGATTGTTCCAATAATATAATGAAATTTCAAAAAATAAAATAATACCTAATAATAAAAATAAAAAATCACAGTCAGAGATGCTTTAAATACCTACTTCAAATAGACAAATATTCGTCAACCGAGTAGAAACAGCTCTGCAGTAACCATGTCTTAAGTTTAATTTTAAACATATTCAGAGGTACCTAAGTTCTTTATTTGATCATCCAAACTATAATAAATTACTTAACTTGCATAATATTTCGTAGACACACTACTACATGGAAGAAGGTTTTTTAAAATGTTTTATTTATACGCGTGAATAGAAACAAATATCTTTCCGTAGTTATCAGCCTAAATACACTTGCACATTTCACAGATCCAAATTGTAACAAAAAGTGTCAAAAACTGAAACGATCATAATTTCCAAATACGTAATTATAGAATCTGAAAATTTTACGAGAATTGGTTAATAAATGAATGCGACCTGCAGAGGAGAACAGCCGTATATTCAGGGGACATCCGTTAGACAGACTTACGATACCATTAGCCTAAGCGGAAATGCAGACGCTTTGCTCCGTTAACTATAAATTTCAAAATATTTACTATTTTTTATTATTATTACAGTCAAGAAAACGGAAACCGAAAAATAGCCTGAAGTCAGAAAGAAATTTGAAGAGTTTAACACATAACTCGCACTCTACAGCCGTCAAAATGGAAAATCTGTGTAAGTTTAACTATTCATTGATCACTGGTATAATTTCTTGTCCTCAATATTTTTGGACAACCTTCTAACGAGACCCCTGTTGGCCTGGGGATAGACGAGAAAATAACATCCCACTTTGCCTGACACGAAATATCTGAACACGCACTTGCGCGATTGACAACGGTCGTAGACCTACATTGTAGATGTAACGGTTGCAGTGTAACCCTTGTCAAGATTTTATTTCACCCACTTTCATCAGCGTGATTAACTTGATGTCAATCAAATAATACTTAGTTATCCTTCTAATGCTAAGAGTCTCCGTACTAAATCGTGACCAGAGACGGTTGGATATAATGAAAGTACCTATATGATTTCCTCGTTGACTAAAGAACCCTCAACACTGGCCAAGTGCAAGTCAGACTCGCGCACCGAGGGTTCCACACAAATATCTATAAAGTCCAATGTTAGCAGATCCCTGCTTCTAAGTAAAATATACGCATGTTAAGGACCCCTAATTTTCTAATTTTATTTTATTTTTCTTATTTGTTGCTGTAGCGTCAATAGCAAATCACATTATGTATAAATTTTAACTGTCTATTACGATTCTTGAGATACGGACAGAGAACAAACGGACGGACGGACAGAGTAGGAACATTAATAGATTTCAGTTTGTTATCCTCCGGCTACGAAACCCTTTAAAGGATATTGTCGTGTTAACAGTGGACGCTGGCGCGACGGTGGCGACGAGCGTGGGCGAAACGCGGTCGTCGCTGGCGCTGGGCTACTACGTGCAGCAACAGCTGAAGCTGGAGGAGCCGCCGCCGGCGCACGCGCACGCGGGCGCGCTACACCACGCGCACGCGCATGCGCACCACCACCAGCTCTACGACGACGAGTACCGGCGCGCCGCCGCTGAGTCCGCTGACCGCCTCGATCGCCCCACAGTCGTCTCCATAGGCAGCTGAGCCGCGCACGCTCCTGCTGCCATCGACGCGCCACGTCGTCACGACGGCTTCGGGAAACGACGTCGTCGACTACACTATTACATTCCGCGGCGGCGACCGCTAGAACGGAAACACCGTCATTTCCGCACAGTTTCCAGTAACTTTCGCAACACAATAGCGTCACGAAAACACTTAGCTCGAATCGGAATTCACGAGTAGGTACTTTTAAAATGTCATAATATTTTTCTATTATTATACGTATAAGTAGATATTCGCTAATGTGTCGTAATCGTCACTCACTACGGCGGAACAAACTGATGTTAGCTGGATAATGCGCCAAACTCTCTGCGTAAAGTAATATAATATATAAAATATTGAGAATAATAATATAGAATCTCAGTTAATTAAGTCGAATACTTTATTTCATAGGTAATTTAGATAAGAGAAGTGAGCGAGTTCGGCCAAAGAGTCGTAGCTAGTTGACCAAATATCCAATGTGTACAGTCAGATATAATATTTTATTTTGTAAATATAATTTCCGCGTTAGCGAAATATGGAAGGACACTGTAGTAAAATAAGTTAGTATATGTGTAGATGGAAACATTATTATACTATAAATTTACTGAAATTAAAATATAATGCCCAATTTTGCTAAATTAATCTTTTTGTACAATAATCTTAGTAGGAGCACAGTTAAAGTTACATCATGACGGTCGGACTATCTAGATCAAAGGTTGTAAGGGTGACCTGTGACCTTTCATATTATTATTAACCGACTTCAAAAAAAGGAGGAGGTTCTCAATTCGGTTGTATGTTCTTTTTTTTTTAATGTGTGTTACCTCAGAACTCCGTCATATATGAACCGATTTGGAAAATTTTTTCGTTGTTTGAAAGCACATGCTTCAAGGTTGGTCTCGTTGTTACCAAAATCCAGTTCTGATGATGGGATCCATGAGGAATTGAAGAAACTCCTCAAACATTCAAGAGAAATGTAGAGCGATTTTAGTATTTTCGGTGACAAGTCGAGCATTTGCATTCAGAAAGTATCATGGAACTCTTAATAAAACGACACCACCTTGGCGAGCATTAAAAATAGAATTTTCAACATAAACTTATTTCGAAGTCAAGCTGATGATTTTATCCTACGCATCTATTTTATACAGAAACAACTAAAAAGCAAAAAATAAAAAAAAAATGAATAAAAAATAAAACCTCCAAAAAACATCCAAAAAAACTATGAAATAATAATTGAACCGAACCGACCACAATAAGCATAAAAATATCTTTATTCTAATCTGTATGAAGTCGGTGCCTCAGCACAAACCAGCAGGAGTGTAGAAGCCTATAGATAGTAGGTATGCCTTAGGTAAGTTAGATAGATTACTTGGTCCACTCCTGCTGGCTCGAGCTGAGGCACTGACTTCAAACAGATTAGAAGAAAGATATTTTCATGCTTATTGTGGTCGGTTCGGTTCAATTATTATTTCATAGTTTTTTTTGGATGTTTTTTGAAGGAGGTTTTATTTTTTATTAAAATTTTTCTATATTGGTACATTGGTTTAAACGAGAGGTCGGTTGGTTACCATTTCACCTAAGCTAAACAAATAAGTAATATTGTCGTCATAATTCCGATTGAACCGATGATACACAAATTATTTCAGAATCCTACAATGTGCTTACTAATTTTTAATAAATCTTAGTATTTCTTATACAATAAAGTTAAGTAACTTTTCTTCACAAATTCTGCTTTATTTGATATTAAGTAACCTTCAAGTCAAGGTTCGCAAAATCAAAATGAGGTTAGCCTATTGCGCGTCACATTTAGATTTAAATCTTCGGGTTTGTATGTTATACAAATGCGTATTTATTGTTACCAAATTTATATAAAGACTATGAGACTGTGCCCAAAGCATTCCTAACATTATTTTATTCCTTAGTAGTCATACGCGTTAACTACCTAATAAAGTAACAATCCAACCCGTGTCGTCGTGTTTTAGTACTTAAATAAGTAGTGACGAGGTGACTATTCATTCAATACTTCCTATTCGCTGAGTAAATATTAAAAAGTAACGAATTAGTACCTAGTTGTTCTTATTTAATAATATTATAAACTCCATGACTTTCTTAATCATTCCAGAAATGTATTTATTAAGTTGCTGTAAAAGTATAAAAACTGAATAGTTTGAGTGATGTCAGACTAATTTGAAGATAAAGATGTGCTGTGAAGTCCCTATATGTACAATGGTAGGTACGTTTTTATCAACATAGCCGTAGTACCTATTGATACCCACTATATAGTTGAGATAGCTTGTGACATGTACGAGCTAATAACTCGCTTGATGCTCAATAGATTTCATTCCTGATTGTCTTGTAGGTACATAAGTGTTACAAAATAACTTATGCGTTAGTTATAGAATAGACGTTATAGTTTAATGAAATGCAAATAAGGTAAAAGGAAAAAGTGCAAAGCCCCTTGCTTTCACCGAAGAACTTGAAGGCGTGTGTAGAACTATACACGCTCAATGATCTGGTTCCAGTCCTCAGATATCTGCTTTCTTCGATCGTGGCAGGTTATCAGTATCTTTCAATATCATTATCTCCGCAATATTTAGTTTTGATGCCTCTAGCAAACTCGAATCTTCACTGTTGCAGGGCCATGAGGCATGAACAGTTCCTATGTATCAATAGTAAATTGACTGCATGTTAAACAAAAATAATATTATATTACATACATGTTATAATAGATAGCTTGTAGAGTTACGATTTAAAGTTAACGGTAACGTAGTGCTCACTGCTGGGGGCTGCTGGTGTTAAAAGAAATCAACATCAATTGTGCAAAAGTAGGCAGGCGCTGAATATGCCTCATCATGTGTTTACGGGTTTCATAAACATAACGAATATTTACAGCCAAGTGCCTTTTGTTTCCAGCAGGTGCACATATTCTATATTTTACTGTGTAAATATTATGTTAGCAGTCAAAAGTACACTTTTAATAAAACTGATGTATACATATTCATTTGGATTTATTTTTATCATAAATCATAAACAATAATGTTTACCTACCCTAAAATTTTAGTAAAGACAAAAAAATGACGAAAAGTAACAATGTATACCGCTACTTTTCCTAAAGAAAGCAAGTTTTGTATTGAAAAAAAAATGAGTAAGTAGATACTTACCTACTCTCTGTGTGCAAAAAAACAAACGAGTTTATAGCACTTATAACCTACTATAGATACTTCAACTATAGGTTTTATCTACTTCTAAAAGAGCTTGCAAGAACCCATGAAAAGAAAGTACGGGATGGTGCCTATAATAAATATCTGAACCTAATTTTGATGCATTAGTTGGGTAAACGTTAATTTGATGTCGGTGGAAGTGGTATAATTACCAAACAGTAAGTATTGTTTACATAATATGTAGCTTCATGTGGAAATTTAGAAGTGTCACGAACACTGCGCGTGATTCTATACCGTAGAACAACAATAC
Source organism: Archips xylosteana (assembly GCA_947563465.1). Taxonomy (NCBI): domain Eukaryota; kingdom Metazoa; phylum Arthropoda; class Insecta; order Lepidoptera; family Tortricidae; genus Archips; species Archips xylosteana. Next base: position 27,373,256 of record OX387343.1, on the reverse strand, counting down.
GCGTACGTGCTACATACTCATGCAGCAGCAAGGCTGGCAGGCAGGGGAGCGGCGCGGCGGAGGGGCTCCTGAAACAATATGGCACTGCGTTATCAGCGGCCATCGCGCGTCACGTACGCCGCGCCCCGCCCGCGCGTCCCGCACCCGTCGACATCGCCACGTTTTATTAGCTTTTCACGGAAAACATTCGACAAAAAAACAACTGATAAGATCGCGATGAGGTCGAGCGGCGCCCATCAATAATCCGTCGATGTGTCGAGCTATCAGATCCGCGCTAGGGATTAGGTGCGTGTCGCCGCCGCCCGATGACGCAAACGATCACTCTACTGCCACACCGTACTACACCACTGCACTAACACTGTTCGGGAACGAATGCTGCCAGCAGGCCACCCCTCGCGCAGCAAGCGAGACAATGCGCCGCTTCAACAACCACTGTTAGATTGGCCTGGACATAGATATGTTAACTTTTCTCAGATAGTTTATCTTAACAATGGGTGCTCGAGCGCCGTGTAGAGTGTAATGAGGCGGGCGGTACAGATACGAGTTTTCCTAATCAAATCTGTAGGCCTCTATCTGATAATTACTTCATATCGGGGATGCTATCGCGATATCTTGGGATACAGAGATAGGCGATGCGCCACCAGCTTTGCATAGTCTATTTAGTTAGATGCGTTTATTTGTTGCACTACAGCTACGCAGGTGCAGTGAAGTATACGTAATTGCAAAATGTTAGTAAGCAGGATCAAAGGTCCTGATGATGTCGAAGGAAGACTAAGGGCATGAAAAGGGAGGTGCAGGACGCGGCGGGGGCGACGGCCCCTACAAATATTTGCCGTTGGCGCTGTTTGCTCGCCTTATCACTTCACTCGCGAACACACCCAACGCGAAGCGGCGCGGCCGCAGCTAAGACCCCTCGCTTGCACAACGCTCCATCATCACTTATACAATTCCGTCATACAAACCTACCTTTTCGTAGATAGTTGGAGAGGCTACTTATTTATTAGGTAGGTACTTTGTTTTAGGTCCTCGTCGAACGATCATGACTCACCACAGATTTAAGTGTGAAAGCATTAAGCGTAACAACATACTTTATGTCACTTGTTTTTCAGGGTTACGACTATCCCATTACCAGTACCTACATAATGGTATATACAAATACTAATAACAAGAGGCGCAAGCGGAAGGGTGAAGCGATTTTGCGCGCGCCGCGGGTTGCTACAGCTGTTCGACTAGGCTGTATCTGTTAGATACGATTATCAAAAGTTTAAGATAACCGGTCTCACATTAGCACCTAGTTAAGATAAACGAGATAACGTTTTGCATATCTAAAGAAACCTGCGATAAATTTAATAGGGGTCATTGCACTACCCCCATGATGTTACGAACAATAAGTGCACGGTGCATCCCGTTGATAACCGTGACCCATTTTCAGCATACCTATAAATAAACTGTCGCATAAATTCCAATTAATACATGCAGAAGGTAACAAACAAAACAATAAAGTTATTGTCAAGCATACATGAAAGGTATTAAAATTCATCTTTTACTTAGTTACTAAAATGCACAGTTCCATCAAGTGGCTAGCTATTTATTGTTAAATACTATAACATTTTAAGCACTACATATATACTCGTAATAAATACTATAGCATTAATTAATTTGCTACTATTATATTAACAAACTAGATCAATCGCACCGATATCACGGTATCAGTTAGGTATGTACTGTTAGGTCTGATGCGATTTTGGTATGATTAGTTTATCGTACAGTTACTCATACTATCCAGATTAATCCTTAGATCATTTACATATTTGATGGGTAATGCGATCTCCATCAGACTCGCGTAAATAGCCAGATTTTGGCTTTCCTCAAATTCTACAATGCAGCCAGAAACTTTATTTAGAAGTTACAAGATGACTGAAGGATTTGACGTAGTCGTCAGAATAATATAAAAAAAATATCGGCGTCCAACGTACCGTTAATAAGTACAAAATGTGAATATTGATACCCTATGAGCAAGCACGAAAGGCTACATGATCGTAGGGACCGGCCGGGCGCGAGGAGCGCACACCAGTCGCGATAACGCTGATAACAAATAAATATCTACTAAGTACGCTCTGCTATCGGATCTCCAGTTATTATTACAAAATTTCGACCAAAAATGCTGAACGATAAACTAAAAGCATGTCTACTACACAGAAATTGACACAAAGAGTTACCTAGCTCTAGCGCGACTAAATTATTTTATTGTAATCATTTATTTCAGATAATTTAAAGCATTAAATACAACAGTCTACATTTTTTATAAAAGAAAAAGCTTCAAGTAATTAAGTATGTTAGCATTAGTTACTGCTATGATTACAATTGAATGTATGCTCTCTATGCGATAAATATTGTCATACAAAGGTCCACATCCATCTCCGCTTCCACAATGTCAAACTACAGTATAATACCTACAATATTATTTTTATCACATTTTGTCATAGTAGGTATAGTTGTAATTAGGAAATTAGTAGCTACTTATTAAACTCGGTGAAAATATTTTTTGAAAGAACTATTTCTCTTCAAATCAACGAAAAAGTTAACGTTATGAGAGGCTTCTGGCTCGTAGTAGGTAACTAGGTATACATATACGTAAAACAGTATTTTTAATCTAACTCGAATTTTAATTATTAAGTAATCTATGTATAGCAGTTTCAAAGAAGAAATAATTTTATTATCAGTTTAAATAACAAGACAAACATATTTTTTTTGGTATGGTATTTGCAAGTAGTTAATTAACATCCGAAACTTAATTTTTATTGAACATACAAAAATGTCACTGTGTTATTAAGTTGTGATTGACGATATCAGACCGAAGAGGTGAGAACATCAAGTGTTCTGTCATCTCGCAGATATTGACATCTGCGTTGAGGCTGTCATGCTAAGCTTACAACCGATTTACTATCTGCCGTTCATCGGGTATATCTAAAATGACTTCACTGCCCTAGATATTAAGTCTTAAATCATATTCGATTGACTGAATATTATCTTGAGTTTGTATTTGAACCACTATCATACATTATTTGCTATCTGATATCAACCTCTCGTCGCTCTCGATTGACAGTGATGCTTCACAGTTCTCATGTGATTTCCCATGAAACAGAATTGTCCTTATGTCAAGAAAAAGGGCGGGCAGTTTGAAACTACTGGGTCAGACTCAGATTCACGTCTGTCTTTCAGGCCAACTGAACAGAAAACGTAATAGTAATTATTAATTATTTGTTGTGGGTCTCTTTTTAACTGGTTAGTAAAGTAACGTATTTTAGTGAACAGAAAAACATAATATTCGATTAGTCAAAAAGGCTAGTTGGTCAGCAAACATTTCTAAATAAATCAGCAGCTAATTACATTATGAACTGCTTTAATTTATGTAGGTACACTCAACTAGGTAAATGTTTGAGCTTCAAGGATGCACCTACATTTAATCAAATTTTAAGAAGCTCACGGAAGACTGGCAGAATTTTCAATTTTGGTTGCCTAAAAAAAATTGCATTATTGCTATTAAGAACGGGCGCAACTCTTACAAAGATCGGTGCTATGTTTACTTGAGTGGTTGTATTTAGTCAATATCAATATATGTATATAATCAATTTGTTTTATTACCATCTAACTAACTAACTCGACATGTTTCGGGCTAATCCGTAGCCCTTCTTCTTGGAGTCAAAGAAAAAGGGCTAAAAAGAAGGGCTAAAAAAGAAGAAGAAGGGCTAAAGTTCTTTGACTTCACGAAGAAGGGCTACGGATTAGCCCGGAACATGTTGAGTTAAACTCCTTTTAAGATGTGAGTAATCCGTTTATTTTCACTATAAGTGAGTCTTTCATGTTTATACGATGTACACGATTAGCCCAAGCAGCTTGTTAGAAAATTATAAGCCAGGAAACATTTCTAAATCAATTTATGCCTATCAGATAAACTTCTTAAATAGACATTATTTTCTTTTCTGCTGACCAATTGTAAACCGTAACCAGACACGTAACTTTACGAGCTGACTGCATCTTACAGCTTAGAACAAGAGTTACAGCTTGAGTATTTGATATTTATTTTAACTTTTTCACCCGACTGTCGAAGGAGGATTATGTTTTTCGAGCGTACGTATTTACGTATTGTATGCATGTATGTAACATTCTTTGGCACGCCCAGCAGCCTAAACGGCAAAATGGATTTTGAAGTGTGAGGTGTCATTAGATTCGCCTCAGTTCCGCGAGTGACATAGGGTATATATTTTCCCGGAATTCCCATGGAAACGGGAATTAGGGCGTTTGTGCACTACAATGAATTTTACTGTCCGGAAGTCTGAGTTTTCATGGTCCGTTTTTTTTCATGCCTTAAAATTTAAGGCATAGGACTGCCGGGCAGTAATAGTAGATTGTTCAACAAGGGACTAAAACAAGCCATAATGACACGAGATATTTAGCCACCCGAGCCAGCGAGGGAGGCTATAATTCGAGTTGTCATTATGGTAGTTTAGTCCCGCGTTAAACACTCTACTTTTCACTTTGAATGCGAGGAAAAAAACGACGTACAAAATTACTTTTTTACAACGTATGCTCAATACGAGCAATGGACATCTGTTCAAAATTCAAATAGCAAAAAAAAAACCGCTGTCTTTTCTTTTCTTTTATATTTTTTTGTAAAGTGACGCTTTAAATGCTTGAATAATTAGCCAACAGATTCTAACTTAAAGACTATGTTAAAACTAATTGGACTATGCATGTAAGAATGATAATTGTTCATTCATTAGAATCGGCAAATAAATTAACCTAATTGATCTAAGTTCACACACAAAATATATTGTTAACTGAAACACTTACCCGTGAATAAAGAAACGACTTTTTAAGTTTATTTTCTATATGCCAATTCTTTGTTAAATTATATCTAATTATACTTTCTATTTACTATTAAATGCAACTGACATCGCATTATTTTGAAGTCACGCCATATTAACATTCAAACGTAACTGCTCTATCTACCGTACACTCCAGCACTGCTTTGCCGACAGTGCGGATTGCTATTTTATCGACAGAGCAGGGAACTGCTTTGCCGACAGCGTTTTAAAAAAAAAACAAATTAAAAACACCTAAGCTAAAGGAAATCTTTCTTTACGTGCAAAATAAAATGAATTCATCTTTAATATTTTATAATTAAATAGATTAATATTCATAATTATTCAATGTGTTTCACGAAATTATTATTTTTTAAATATTTTTTATACAGTTGTCATTTTGAGGTTATTTCCACGCCCTAAAGGCTTCCACAGACCGAAGCGCAGGGCGCTACAGTGCGTCCGCAGCGCGCTTCGGTCTGTGGAAAGCTTTAAAATTGTCTATACCCAGTTACTGAAAATGGCGGTAATCCTCCATTCACAAACACCGTGATTGGCAGTTTAGGGGTTTCCATAGTCAATTAAAAAAATTTTACTTTAATCCCTTGAGATCAAAAAAGAGCTTTAGTCCCGATATGCAGAGACTAATGTAACATTTTAAGAGCATGAGAAGTGAAAAATTCATTGTAGCGCACAAGCGCCCTATACATTTAATGGCGTGCCATATCGGACCGGTAAAAATTCGGACTGCCGGACAGTAATAGTACATTACTGCAGCGGCCGCGAAATAGGGGATTGCCGGCCGAGTAGTTATAGATGGCCGAGTGTTAACGAGGCCATCTAGAGATACGAGGCCGGCAATCCCTGTTCGTGGCCAAGGCTTGTATAGAGCTTTTCTCAAACATGCATCACCATCACCACCATCATCATCATCACCATCATGATCATCATCAACATCATCATCAACATCATCGTCATCACCATCACCATCATCATCATAATCATCATCATCATCATCATCATCATCTCATCATCATCAACATCATCATCACCATCTCATCATCACCATCATCATCATCATCATCTCATCATCATCATCATCGCCATCATCACCATCATCATCATCACCATCATCATCATCATCACCATCATCATCATCATCATCTCATCATCATCAACATCATCATCACCATCTCATCATCACCATCATCATCATCATCATCTCATCATCATCATCATCGCCATCATCACCATCATCATCATCACCATCATCATCATCATCACCATCATCATCATCATCATCATCACCATCATCATCACACCATCATCATCATCATCATCATCTTACCTTACCTTAAATAAGCGTAGTGGCAGAATGTCTTAATGAACCAAAACGCAAATATTGCTTATAGTTTTTTTTTTTAATGGCTAAATGCTATGATGCCATAGACCTATAAACGTCATGGTATGAAACAATAGACGATCACTTTGCTGGCCTTGGCCAGCAAAGTTGTATGAAATTCCATTATTGACCTCTCGTCTAGGCGGTCCCCCACCACCGGCTGCACCTGCACCTGCAACGTGACACTTCGTGGCGTATTATAAGGAACATAACGTCAATATTTCATAGCATGTTTGAGAAAAATTCATTGTAGTGCACAAACGCTCTTAGAATCACACAGACGGGTTTTTTCATCCAGTATTAAAATAATAGTTATTAACAGGTGGTATGCATGCCTGCACAAATAATATAAAAAAGGTCTAGACTGAGCGACAAATCTACGGACAATGAAGTGATCCTGATCCTATAAGGGTACCTGAGAAAGTACACAAACAAATCCTTTAAAACAAGGATCATGAAAACTGCGTCCTACCTATTGTGTTCGGTCCTTAGCCAAGGTAAACTGTTAAGTACTTCCTCCGCCACAACAGCAGCAACCATAATGTGCACATGCAAAAGTTCATGTGTATAAAAGGTACTAATTTACTACATCAAATAAGTATAACAATTATGATAACTATTTTTATTATTTGCTGTTAAATCGGCCACAGTAATAAATAAAAAATAAAATAAAAATAAATAAAGAAAGTAATCCGTGAAAATTTTAAGTTTCAAGGAAAGTATTACGGTTCAAGAGATACCGTTGCTTAACCTCAACGATTGATTAGGATTACGTACTTTAAATAAAGACTAATTAAGTACTTATCTATATTTTTTTATGATTTAGTTACAAATGTACCTATAGTTTTCAGATTTTCGTCTATACTTGTAGTATAAAACGATAATATCGTCAACTACTACAAGTTTTGCCAAATTTCATAGTTCTAGGTCAACGGGGAATACCTACCCTATAAATTTTGATTCCCTCGAGAGTGTCGAAATGTACGTACTTTGCAGCATAAACGGCCGTTTATTTTTTTGCCATTAACTTCGAAGTTTGATTTTTCACAGCTTCAATGGACTGTAGACCTGAGTATACGGTTTTAATTTCAGCTTGATACCTCCACGCGTTCCCGAGATAAAGGGTTTTGGCAGACGGAAGGACGGACAATAACAAAATTGCAAACGGATTTTTAAATCAAAAAGGTACTAGAAACCATGCCTTTTCAACGATACCATACTCTATCAATTTAGACGTGAAAAAACATTATCTTCAAGGGTATACCTACGTAACCTTTAAAATTACAGCTTTCGGACACTGACAGTCTCTAAACTAAGCCGCGGATTTACAAATGCAAAATTATAAAGATTCCTAGCAGCAGGACTCTGGAGCCCAAAAATATGAGAAATACATTTGTATTGTGTACTATACTATTGTGTACTGTATTTTTGCAATATTTTTATAGAATCATGCATAAATTTACTAATACAAAAGTTTTTTGCTTTACTTAGCCTAAGCACCTTGTTGTTATTAGGTACATAATATTATCAATAGTTAGTTCAAAATTTAGTAGCAAAATCAGATAAACAATATTATGAATCATTAGATTCCATGCGGTACTTGTACATAAATGTTAGAGGGATGGAATAAGTAGAGTTATTCTGAAATATTTATCGCGAAGGCGTCAAGTGCGGCAAGATAAGACAAGCCGTGTTTGTGCACATACTACTCGTAGTACTGACGATCAATTGCTTTGAAAACGTAACATTTACTACCCCTACCAGTTCGCAACACCAGGCGATGGGTTCAAATTAAAAAGGCTTTCTTCGACCTATCATATGCAAACTGCTTTAAATTATTTACAAGACCAGTGGCAGAGAGATACTTACATAATTATAAGGCGATAAGATATTGAGTATATTACGTACTTTCCTGATACCTGTTTTCTGTTTGTAGGTAACCTACCTAGCTAGTTAGTCCTATACTCTTAATATTCCGGTCATGCATGGAATAAAGTACTCTAGACACCCTTATTCGACGGCTATGACGAGAAATCTAATGAAATCTTCATGTTTAAAATCCAAAAGTCAAAAGGCTATCGACATAGTCGTATCAAGGCCACGCAGGAATAAATAACCCGGACATGACTAGCCCATAAGTGTATAATATAGGAATGCCTAGATAGGAATATGTGTCATACGTTGTACTGCTGAAAGCTGTCATATGACTCATGCTTAGTATGAACCACAACAGCTACACTACCTATGTTAGGTATCTTGATTTCAATAGCCATGAGCAGTTGGAATAATATTTATAAAGTCAGGAAGACTCTTATAGAGTCATAAGAGTCTTCCTGACTTTATCAATATTATCTCGGGATCTCGGGACTTCTTCCCTTAGAATAAAATTGAATAAGTAAGTATTATTTCAATGTTAGGTACCTATGCTTTAGAAATTACCAATGATGTTACAATCTGAATATTTTCCGATATGTAAGAGTATATTTACATATTTGTCCGTTTGATACTTTAATTTCAATGACTAATTTCACAATAAGCTGTCGCTTATTACGACGAATATGCTTCTGTTTCCTTTGGAGGATGCGTAGCCCAAATCGTTTAGGGTAAATAACGCAGCATTGGGTATTCATGTAAATATATATCAAACCAATTCTAAGGTCCTTTGGTGTTATTTTTTTTATTAGAAATATTTATTAATCAATAAATTTTAATTTTAGTACGTTAGTTAATACTACCGAGATTAATACTATTTAGTGCTGTTCTGCAAAATGAGTTTTGGATTGTTCGTCCGATATCTGAAAGAGGTAATTAATTTACCTATAGGGATTGCTTCAGGGAACTAGACACAAACATCGCCCCGCGATTAACATTATCGACAGCAGGTACGTAATTAGAGCGATGATCGATGTCTCAAGTAAGCCTCTAATTGATAAGATAACGGTTTGAGCGCATTACCAGGTTCGCTATCAGCGTTTTTATTGTTAAGATACATATCGTAAAATTATTATTATATGTATATAATTGCTTTAAAATTCGTCGATAAATAAAAGGAAAGCTTATACACCGTAAATTTTGTAAGCCTAAACGGTGAGCATTGATAAAGCAATTTATGTTTCAATAAATTCATGTGTTAGGCGAAAAAAAAATAAGGAATCACTTTGTTGTAACTCTCCACATTCATCGTCATTTTTCTGATCGTCGGTATATATTGTAGGTTGAAGTTACTGAGGTGCCCATCATTCCCTTATCGCTAATAGTAAAATTATAAGGACTGTACAAATTGTATATGAATAAATCGACAATATTGTATACTTAGGTACTTATGATGTATATAAGGGACCAAGGTGTGGAATATTTCATCTGTTTTAGTATGTATATACCAAAAAATCATAAGTTAACAAACCTTATGTCAATTCGCGTAAGTGTTAATAATGAGGTGTATAAAATTAAATCCGTAATATTTCGGCACGCCTTTAACGCCGTTCACTTTGAACATTGACCAATGGATGGAGACATTTTGTCAAGCACAAATAAAAAAAAATTGAAAACATTAGACAAATTAACCCAATCAGCGTCTTAAATATTCCGGTTTCATTTTGAAACTCCTTGTTTAGTCATATACACGTAGTCACGTAGACTTAAACCGTTTGAAGAGTGTTCTCAAACTTATAATTGGTGTTATTCAGTAAGTTCTTAGCATCGCATGCTGGCACTCCGTCCGAAGCATGAATAGATAAAATTATAAGCTTCACACTATCTGCCAGTGATTATTAAGATTCTGACAATATAAATAAATCTTCACGATATAAGGTCCTTTATTTATTATACCAAGCGTTACTTTGCGGAGGTCTAAGCTATAGGTATCCATGTAATAAAATGAAGAAAAAACATATGTGATTTTCCTACTAACGTCGATAAGCCAAAGGCTACTAGAAACACAGGGAAGCTTAAAGTTCCATCTTACAGACTGGCTAAAACTAAAAGGTCGTTTCTGGGAAGATGCATACGTTTTTATAATAAAATTCCGAAAACAATAACCGAACAAACTGATACAAAATTCAAATCCATTGTGAAGAAGACATTAATATCTAAGGCGTACTATAAAATTAATGACTATTATCATGGACAGGGATGTTTGGAAATATTTCCGATCCGCATTGGCGATCCCTAGTCACAAATAGCGTATCTACTGTGTTAAAAAATTTAATTGTATTAAATACTTTCGATATATGTAATTTAATAACAATGTAGATCTGATTGAAAAAAATATACCTTGTTGAGTTTCTTGCCGGTTGAGATTCTTCGACGTTCATAGGAGCATCAATTGATGCCTAAATTGAATAAATAATTTTGACTTTGACTTTGAATGAATTATTTTCTTCGATATTATTTTACTATTTCACGTCTACGCGTCACGCACAAGCATGATATTTGACTTAAACTGTCAGTCAATTGAAATTGAAAACCTTGTATTTACAATGTCTTTAATTTTCATTTTCCCTCATCAAATACTTACTGCTATATCCGTGTGTTATTTAATCAATACTTACCAAAACACTATCCTAAAACATTAAAACAATAAACAAGTGCAAGAGTATTGGATATTTCATTAAATGGTTTATTTAAATTGTTCGCAATTTCAATTGACAGCGATTTTAACTGGTTTTAGTTTTTGAAATGGATTGTTAATAAACAGATTTATGCATAATACTGATAATACCGCAAATAGCTACCTAATAACTTTTTCATAGACTACATAATGAAGTTAAAATAAGGACAAGATAAGATCAGTAAATTTTGATAAAAAAAATGTTTTGTGTTCAGATAAAAACTCTAAGGTCAATCCTAAAAAAACAGAATCATGGTTCAAGATTCAAAACCGCCAGAAATAACTATTTTTGAAGGACAAAATCTGGAGTAGGTATTAAGTACATAGTGAACGCCTGCATACCTGCTAAATCGAGGAGATGGTTAATTTACAAATAAGTCAGTAAGAAGTCAGTAAGAAAGGTCAGTAAGAATAGGGCTCCCTCGACTTAAATAGCTGATTTAAATGTATGGTGTGATACCTATATCGTATAGAGTATGATTACAAAACACAAAACAATATTTAAAACTCCCAGACACTTCCTTGAGGCCATAACATAATTTCCGCTAGATGATCTAAATCTTCGAAAAAATATTATACTAATAACATTCCGATACTACCTAGACTTTCATATATGTTACTTAAGGAACTATGTCAAAACTATATTATTACTAGCTCAACAGCGGACGGAGTAGCAACCCCGCAACTCCGTCCGCGAAGAATAAGTCGTTTCGGAGGAGTTCGATAACAAACACCGTGACACGAGATTTTTATATATTAGACTAGCTGGTACCCGCGACTTCATCCGCGCAGTAAAGCTTCTTCATTTCTTTCATTGAATAAAACAAAAATCCGGCAACGGCAACTTCCAAAAATCCATCGTCTCATCATCATTGGTAATTACTTAGTGAATATAATGAATCCCGTTTATTCCCCTATCCCGTGGGAATTTCAACATATCTATCCTTTTTTGTTGCTCGATATTGATAACGTCAACAGGTAGACGCTTGAAATACTTATTCACAGAATATTTAGTTATACATTCACTTTAAAAATAAATTATTAAATTAAAATAAAACAAATACTTAAGGGGGGCTCCCATACAAAAACGTGATTTTTTGCCGTTTTTATAGATAATGGTACGGAACCCTTCGTGCGCGAGTCCGACTCGCACTTGGCCGGTTTCTTCAACATTTTGGCAAAAACTCTAAATCTTTTACATACCCCACGCAAACTGCGGTTTGCCGATGCCTGCTTTAGTATAGCATTTATAATTATGGTTTTGTATGACTCGTAAGTTTTATATCTTACTATATTAGTACAAAACATGTTAGGTATGTGGAGCATTAGGTAATGTAATACTTAATTAGTGAAAAAAAAATTAAAATCAAGCTCGAAGTTGAATTGAATCCCACGGACAAAAAAACCAACAAAGTTTAGACTATATTTTCCTATCCTACGGGAGTTTCGCTTTTTTGCCATCTGTCCTTTTATTGACTTTACTTGTTTCTTATTTCGATCACTTAAAACCTTGGAAGAAGTGGTTTAAATTTGACTTTCAATATTTTACCCGTACTAACACGGCAAGTCACCTTAATGAAAAACGTACCTACAAAGACTTTTATTTAAATAGAAGCAAATTATTGTACCTTCTGGTTTCATTAATTCTCATTAAACGCGTGATATACACCAATCATGGGTTACTATTACTACACTTCAGAACCACTTGCTCGAAAAATAAACTAGATTTAGTGTTAAGCTCAGCTTAATAGTAACAATAGTACATTACTGCAGAGGCTGCGATACCTATAGCGGATTGCCGGCCGAGAAGATATACGAGGCTGGTTTGTGGCAGAGGCTTGTATAGAGCTTTTCTCAAACATGCAATGAAATAAATTAAAAAAAAATCTCCAAAAAAAGCAAGTTTATTTCTAGAGGAATGTCATAATGTACCAAAAAGCAAATATTGCGTATAGTTTTTTAATGGCCGTGTCACTCCGTGTGGAATGGAAATTAAAAAATATGACTTTGCCGGCCTAGGCCGGCAATGTTGTATGACATTCCATTATTGACCTCTCGTCTAGCCGCACCTGCAACGTGATACTTCGCGGCCTCTTATATATATGGAACATAACATCAATATTTCATTGCAAGGTTGAGAAATAGGACATTGTGCATCAAGGGCCGTAAGTAGGGGATTACTAACGAGAGTCTATTAGAAGCCCGACTTTAATGACTCGGACGGATTTTAATGACTCGAGTTTGTAATCCCCTTACTGCCCGTGATACACACAATGATTTTCATCACATTGCGAGGAAAAAAATCGAAAAATAAAATTATTTTGTCTCTAATCACTTAAATTGAATGAAATATTGGCTACCCGCCAATACAGATTGTCACTTTTTCGAGTCATCTACCATAGATAATGTAAACTGTGTTTAGTTTAGAATTCGAATGGTCATACGGCCAGATTCTGCCAACATGTTAAAAAAATAGTTACTTTAATTATTGCAAAACTATTTGATATAAATTTAAAATATAAAAATAACGAAGTTTCATGAAGCATAGATAAGTTTTGTGTTGTAAAATTGGGTTATAGCAAGGATGATATAGACTGGATTAGCAATCGCCATAGTACAGATCGGCCGAAGAAAAATAGTTCGATTATTAAATCTAGATGGCGCTGAATATAGCCCGAGGGTTTGAAAGCAAAAGAATAAGACTACAGATATTTCATATTACTGCAAATGTATTATTATGCAATATTTTTGAAAAATAATACATTTGTAGTAATATGAAACGTCTGTAGTCTTATTGTTTTGCTTTCAAAGCCTCGGGCTATATTTCAGCGCCATCTAAATTTAATAATCGAAGTATTTTTCTGCGGACGATCTGTACTAAGGCGATTGCTAATCCAGTCTATATCATCCTTGGTTATAGCTAAGTTTTAATGATATAAATAAAACGTTGGCTGACTTGAAACCTCCTTAGTCTGAAATGACATACCTACTAACTTGTTTGCAAATTTTAAAACTAAAGATAGAACTCCCTTGGGAAAAAAAACTGTACGTAAATCCATAACTCTCTTAAGAACAAATTAGGCCTTTATCATTTAGTATACAGCCACGGAATAACACCATTGACGAGCAAGTGTGATGAAAAATAAATTTATTTGTCAATCTTAAACCAGGTTTAACTACTACACATAGATATTTTTTGCAGCAAGTAGCCATTCAAAGTCTATGTCGAAATATCTTTATTCAATTTAGGCTATAACCTAAATTGAATAGCACTATGCATTGAGCACTATGCACTTCTGAATGTTGAATAATCACCACCGGTTCGGAAAAACCTTGTCATCTGGCAAGAAACTCAACAAGGTATATTTTTTACAAAACAGATCTACAACCACAATGTTATAATAGGTAATTAATTAGATCCAAAGTATTTCTTTAACTGAGCATTTTTTTTAAACACAGTGGATACTCTATTTGGAACTAAGAATTGCCAATGTTGTTCGAAATTATTTTGAAACATTAATGTTATAACATGTCTTAAATATTAGTGTCCTATTGACAATGACTTTGAATTTTGTATTTTTTCATTATTTATTACATATATTAAAGTTGAAATGCCATTAAATAATCTTTGAATGCTGTCACAAAAATCTGTTTTTTTTTCAGAAGAATTTTACAGTATAAAATAGGATGGTCACAAGGTTCCACATTGTCCCTTTTTTGAGTAATTTTAGCATCAAAATTTAATTTACTTCGTACCTACTTAGTCGTACTTAGTTTGTAGAATCTGCGTCAAAAACTTATAAACAATGATTTCTGTTCACGACTTCGAAGGGTCACTGCGTCTAAATATGATGAATTTTATTTATGTTAACAGTAAAGTAGGCTATAATCAATCAATAAACAACCATAAATACCATAATCTTTGTAGCAGTCTATCTTACCACACTAGGTACTAAACGTAAGCCTCTTATTTATTTCGCCATGACTTTGAATCCTTGGCTTTTCAGCAACTGCCAAACACGACTACAGTCCTTGTCCTTTTTTGTTGAAGTTATTCAGAAATAATGGATTGCTTCGTATGAAACTTTCCACTGATTACCAATGCGCGTGAAATTTTCAAGTGGGACCCACGAACAAAGATGCATTGCGTAGTTAGGTACATAGGTACATGAGCGAAGTGACAGTCCGACGAGAGATTAAAACGTATCTAAGTACATCCAAAGAGAAAGAAACAAAATTTTACCTACTTTATTCATACGCACTCACCCGGGAATTAAAATCATCAACGGTCTCGCATATTTGGTTTCAAATGAGAGAGATACTGAGCCATGAAGCAAACCTGTCGTTAGTCTCACTTCTCGATCCCACGAAACATATAGGAAAGTTGAGGATATTCGTAGTTACATCTCAGAATGAGAATAGCGCATCAATAAATGGAAATGGGTGAGACGTGCAGGACACGATGGAATCGAAGAAGATGGAGATTTTTCACGTGATTAAATCGAAGTTCTGTGAGCAGACCTACAGTGCTGGCTCGTTGATTAGATGATATCTGGTTGCCGGCTGGAAATAGTCTACTAATCCTGACATGAAGCATTAGCTGTGAAAACTGTGATTTGCTGACGGTTGATACAAAAGTTCTTCTGAGAACGTTAATATCCGTATACCTACCTACCAAATCTGTATTTTGCTCTAATTAAGAAATTGAAACACAATTTTACTTTCATGCCATTGGTTTAGTCGCACAGTTTCGTTACATGGAAATTGATCTTGGTTTTTTCAGGTATATAGACCTACAGCAGTAGTTGTAGCGGTAGGGTACTTTTTTATAAAAACAAAAACTAATTTAAGTGTACCTACTGATACGCTAAAAATCTATCTCTTATATCTATACCTATGGAAAGCATTATGAAAACCTTTAACCACTCCGACGCGCTACGTGCTGAAAAACGTTACGGTGACGTGAGGCGGGTGCGCTCAGCCAATCACGCGCACGCACACACACTGACGCAGCCAGCGCGCCCCCCGCCGCGCGTTCCCTGCCGCGCCCCTCCGTCGCCTCATCACCTCGGAAAGCTCAGCACACCTGGAAAACTGACATAGATCACAGCGCCTGAGACCAGAGCAACGCCCGCGCCGCGGCCACTCGTCGACTATCTCTCGGATAATAGATTCGACGATTTCGTGAAGTGATAGTGATATCAGAAAGATGTGCTAGTTCTAAAGTTACACCAAAGATTTATTTAAGTTTGTAGATAATTAAAAACTGCTGAGACTCTTGATAAAGGTAAGTGTCATATTAACTTATTTACTCCGAGCTGTTTTTGGTTATGTCTGATTTACGTTCCATTAAAAATATCAATATCAGATACCAATCAACTTTATAAAAATGGTAATGCTAAGTCAGAAATAATAAAGCCAGTAAACGTTTTTAGTTGTATGGGGGGGTTAAAATAAACCTAATATGAAAAATCTGAATCGACGACTCTCATCATAAAAAAAATAATATTCAGTGAATAAAATAAATTAAAGTAAATATTATGCCTTCTAAAAACTTTGCAAGCAAATAAAAAGTCTATGAAGGATAACATCACATAGGTACAATATAATATCACATACCTGAAAAACGGAAACGATATTTCCATTGTGTGTCTGCCATAGAGGGCTCTTAAGTGGAAAAGCCGTAGTAAATCACTTCACTTGTTTATTCCACACATCAATTGACATCATTTAGGTAAATTGTTATTTATTCACTTTGTTATCTTTGATTCATTATTTTTAACTAAGGTTATATCTACATATTGAGTTCTATTTTTAATTGTTAAGCTGAATATGCGAATTTGTATGACATTTATAATGAGATAGTTCGTAAAACCTTACAAGTTTGACATTTATGTAGAATACTTCACTTACGTTAGTATTTAATCTTATCTTATGTTTTTATGTAGATAAATAAAAAAATACTCTTATTCAACAACATTTAAATAAAATCAAAAAGTTTCATACGTGCCTAATATAAAAAAGGCTATTCTAACCAAAACTTAAGGACAATTTTATCAATATCTGTAATTTTCTTAGACTCAACTCTTAGCTTTAATTTTTCCGTTCAAAGTGTTAAGAAATTTTATCATTCATAAATCAATCGCTTCATTTAGTACGCTCTGCGAATTCTCCGTAAGCTATTTATCATGCGAAAGTCCCTGACTGCCTGAGCAAAATGTTGTGACTCTATGCGAATTAATATGGCGCTGAAAGTTAAGAGCATTTTATTGAGTCAGAACATTGAGCCAACATCAAAAATGATCATTTCCTAGCAATATCTTAGTAAACCTCGGTAAACACGGCGAATGTTTTTCTCAAAAATGCCCATAACTACTCCTACATGTATCAACTGCTTTTCTTCCGTATTTATCTGCTTTTATGTACACGGGCTTGTATTGTTGCGGAGAAAAACTGATTTGTGTCCAAACGTGGAACATTTGCCCATTAAGTAAAAGTAATAATGATACGCAGTAGTAATAGTGTCAAAGTATCAATGATACACGATAGGGAAGTTATTGCAAAATGTATTGTATAAAGGTAGGTACTAAAGCAGTGACGGTCATGGGCTTAGATATTTTACTAGCCGGAATTTCAATGATTCTTAGTAGACTATTCTAGTTTTCAGCCACCAATATACAGTTAAGACAACCAGACATTTTCTATACGTAGAATTATATTTTTATGAATAGATTCTCCAGTTTTGTCGACGCACTAAATGTGTCATTCAAATAAATAATGAAATACTCATAGCAAACAAAATAAATAATGAATAAACATAACAATTAACATTAATAACTATAATATCAGTTAGCAAAATTTTATCCTGGCAATTATTTGGTCCTTCATTCCAATATTACTTCATCGTATCCAGTATTTCTTTATGTATCAGTTGCTTTTGAAATTTCAGTCGACATAATTTACTTCTTGAATAATTTACACCCTGAGCGGTGGAGTCAAAGATTAATAAAATAAGTATTAATTTTATGTAGAAAATGCCAGTCAGTACTTTGAAGAAGTTAACGGAAAATGGCGTCTAATGTCTAATACATGGCGGCTTTGCGCCTTTTTTAGGGTTCCGTACCCAAAGGGTAAAAACGGAAACCCTATTACTGAGGCTCCGCTGTCCGTCCGTCTGTCCGTGTGTCCGTCTCTCCGTCTGTCACCAGGCTGTATCTCGGGAACCGTGGTAGCTAGAGAGTTGAAATTTTCACAAATGATGTATTTCGGTTACCGCTATAACAACAAATACTAAAAAATGGAATTAAATAACTATTTAAGGGGGCTCCCATGCAACAAACATGATTTTTACCCGTTTCCGCTCGATATTGATAACGGCAACAGGTAGACACTTGAAATATTCACAGAATATTACAGACTTTAAAAATAAATCATTAAATTAAAATAAAAAAAATATTTAAGGGGGCTCCCATACAACTAACGTGATTTTTATAGATTTTGGCCGGTTTTTTTTATATAATGCAATTACCTTGTTACTTACTACTTGTTAGTTACTTTTGTTTAAAAAAAAGAATGCATTTTATCACGGCGACGCTACGTGGCACGGAGGCGTTACGCCGCACTGTCGCTTATCCCCTATATAAAAATTTACTCATTTGAAGAGAAAAAAGATTTTTAATAAGTAAGAAAATTGTTTAAAGAGTGGCCGCCCCATTGATATCTAGCAAGTAGTCTATTTCATAATAATTGTAAGAAACTTGGCACTCATCTAAACATTGAAGCTAATTGTAGTGAAATAAAATACTTACTAAAATAAATTAGGAAAGTATTATTTTTGTAGCTTATCCTAAACTGAACGAAAATGTTTTAATGGAATAGAACTAGCCTTTTTTTAACTACGTACCTCAGAAAGTTACAGGACAACGATTGCACAAAATGAAACACAAACAGCTGGTAAAAATAATGTGAC
Organism: Archips xylosteana; assembly: GCA_947563465.1. Taxonomy (NCBI): domain Eukaryota; kingdom Metazoa; phylum Arthropoda; class Insecta; order Lepidoptera; family Tortricidae; genus Archips; species Archips xylosteana. Next base: position 27,354,411 of record OX387343.1, on the reverse strand, counting down.
CAGCTCGGCTTGAGTACAATGTAGGTAATGCAGTGTGTATTATAATCAATACATCGAATAGATTTGTAATGATACCAATACTTTTGCCTCAGTGGATCCGCCCTAGAACCTGAACATAACTGTATTTTTCAGTACTTAGGTAGAGTAGACCTATCTTTTAGTTTTCATTCCAATGTCACATTACTATGAACTTACGTAAAAAAATATTTGTGTGTAACTGAAAAAAGAAAATGTTACGTTTTTAAAAGAAAAGTTACTTATATACGCGTATTATTTAATAGATAGCTCAGTAAAGGCGCAACAGATTGTTACTATGATGAAGCACTAATAAACAGTTGTTATCAGAAGATGTAATTCCTGGTGTGGTTATCGCGTACCATCAGTGTGTCGAGCAAACACCGAGCTCGCCATAAACTGCCGGCGCAGGCGCAGGGTTCAGCCGGGGCGGAAATACCGCGACCAAATTTATCCAAAAACACACCTAAACTCATCATGTTTTACTCTAACTTACAAAATACAAAACTCCACTTTTAAAACCAAAACCGTCTCTAAAGTTAAGGTATAGAATTGAGTTTGCCCAACACGCACTTATATTGACTTGCGCTAAGCACACAGCGCCCGAACTTTCCGTTCGTCACCTCACGCCGCAGTTGCAACCGACTTGCGACGGCTTAGAAACTAAATGTAGATTAAAAACTGATTATAATTATAAATCAAACCTCTCATTTCACTGAACCGTAAATAACACAAGTTCTTTTTGAATTAATGCCACTTTATAAAAATAAAAATGCATTTTAGGTAGGTACACATTACGAATACCTGTATAGTAAATTAGATTGCATAACAAAGTACAACTTATATTACAAGCGGAACTCCCTTTCTAGTTAATATAACTGAAGCGAGAGTTCCGCTTGTAATATTAGTTGTATTTTGTTATGCAATTGGGCCCTGGTGTAGATTAGATCATCAGATTGTTATACTTTGATTTCTGATGAAAACCTAGATACGCTTGTTACAATTTAGATAGCTATTTAACTACTCAGCTTAAAGTCAGTGACACGCTGGTGTCAACAACGGCCCATAGACTGCGCTGGCGCCGGTTAGCCCCGTGCTGTTTGCATTTCCGCGCCGGCGGAATATCCGGCCCTAACGCCTTTAAAGAAATTTAAACACACACCTCCTTGTGTGACGTAAAACGACTACAAATTTGGAATAACGAAAAACGTTCTTGCAGTATCAGCATGGAGACCGAATCGAATGCCGCTATAGGTAACAACGAGGACCAGCAGGAACTACAAGCTGCGGCTGAGGCTCTGCAACTAGTCAAGCATGAAGAGCGCCTAGAGCAAGACCGCGCCACGGATAAAAACGCGGGCGCTGCCTCCGAACCACCGGCCCCGAGTCAGCAGGACTCGCCGCAGCCCCAGTCGGTAATCACTTCTCGACGCGCTGTGCGCACTATCACAGCCGCTGGCCATATCACCACCGATGATGCGGACATCAATCCTGAAGATGGCGTTAAAGATGAGCCACCTGAACCACCACCACTAGAACATGAACAAAATGCACAAATGCACCAATATGCACCGAAGATAGAAGAAAATGAAGCGCGGAACGTAGCTCAACAACATTATGATGAGGAAAGACTGCGTTTAGTGGAAGCAGAAACGGCTCGATACTTGGCCTTTAAACAAGAACCTTATAGGACTTTGCCATCTCCAGTAACGGACAAACGCATGCAAGTACAATACGCTCGTGCCCCACAACGTCCTGCGTACAGCAGCAGACCTCTGTCTTTGCGTTACGGTGCACCACATCACGTTATTGTGGCTCAAGACGGTGACCCAGAGGATCACGGACACGACTCTTTTCTTGGAGCTAAAGACAAGCCCGAGCAATTACAATATGCTCAAAACGATGATATTGGTGCGCCCGGAACCAGCGATGGCAGACAATATGGAGCAGTTTTAGGCGACCAAGTATCCGCCTCATCTTCACTCGAAATGATCCAAACTACTTCTTTAAATAGCCAACAAGCAGTGGGAGTTGCATACCAACAAGTTAAATATGAGACAAGAGGCGAAAATGAATTAAGACCAACGACGTATGCCAGTCTGCAGCCGGTGACGTCTGTACACGGAGGGTATGCTTATGCAGGACAGAGCCCACAATATGGTGGGGCTGGAGGATACAGTGCATATGGTGGCGGTGGCAAGGAGCTGCTGACACTTTATGGGGGTGCAGCTGGCGCTACAGCTTCAGGAGCAAGAGGAGACGAGTCCCCACCGAGCCAACTTCTTTACCGGAGTGACCCCACCCTTTCATCTTCATCCTTAACGACGCGCGGCGCACATGTCGTGTATGGGTCTGTTGTGCCGCCATCACAGACTGTCTACGAAGCCCCAGCGAGTCCTAATTCTCAGCAGGTGCATAATTTTAGACATATATAATTAATAAAAAAAATATTAGTTCAAAAAGTTCAATGTAAAATTAAGGCAATTATTTACCTAATTATTATATTTTATTTTCAGGTAACTCTATATACGCATGGTAATGCTGTGCAATATAAAGTTGCCGGGGAGCACTACCTTGGCCAAGGCGGTGGCGTGGAGTACGTGCCGGTGTCGGGCTACGAGGGCAGCCTACTTGTAGAAGGATATGCGGCCCAGGCGCAACCATGGCCTGCTCACAACATGCTTCCTATTGACGATGGTTTTGATCCCAGTAAATATTGTTTTTCACTGTAATACGTTTTTATGTATAAAGGGTGCGTATCACAACATACAAAATAAATTTAATGTCGTAGGTATGGCTGGCATGGGAGAAGTCAAAGAATGTGTGAACTGCGCCGCGGCAACGACTCCACTGTGGCGGCGCGACGGCACTGGTCACTACCTGTGCAACGCTTGCGGCCTTTACACACGCATAAATGGTGTTAACCGACCTCCGCTCAAAGGACAGAAAGCTAAACCACAACAAGCACTGGTATGTACAATATTATATACTGTATAGCCTTCTTTAAAGTCGGATTTTTTGCATATTACAATAGTACATTACTGCAGTGGCCGCGGAATAGGGGATTGCCGGCCGAGTAGTTTTATAGATGGCCGAGTGTTAACGAGGCCATCTAGAGATACGAGGCCGGCAATCCCTGTTCGTGGCCAAGGCTTGTATAGAGCTTTTCTCAAACATGCATCATCATCATCATCACCATCATCATCGTCATCGTCATCGTCGTCGTCATCATCACCATCACCCACCATCATCATCACCATCATCATCACCATCATCATCATCATCACCATCATCATCAACATCATCATTATCATCTCATCCTCATCATCATCATCATCATCACCATCATCATCACACCATCATCATCATCACCACCATCATCATCATCACCATCATCATCATCATCACCATCATCATCACCGCCATCATCAACACCATCACCAAAATCAAAATCACCATCATCATCATCATCTTACCTAAAATAAGCGTAGTGGCAGAATGTCTTAATGAACCAAAACGCAAATATTGCTTATAGTTTTTTTTTAATGGCTAAATGCTATGATGCCATAGACCTATAAACGTCATGGTATGAAACAATAGACGATCACTTTGCTGGCCTTGGCCAGCAATGTTGTATGAAATTCCATTATTGACCTCTCGTCTAGCCGCACACCACGCCGCGCCTGCATTGTGACACATCGTGGCGTATTATAAGGAACATAACGTCAATATTTCATAGCATGTTTGAGAAAATGTGTATTCCCTTTTCAGCCGACGAACGGCAACAGGCGCGTCGGCGTCACCTGCGCCAACTGCCGCACCTCCAACACCACTCTGTGGCGACGCAACAATAACGGCGAGCCCGTCTGTAACGCTTGCGGCCTCTACTACAAACTGCACAACGTGAGTAACACTTGCCAATGCCAATTTACCATCGCGTTTATTTCATTTACAATATTTCTGAATGTGATAAATAGAACTATTCTTAGTTTTCGGGGCCAATTTTTAACAACCATATATTACTTTCACTTCAAATTGTGATTGTCTTAAAATTTTATATCTACAGCTCTAGTGACAATGCAACAATCAAGGACCGTCCCCAAAAAGGGTGTATAATTTTTTTTACAATGGCTTATTTTATTTTTTTCGTTATCATAAACATACACGAGCCGCATCGTAAAACTTAAAAGTAGTAAGTCGGATTAGCAATATTGATTAGCGACACCGCCACTGCGCGAGAGGCTCACATCCATTGATTACGGCGCGCGATTACGCGGCCGCTGAGCTGTGCGGCAGGTATCTAATCGGAGCCCAGTGCAGTCGCAGTTATCAGGGAACTCCTCGGCAAATATTGGGTCTGTATAAAAAAATCAAAACACAGGGTGTCATCTAATCTCGCGAGATAAAACGCGGCCGGGGCTACCGACTGATAGAGAATTATCATCGTACGACCACGAATATTCATAATGAGATAAATAATCTTTTATCAATTATCTCTTCGTATGTAGATACGCTTGTTTAAAGGATGATAGGACCGCGTGGCGGTAGATTACGAGGAGTTCCCCCGTCTGGAAATGACAGTTACACTGGCGATGTCGCGTGGGTAACAGTAACGTACACGGCTTGCGGCGTTATCTTATAATTCCTGCTAAATACGATTAATACCAAACGCGTGGTTCCAGGTGAATCGGCCACTAAGTATGAAGAAAGACGGCATCCAGACCCGCAAGCGTAAGCCGAAGAGTATGGGCGGCGGCGCGCACGGCGTGTCGCGACCCGGGCCGGGCGCGCTCCCTGGTACGTGGCGCTAGAGTACGTACCGAGGCTGTGCGAGGGCTGCGCTCACGCCCGGCCCTCGCGCCCTTTGTTTGTGGCTGGTATGGTAGACATAAGCGCTTGCCGGATAAACAGGTGACGCCGTTCAGGGCACCGCAGGCAAGAGACGTAACAATACAAAGTTACATCCTCCGATGCCTTCCAGAACTGTGTCACCTATAGCCATAAACCATTATCTAAAATGTACAAATAATATTTGGTGTATAATCGCGTCGCTTTAATTACTTATTTGTAGTTAACTTAACCTACTTTTTAATTGTTTGTCGATCGTACTGATTTGTAAACGGAGCGACTTATATTATTTGTCCATGATCACATTATTTGTGCACGGTGATAGTAGTAAGGCTAACGGTGGTGTGTGGTGGTCCGCAGTGGAGGCACACTCGCACAAGGTGCTGCCTCCGCTGTACGCGGCGGTGGAGGCGGGCGCGCCCTTGCTGCTGCTGCCCGCGGCGCGCCACCAGCCCGACATGTGAGTACCTCCCCTCTGTCTTGCCTTTCCCTTCCTCCGAAACACAAACATATCATGTTAAGTACCATATGATACTCAGTTCATAGCCTAACGTACGGGTTGGGTCCTGAAGGCCTTACTTGCATTTAGCCTTGGCATTCAAAACGTCTCAGTAGTGTCCAAGTATGCAAAATGACTTGTTTATCTAATGCCATGATTACAAAATTGTCTAAGTTTCAAGAAGACTTTCTTAGCAAAACGTCTAGGACGTGAACTGCACAAGTAGGCAGAATGACTCAATATTGTATAAGGTCTTGATTGTATTATATTGATAATGAAGGTTATCCAGACCATTTACTTATTGAAACATTGTGACATTAAGTCGTTTTACAGCCCAGTCAGTCAGTCTACTATGTCTTATAGCAATGAGGGCGTTTTACAGACCAAGTCATTTTGCAACGCGGACAAATGTACAACTAAGGTGTTCTTCTCGCCAAGGCTAAATGCAAGTAAGGCCCAGCCCCTTTATTTTCGCCTTGCGTGCATCATACAAAACGACTGGCAATGGAAACAGTGCAAGCAGGGCTCCGCATACAGACAGGCTATGGAGCAGGGCACTTTATCATCTTCTCTGGCTTCTTTGGAATTCAAATACTCATTTCATTTGGTACCGTGTTATGATCAGCTTAACATACTTACATACATAATCAATTAAAGAGAACTTATCTCAACCAAAAAGTACAACATTCAGCTTTTCAATAGCACCAAAAATCATTCAACTTCAACTCGATTTTGCTATGTTAATAATCACGCTATCTATTAAATAAGTCTAGTTTCTTATTTCTAGCTTTACTAACGTAAATTGATATTGTAAATTGCAAGTTGTCATCGTACTCGTTCGTATACCACAATAAAAAAATTCTTACGTTCAAATTCTTAATACCTACAAGTACTTATCAAATTATCGGCAAATTTATCAGTGATATCCATTATACATATCATTTATTTCAATTAGTAAATGTACTTTACATCCACATAATTTAGCAGTTTTATGTTAGGTAGCAGATTTATTTAGCGGCATAGGTAGGTTAGTTAGGTAACAGTGGCGAAGGGCGCTAACAACCCGATTCCACCCGGGCTGACTAAACTTTCGAAGTAACCAAACTCTTTTCTTTTATTACTGCAGTGCTTTTCAAGAAGGGGATAAATAGGTATGTTGTGTACTTGCAAAAATTTTCACGCTCCGCCACTGAGGTAGCATCACGCGGATTTAAGTCATAAAATCACTTTTTTTTAAATATTTATGATGGTTACGATTTGATTTGATTAGGTAACACATGACATTTATAGTCTAGATAATTTTGTTTCTTATAACTATAAATTAAAAATTTAAAAAAACCCCAACGCTATTAGGTCACACATAATGTTTGAAAATAACGTAAATGCCCCTTATGCGTCTAAAATCCCTTCCGCAGCCAACAAAAGTGCTGATAACTTTGAAACGACTGAACCAATTTTTATGAAACATATCTAAGAACCATCGCAAAGAAACCTGCTTTCAAATAAAAAAAATCAAATTGGATCTCTTGTATAAGACAGTGTTCCGCAAAGTGTGTGCCGCGGCACACTGGTGTACCGTGGTCATTAGTTGGTGTGCCGCGGAAAAATAAGGTTATCTCATAAAGCTAATTAGACGGACAGAAAAAAAATACTTACACAGATGTAAATCACGCTGATTCACAATGAAAAATGATTTTTCATTTAAGGTGTACCTCCAAAAATTTCGTTTCCCTTGAACACAAAAAGTTTGCGGAACACTGGTTTAAGAGATACCTATGAATTGACTCAATCAAAGAATTTAATCACAAAAAAAATAAATGATTCCTTTGTGTAACGAGAGTTACCCATATAGTTTGTATGACAGAAAGGAAGCGATCGTTATTTTTTTTTTATTAACCCTTAATTACATTTTTTGGAAAACGACCCTTACGGTGCCACAGACACACACACACAAAAAGAATTAAAAATAATACCTAGAATAAGATTCGAACTTTTAAAAATCGCGTTTTAATAACATCCGATCGCTCGTACTTTCCTCAAAGGAAATGTACCTTTGAATGCACTAATTTCATTAATTTTACAGTTTTTCGGATATGAAAAAGCCAAATGAAAAAGAAATTACCTAATTTCTTATTAATAAACAATCAACAAAGTGTGTTTAATTCAATATGCTTTTTCGCGGTTGTTGAAAGAAACCAAACAATACTAATAAAGTCAGTTATAAAGTCTACTTAAATACAGTACTTACTTCTACTTACTTAATACTATGAAATCCGCACGATATGGTGGCAATTATTATATATGGTAATAATAAGTACGATCAATAGCAAACTATGCGATTGATCAAAACCTGACAACAGTCAAAATACAATGTTTGACGAGGGGCATTAGGAAAATAGAAGCACCGTAATATTTTTCGTTGAAGTAACATAAACCAGTGTTATTCGCATGACGACTGTATCTATTTGATTATGTCTTACGTTATCTCAAGGTTCGTGGTTAGCTTAAGATGCTGTGTGTTTCGCCATGTTTTTTTTTACTTCTTAGGTGTCGGTGTAATAGTTGATGTACTTATGGAAACCAGGGCCGACCCGAGCATCCCAGGAGCCTTAGGCACAAAATTGAAATGGCGCCCTCTTAAGAGAATTCGTGAAGAAATAAAACAATAATGTAAAAGACTATAATTTTTAATAGAAAAATTAAAATGGGTACTTATTCGTAAAAGACATCTCTTTTGTTCTTTTGTACTTTTAACTGTAAAAACGAGGAGTATTTTGAAGTTGTAAATTAATAGTACATTATGATACAAGTGTGCTAAGTTGGTTATTACACACGAGGCATTATTGTAAGCGCGAGCCGTAGGTGAGCGCGGTAAGGAAGCTGAGTGTGCAATGATCAATGCACGATGAAACTTGTATAGCTTTTGTAATTTTTACAAGCAACATTTCACCGTGGGTTTCTACATCCTTGGTGTAATATCATTGAACTTTTAACGTCTACACGCACCAGTAATACCGAATATTAACGCAACCTGCAAAGAGATCAAATACGTATATTAGTAAAGTTGTAGGAACGTATTGCCATAGTAACGCAATTTTTACATAAATTTATATTTATAAAGTTCAACTGACCTTTGTTGTCAAGTACTGACTGTCCAGAGCTTCTTTTAAAAACTTCGGTTGGTGACAACACTTTTGACTTTCGACCAATAGGTAAATCCGTCAGAACGTCTCTTAGGAATGTCGTCAAGTTACCTATATGTTTTTATATCAACATCATTTTTGGTGTACTGTGCTTTTCAACATGGAGTATAACGAGCTAGGGTTGTATTTATTTGCCAGTTCATTGAAGTAGGCTAAAAATACGTTCTCCGAATATGACTTTGTTTTTTTGCTGTTTTTCCACTGATTGAATGTTTCGTAAGCCGCCAGGTAATTTTCTCTGGATTTTGGCGGCAACAGGCTATCACTCGCTTTTCTTGACTCGATAAGTATTTCCGGCGGGGTTGAATTAATATTTTGCTCGTCTTCACTATTTGAAATAGACATTTTTGATAGTAATTAACCACACAGTAGCAACTTTAACAAATATGTACGTAAAATGGCACACAAGTTTTGTTATTTTCGCGCGCCGCACTTTCTAGTCAATAACGAACGACCGCTTAAGCCTAGTTGGTAGTGACCCTGCCTACGAAGCAAGAGGTCCTGGGTTCAAATCCCGGTAAGGGCATTTGTGTGATGAGCATGAATATTTTTTCCTGAGTTATGGATGTTTTCTATGTATTTACGTATATATTTATCTATATAAGTATGTCTATCGTCGTCTAGTACCCATAGTACAAGCTTTGCTTAGTTTGGGACTAGGTCCCCTAATATTATTATTATTATTAATAAAGGCACAAGAAAAACGGCTGTTCAGCCGGAGCAGCAGCAATAAAAAAATAAAATAAACTACAAATTAATGTTTGTAAAGTTAATTTGTGTTTATAAATACCAATACAATTTGATGAAATAAAATGTATATTTGTCATCTTAACCCTAAAATAATTTAATATTCGTAAAAATATTCAATGTTCTTAGACATAAACTTTTGCTCAAATTAAAAAAAAAAAGGTTATATTACAGCACTTGTAGGTAATGTTTTAGTGTGGTAATATGCTGAATTATGCAATGAAATAAAAACAATATAACATGAAACAATTAACAAGCAACTGTGTTGAAAAAAAAATTAAGTAGGTACTTATTATTTTTGAATATCGACGCCACCGATTGCCGCCCCCCTGATACGAGCGCCCTAGGCTGAAATAGGTACTGTAGCTGTATAATATGGTTCAAAATTAATTATTACTGTACGTGTTCTTGCAGGATACCATCGTTAGAACGATCAGCGGCAACAGGCGCGCCACACTACCGCCCGCCCTAACTACCTACTCTCCCCGCGCTCTCAACTCAACAGTTAGTCGACATCGAACCTATTGGCGGGGCCAAGTTGACCAAAAACATCTGAACAACCACTGATGCTCTTAATAATAGAGCATGTTTACATATTTTTGGGAACTTAAGCTACTCCGTTACATTAATTATACCGACTGTGACAGTACAAAGCGTAATGTTAACATTAATAAATATTTTAAACAAAGTTTGTGACCTACCAATTACACAAAGTTTATTAATTAAAACGATGTAAGTATGCAATTAAATCAACACTGTGTTCCATTTTCATTGTGTTTTGCAAAAGAAGTTTCTAGAATGGATGTGCCACAGCACTTAAATTGATATACCTATTTACAAGTCAATCCCAATCCACACTGGGCCCGCGTGGGAACTACGGCCCAAGCCCTCTCATCCTGAGAGGAGGCCTGTGCCCTGCAGTGGGACGTATATAGGCTGGGATGATGATGATGATGATTTATAAGTAGGCACTCATTGCGTGGAATTACACTAAACTTGTAAACTATTTAACATATTTAAGTAATAATTAATGTGTTATTAATTGTATGGTAAGGAGATGAAAGTCGTGTTTACCCGCGAGTACGTCGGGTGTGTGTACAGAGTTTCATCTCCTTATCAAGCTGTTGGTACATTTTCAGAGCCATTGTTGACTTTAGAGCAATGTTACAACATCTCACAATGTTACCCAAGTTCATCGTAAGAAGTTCTTCTTTCAAAAAACATGTAACTATATTTTTCGCTGATGGTATATGGATATGTAATTCCTTTGTTAGGTTGCATTGCCGTCAGAGGTCTATAATATTTTCAAAAATCAGGTATCTACAAAAAAATCTTTAAGTACAAAATTTCAAGTCAATTCGATTACATACTATACATACTAGAGTGGCTCAAATTTTATTTGTAATGTTACGTTGTATTGTTGATCGAAGGAGCAAACAGACAAATGAGTCGTTTTCAAAAAATGTGTAGGACTGTAGGTACATAATTAAGGTCTTAATAATAACAAAATCACGATCGCTTCCTTTGTGTAACGAAAGTTAATCGTACAAAATATATGGGTAACTTTCGTAACACAAAGGAATCAATTAAGTTTTGTTTTTATTAAATAATTATCTTAATTGTGTACAATTTTTTTGAAAATGACTCAAATTTTTGTCTGTTTGCTCAGACAGAACCTTATCAATTAAAAAAAAATGTGAAGCTACAAGTAAGTTTATAAATAGAAAATAAAGAAATAAGTTAAAACTGAAACTTATTAAAATAATAAAATACAATCCACCTATGTGTGCACGAAAACTTTTTGAGCAAACCTACTTGTAGTACGTGGGTAGGTACTATTTATTGTGTATGAGGAAAACTAATTCGTCTGGGGCGAAGCAGACAGAGATCATTCAAGCTAAGCCTACAATTTATGGTCATTTGCACAATATTGAATTCTGCCGTGTCATGACAAAACACTGTAACTCGAGTTACAGTGTTTTGTGGTAACTCCGTTAAATTAACTATTCGAACCCTTATCTATATATGCATGCTTAGAGGAAGTGATTTTCTATCAAAAACATTGAAAAACGTCATTGCAATTTACACTGTATCTCTTAAAGTGTAGGGTCTTGATTGGACTAAACACTGTAATTATCTCCAGATACCGTGTTTTGCCAAAACAAACTCACTTTTTCTTAGTATAGTATCAAGAGTTGCAGTGTTTTGTCGCAACAATCACACGAGAAATTAGTCCAAGTCCTTGTTTATTGTAAGTCGGGACTTCTTCAAGGTAATCATCCTTTCTAAAGACTACGAAATATATTAAGATGAGAATGTTAGTTTTATGAATTGTGATGTTAGCAATATATTACTAAATTAAATTTAAAGTAGCATTTTCATGTGAGTATAATGTCATTAAGTATCACGTTACAGTGTTTTGTTATAGCAACTCTCATATATTATTGATAAAATAAATTACGACATAACACATTTTTGCTTGAAAATTCATGTAAAAAGTAAAAATTTTGATATGATTTTTCTTTGTACACTACTAGTAGCACATAATCCGTGATTTGTCCAAATTTTATTGCAATCAGATCAATATTCACTGTTCTATATCCAATTAAAGAAAGCAAAAGTTTTATGCGATTTCTGAAAAAGAGGTGTTTTTTAGATACAGTGTTTTGTCATGACACGGCAGAATTGGAGACTGACAGACGACTTCCGCGGTTTTTTATTGGAAAATCCTAACCATACACTATGACTGTGTTCTATACCTAGTAGTGATAGTAGTATTTATTACTTAAAACTTGCCTTTTGATGTAGTAGGAATTCGATTATATTTTTAGTTATATAGATTTAGGTAGACCTTAAGTTATTAAATATAAAACTGTGACGAATTTATCACTAGGGACTTCAATTAATATAAGAATCAAGAGTACATGAAATATCCACATTGCTTTTTTTATTATAATTATACCTAACTTTATTATAGAATGATAGGCCCGGCACGTAATGTGTTACCTATTAATAAGGTGTACAGATATAGGTATCTACATATATTTATAATATATAAGAAAATAAGTAATGTTTTTGCACGTGGAATACTTAAATAAACCTCTTGAAACGTTAGGTACGGTAAGTTTTCCTAATGTTACCTAAGTAGGCATACCTACTTAAAGAATACATTCCTATAACACCATACTTGTTTTATTTATTTTTGTCCTCCATTTCAATCGCCATTACGATAAATAAAAGCAAAAATTACAGGAGGTTAAATATAGCCTGAATGGCTTCGAGAAAAGATGGCACGTGCCCCTAGATGAATCACCATTAGCCATCTACACATCGGTTTTATAAAGTGAGTCTGATTACTAAAACTATCTAATCATTTTAATGTACATTTTAAATTAAAACAAAGTTCAAAATCCTTTATTCTGCACAAATTCCAAAACACACACTATTTTGATTACAGCGCCATCAATTATTTTCTATTGAACTATTAGTTACTCCGTAACCACATAGATGGCGTCCACAGTTTCACTCGTGACCTGAACGAACAAAGTAGGCGTTCGGGTACGCCCGACTCGTTTAAAAGTAAGAGTTTGATGTACCTAAATGTTTTTTCAAGTATTTACCTTTATTCAAGTACTAAAACCAAAATTACAACTTAGTACAACAACACGAACTATGATTGCCATCAAGCACAAAGCGTGGAACTTAGACGTACTGTGTGGGAACTATGTTGCATCACTGTGGCTTTTTGGTTTTGTTTCGTTTACTGAGTTACTCGAAGAAAAGCTAGATGGCACTTATGCTCAGCTCGTGATATTGCGGTTCTACGTTGGTTACTGTTTAGTGATGTGGGAACCTATACTCCATTTAATTTAGAATTATAAACCACATCAACATTATAATGCGGCTCGTGAACTGTAATCTCTTTACAATTTGTACTAGAGTAACAATTGACGACACGCAAATAAAGTGACATTAAAACAATTTTACTTTGCGACTCCCAGACTATTGTACTGTACTATTTGCTAGGTAAGAAAATAGTTAACGAGCCGCAATATAATGATGTTGTGGTTTTCAATTCTAAATTAAATGAAGTATAGAACCAATTGCAAAAAAAAATCGCTGCAATAAATCAATCAATTTAATAATATTGAATGAATCGATTTCTATCGAGAACCCTAAAAACGGGATTTATATATTAACTAACTGATATCGATGATGACAACGAGGGATTTAGGATTATTGCTTTATTCAATGAAAAAGATGAAAAGCTTTACCTCAAATTTGAATTTTGCGCGCATAAAAGCTGTAACTATTTTAAGTTTAAATTTTAAAGTAGGTAATTGTAATTAGTAATCGCTTATTCGGTCGATCATCGATCGATTTTTAAAATGTCAAATTTTCCCCCAGCTCTACGCTACCACTATTGTACGCTTGTTTTATGAAAATAATAACGTCAGTTTTTGACAAAGATTTTTCAAATATTTTTTTAATATTGAAATCAACAATCAATGTGAAGTGGTAGAGCCATGTTGTAGCTAGCCGCTGCATCACGAATGGGCCGGCTCGTCCGGGGCAGTACCACCCTCTCACAGAACACCGGCGTGAAGCAGCAGTAATCCTGCTTGCGTTTCGTACGGTCAGTGAGAGTGCCTGGGGCCCAATACCTCACCCCTTCCCTCTCCCCCTTCCCCTATTCCCTCTCCTTTAGGGCCGACAACGCACTGGCATCGTGTAAAGCGCTGCGGGTGTCTATGGACAGTGGTGTTCATTTAACATCAGGTGACCCCACTAGTTCGTTTGTCTGGCCTATCTAACATAAAAAAATAAAAAAAAAAAACTGAATTTTGGTTGAAAAAGTGATTAGATGTCAAGTTAAAATATACGAACTATATAGATGAACGTGGTATTGATTTGATCTAGTGAGTTTTTATGCAACAATTTTGAAGAAATACATGTTTGTTACACATTTATTAAATTGTATTCACACAGGGAATACCTACAAGGGCCCACCACGGCAAGGGTCTCTGTGGAACTCTCTCACAATAAATGTAATTAACGATCATCGAGTTTACAAGTTAGGGAATTTTGGCACAAACATCTTTTAAATAGAATGCAAGGGTTAAATTTAAAATAACATACCTATTTTATTAATGAAGTCTTATTTTTAGATACTTAGAACTAGAAAAAGTCTGTATACCTGTCCCCTGTCTGTTTCCTTACTGATAACTTGCCCTCTTTATCGCCAAAACTGCTGAGATGATAAACTAACAGCTGATTGGGCGCACAACAGTTAATTATAATAACTCCGAGTTAACTGCTAACTGCTAACGCAGGGTTGGTGGTGTCGAAGTGTATAAAACTTAGCTTCTACTTTTTTTAGATTGTACTGCATTTACCTGCAGAAATCATCTTACTATTAGTTTTTATATAACCTGATAGTCTAAATGGAAGACCAGTGTCGGCCGTAAAACCTGCGTCGCGCGAATAATAATATTAATTGTCACCAGTGCAGTCAGTCATCGCAGGGCGTCGTGGCGACTTGTTGGTGCATAGCGACACCACGAACCCCAAACCTCCGGTGGTACTCATACACACGTGCGTTTATACACACATTTACATACAGCTACACACCCACCCCGCCTCTATATAGGTAGAGCCGCCTAGAGTAGAGCGCGAGAGCTAAATGCTCAATGAAAGGATGGCTGTGTTTCCGTAAGGGGCGAGTTGGCGTTTTGAAGTTTAAAGTCCAGGAACACCTCTCCATTCTTAGTCGTTCACACCAATGTTGCAATGCAACCTCGTTGCCCCAAGTAGGAAACAGTTTAAGGGCCCATTTAGTGAATGGCGAGTCACCGCCTACCAAAAGTTCGATTTATGAGATATTGAAAAGGTAGGTGTCCGTTATCTCACACCATAGCCCGGTAATCCTGTCCACAACATCCCAACCCCATAGCCCATTCCATGTCGCTTCCTACCTGGCAATAGTTTAGCAACTGTGGAGTACTGTCCGCTAGCACATCATCATGGTGTATTAGGGGATAGACCTCCATAGTTGTGCCCGTCTCATTGAGGTATATAATATTACAGGTATGGTACCAAAGACCTCCTCATGTTCGCTTCGGTCCCATGAATGCCTTTCAAACAACCGGGTTCCCATCGGCCCGTGATCGGAAATCTGTACAAACAATAACAATAATAATAAATCTTTATTTTAAACGTGTTTACTTACATCATTATTATGTTCTTAATCTTTGTTATTACAGTACAGGTACAGTTACAATTATAATTACAATCACATAAATCTAAATTGTGCCACCCCTTTATTTGGCTAACCCAGTATGTCAGAATGGGGCTGTCATACCTGTCAGCAATGACACACAGGCCCCGCTGGGATTCACTCTGAAGTTCCCCAGCGACGAGACGATCTTCTTGCGCATATTCGTTTGAAAACCGTCCGTGCGGGTCTCCGCAAACATGAGCGAGGTTCTACACAATACCTAGGCAGTCTCAACATCATCCTAAACATTGTTATATGCATTGTTATATTGATCACGCAGGGCGCCGTAGGCTTTCTTAGTGTACTTCACCCACAGGCGGCTCAACTAAAATGATTGACAATATTCTTTAAGCAGCGTGTTTTTGAAATCGGCGGAACATCGAGCAAACCTGCGGGCTATCATATTAGACCTTACAGCCAACGCCCTGCGCTTACGTTCAATATCGAGGTCATCAATCAAGTCAGGTGTTATAATGTGACCCAGATATTTAAATTTTTCATCAACAGAAAGGGGGGTCTCGTGCAGCATGTTGGAGGAACAAAAGTTGGTCTGTTCCTTCCTGCTTTAAAAACCATAACTTCACTTTTTCTCAGGTTGTTTCGTAGTCCGTGCACCACAGCAATCGTCTTACAGGCCGCCACAAGCACTGATAGATGGACTCAAGAGCACCATGTCATCCGCGTAGCTGATGTTATTCATGCACACACCATCCACATAACACCCTACATGCATGCTGCTGAGTTTGGCTAGCAACTCATTCACATACAAAATAAGCTGCCTGGGAGACGTAAGCCCCCCTGCCTTACCCCACACTCGAGTTTGTACTCATTAGACAAGCTGGCATTGCTAAGCTGGGACTATTGCATGACGTAATTTTTTTTTAATAAAATAAATAATAAACTAGGGTTCCTCTAGAAAACAGCTGCAAATTTAAAAAATTGGCGTGTTCCAACAACGTGTTTAGTGCGAAAAAGCAATTACGATACTTGTGAACAAAAATAATTTTACATCATCGTTATCCTAGCCTATTTATGTCCCACTGCAGTGCACAGACCTCCTCTCAGAATGAGAAGCTTAAGCCGTAGTTCCCACGCGGGCCAGTGCGGATTAGGAACTTAACATAGGTACTACGTGTACATTTAATTTCTTTTCAGTTATTTGCAGGTTTCCTCACAGTGTTTTCCTTCGCCGTAAAGCTCATGGTTTCAAATATAATCCGATATAGTTACGTAGGTATTAGTATTTCAATTTAAATCTTACTAATATTCAAAACGCGAAAGTTTGTATGGATGGATGTCTGGATGTATGAATGTTTGTTACTCTCTCACGCTGAAACGGTTTGACGGTTTCTGATAAAATTTGGCACACAGTTATTTTATAACCTGGATTAACATATAGGATACTTTTTATCCCGGAAAAATTCATAGTTCTCGCAAGATAGCGATAAACGAATTCTTTGCAGACTGAGTCGCGGGCAGCAGCTAGTGATAAATAAAGTATCAAAATGTACATACCATCCACATACTAATCTAAATTCCTGACATTTGAAAACTTTGCACTAAATCTCGTTGTCAGGAGCAGCTTTCATTAGCCAAAGTCTAATCTGTAAATTAATTTTTATCGTCTACTGCATAGTGTGGGGTGTCAATGAATAGATTTTAGATAGTACTACAATTATAAGGATCTTTATGCGAAATATTAAGCTTTAAACTGTAAATTCTTGTAAGTGTCAAGTCACATAAAAATTCTTTCTTTCTCGACCCTACCTTTAACTTGATAGCGTATCCGATAAGACAAATTTTTTAATACCACCTTTTTGTATTTTTTTTAGATGTAGAATTTTCTGGAGTTCCAGTTTAAGACTGGGTTTGAATTATGAACTTTTATGAATTCTGCCAAGTTAAGGGTAACCGAAGACAATTTGAAAAGAAAATCATGACGTTCGGCCTTGCTCAGGTTATTTGCTACGCGCCTCTACTTAAGACGATAGGTAAATGTCTAAACAATATAAACCTTTCGACGAAATTCATGTTGAATAAATCACAAAATCAATAAGCTTTCAGAAACTAATTAATTTTTCAGATTCGAGCATTCTATAGTTGAAACCTTAAAACTTCATGACTTTAGGACGCACAGTCACTATAAATTGAATTGTTTCTCAGAACATAATACAGGCAAGACAATGTGACATTTAATTCATAATCACAAGCCCATCTTTGTCACTTCGCAACTTCTAAATTGCACTTTTAAATTGATATAAGGACATACGGGCCTCTCCTTACAATGTAACATGTAATTGTTAAATACTAGCTTTTGCTCGCGACGTCGTCCACGAAGAATTCAAATGTGTGGTAAAGCTTCTTCATCTATCTAAAAAAAAATCGTCATCATCGATATCAGTTAGTTAATATATAAATTCCGTTTTCTTTATCCCGTGAGAATTTCCAAAAATCCTGAAATCATTTTTTTGCTTTTAAAACTAATTAAATATAAACCTGCTTTATGATTACTCAATTCATTCAGTTCTTTGCCGTTTATCGAAAAACAGATTATGGACAAACAAGAAGCAAATATATCTCGTAGGTAGGTATATATGAGATGGTAAAAATTTCGTCCGCATGAAGGGAAACAAAATACCGTCCATATATATTAAACAATTAATATTTCTTTTATTTAATTTTAGGTACACCTTGAACACCTGGTTCCATACAAATTTAGTTTCGTTCTAATTTAATCAAAGGTCAAAGCAAATCAAACGGAAAATAAACTTACCAAGCTGGGAAGTGGCCTACCACTAAACTATAAAATATGGAATGGGTAAAAATAAGGAATTTAAAAAAGATTGAATGAATGAATGAGATATAGGACATGAAAACTCCAAATTTAAAACTCTTAAGTTTTCTTAAATTGTAAAACTAAAAAATAGATTTTTTTACACAACTAAGTACCTATCTTACCTACCTAGCTTCGGGCAGTGTATTTCGACGGTCCCCAAGAACAAAGTCTTAAGTGCAAAATTATAGTTTCGAGAAATTGCCGTTTAAAGTTGGGCTCAAGTTAAAATCTCAATATTTTCGTATTAAGTAATCTAACACTAAAACTACTTAAAAATACCTCTTGATATAGTTATACTTCTAATTTATGTAAGATTGTTTGTTTTATTTTTTTATATTTGTAGTTAAATGGCGTTTTTTATTACTTTACGACTTTGTTCTGTGGATTAAGAGGCGTCGCATATTCATAAACGACTTTGTTCAATGGAGTACCGAAATTAAATAAAAGTCGTATTTGCATAAGACATTATTCATCGGAGCTTTGTGTAAATAATCAGGTCGTATGTAAAACTAATTATGTTTTGGCAATACTAGATGTAATACTAATACCTTAAAATATATCGGAATATATTAATTTAATAATTGCAAAAATTTCCAATTAATTTACAAGCAATCGACAAAAAATAAAGTTCACTCTAACTCGTACGATCTTCGCAGAACAACGACGCAAATGACGTTGCACCGCGACGCGGCCGGTACGTCTTGTTTTGAACAAGATCGTAAGCGTTCATGCCACAGTGTACGTCGAAACGTTTTTCATTTAAGACTATGTTCAATTGGGTATCTCAGTAAATATAACACAAAATAAATAAATAAAAATGTAGTCATGTAGGTAGTTCGTTTGTTGCTTAGTTTAAAACTGTAAAAAAGCTATTTCGTCTTATATTTCCATACGACTATGTTCGTGGGGACCGTCGATTTGTTTTAGGTAGCCTTAACGCCATAAGTTTTATTTATTTATTTATATCTATTAGGTATTTTTAGTTACCTAGGTATATCATTCATTACTCTCCCTTAGAATTACTTGCCTAGAGGCAATTTTGGTTAAAAAAATCTAGCTATAAGACCTATGCATAAAAGCAATGAACTTATAAGGGTTAATTTAATTTGTTTATTGCAGTCCAGCAGTTCTGGTTACACGGGTCTTGGCTCTTAATGGGATTATATCGTTATTATCTCCAAAAAAAGAATAGTGTTCTGAATTTTTGTCAATTATCTATATGATATTAAGTAACTTTATCTCTTTGTCTGTCATGTGCGTTTGTTACCACTTCACGGCAAAACCGCACCACTGGAAAGTTTTAAGGCATAAATTAAGAAAATAGGCTGTTTTTCCTATCATACATCCTCGAACATTGCATCATTCTCGAGAGATACTGATAAACGAATTCATTGTGGACGTAGCCCTGAGCAAAAGCTAGTATTCAATATGGTTCCACGAGAAATAAGCACAATACCATTTTAGATGATTAGATTCAAAATTATTAATTAGAATCACAAAGATAAGGCTAGGAACGATATAGCCAGTCCGGGCTTCGGCCGGTTGGGTCGGGAATGCGTCTGAGATCGTCCTACTCGGACGCCATGAGCTGCAATTAATGGCACGAAATTCATTAGCAGACGCGACAGCCGGACGGACGGACGGCAGCCGCAACAATTGATATATTACACGTATACACGTATCGGGTGAATTGTTCGATCGATAAGTGGGCGTCCGCCCGTTCCGCTAGTGACCACTCGCACGCGAACAGATATCGACCTTAGCCACTTTTAACCCCGTCCAAATTGGTTGGAAATAAGTTTTTGATAGGACCTTGTGCAGCGACGAAACTTAAATGGCCCTTAAATTTTAAGGTGAGATGATTTATCACAGAGTTATTGAAAATAAGCTTTAGGGTATGAAGAAGTTAGGTCCAAAGTAGTTTGTGGTTAAATGTTGATTGTATTGTTTCGGGTCGAGCGCCTGGTCCGCGAGGGGCTAATGTGTAAGTGTTGTCGTGGCGAGCGGCCACTAATGCGGCCGGCGCCGGCGCCGCCTAAAACAAAATCTACAACATTCCTGCGTTTAGGCTGCGAGTCTTTATTCCTTTTTTATCGGATCATGAAATAATAGAATAGGTACAAAGCAGCCGCCGAACTGGCGGGACACCGGTCGACATCGGCCGCGGTCCTTGTTACTGTTCGTCTATATAACTCTACTTAAGCAAATATAACACAATCTCATAATCATACAAAGTATTTTTTTTGCTTTGTCATAACTCCTTATTTTCATTTAGATCAGAACTAAACATTTATTGGTTTGGTTTTTAGTTAGAACAATTTTTTTCTAATTTCCTCAAACTAAATGAGAAATAGGCAGATGCGAGAGAATGCATCTACTCGTGAATCGATGTAAGTAACGTTTAATTTTTTGCATTCATCTGTAACTGTAATGGATCGTGATAGCAAATTTCGCGTGAATAAGTACCTACGTTAATTTAGTTGAGTAAAGTTCAATATCGACTCATCAAAATCTACGAAAAGGAATCATTCTGTTATATCTATCTATATATCTAATACTTTTAAACGAGCAATTCTTGTTAGTATATATAAACCAACATAATAATAATATCTCAGATACGGCTCCAACGATTTTGATGAAATTTGGTGTGGGGGTTTTCGGGGATGAAAAATTAATCTAGCTTGGTCTTATCTCTGGGAAAACGCTTGGTACCGAGTTTCAGCCCGAGCGGAGCTCGGCCGCCCAGGTACTTGAATACTTAAATGCATAATTTTTAGGTGTCTGATATTTATCCTATTACATATAATAAAATATGTTTTTCTAATATATAAAAATCTCGTGTCACGGTGTTTGTTACCGAACTCCTCCGAGACGGCTTGACCGATTTTTATGAAACCTTTTTGTCTATACTCCGTAGGTCTAAGAATAGGTCGTAGGCTATTTTTTATACCCCTAGGTGATATAAGGCAATACAACGTTTGCCGGGTCAGCTAGTTTTTCTATAAATTTCTACTGATAAGTGATATGTAGAGGAGCACAAAACATATTTTAGCAAATTAGTTTATTCAGTTGTGCTTGGGATTTACTCACTTCGATCAACAAGTTTACTCATGGTTAATTTTTTAAAACTAATATTTTGTTTTGTCGGTTTTTTTACAGAGATAAATGTCACAATGACGGAAAATACAAAATACTTCAAATCATTAACTTAAATAAACATTTATGAATAAGAGTGTTAGTAGTTACATTGAATACTTACCGATTTCAATGGATTGGTCAAATAAATGGTATCTACTTATGTATCTATGAGTAGGAACAAACAGGTATAACAAACAGGTGTCCATACAGAATGGGGATTTGAGATAAATAAATAAATAAATAAATATTAGGGGACAATCTTACACAAATCGACCTAGTCCCAAACTAAGCAAAGCTTGTATTATGGGTACTAGACGACGATAAACATACTTATATAAATAAATAAATACTTAAATACATAGAAAACATCCATAACTCAGGAACAAATATTCGTGCTCATCACACAAATAAATGCCTTTACCGGGATTTGAACCCAGGACCTTTTGCTTCGTAGGCAGGGTCACTACCAACTAGGCTAAAGCGGTCGTTAAATGTTAGAATAAATGTTAGATGGGACAGACCAAGTACAAAGGAAACTTGGAAACAATTAGAAGTGTTTAATTTCAAACTTTTCTTAGACCTGAATGTTGTACGTTTAGACTACGACAGAAATTCCGACATAAGTGTCAGACATTTATTTCTGTACTGTTTACAAGTGTAAACAGCACAGAATTTTTGTGGCTGCGTACTTGTCTTTGTGTCTATTTGTAAGTGTATGAAACAATGATAAGGCTCTTTGCAGACTCCTTGGTTTACGTAAACCTCATTTTGTGCAATCAAACGCGATGCGATGTATTGAAATTTCCGAACGTGTTCAAAAACTTTTTAACTACACTAGACACTTGGACACAGCGTATTCATACAGCGGCTCATGCGACACTAATTATGGTGTCACAATAAATTTCGCAATTAGAGACACTCGCGTTCATACAGAGACACTCGATGTATACACTGAGTGTCGTCTGTATAGTGTCGTAGACTAAACTTACCATTACGTTAACCTTTAGAAGGTTTTCATTGCACTAGCTAGGGCATTGGTTTTTAGTTAGTATAGGGTGAAAGCCGTATTGTTGCGCTACTTTTTCATAAAGCTCTATTATTAAAATATAATGTATGTACCTACTTATTTAAGAAAATTCAAAGTTGATATCAAAACCTAGATCATTGATATTTTATAGTAGCCCATTTTTTTAAACATAAATAATATGGGATTTAAGGAAATCCTGTTTAATTTGACCTCTAAATAAACGGATGCTTGCCTACTAAGCCTAACGTTAAAAACGCTGGGATACTTGCCTCATGAGGATAGACGCTCTCTATGTTTATTCAGATAAAAAAAACTTGCAGGTGCTTGTTGACTTAAATTCTCAATCTTTATTATTTACTGTTATTATTATTTGCTAATATATAGTACTAGCTGATGCCCGCGGCTTCGCCCCCGCTGGAGTAGATTAAAACGTGTTTTCCCGTGGTAATGAGATATTTTCCCATGGTAAAATGTATTTAACAGCTCTTCAACTAAGTCCATACAAAAAAATCTCGGCAATCCGTCGCTCAGTTTCGATGTGAAAGGAAGACAAACAAACACACTTTCGCATTAATTATATTATAATATTAGTATGGAAGCACTAATCAAAGTTAAATTTTCATTGCAAGAAAAATAGACAGCAAGCTTGAAATTAGGTAGGTATGCAAATTATTAGTATTAACAACTAACCAAATAATTTTATTCAGTTCTTAGAACCCAAGTGCTAAACTGTCTTCTGTCCAGCTGATGTGGCGTGGCACCACGCCTGGTTTTCACTTATACTTACGAGACATTTTGCTCACCTGAAATGAGCGCAAAAAACAGTTAGGTACCTAATTTTTTATTCTATAACAAGAAATGGTTAACACGTTGAGTGCGGTACGGGAACTATTTTCCCGTATTCGACTTTCGCTGGGTGCGGCGTTGAAAATGGTGTTCTCACCCTCGGTGCGGGAAGGAATTAACTAGGTTCCCATGAAGGTAGAAAAGAGACAAGTACAGATTTGTGAATGACTCTTTTATTTTGAATTTATAGTAAAGAAACATCGTACGGGAAAATTGTTCCCGTAACGCACCACCGTGTCAGTTTTGTTCTGGCTCTGGTGCGATACGAGAAGTATTTGCCCGTATTTAAAGTCGCGGATAGTTGACCCCAGAGCAACTATCCGCAAAAGTTATTAGGGTAACTATTATCTTTGATACGGAAACTTGCTCTTGCAATTTGCGAAATAAATAAAAAATATTTATTTAACAATAAAACATAATGAACAGTGTGTAATTTAAACCCTAATGCATGCCGAGAAACATGTTTTTACTGATACCTGAATTAAAAGGAAAACTATCATGGCTAAATAGGCTTTACAAACGAGTAATGGTCGACCAACTTGTACTTAAAATGTAAATAATTTTAAGTCCGTATTGTGTCGAGCATCTGCGAAACATTCCGCTGCACGTGGACCGACCGATACACATTTGTTCGGATTTTTTACCTTAATTCTAAAAAGCGTACGTTTTCTAAATAGGTGTCATCAGAGCAAAGTTTGTAGACCGGTAGGCTTATTGTCTAACGTTTTTGACGCTTGCCTTCGCAATCGCTATCTCTTTCTGTCAAACGGTATAAAACGTTGACAGAAAGAGATAGTGAAAGCGAAGGCAAGCGCCAAAAGCGTTAGACAATACGGCCTCTGGTAGAACAACTGTCAAACCAAGAAATTGAT
Source organism: Archips xylosteana (assembly GCA_947563465.1). Taxonomy (NCBI): domain Eukaryota; kingdom Metazoa; phylum Arthropoda; class Insecta; order Lepidoptera; family Tortricidae; genus Archips; species Archips xylosteana. Next base: position 27,330,103 of record OX387343.1, on the reverse strand, counting down.
TTTTAGGGTTCCGTACCCAAAGGGTAAAAACGGAAACCCTATTACTGAGGCTCCGCTGTCCGTCCATCCGTCCGTCTGTCTGTCCGTCTGTCACCAGGTTGTATCTCGGGAACCGTGATAGCTAGAGAACATCAAATACTAAAAAATGGAATTAAATAAATATTTAAGGGGGCTCCCATACAACAAACATGATTTTTTTGCTCGTTTTTGCTCGATATTGATAACGGCAACAGGTAGACAATTGAAATATTCTCAGAATATTTAATTATATATTGACTTGAAAAATTTATCATTAAATTAAAATAAAAATAATATTTAAGGGGGGCTCCCATACAACAAACGTGATTTTTTTTATCTGTCTGTCTATATCAGTAACCAATCTACAATGATCCCACACTGTGCACATTTTGCTTAGGAGCAGGGGTCTGCTAAGACTGGATTTTCATAGATACATATAAATTTGTACGGAACCCTTCGTGCGCGAGTCCGACTCGCACTTGGCCGGTTTTTAACATCTTGCATAGACTTTTTGAGAAATTCATTAGTAGGTAGGTACTTAACTATAGATTAAAAAACCCCCTACGCAATTTATTCACACATATGTTTTATTACATATAATATAATATAAATTACATGTCCATTATGCGTCTAAGATCCCTTCCGCAGCTAACAAAAGAGCTGATAACTTTGAAACGGCTGAACCAATTTTGATGAAACATGTCTAAGAACCATTGCCAAGAAAACTAATTCTATTAAAAAAAACCGCATACAAATCGGTTCAAACCGTGTTATCTTACCCACATTTTATAAAATAACTGTTCAAAAAACCGTCCAAGTGCGAGTTGGACTCGCACACCAAGGGTTCCGTAGGTACGTACCATTATCTACAAAAACGGCAAAAAAATCAAGTCTGTTGTATGGGAGCTCCCCTTAAGTATTTGTTTCATTTTAATTTAATTATTTATTTTTAAAGTGAATATTTAACTAAGTACATATTCTATGAATATTTCAAGCGTCTACCTGTTGCCGTTATCAATATCGAGTAAAAACGAGCAAAAAAATCACGTTTGTTGTATGGAAGCCCTCTTAAATATTTATTTTATTCTGTTTTTTAGTATTTGTGGTTATAGCAGCAACCGAAATACACAATCTGTGAAAATTTCAATTGTCTAGCTATCACGGTGCATGAGATACAGCCTGGTGACAGACGGACAAACGGACGGACAGCGGAGCCTCAGTACCTAACAGGGTCCCGTTTTTACCCTTGGGTACGGAACCCTAAAAATCGTGTAAGTTGCATTACATTGCAGCGTTCGATTGACCATTTGAACCTCGATCGCTTTACGGCCGCGCAATGTAATGCAACTTGCACAATTGTTCTTGTCGGTCTAAACTGGGTTTTACTTAAACCGTCTGACTGTCTGTCTTAACTTTAATTGTTCTTGTCGGTCTAAGCTGGGTTTTACTTAAACCGTCGGACTGTTTGTCTTAACTTTAATTGTTCTTGTCGGTCTAAACTGGGTTTTACTTAAACCGTCTGACTGTCTGTCTTAACTTTAATTGTTCTTGTCGGTCTAAACTGGGTTTTACTTAAACCGTCTGTCTGTCTGTCTTAACTTTAATTTTTAGCCATCCCAAATTTCTACCTATGTGTTATTGTTATTACCATGATGCACGTCTTTGCACTTCCTCTGGCATAAAATAAAATAGAAAACATGGCTAAGAAAATACAATTTATAAGTAAGGGTGGTACGGTGGATGCATTTTTAAACTGCAGTCGCGTGTACCGCGCCACCTAAGTATAAGTGTTTGTGCGGCCTGAGAAACAAGAAAAACGATGAAAAAACGCCTTAACAAAAACGTCATCATCGTCATCATCATCATCATTTCAGTTCCCGCAACCTTAAATCGTATGAAAACAAGATATATTTAAATCAATCTTAATTTAATCTATCTGTCATTGTTGCGCAAATGTGTCTAATACGATTGATCCATCATCGTAGGTATATGAGCGACTACTGGTGCCATCTGTCTAAATATGCAATAAACGTCTGCCCCGCAACTCCCGCAGTTGCCTTTTAAAGTGTCATGGTGGTGTGAGCACGCAGTGTGGTTTTGTTAGTAAATAATTAAAAAGCATGTGTCTATTCTATGGTAAGCCCATTTTCTGAATACCATTACTTTTTGCATGTTATGTTTTATTGATTTTGTGTTTCCTAGTCGAATTTCATTGATATTTAGCTATATTTTGACGATGTTTATTATTGTTAAAACCGAAGAACGTTGAATTTGACAATTAGGTAGGTAATAGCATAAATGTTTTCAAGTTTGTTGTTTGAGGTGAAACGCTATGCTATGCTACTTACTTGAATCAACCATCATGATTTTATTTTTTTGATCTCTGATTCTGTAAACAATTATTTTTGACCAAATGCACACGATTGAAACTGAACAGACAATAAAGGCCAAAAAATGTATCTACTGGTAATTTCAGTTTTTGAAAAAAAATACAACCTACTAAATATAATTCTACCCAAGTACAAAACAAAGCCATTGTCAAAGTTCAACAAAAAAAAACTAAAGCTTTCTTCGTAGAGCGGATTAACTCAAAAAGAGGTCAGTACCATTAACAACGTAGATTCCCTTGTAACCAAAATATTCGGGTCTATGGATGGAGTCAACTTAGCCAGGGGTTTTCTAGTAATCCTTTTATTCTTTTGTTCGTGCTTTTGTGTATTGTTACGTGTAGTACCTACTTTGCAGTTTTTTTGCGGCTTCAAACAATAGGTCTTGAATGAGGAGTAATTGTCGGAGTCGTGTAATGCTGATACCGATAAGCCGGGAATGTTCCCATCGGGCGCCAGTTGCGATAACTAATTAGGTACCTACCTACTTGTTCCACAGGTGATTGTTTTCAAGCGGATGGAGATTGGCCATTTTTATTATGTACCTAATACGGTAACCCCGAAACTCATTTCTCTGCCAACTTCTGAACAATCATGGAATATTGACACCACTGGACTAGTTTATGCGTATACATACGTATGTACACTCTTTATTGTACAAAATATAGAAATAGACACAATTGGCAAAAGTTAAAATACCTGTCAAAGGCAATCTCTACCAGTCAACCCTTGAGTGGATAAGAGGAGCATTTAGTTAGGGACCGACAAAGATCGAGTTTACGAGTAAAATATATACTTACATAAATACCTGTAATTGTTTAGTCATAATCATGAAGCGTATTCATTCCTTAATAAATGCTAGCAAAGTATTGCTAGGTAGGTAATTATCTAATTCATTGGCAAACACGCGCTCCATTTTCTCGTTAAACGCTCATTGCATCCCCCCCTTGATTCAGAAGAATTTACTTATCTAAGTACGTACACGACATAAAAAAGTCGTGGTCAATAATCATGCTAGACATCCTTCTGCGGTTGTGCTGAATAACGGCCGGATAACGGCCGGCACGATCACAGACTTGTGTGAAAAATATGAATGTTTGTGCTCGAGTCTTGGATGTTTAATATGTATTTATTTACATAAGTATGTATATTTATCCGTTGTCTAGTACTCATAGTAGGTACAAGCTTTGCTTAGTTTGGCGCTAGGTCAATTGGTGTGAATTGTGCCATGATCTTTTTTCCATTTGAATCCATGCTAAATATTTAAACATGAAAAGAGGTAAACTTTTGTGTTTATATGTACGAGTCGATGGTAATCTCTGAAATTACGGAACCAGTTTTAAAAGTTATTTCGCTTGTAGTCGTACAATAGAAATCCTAGTGCAACAGTGGTACTGTCTGCAAAACGATGTGTTTTACGATGTGTTTTAAGATATCAAACAGAGACAGAATCAAGAAAATTTGGGTTTCAAACTTCTCTATCCTGAACCGGATTAGGAGTGCTTAATCCAAAGGTACTTACGAGTACACCTAGTGTAAAAGCGGTGTGGTTTTATCAATGTTCTATAAAACATAAATATCAAACAGGGACAGGGTCAGGGTCCTGTATGCAAGGGTACGGGTAGGTATCCTTACTGCAAAAACGAAGTGAATTACGAGTATGATGATTTTTTTATCAAAAATTATAAAGAATGAGAAGTTTTCACAACTGATAAGTAAGGTGAAGTTTCCTGAAGGTAAACCTTTATACGATTTTATTTTGCATATAAGGACATAATCTAGTGCAGTGTAGGTACCAAAGACTATAAATAAGTACCTTAAAATATCATTTGTCTAGCAAGGCAGATAGGTATTTGTGCTATCTTCTAGTTTAAGATGCCAAAGGTACCTACACTTAGGCTTGGGGCTTTTATATCAGATCAAAATAAAGCGTTGAGCGCATTTGGTACTTATTTACTATTTCGTGGAGCTTGTAATTACACATTTTAAAGTTAAATTAGTTTTAATACTTATTAAAACGTACACGGGTATACGGGTTTATTAACAACCCACGTTTGTATTTTGATCTGATAAAAGCCATAGCTATTATAATTTATAACTTATTTTGCAGACAAAGTGATACTAAGTTGGCCCTTAAACTAGAAAAGCACTGGTATCTGTGTAGCTAGACCTAGATTTGCATTTTAAGTATCTTAGTATAGTGTTTAAGCGAAAACAAAAGAACTTAAGTAACTTAAAAGTTTTTTTCTTACAGGTAGGTAGGTATTTAATTTGTCTTATAACGAAATGTTCGTTTGAACCAATCTTTTGGGTGAAAACAACGACTTTCATCGGTTCCCGTTTTTTATCATTTATAAGCAAATACCTGGAGTAGAGATATAAAACTGAAATTTTTGCATAAATATTAAGACAAAAAATTAGACGGATTTGTTGAATTTTTCTCGTATAAGCCGCAAGTTACTTAGTTGGTACCTATCTAAATAAATAAAAAACAAATCATAGAAGCACACACTATTGTTAGAAACTCATGAGCTTGTTTTCTTTCGTTCTTTCTCTATCGGAGTTCTGCTTTAGTACTTTTTGAATATACCTACCCACTTGCCTTCTCTGCTTTATAAGTAGGTACATAAATATTTAGTTAAACGCCAAAAAATATGACATCTTCACAATGTGGTACGAACTTACTTACTTACGTGTCCTAAAGTTCCATAATTTATTGACCCCATTAAAATAGGGTCAATCAATTACGGACCCCTTGGCGTTGTAGTCAAAGGCCGCGGTTCCTGCCTAATTCGGTAAAAAGTAATTAAATGTTATCGAGTTTAGGAATCATGGGCCCACGAAAAACTACTGTCTTCATGGCAGGCGCGAAACCATTGGATTAATGTTAGTCGTCCATTACCGTCCGGATTGATTTAGAGCAATTGCGCTACTAATTAATTAGAAAACCAATACATCCGCCTCCGCCGCGGCAGCGGGGAGCGAGGATTAATTACAGCGCCGCAGCCGCGTGTCCATAAACAAAAAGCCAGCAATAATTCCATTAAGGCCTAAAACTAACCCCGCCGTAATAAATCTGTGTGCGGCGCCCATTACTCGCGGGCGATAACGCGCCGCCCATCGTGCCGCCTGCCCTGCGCCGCGTCACGTGACCACATCTATTCAACCTTATACCGCCAAATTGGACCTCGCAATCCATGGAAACAACTTTTCCCATTTTCCACGGGGTACCGTTATGACAGGGAGGCCGGATGCAGCGGCTGGCCCCGCCTCGGGGCGGCTAGTGGGCGCCGCCTCGCGCCGGCCCACGCCTCTCCGCCAGTGCTCCCGTACGCTTCGGCACAGACGCACGCGTTCGTTATCTCACCTGTGCCACTATCTCTTACATTCATCTCTCCCTACTTGCTTGAGCTTACTCTAGTGACCTGCACGCGTGTGAAATAAGTGACTTCATACCTTATTGATCTGATTAACTACTTTCAAGCGGATCCGAAAACAGTTAGGTGAGTTCAAGAAGTATAATTTTTAGGGTTCCGCATTAGACGGAACTGTAACTATGAAAACTCAAGTAGGTATATACTTCATTAAGTAATCATCATTTCAGAATGGGATAACACGAAAAGCTCAAACAACGATTAAAGAATACAAATTAGGTACTTAAGCGTTTAGGCCTAAAGTGCTAACGGAACGGACAACATGCCGAATGACTCCTTTATGTACCTTGGTCCATTTTTTTTCATTCTAACAGGCAGGTATGTTTATACCCATTGTTTACTTAATCGACTATTAAGATCAATCAATGCTAATAGTTTTACTGTGAAAACGGTTGTATTGAATAAGCTACCCTTCTGAATCACGACCAGCATCTTTGGCGGACAATCGGATTGGGTACCAAATCAGGGTGTTTTTAAACAATTAATTTCCAGCCTGCCTCAAAGATCTGTCTAGTGAGATGATAAATCAGCTCCCGGGGACAGAAAATTTTGTCGACCCCTTTCTTTACATAGCCAGCTAATCTACGAATCTCGACAAACCTATTAGACCCCTCAATCATATAGGGACCGCTCAATACACACTTCTCATTGTTAATCCGAATTTGCAAATACAATATATTATGTACAAATACACTGGAATTTTATAAGTTTTTTTTATAATTTAACATGAGAAATAATCCTTAAATCAAATGAATTTTAAGAAAAATTATAGAAATGTACTGAGCTCACTAATGCACTCGTGCGCGGCGAAGCAAAGTGGCTGTCGGACTGGAAATTATCGAATTAATTAGAGATTCCTCATTGCCTGGTGAAAAACTGCTTTGCTCAATTAAGCACGGTACGCCGCTACCCAGTTTTATGGTTAATGTTCATTTTCACACCATTGCATTGCCGCATACCCTACTAAGTATCAGGAACACCCAAGCTTTTGACGTGGTTGTAACGGGATGCATTTGTCTTCATATTCAGTAAGATTTAAGTCGCAATAGACTTTGGCATGACATAGAAAACTGATAACTTACTTTATTTACTACCTAAATCGTTGTTACGTATGTTTATTGCATGTGATTGGTACGAAGAAAGTAGAGCTATCGATTAATTTCTATTTACCTCTGCTGTTATTTAACTTTATTTGTCATTTAAAACTTATAATATCCGGCAATTTTGTGGTACATGGGTTATTTTATTCTGCACAGTACCTAGTTGACTGCCCGAACACGACGAGAACTTTTAATTATTTAAATTATCTTAAAATGTTTTAAACTTTCGCAATTCTCACTCATAATTATTAATATTACTCGGAACTTAATCACGACTAATTATTAAGTAAGTATACTTATTATTTATTGCTAATAATACCTGAACGTTTTAACCACATTTCAGCGGCCGTCCACTAGTCGCTGCAATGTGGTAATTGAGGTAATTTTAGCAAGCCCACTGTCTAAATTTTTATCCTTTGGTAGTTTTTTACTAACAATTTAAATTATAATTTATTTTATAATCGTTACAAAGATGTGCTGTAAAAAACATTTTGTATCTAACGAAGTGGCAAGCTTTCACTCGAAATTAATATTCCTATTCAAATAAATACAAACTTTGTCAGCTGCGCGCTAAATGGCCAACAGCTAATGAAATGACAAGTAAAAATATTTTATTGAATTTTGTGTAGAAATCATCAAGGTTTATTTTAATAGTACGTGATCACGCTAGTACCTACTAGGTATAGTAACGACATTTAATATTCTCATATTTTACAATGCTATCTCTACTTTCATCTAAGCTCATAAAATGGTACCAATGAACTTATTTGACCCTTAACAAACAATGTTAATTAATTTGCTAGTATCATTACTTAAATAATTTACGCTACGCTTAGTAGAAATATAGGTACGTAAAATATTTATCCACCGACTTCGATGTCGTATAATTCTATTTTGTCTTCTATTCTATTTAGTTATATAAAATGCGGTTGCTATAGTTAAGTATGCACGTCGAAACCTCCAGTTGGTAAAAGCTCTATTGTACGACTCGCAAGTATCTTACCAGTGAGCGGGGTTGGAGAAATCTTCAACTTTAGGAAGGAATTCGCCAAGAATATAGAGCTCCTCGTAACTTTCTATAGAAACGAAAGCGACGCTTCATACTAAACGTCGCCAAGATAAAGCTATAAAGGAATTTGAAAAACTTTGCTATTCATTTGGGCAAGTAATGTAGATATGGTAAGCTGTGAGTGCTTACTACCACGCAATGCGTCTAGAATTCTTGATATTTGTGGCCAGTGTTGTCACATCTATAAACAATTTACTTTTTTCTTTCTACTTCCTAATAGCAGTGCGAATGTTGAAAGGCTTTCGTCCATAAACAATATGAAAACTTGCCAAACTTTAAAGGGAATGCTGCATATACAAAAAAATATTTCTAGAAGTGGTGTCCCTAACTCAGACCATTTGAAATTGTCTAACAAAAACATGAATAATTTCAAAGATTTTTATTTTTACTAATCTTTATCATTAAAAGATCTAACTAAAGTGGTAGATCTACATACCTATTTTTCATTTTCATTACCTATTTCTACTAACTTTCGCATTCTGTTCTACCATTTTACCAAAATGTTTTAAAATGCCATCCTAAATTTGCATAGTTTTTTAAGGACTTAGGTACTATACTAAATACTTTATTTACATGGATACATAATTAACTAATTAATTATACAGAAATAAAAAATACTACCTAGAACAAATACAATTTACCAAAATTGTATGTGGCAACACTGGTTGTGGGGACCTAATCCACTCCGCTTGAAGTTTGGTCTGAAGGTATTCTGTAGAAGGTTTTTAGTTACTTAAACATTTTAAATTAACAAGTAATGTTATGCAAGTAATTTTAATTTAACAACCATATCTGAAATAGTTTGTTTATATTAAAATTGTAAACTACTTACTGGTATTTTTCTTTTCATATGTACCTACATACTTAATTTTACAACGCGTTAATCCATCCATAAAAGTTATTCTCCTAAACTTTTGATTTAATATTGGAATCTCTGTTAGTTCATAATATTCATTCGTCAATTTGCTAAATACTTAGTATGGTACCTCCTATATTTGCGTCTTTTGGAAAAAGTGCCTATAATTCTATTTTATTATCGTACTGACTACGATTTCTTGGTACATAGCATACGTACTTACTTATTTAAATAGTAAATTTGTGTGCTTGACCACATTTTAGTACCTGTAGTCCTAACAGTTCGTTATAGATTTGTCATGTTAGTAATATACGCCAGCCTTAGCGTCTATCAATTAGTACGCCATCCATAAATTACGTCACACCAATTTCGATCACTTTGGACCCCCCCCCCCCCCGTTTTCATACTTATTACTATGAAAATCGCCATTATTTTGTTCTAGTGTCACAGATCGCTTAACCCAAAAATGTGTGACGTAATTTATGGATGGATGGCTCCTTATAGTTTCGTTAGGTACGTCTTTCAACCATACCTATTGCGAAATAATAAACTTTGTCCTCGCCCTTGCCACTGCAAGCTAAATTGTTGGCTTGAAATTCGGAAAAACAAATTATGATTGTTGGACATAACAAAATTAATGTGAAAAGTATCACAGTTTTAGGATCTAACCTTTACTGGGTAAAAATCATTAAGTAGGTATAGTCGGGGTAAGAAACCCCGACTATACTAGTCAGATCTTTTGCCAGTGTCGTACAAAATACGTACGTAATATTGACATTGTTTAGGTATTATTATTACTGAAGTCAATGACCTGAGGTACGATTTATTTCAGCGCAAATACGGCCGATTGATATTTTTTACAACCTAACGAGTAATACGATCAAAACGAAGTATAGAATATTTGCCGAATATTAGTACGGAACCCTAAAGTGCGCGTGGCCTGACACGCACTTGGACGGGTTTTACAATTACTTGTCTTATTTAGTAAAATTGGTAACATCCTATTATTACCTATTTATTCCAAAATCAGTTGGTAACACAAACACAATATCCATTTGCGAAGTACTATGTATAGGATATTTAAAAGTTGTCACATAACCTGTACCTAGTACTAGTTTCGTACATTCACAGCTAGAAAGAAACGTTTTCCTTTTTTTTACCTCTATGATGGTGTTTAGAAAGGTCTTACGGCCTAAAGGTGCGACCAAACCGCCGCTGAAAAAACGGTGACGTTACGGAATCGCAGTGACGCACCGTAAACGTCACAACTTTACTATGGAGAGCATGCGGTAAATTCTGACGTTTCAGGCACGTCACTGCAATTCCGTAACGTTTCCGTATTTTAAGCAGCGGTATGGCCGAACCCTTACCAAGTAACCTGCAGCCTCAGCCGGCGCGCCGGCCGCGCAGGCGCCGCCGGTCCGTGCCGTGCCGGCGTTTCAGCATTTGTCATAGCACTCATAGGAAGCACATTCCACGTTGCAATTGAGTCACGCACGTGTTTATGTTTCTTTTGTATACTTACGAGGGATAATAACGGGTCACGTCAATAAGTGATCAGTTATTTTTGCTGGTCTGTGTAATTACAAGTGTACAAAAACCTTTAATGGTCTATATGGCACTAAACCAATCAGTCTATAAAAGAGTAATGTGACTGACCGACACACGTTCTAAACCTCTAGAGCTAGAGTTTTGAAGTTCCAGGAAATTTTTCGAATTTTGCACAAAATAGAGAGCCAGTCAATTTTTTTTTTCCATGGGAGCGAAGCGCCGAATAAAACTATATTTTTTTATTTTAATAGAAGAACAGTTCAAAAATTCGAATAAATACTTCGCCTACACCGCAAAGAAAACTAATCTACGGTCACTTCTTCTTTTAATACCTTATTACTGTTTTCAATTTTCATTTGTGTGCTGATAGAGATGTAAAAATACAAGTTACAAAAGCAAGGCTGGAGGAGTGCGCGGGCGCATCGCTGTCGGCGTCGGTGACGTGGCGGGCGAGCCGGCGCCGCAACCCAGGTACGCGCACCGTACAAATAAATAACTCTACTTTTCACAAAATATGTTTGTTTAAGCCATCATGAAGATTTCGCTCTTCTTATTTTGGGTTCACAAACAATCTAGATTCTGAAGTGTACCGAGCATTGACTATTTCTGCCGTGTCATGACAAAACACTGTAACTCGAGTTACAGTGTTTTGTCCTAACACCGTTAAATTGACTATTCGGACCCTAATCTATATATGCATGCTTAGAGAAACTGTTTTTCTATCAAAAACATTGAAAAACGTCATTGCAATTTACACTGTAACTCTTAAAACGTAGGGTCTTGATTAGACTAAACACTGTATTATCTCCAGATACCGTGTTTTGCCAAAACAAACTCACATTTTCTTAGTATAGTATCAAGTGTTTACAGTGTTTTGTCGCAACAATCACACGAGAAATTAGTCCAAGTCCTTGTTTATTGTAAGTCGGGACTTCTTTAAGGTAATCATCCTTTCTAAAGACTAAGAAATATATTAAAATGAGAGTATTAGTTTTATGAATTGTGATGTTAGCAATATAATCTAAATTAAATTTAAAGTAGCATTTTCATATGAGTATAATGTCATTAAGTATCACGTTACAGTGTTTTGTTGTAGCAACTCTCATATATTATTGATAAAGGAAATTACGACATAACACGTTTTTGCTTGAAATTTCATGGAAAAAGTAAAAATTTTAATATTATTTTTCTTTGTCAACTACTAGTAACACATTATCCGTGATTTGTCCAAATTTTTATTGCAATCAGATCAATATTCACTGTTCTGTAGCCAATTAAAGAAAGCAAAAGTATTTTTGCGATTTCTGAAAAATAGGTGTTTTTTAGATACAGTGTTTTGTCATGACACGGCAGATTTAAGATTACATTTTTACAATTAACGACAATAATCGTGCTATCGTGATACCGATTCGTAAAGTTAAAATCAACCGTTTCGTGTTAGGTACTCAAGCTCACCGATTTTGGGCACCTGGTAAAATCCCAGGTGAAAGCTCTGGATAAAAATTCAAAAATATTAAAAGATCACTACAAAAGAATAACAAGTCTACTTATATTTAAAGCCAACATGGGACCGATTTTTGAAATTTCAAATCACACGAAATGGTAAAAATGTGCAAATTAAACAATCTGGACTTTTAATCAAATTATTTGGGGCGATAGACGTGAGGTTATCCGTATCTAATCTAATACCTTTAAACGAGCAATTCTTGTATATATGACGACCGGATAGCCTAGTTGTTAGAGAACCTGACTACGAAGCTTGTGGTCCCGGGTTCAATTCCCGGTCGGGGCAGACATTTATGTGAATAATACGAATGTTTGTGCTTGAATCTTGGGTGTTTAATATGTATTTATGTATGTATCTATCTATATAAGTATGTTTATCAGTTGTCTAGTACCCATAGTACAAGCTTTGCTTAGTTTGGGACTAGGTCAATTGGTGTGAATTGTCCCGTGATATTTATTATTTTATTTATTTATTTATTTATCAGGATCTCAGAAACGGCTCCAACGATTTCGATGAAATTTGGTATGTGAGGGGTTTCGGGGATGAAAAATTGATCTAGCTTGGTCTTATATCTGGGAAAACGCTTGGCACCGAGTTTCAGCCCGAGCGGAGCTCGGTCGCCCAGGCACTTTTTCACCATGTGCGATAATTTGTTAAATATTAAGTACATTAATTGTATTTGTAATTCAGCACGAACTTTAATGCTTTTGAATGGTGTTTTTGAGTAACGTGATTTCAAATATCGGTCCCTAGAACATCATTATACGCCGGAATCTGAAAAAAGCTTATGACATTACAAAATGCTGAATATCCATGTTTGGAAATCGGTTTTCAATGAAAAAAGTAAATTTTCAAGAATACTGTGGTAACAGAACATGTACCTACTCAAAGAAGTGAAGCTTAGCATAACACGCTCGACAATAACGTTTAGTAAAATATTATGATAGTTTGATGAAAGTTAAAAATATAAGTAGGTATGTTTTAAGTACTTGGTTGCTAAAGCGTTATTTTATTATTTAACAGTTAAAAACACGACATTGAACTTTATTCGATCAAAAAACTAGATACTGGTAAATCATGGACCGTTTTATTGTTTCTTATGTAAGTTTTGCGAGCCCTTACGCAAAAAGTATTCTGAAAAAATAGATAGTGACATTAAAACGAAATATTTAACAGTTACTTTTTAGTAAAATCACAAAAATTTGCCTATAAATTGAAAAAAACTTCAATCACTTAGCGTGGTAGGGAGAGTTGTCCCTGAATATTTATATTAATAGTCTGGTCTAACTAAACAAAAGTAGTGCTAGAGTAGTGAAGGTACCATAGGTACTAGATCTATCACTTATTATATTTAAAAATCCACAAAATCAAAATTGCGTTTTTCTCTACCACCAAAATTGCTTTAACAGTTGTAGCAGGGACATTTTGATGGACGGTGTCAATTAGGCGACATTTTTGTAGATGTGCCTCATTAGAAAACAATAAATATCAACGGGCAGATAACATCTCAGGAAACGAGAGGCCGGGTTGCCTGAGGCGCCACTATCCCGATACGTAGGTACCGAAACCTCGAATACTTTTAAAAGTTTTTGCTAAAAAACGCACAAACAAATTTACGAGCATAGCTAAGTTCCGGAACGAGGTGGTCTGATCCCATATTTTTACGTTAGAAACATTCTGAGCAATACTGTTACCTTTCTGGGGTTCCGTAGTCCTACAGGGAATCCTTATAATTTCACCATGTCCGTCTGTCTGCCTTTCCGTCCGCGTCTTAGCTTGAAGACTCGTAATGCTAGGAGGATGTTTTTTTATGCGTCGGTAAATGTATTAACCATGCGAACAAAGTAGTAAAATAAGATAAATGAAAAAAAAAGTTAAGACTGCTCATACACGTAAAGATGGGGATATTTTTTTCTCGTTTATAATACCTATTGTATGGAATATCGTTGGATAGGTTTTTCAAATATATTGCTGGTTTACTAACTGTTGTAGATAGTAACCTCTGTTGTGTAGACTTGCTTATAATATTATTCTTTTTTTTATGTGCTCCTTAGTTACTTCAAATAAACACTCTTGACAATCAACATCTTTTTACTAATTCTCAATTTACAAATAATTTTATTAAATGCTCTTCTAGCTCTTACCATCAAATATTACAACACGTTATCAGCACGAAATGCAGAAGAGTTTAAAATTGAATTTGTAAATTAGTTGAATCAGTTATTTTTTGCGTGATTAATAATTTTGACTAGTCGAAATGCCACAAGAAACTGGAGATGCTTCGAGTGTTAATAAGTCGAATCCCTCTACGTCGAATTCATCTTCGATTCCATCATTTTGTCTGAGGAATAAAGATGGATATCCTACTTGGAAGTTTAAGATGAGAAATTACCTTTTACACGAGGATTTGTGGGTAACAATAAGTGGTTATTCGGAAGATGACACGACCCCTGCTTCGATCAAGGTACGCAACGACGAGAAAGCTCTAGCAAAAATATGCTTAACAATAGACGGTGCAGCTACTACTCACGTCAGATGTGCGAAAACTGCAGCCGAAGCGTGGAAACTTTTGCAACAGGCTTTTGAGGATAAGGGAATGGGAAAAAGACTTGCTTTAGAGCGAAAACTGTACAGGTTGAGTCTGTCAGATTTTGAAAATATTGAACTGTACATAAATGCAGTGATATCAACCGCACAGGATCTTGCGGATATTGATGTAGTCATAGAGGACAGGTCTGTTGCTGCTATACTTTTGGGAGGTCTCACCCCAAAATATGAACCTCTCATTATGGCTTTGGAAAATTGCAATATAGACGTGACTAGTGACTTAGTAAAGAGAAAACTGCTGAACGAAATGTCTAAAGATGCAGCTATATCCATAGATTCCGTCTTTCATGCGAAGAAGAAACCTAAATCTAAGAAGAAGGAAATAGTCTGCTACGAGTGTAAAGTACCTGGTCATAAGAGACCCGACTGTCCATTGCGAAACAAGAAGGAGAAAGCCAATACGGAGAATGCTAAGAACACCACATTTACAGCTCTCAATACTTTTGGCAACTCAAGCAAGGAGGTATTTTATGTAGATTCTGGTTGTACTAAACACATGAGTTTCAGACAAGATTGGTTTCAGAACATTACGATACAAAACAAAGGTAGTGTTACTGTCGCAAACGGAGAGCAGATTGAATGCTGCGGCATAGGAGACATTTCAATAAACACACCCAATAACGTAATCAACAAGATCAGCGATGTTGCTTTTGTCCCTGATTTAAAAGCCAACTTACTGTCTGTGCAGAAAGCTGTTGATAAGGGTTTTGTTTGTACTTTTGATAAAAATGGATGTAACTTTTATAAATCTGATAATTTTCATTTTACAGGTGATTCGGTACTTCATGCCTCGCCCTGTGGTGGACTGTACGTTGTAGATGGTACTGTTAATGTTCCCGAGAATGTGGCAAGTAATCATTTGACGCAGGATGTGCACTCTGACTGTCAGAATATTAGTTACAAACTCTGGCACAAGAGGTTAGGACACCTGTGTCGTATAGGCATGACCCAACTCAAGAATCACGATGTAGGTGTAAAGTTTACAGTAGTAGATAAAAGCAATTGCATCGCTTGCGTGGAAGGAAAACAGGCAAGAAAACCTTTTAAGAAGGTATCATATAATAGAGCTACTTCTCCTTTACAACTGATCCATATGGATTTATTGGGACCTTTGTCAACTAACTCTTTTCAGGGTAACAGGTATATGTTAACCATAGTTGACGACTTTACAAGAAAGGTATTTGCTTACTTTATTTCTTCCAAGACACAGGTTAAAGAGAAATTCAGTATTTTCCAATCCTTTGTTGAGAACCAATTAGATAAGAAAATTAAAGCGGTTAGGACTGACGGGGGTAAGGAGTTCGTTAATAGGGAATTCGTTGATTATCTTGCCTCTAAAGGTATCGAACATCAAACGACGACGCCTTACAGTCCTCAACAAGTGGGGGCTGCTGAACGAACTCAACGCTCAATAACCGAGAAGGCGAGGACGTTGCTAGCAGAAAGCTTACTGCCAAAAGCATACTGGGAAGATGCTTTTCAAGTTGCCGTGTACCTAAAGAATAGGTCTCCTCACAGAGCCTTAGGTGGTCAAATTCCGGAGGACAGGTGGTGTGGTTGTAGAAATGACCTTAGCCATTTGAAAGTGTTTGGATGCAGAGCACTTGTACACATACCTTCATGTCACAGGAAAAAGTTAGACGTAAAGGCAAAGGAAGCGATTTTTGTCGGTTATTCAGAAAATCCAAATACTTATATATTTAGGGATCCTGCTAACCCACGAAAAGTGATTACGTCCAGAGATGCAACCTTTTTTGAGAATTGTTTTACAGGATTGAAGGAGCAGAGACAGTCTGAACTTGGGGTACAGTCAGATTCCATATTGTTATTCGAAGATCATGAACCTGAACATGAAGATGGTCAATTCTTCGATTGTGTTGACAGTATCGACACCATAGCTGAGACAACTTCACAAGTAAATGTAGAAAGTGCTGAAGAATCAGCAAATATGAGAGAATCAGAATCATTCTATGAGCTGAGACTTCCTAGTGTCGATGAAAGGCCACCAAGTTTGAAAGTGGAACAATCAGTTTCGGAGCGGAGGTATCCCGCAAGAAACAGAAATCCACCAGATTTTCTTACTTACAATGTGCCGACGGTTGATGCCAATGAACCTACGACATATTATGAAGCTACTCATGCTGATGATGCTGATAAATGGCACCATGCAATGGCTGATGAGTACAACTCTCTAATAAAACTCCAAACATGGGATCTAGTAGATAGACCAAACAAAAAGGTCATACCATGTAAATGGGTTTACAAACTTAAAAAGGACGCTTATGGTAATGTCACAAAATATAAAGCCAGACTTGTCGTCAAAGGTTTTAATCAAGTAAAAGGCGTAGACTATGACGAGACGTTTGCACCAGTGATTCGTCACTCTTCTCTCCGCACTTTGTTAGCATTAGCTGCAGAGATGAGTTTAAGAATGAAACACTTAGACGTTGATACCGCGTTCCTTAATGGAAACTTAGAAGAAGAAGTTTTTATGGAGCAACCCCTTGGGTTCATAGAAAAAGGCAAGGAAAACAAGGTTTGTTTGTTGCATAAATCCTTGTACGGCCTTAAACAGGCGCCGAGAGCTTGGAATAAAAAGTTAAACGAAACGCTTATAAAAATAGGTTTTACAGGAACTCCATCTGAGCCTTGCGTATATACGAAACTTTTTGGTGAAGAACTCATAATCTTAGGAATATTTGTCGATGACATAATAGTCTTCTATAAATCCGAATTGACATTTGACATTGTCAAAAAGGATTTGTCGAAATATTTTTCTCTGAAAGATCTCGGAATCTTGAAATGTTATTTAGGTTTGCAAATTGAATATGATTCCGATAGTGTAAGAATAAACCAGAGAAATTATATCTTATCGTTACTGGATAAGTTTAATATGAAAGATTGCAAGACAGTGGACACTCCTTTAGTTAAAAAGAATATGGAAAGGAGAACCGAAGGACAAGTTGGTGAGTCTTATCCTTACCAAAACTTAATAGGAGGACTAATGTACCTTTCGGTAAACTCTAGGCCCGATATCGCCTACGCCACTAGCTACTTAAGTCAGTATAATACGTGTTATACGAAGGAACACTGGAATGCTGCTAAAAGGGTTCTGCAGTACTTAAAGGGTACTCTAAACTATTCATTGGTTTACAGGAAAAGCGGAAAACCCTTAGAAGGTTATTGTGACGCTGACTGGGCGAACTGCACGATAGATAGAAGGTCATACACTGGGTACGCCTTCAAGTTGAGTGGAGGGCTTGTATCTTGGGAGTCGAAAAAGCAACCTACTGTTGCCTTATCCTCGGCGGAAGCAGAGTATATGGCACTAGCGTCTGCCACAAAGGAAGCGTGTTACTTGCGTCGATTTATCTATGAGATAACAGGTAAACTTTCATCAGTTAACTTAGCTTCTGACAGTCAGAGTGCCATTAATCTCGTTCGAAATCCCGTCCACCACAGCAGGACGAAGCATATTGATACCCGTTTTCACTTTATTAGGGAAAAATTATGCGATAATGTTATAATGTTGGATTATGTGAAAACTAGTGATATGCCTGCTGATGTGCTAACAAAGCCACTAGGGCCTATAGTACACAAACGATGTACAATTAGCTTAGGTCTGGTAACTTAATTTTATATTTATGTTTTATTGTTTGTGTGTTTGTCTTGCACAACTTCGATT
Source organism: Archips xylosteana (assembly GCA_947563465.1). NCBI lineage: Eukaryota > Metazoa > Arthropoda > Insecta > Lepidoptera > Tortricidae > Archips > Archips xylosteana. The sequence continues at coordinate 27,311,889 of OX387343.1, read as the reverse complement.
AAGGGCGGCTGTTGTAGATAGTAACCTCTGTTGTGTAGACTTGCTTATAATATTATTCTTTTTTTTATGTGCTCCTTAGTTACTTCAAATAAACACTCTTGACAATCAACATCTTTTTACTAATTCTCAATTTACAAATAATTTTATTAAATGCTCTTCTAGCTCTTACCATCAAATATTACAACACTAACATAATTTTTCGAATTATGTTTTCGTTTGCAAAATCTTTCGATTTAAACTTCCCAATTTTTTATTAGAGGCAAGTGTTTTTTGTGTCCACTACTTTACAATGGTACCTACAGAAGTACGTGCGTAGTTCCGTGCTTGTACGGTCAAGTGCTAAAATATGTGTCGATTTAATCCTCTCATCATTAGATATGTACCGATACCTTAACTCGACAACATAAGAGCTGGACATATTTATGAGCGAGTTATATGCACCCATATTTTTGCACTTGACTGTACAATTCTAGTACTACACGGGTACTTACCCTATCACCTAACGGCTTACGTTTTTCCTAAGCATACACACACGTCTCTTGTTATTCTTCTTAGTCCTCCCTTTGCTGCGACGCAAAAAATAAAATCACATCCCATAATTACGATGTGAAAGAATAACACTCAAATTATTATATTAAATTAATAAACCTACTTGTCGTTAAAACTATAAAGCTTTAACTATAAGTAGGTATACTCGTAACAGTACCTACTTGTAGATAATCGTTTGGAATTATATTCTTTCAATTTTAATGCTATTGACTGTGCCTGACACATCGGATTCTAATTAATTGTTCAAATCAATTATATCAGGAATTTGAATGTTAATTTTCAGATGTACATTTAAATGTCCCAATCCATTTCAATGGATTATTCTACGCTTATGCCATTACTAGCTGTTACCCACGACTCCATCTGCAAAGAATTCATTTATCGATATCTCGCCGGAACTACGCAATTTTCCGGGATAAAAATCCTATGTCTTTCCCAAGGTCTCAAACTATCTCCATACCAAATTTTATTTAAATCGGTTGAGCGGTTTTAGCGTGAAGTGGTAACAGACAGACAAATAGACAGTACCTATGGATTGTTTTTTCTGATTCGCGATTCTGCACAGTGTTTAATTCCTCACATCACAATCGCTGCACAATATGGACTCTAGACAAATGCAATCGATCACATTCCTAATTCTTCAGTCGTTGTTTTTAGACTATTTCTATATATATTTCTATTTCCTATTCGCGATTCTGCTTAATGTGGATTACACACATTATAGTACCTACCTACTTACTGTTATGTAAAATCATATTGATCAGAATTGCGAAGACTGTTTAAAAATAATAGCTGTGGTCAATTTCGGTTGCGTGCAATCCATATTGTACAGAATCGCGGATAGGAAGAAAGGAAATAGTGTAAAAACAATGACTGCGAAGAAATACGAATGTGATCAATTGCGTTTGTCTGGAGTCCATATTGTGCAGAATCGCGAATAGGGAGAAAGACGATAGTGTAAAAACAATGACTGTAATGAATAACGAATGTGGTCTATTACGGTTGTAAGGAATCCATATTGTGCAGAATCGCGAATAGGAAAAAACAATAATGGTGTAAACGTAGAATAGTACACGCTAAATCCATTGTTCGATACCGAAAACACTACATACATCGAAGAAGGCGTCTCCGAGGTCAATATAGGTATAATATACAAGAATTAATGTCCTAGTTAAGTAACGAATAGGCAACTGCTGAATAATGATCTAAAGTTCATGTTTTAGTGGAAATCACAAGGAAAACACGGTTCAATGTTGACAGAAAGATGCGTTAGCTAATATGATTATTAAATCCCGTTAAGAAATTATACATTTATAAAATGCATAGTCATAGTGCTACCTGCATGTTTGTGTATCAAAGTCAGAACCCGCCCTCTCCGCCTTCGCCCGTCAGTAATCGATACATCACATCACGGCGACCCATTAACTTTTTTGTTCAATCCGTCATCATTCAGTTAAGTACTCGTAAAATCGCCACAAAAAATGAGACAAGTTTTTGGAAATATTTCGCACTTAGCGCGGGCCCCGTGACGCGAAGGCTCTAACGGCGACCCCAACGTCTTGATACGTGCTCTTAAATTTTGTTGAATAGGTACAATATCTTATACGCCTATACATTAGTTACAGTAAAGTAAAATATTTGTCCGCGTCACACTAAACATGATTGCAATTGTGTGTCACAAGGCGTAACGATTAATGTCTGTTTTTAATTATTAAATTGGTATAATATGTAACATTTTTTGTGCTTTGGTGCCCTTTCTCTGGATTGATTGAAGACTGACTAAGTATAAAACACTATCTACTCTTGACGGTTATCGATTATGTGGTTTAGGTACGATGGAGGATGCTAACCTCGTAAATGACTTTTCGCTTTTGTCATGTTCAAATGCTAAATTATAATATATATAGCAAAAAACAGTCATAATGTGCGGGTTATACTGCCTATCTGTCTTCTAATACGCTTAAAGAATAGAGTCCATTGTATACTTGCCTATTTAACCTGCTGTTGTGGCCAAGCCCGTCGGAACGCGGTCGTCTTTTGATACCTCCTACGTATACTGGTATAACTGCATAATGGTGATTCTACAGTAAAGACCGTATCGTTAAACGATATGGTCTTTATTGTAAAATCACCATTATGCAGTTATAACGAACCAGTACGTATACCAGTATACGTAGGAGGTATCGTGTTGATCCAGTTCCTACGTGAAGTATTCTTTATAACATAAACATTGTTTATACTTAATAGTGTAAAAAATATTCACACCGTAATATAGAAGTTACCAAGAAAGACGTCATGTAATTGTTTGTCGCTAGTAAAATTGTATCCCTTTCTCATTCTATTAACGCGGAAAAAATAGATTTCTAAATTCTAAAATAAATAGAGTCGAGTTTTAGTTTTAGTTTAAGAATGCATTTTATTTCGTTTTTACAGTCGGTTATCGTTATTACTATTTAAATACCTAAAAGCCTTTTATATTAAAATCAATGCTTTAGGTATTATTTATCAAGTATCAAGGTTAAACCACGACAGTTGAGAACAAAGGTAAAAAACGCGTGGCGCCTGCGCATTAGGAGACTGGTTATATTTATAGTGGGATTATTAGGGTTGTTTTTCGTCCCTGTCTGGCTTAGTGCAGGTGTGTAGGGTGGTCCTGCTCCCCCAGACAATTAGTTGTTGGCCGGCCCCGCCCGTGATGTCATGGATAGCTCAATATTTGTGCGGATGACAATATGTCAGTTTTTGCCGCGATGCATCCTTTGTGTAACACGATGCTTTGGCTCGTGCCTTCCGCCTTATTTATGGCATTCCTCACATTCTTGTTTGGAACCCTCAATGCCCGACTTTATTTAATCTCGATGTGCGCTTCTGTTGTGTTCACTTCTTAATAAAATTATTCACTCTCATAGACAGGTACTTACATATTCGTATCCGCCAAAATCAATCCGGTTAGATTTAGCTTTATTACGGATCCATTATCCTAAATGATTAACATTACGTAGGTTAATAGGTTATGTAGATTAAGGCATCATCGATATTTAGTGTTTCCTACATAAATAAACTAATGATGTCCTTGTTTTACTGACATCGAAGTCGTTATAAATCTTAGCCTTGTAAATACACTTACTCGTAAAATAAGAGCTTCATATTATACATTTGCTAAGGAACTGGGAATTGATGTACTTTATGCATAACGACTGGTATCGAGTGGGCTGGCTGACTGATAAAATACACGGGAATCTAAATGCACACAGTTTTATTAAACTCATTCACAATTACTTTGCATAGTTTAATTTAATTTGTCTAGTAATTTCGAACCATTAAAGCCGGCAATTAATGGATTGATATTCTAGATAGGATTTTATAAAATTCCTATGTGGTTCCCTAAACCGCATCGTGGTCTTCATTTACGTGTGATGAAAAAAAACCCGTGCAAAATACCTATAGCATAAAAAAGAATCAAAAACATGCACACACTTGCACACACATACCCACACGCACACGTACCTAAACGCATACTTTTTTAAATCGGGCGGGACTCCCTCCATACAAATAAACAAATTTTACCTCTTTATTGTATTATTATTAAAAATACAGTTAGTTATACTTACTGGGAAATTTATATTTAGATATTTATAAATAATAAGTAGTTTCATTATTGTAGGAAATTCAAATACCTACTCACACGATGTGCGACATATTTAAGTACATTTAATTGACACACATCCAGTATACCTACCTACCTATTCACCACGGAATAGTGTTTTGTAGGTGGACAGAAAGATGATTAGGTACATTAGCAGTACGAAAAAAACTTACTGGGTAATGTAGTAGGAAGGTTTCCGCATTTACCCGTACCTACTATAGACAAGCTGACCTTCCAAATCAGAGAATCGACATGTTCCAGATCAATTCTTTGTACTACATGCAAGAGGGGCTTTACTTAAGTTATTTATAGGTACCTATACCACGTATAAACTCGGAGACCAAACAAGTGAATGTCCCGAGCACAGAGCAATATTTTACAATTAACGTCATAACAAAACTACTTACTTTATTTTTTATTAAATTCATTTTGTTACAATTAGCACTGTTACAACAGTAGACGGGTACTTACCTCAAGCGAGACCGTTAATTCCACAGAACTACGAAATCTGCAATTTACCAAGTCTTTGGCCTTGGCTTTCGTAGTAATATTAACAGTACACGAAATAATATTTGTACTTGTACAATAAACAACTTATTGACTTTCCGATTTATTGAGGGGTTTTATAAATTTCCCGTTTATTAATACAATTCAGGGCGTTTCTTAAATCAACATGTTGTACCTATTTGGTGTCAACTAAATAACTAAATTCTGAGTAAAATGTTAACGCATTAAAATTATGTTTTAGGAAACTTTATGGTTTTTATCGACGATTTCGAAATTTTGGCAGGAAAAGATACAAATAAAAAACATCGAACAGTTTAAATTCCCTAAGTAAAAGTATGTACGTCATATGAAATAAATATACTTAGCAAAAAATATTGATTTTGCCTTCTCTCAAACTGCCTCTAAAACAAGTCATGCGAGCAGTCCTAAGCGTAAAAATAAAACTAAAAGTCAATAAGTTGTTTATTGTACAGGTTTCCATGTTATTTCTTGCAAATTAAGTAACAACTAAAATCGAGGCCGAAAATATGATGATGATGGTGATGAATGTTGAACTTCAGTTTGATTTGTCACTTTCATTTCGATACGAAAAGAGCGAGAGATAAGATCAAACCGATTCTAAGTTCGATTTTCAAATTCTATACCTAGTAGGCCTAAAAAATAAACGAACGATTAAACGTTCGAATAAGGCTTGTCTACGAAAAAAAGTAGCCATCGAAAACTAAGTCCCCACTGTCTCCCAGTAGGTCGAGGTAGTTCAAACCACAATTAGATTGCCAACTGAGTATTCTTTTTTTATGTGTAAGAATCTAAAATCCATAAATTGTCCCTTACAAGTTGTGAAATCCTACATAATGCCAGTAAGGCTTAGGCTTAGAGCTAAAATGACTGTATACAAATGTGTATTAAGAGTCTGGAAAGATATTCTCGAAACATTAAAGCGTCGATAATGTATTTGAGTAAAAAAAAAAGAACCTCTGTGACCCAAACGTGAAAAATACAAAATCTAAGACTAAAATCTAGAGATTTCGAAAGTAAGCCCAAAAATGGATAGCATCTGATATAAATATCCATAATAGCACTCAAAACGAAAGGTGAAGAGTCCTTCTTTGTAATTAAATTATTTAAAAAATGTGATTTCATATTGAATACCTGAATTATAGAATAGTGGCTACTTTTTTTCGTGGACAAGCCTTACTCTATACTTAAGTACTTAACCTTAAAAATATGAGATCTATACATACGTAGGGACAGACAGACGCTTCCCGCTGTCTGTCTGTCCCTATGTATGCTTAGATCTGTAAAACTACGCAACGGATTTTGATGCGGTTTTTTAATAGATAAAGTGATTCAAGAGGAAGGTTTATATGTATAATACATGCATAATTGCACCCGTGCGAAGCCGGGGCGGGTCGCTAGTTGGATTATATTTTTATATAATAGTAAAAATGTTGTAGAAAATATACAAAGTTTAACATGTATCTATATAATTATTAATAATTTTAACAATCTTCAACATCGTGTAAATACAGCGGGTGCAGTATCGGAACGCAACTTTAAAAAATAGCAGGATTCAAATTTTAAATCTTTTCTAGTAGCTACAGAGTTCGATATCTAAGAGTTTGATACACGATCAAAGGCAATTTGGAAATTATAAAAAAACTAGCTGTCGCCCGCAACTCTGTCTGCGAAGAATTGGGGTATAAAAAATAGCCTACGACCTATTCTCAAACCTAGCAAATACAGTGAAAAAATATGATAAAAATCGGTCAAGCCGTTTAGGAGGAGTTCGACAGCAAACACTGTGACACGAGATTTTTTGTATTAGCAGTAATAAGTACTAACTTAATAAATATTTAAATATGACATGAGTGAGTCCAGTGACGAAGTCAACAATGGAACACCAGACGAATTAAGGCAGTATGTAGGTAATACAAAATGCAGAGTTAAGTTTCTTGCCTGAAAAGTCTCGCAATAAATATTTAAAAGCTTAAGATATTTTTAAGCAATGGAGACTAGCAAAAGGTGGAAACACTTTTTCGGAGACTGTATTGTTATTTAAAATATGAAGTAAGTATTTGCTCAATGTTGAAAACCACAATAAAGACAAAAAGATGACGTTCATATTGTTGTTTAATAATTATTATGTTCTCGCTGCTGAGGTGAAAAGTTGTATGTGTCACACGAGACCAAAGTTTTTTTGCATCTCGTGTATTTGAACCCCTCATGCACTCAGGATTCTTACTTAGAATCACTCGCTGACATTTAACTTGGCCTGTTTTTTTATCACTTCTTACTAGTACTAAGAACATTTAGTGATTCTTTACATACACACACACACATACACAAACACACACACACACACACACACACACACACACACACACACACACACACACACACACACACACACACACACACACACACACATACTACTACCACGGTTGCATCAGCAGCAATCGATATGGACATAAATACTCAGCTCCCCGAGATAACCAGCGACGGTCAAGATATATCAGTTAATTAGTCGGGAGCTTTTGAAAAACCTAATGGAACTTTTAGTTTTAACTTCTCTTTATGTATTAAAAAAAAAACATTTTCAATTTTACCTAATAAGAAATGCAGCCAACGGCCAATTTATAATTAAAATTCTAAAAATTCATTGCACTTGAAATTAGTTTGTGATAATACAAAAAGGCTTAAATGGCCATGCTGAAAAAAATCGTCTAAACTTAGTTTTACGCTCAGTTTAGCAGTTTTAAAATGTATGGAACTCTTAGTGACTATATTTAAATTTAATTTTCACCAGCAAATGGCTATAGGCGACTTAAAAAAACAACTCTAAATCATTTAACTCCCAAAGAAAATTTGTGGCTCTTCCAATGTGTCACGAAATTTCGAACTTCTTAGTAGTGGGTAGGTACAATCGCCGTTATAAACATCGTAGCATATAAATAGCGTAGTGCGAAAGCCATATTAATCATAAATGTCATTATTATTATATTAAGTAATACACAATAAAACCTTTCTATTATTAATCTTACTTTATATTATAAACTCTGATACTCTTACTCTCTATTTGATACTCTTTCACGGTAAAACGGTTTGACGGATTCCGATGAAAGGGTCAAGCAGGCTAAGCTAACAAGAGTGGCCCCCGCAAGGGATTTGGTTGTAATTTGAGGTGCAGTAGAGGCAGGAACTAAGAACACCGTATGCGTTAAATCAGCCGTCGATCTTCTTTTGTTTCAGACTTATTCACGAAAATGTCAAAAAATTAAGGTAAATTTCAAACTGTTATTTTAGCTAAAACAAGCAAACGAGAGTAACAAATAAATTCAGAATTAATGAGCATATAAAGGGGTTCATAATGCGTATTTTTACAGACATTCATATCCTTGAACTTGGATGAAAAAAAATATAGTTAAAATATAGTTTAACGACCGCTTAGCCTAGTTGGTAGTGACCCTGCCTACGAAGCAAGAGGTCCTGGGTTCAAATCCCAGTAAGGGCATTTATTTGTGTGATGAGCACGAATATTTGTTCCTGAGTTATGGATGTTTTCTATGTATTTAAGTATTTATTTATCTATATAAGTATGTTTATCGTCGTCTAGTACCCATAGTACAAGCTTTGCTTAGTTTGGGACTAGATCGATTTGTGTAAGATTGTCCCCTAATATTTATTTATTTATTTATAGTTTTTTTTTCGCTTCATTTTTTGCCACTTCTCGCGGAGACACAACTATCAAAAAAATTACTTAATAAGCCACAATTGTCAACTACGTATACATTTCAAAACATTTTGAAAAATCATGGTGCATCATGTCAAAAAAAAACATTTACGAACGTATGTTTACTATTCATATCATTAGAGTAGTAGTGGCAAATCAGTCTGTAGTAGATATAACATCCTCTTTCGTTCATTATGAAATAATTAATTGACATTGATCAATGACGTATGCCATATATTTACATGCATGTAATATGCTATAATATGTGTCATGTATTTTCAGCAGCAACTGATTTTTTGCTTCGCATCTCTACACGTGGTGTTTTGACATGTGTCAAATCGAGCCTTTAAGAACGTCGCCGGTATAGTTTCAGGCCTGGCAGTTGAATTCAATTTCACCAAAAATGACACATTGGAAGAACATCTATGTTTAATTTCATGTCGCCGTACTTAATTTTTGAGATTTCCTGATTAAACATATGTAAGTAGGTAAATCCATATACATAATAACCATATAATCCATATCGGAACAAAAAGTATTAAATATTGCCGAGATCCAGTTATCTACATCCCAAATTCCATCCAAATTCGTCCTGCCGTTTTATCATAAAGGAATAACACACACATGCAGTCACAAAATTTCGCATTTATAACATAATTTTTCTTATTCACTTTATTAGAAGCGAAGATAATATTTCTTAGAAATTATCTATTAAAGTAGCATCTTGTGGCTTGTACATACGTAAAATTACTTGGCTATATTTCTGTCGCCCAAGTCACCCAAAATGAATTATAAAACCGGCCAAGAGCGTGTCGGACACGCCCAAGATAGGGTTCCGTAGCCATTGCGAAAAAATCAAGTAATATTTTTCTAAGTATTTCGTATGTGTACGGAATCTTCCGAGTTTAGGTATCGTCAATACTTTGAATAACATACAAACATACAAGTGAAGCTAATATAAAGCGTGTAAAAAAGCTCGTATTTCACAATCGATAATCTGGCTAAGTGAACTTTATTACGCGCGTATCAAGGTTCAGTTTTGTTTACATGCTGATTTGAGATACGAGCTTTTTCAAAGTAGTGACGGTATGTTTTATACCTTAGGCTATTATTTACTCTTAAACTACAAATAATTCCCAAGCAATCTTAGGCGGTATAATTTTCCTTGTAAATTTAATATATTTACAACAATCCTTTTTTTTTTAAATTTTTCCTCCCAACAGTTTAGATTTTAGAGGGGGGGGGACGGTCGATTTTAATGAAAATTTTCACTTTGAAGTTGAATATTTCGCAAACAGATCACTGAATACAAAAATCATGTTATCAACCCCCCAATGGTTTTAGAAGACTTATCCAACGATATCCCACACTATTAGGGTTAGTAGAGAAAAAAAAAATCACGCCCACTTTACGTCTATGGGAGGTAGGTACCCTAAAAAAAAATATTTTTTTTATTTTTTATTTTACCACTTTGTTGGCATGACTGATATGTATACAGGGTTATTTGTAATTCACTAGCATCCTTTTAACCCTAAACTCCTACCACTTAAACAAATGTTTTTTGTTATACGACTTTTTAAAATGGAGTACATTTTTTTTCCATACACGGCACAGAGTATCGTAAAAATACAGGTAATCTCAAATTTTCAAAACGTTATTACACCAAAAATATAAAGTTATGACAAAAGTCGTAAAACAAAAAAGATTTGTTTAAGTGGTAGGAGTTTAGGGTTAAAAGGATGCTAGTGAATTACAAATAACCCTGTTTTCATGCCAAATTACAGCTTTTTAGTACTAACAGTCTCTGAGCTTAGCCGCGGACGGACAGACAGACAGACAGACTGACATGGCGAAACTATAAGGGTTCCTAGTTGACTATGGAACCCTAAAAACCGGTTAAGTACGTATTGAACCATGTGCAGTGTAGGGTTCCGTGGTGCTGGTTTAGTAGTGCAGGTACGTAGTACGTACCCTAAGAAAATATTTTTAAAATTTTGTTTTACCATTTTGTCCACGTGATTAAAATTACTATATTACTTATGCTAAATTATAAATATTATTATCCTTTATTATTTTGTTAAATAGCTTTCTAGTTCTTAGCCGCGTATGGACGAATGAATGGACAGACATAGGGAAATGGTGAAATTATAAGGAATCCCTTTTAGGTCTACAAAACCCTAAAATTTGGTAGGTACTTTTTCTTCTTAGGAATGCGTAAGTAATCCACTTTACTCTCGTTATGTGAGGCTAGAAGGTGTTTAACCATTGATTACCTACTCTATGTGATATATTGACGTACATCTAGAGCATGAGAAAATAAACATTAACAAAACCTATTCATACCTAGCCTGTAGCGGAAAGCGTGCGCGCATCATTCAGCGGTGCACGCAGACGCCGTTACTCGCTTATCTGTTGAGATCAGCGCTATCTAATCTGGCGCTTGTAAATCGCGCGTCGCATCTGTTTCGGCGTAGCCTTCTATTTTTTTAACACGGCAACATGACCTGTCAAATTATAATATAAACCGTCTGCAAGTTTAATAAAAAAACCGGCTAAGTGCATGGTTTTCTTGCAAATCTACAAGCAAGCAAAAAATAAGGTTACCTATAGGTACATTTCTATGAGAAACAAAGAATTTTTGGAGGATCACTGAATTGCGGATTTTTTCATTATTTATGCGACGAGATTTTATTTCTTGTCAACGTAATGTACAGTCAAGTTGCAAAGTAGCTTAACCCCTTAGTACTTTGTCACAAACAACAATACTGAGACAGTTTAAATTGTTTCAAATTAGCGATAGTGCCAAAGTAGTATTTTTAAATAGTTATCTTTTGACCGCGTGAATATTGAAACTTTGTTGTTTTACGCTTGTCTTATATATTTCATATTAATTTCAACCAGACACTTTTACAGTGACAGACAGACACAAAGACAGAAAAGGAAGTAATCCTATAAGGTTTCCATTTTTTCCTTTTGAGGTTCAGAACGGGACCCTAAAAACAACCAATTTAGCACTAAACTCTAAACTTTTCCTTAAAATATTGCTCTATGTCAATCAATACGTTATACGCGTAATTCTGTAATTCTGTCCATAGTGCCTGCATACGCTATAACGACTAAAAAATTCATTGAAAGTCATTGTATCTACTGTTGATACCATAATTCTTTTTAAACCTTTTATCTGACAAAATATTACGGCGTAAGTGTGAAGAGGTCTCACTTCAAAATCTGTCATGAAAACGATAATGCATTAGAGTTATAAAATAGTCCCTTGCATTAAGTATAGCTAGATGGCTATTTAATGAGCTTTGACTTGCGAATGGGTGGATTTAAGTTTACACAAATAGTTACGAAACATCAAACCAAATGGTTTCGCGCACATAGTCGTAATCATTTGATTATTTGTAGGTATTACCTAAATAACCTTACTAAAATGTTTAAGATTTTTAGGAGATGAATGAATTCATTGATTTTGGTACAGTGTCGTCATCCATATATTACTTGCTAGTTACCAAGGCTTATCAAAAAACAATATGTAGGTATTTTAACAACAGATTTAGTCAAAAAGGAATAGAAATGTCACGCGAGCTGAATGAGTAAGGTGTTACAAGTAATTGATTGAAACATGGGTTATTTATTGCAGAGATTGTTATTCAAAGAATAACAATCTCTGCAATAAATATATTACAGGCGAATACGTACTGTAATCTACTAAACCTATGAAAATACAACTCTAGAAGGAAATACACAATGTCAGACGAAGGGATCGAGTATCTTGTATACAAGATTTGCTCTATTAGCTCTATTAGTATTCCATTGGCCCACACGAAGCGGTTCGCTTCATCTCTCATACGGACTGCTGCTTCCATTGTCTGTGTTTCCAAGTAAATACAACCTAGGCCTCTTCAAGGCTAGAGCGAGTAGGCTGTTACTGAACCAGTGAGATACACCTTTGGTCTCATTTGCACTTTTCACTAGGTGAGATAGAGATCAATCACGGTTCAGTTTGAAGGAAAAAAAACTATTAAGAACTTTTACTATCAGTGTTGTAATTTTAACCGCCAAAACCTTATGAGACGGAAAAAATTATAATGTACTTACTATGACGCGATGTATCACAGTTATTATAATTTTAAGATGCTCAGATGGAGCTTACTTGGTACGATTAACCGCTGTCCTAATGTTTACATCAAAGAACGCATAATGCTACTAATATTATAAACGTGCAAGTTTGTATGGATAGCTAAAAACAAATTCTTCGCAGACGGAGTCGCGGGCAACAGCTAGTAATTTCATGTTCTCATGAGTCCAGTACTTAACATGTATTATTCTTGTCAAAGCCTGTCTTGGTTATGGTTATCCAGACTGTGTTTTGATTGTTATTCTTTTTTATTAATGTTCTAGAATAAATATTTTAAAATTATAAATTACTAGCTTTTGCCCACGACTTCGTCCACGTACAAATAAAATTTATGGACAACTCCCGATCTCGATCCTGTGGGAAATTCCAAAATCCCTTTTCACTGCACCTCTATATTCCTAAAGGATATATTTCTAAATCCCGTTTTTTCCTTATCCAGTGCACGATAATCCTAAAAATTAGAGGTATAGTTTTTTACTGTTATAATCACTTACTTGCATGTCATATTTTGAAGGGAAATATTTATCCGTTAGGGAATACCCTATCCCGTGGGAATTTCAAAAAAAAACCCTTCTTAATGTACATACCTCCATACACTCAAGGTATATCTGCCCCGAATTTCAAGGACATATTTAGCTTTAGTAGTTCGGGCTGTAATCAGTCAGGACTTTGACTATGTATAGATTAATATTTTGTTTACATTGTCATTTTTAAATTCGTAATATTTTTTGAATGGATTTCAATAGGTAATTTAAAAAATAATGTACGTATTGAAACAGTCTTGAATACGAAAAAAATTATTTGGATAAAGATTAATACGAAGGTTTGGTCTGATTTTAGGCGGCATTTCTATCAACTTAAAACGTAAAAAAATAGTTATAGTGACAAAACTACAATAAAAGACATATGGTATTGCAAAAATTTTTGTAGATATTGATATGTTCTTTAATATTGTAGAACATTTTTTTGTTCTATCTTCAGTAGTTTCTGCAGCGCATGCGATGAAAGATAGTTTATGGCTAATTTATTTACACCTTGGGTTACAATTATTGAAGTTTTAATACGCATCTCTAGTGTTTTCTAGTATGAAATATAGCGTATGTTAAATAGCATTCTAATATTGAAAGATTTTTTGAAATCGGTCCAGTTGTTTTGAGTTTATTCGTTACTAACATACAAATACACAAACATACAAATCTTTCCTCTTTATAATATTAGTGTAAAAGTGTAGATAGTGAAGAGTGACACAGTCTTGGTGACCAACCTTTACAATGCTTGCTTACTTATTGTTATGTAATAACTTAGAGCCAAAGAAGAATCCAGGAGCCACAGATTGTCATACGTGTAGGATGTCGATTATTTTGTAAATTATAGTCAGACTAGCTGTTGCCCGCGACTCCGTCCGCGAAGAATAGTAGCCAACGACCTATTCTCAGACCAACCGAATACAGAAAGAAAAGTTTCATAAAAATCGGTCGAGCCGTTTTGGAGGAGTTCGATAACAAACACCGTGACACGAGATTTTTGTATATTAGACTAGCTGTTGCCAGCGACTCCGTCCGCGAGGGATAATGGGGGTATAAAAAATAGCCTACGACCTATTCTCAGACCTACCGAATACAGATAAAAAAGTTTCATAAAAATTGGTCGAGCCGTTTCGGAGGAGTTCGATAGCAAACACCGTCACACGAGATTTTAGATGATTAATAATATAAATGGTCAAAGTGAGGTGAAGTTGAGTTTTTCACGTTTGTTAAGCTTTTCTTAAGCTAATATTTTTATGGTAACGGAATAAGACGACGTTTAAAGTATTTCGAGTGTCGGTTATTAGACAAGCGTCGAACGTTAAGCTGCGTAGCGTATCAAATATTCCAAATGCATTGTGAATCGATGAATTTGGGGCGCCGGCGCTATCGACCGGCGGGCAGGGCCGTGACCACACTGGACCTTCTATTCAGCATTAGTCTAAAAGCTCTATATTTTTGTTACAATTGAAATCTTGAAGTTTTTTTTAAAACACAACAAACAAACAATTTGATAGGTATCAAGTGGTAGTTTCTTATGTCAAGGTCTTGCGAATATAAACATGTAAGTATACTTATTACTCGAAAATCTAATTCAAGACTAACATGGGTCGCCACTAAAACAAAATAGGTTTGCGTTAGTATATTTCCACTTTATAAAAGACCACACTAAGAATATTTATTTAATGGTAGTTTTAAACCTTCGATTTAAATAAATAAGTTAATTCAAGTTACTTAGACAAATACAAGATGCCTTGTTTAATATTTAACCATAGAAGATTTTTGGTAGCAAAACTGTTATTGCACTTGTAATACTTCAGGTCTTAATAACATTTGAATTAGATTTTCCAGTATAGACACAAATAGGAGACCCTAATTACTTATTACAAATTGCGTGTTAACATGATTTCATTTGACTGCTTTATGCTTTACCTATTTATAAACGAGTTGCAAAACTTATTTGTACTTAGTCAAAAATTTGCCACACTTTCATAATAAATATATTAAATTAAAATCTTCTTAAAGGGAATTGTTTTAAAATTTTCCTTTCATATTGTTAATATAGGTAAGGTAAATACCCCAGTGTTCGACACTTTAATTCCAATAATCGACACCGTGCTTGTCGTCTTAATTTATTGCTACGAATTAAGATTTAAAGTGTCGGCTATTGGGGCACCGTCGGGCACTGGGGTATTTACCTTACCTATATTCATGAAAACCTTTTAATAGTTGTAGCCTCATCAAATGTTTCAGTATAATGCTACGCTCAAGATACCCTCATCAGTCATCGCGTTTTTAAAGAACAAATCAACAGAGAGAATAAAATATCAGCACTAATAACGATTACTAAAATAACAAAACCCAGTGACTCTTGCCTAGATATTTAATACTTCATCTGTAAAAAATCGGGATTCAGGAGGTAAGAGCAGTGTGGCCGACGCCTGCGCCTGCGAGGCGGCGGCGAGGCCTGTAAAGCGCCGCCGCGAAAGCCTTTCCGTGTCGCGTCTCGCGCCCCGCGCCCCGCACGCCTTCGCCTGACGGCATTAGGCCTCCGCCGCCGCCACAATTAAAACGATCCAATGAATGTGGAAGTCGACTTACCGATATTTGTTGTATCTACTTAAATTGCTTTTAATTCATTTCGTATTACTCGAAAATATAGACGACATACAAACGAGTAAAAGTTAATGTTGATTTCTGTTTTCACTAGAAGGGTTCAGTTTAAAAAATAGTATAATAGGTACTTGGTGGTAGGTAGGTGGTACTTTACCATCATAAATAAACACAATGGGGGATTATGCGCTTTGCTGCTGACGCACTAAAAGGACTAAAACATTTGCATTCACTTAATTTACCTTTTAATTTTCACAAAAAAACAACTTTGGAAAGTATATTTTAGTCTTGAAGGTAGGTAATTAGGTATTAAAGACCTTAGGTTAGAGTTTTATTTTGGGCAACCAGTGGTCAATGTTCTTCGCCAGAGTAGGTACTACATACCGAGCCTACCGCCCGAGCGACACTCAAAAGAAACATTTATCGCTAATATCTGAATTTACCTTAACTGAATCTTAAGCACCTAAGCAAATAATATAAAGTAACTTTAGGCAACTAACTCACAACAAAGACATAATCATAATATCTTGACACACAATAAATAAATACCTCTACTTCACTAATCAATGGCTTATTTACAATGACTAAGCGTTTTAAGATGTCTAACCAACTAAAGACGTCACAAAGCAAAATATTGTACTTAATAGGAAAATAATAACTAAAGACGTATAAGGTAAACTGTATCTGTTTCAGCTAACTTTTCCTTAAATCTTTTGTCGAGTATTAAGTTCGAAGTAACCAGTTGACGTGATTCAGATATTTAATTAGAATAACATCATGCTTAAAGTAAACATATTGACGTGACCCAGTAAAAGTAACCACTCCGAAAAACCTAACTCTGGAATTTTATAGACACGGATACATTTCTTCTGAAATAAAATGTTAAGTATGTACAGTCAAGAACATAAATATTATATGTACGTTACAAAAGCGTCAAAAATATCTATTACAACTCTATGCTACGATATGGTTGGTGTTCGCCTCAAATTAAATCTGTAATCTGAGGTGTTTGCATAATTTTTGATGCGTATAGATATTTATGCCTTCGACTGTACCTACTTAGTCGCTGAATTGACAAAATGAATAGTTCTAAAATACTAGGATTTGATTGCGTTAGTTACCTACCTAAGTATGATTCTGCTTTCCAATTTCACTGTTTATGAAATGATTAATTTAACGTATAAATATCTGATGCTTGGCTACTTCGCCTTAGCTTCATTAGCGAACAAAAATATATAAAGTACTTGCATGCGCACATTATATTTAAGAGCGAAAAGTATTTCAATAAAATATTGTTAATTTGTGTCGATTTACATATATGAATCAGACACTTAGTGTGGTACCTAGTGTTCGGTCATTTGCGACAAAATGGACATCTGTTGTGTTGTGACCACAGACAAAAATGACGCTAAAGCTATATCTGTAACTAATGGTCCATAGTAATTAACAAAGGATAATGGTATATTTATTATTGCGAACGAAAGATTTGCCACAGCAGTACTACGTACTTTTGACAAATTAAAAAAAAAACCCTCTAAATTATACGATTAATACCATCAACTAAAAAAGTTTTTATCAGTATAACCGTACTTGTGATCGTGGCCGAATGCCGAAAGCACGGCGGCGTCGCGGGTGCGCTGGCGCCCGCTGCCTGATACAACTTACAAGCCCTACTAATTGATACCCTCTCCTCTTGCCCCTCGGCGAGCTCGACTCCGACATCAAATTTTTTCGTGTGAGACTCCCGACACATCGGAAATTCTTTTATTCTGGTGACAACGAACCTGTTAATGTGTTAATCCACTTCGATCGGCTTGTTTTTCTGTTATTAATAGCTAACATACAAAAGCGGCGAGTCCCTGTCTCGCTGGCTCATCCCGCCGCTGGTGTAAAAGGGACCGCGTTTTGATCGGTTCCGCATGAGTGCGATATAAAAATTAGGTTTTTATTAATAAGTGGACTTCGGCAGGCTGCGCGGTAGTCGTAGATCGCGATCCGAAGCTCGTCTTAATGACTCGCCCTGCTGCCATTTAACGCTTTTATCGTCACATCTCGATTTTTTGTGGTGACTCATTTGTAAAAGGATCGTTTAGCAATGGGTCAGCACCGTGGGCACTCAGACAATAAAAGAACACACGCAATAATGGTTCAAAGAGCTTTGTGAGCAAACTCAACAAGCAACGACTTTTTTGCTCAAATTACGGTTTAGGCTGTGATGAGTTTTCACATTTTTATGAGTCACATTTGACGTATGTACGTACATACGTGTATACTTTTTATTTCAAGTACATACCTACGTATAATTTCACATTTGGCCTACGTAATATGTACTAATATACTCGTAATAAAGATAAGATTTGTTGGTTTGCGTGTTTGTTTACATCCAGGGGGTAATCACTGAAAGTACTGAACCGTTTAAAAATCCTTCACTAATAAAAAGCTATACCTAAGAGTACTATTCTATATTAATATAAGCACTTATTATCCCAGGAATACTTATGTAAAATTCGTTTAAAATTAATATAAAATAGGTACGAAAAATTCAAAATAAATATGTTAAAGCGTCAGATTTTAGATAAGACCATCAACGAAACAAGTGCTCGAGTAAACGCTGCAGACTTATAATCAAGCGGAAGGAGTCCACGCGATCGCGAATCAGTCTGCATTTTGAAGTCAAGTGCCTGCTTTCTCACAGCGGGTCCGCGGCCTCATTAATTACCTTCCACATCGAGAGCTGACAAAAAAAAACTAAAAATTGTTGTCGCGGCTTAAGAGCGGCGGCGCCGGCGCCGGGCCGGGGGGGGGGGCTGGGGCTGCGAGCCCACTAATGCAGGCGCCACGCGATAAGGCAACTCCCAGCTGACGTATGGGAAACTGTCCCCACGAACCTTCAATATCTGAATCGGACTCAGCATTACCATAATAATTCGACCGGGCCTATTTCGTATAGGTACCAGCAGACGTATTTCTGTTTTTAGTCGATATCTTATAGCATATTTTATCGATGGAGGTTTGAATATTAAAATAGTTATCGTCGAGGTCGCTCTTTCCATCTTCTAAACACCTAAAAGTTAAAGTTATGTCACAAATGTCACAATTAATGATTCCTGCCATTAGGTGGTTACGTAGGTAAGATAAACGTACCAATGATCGACACCTCAACGCCCAGTAGATGACACCCAGCTGTCACCTCTCTTACTATGACATAAGATTGAAGGTGCCATGTATTGGGTCAGTGTCGAGCACAGGGACGTTTACCTTACTCATTATTAATTGGAACCGCCTTATTAATGTATGACTAAAACGTGTCCCAGTAATATGTTTTAAACATAATAAAAAAATAAAATCAAAAATTTAATGCCCAACGAGATATTATAACATGTAGGTCAGGGGCTAAATTCAGGAACGGCTCAACACGGTTTGAGAGCGGTAATTCGATCGTTTGCGAGAGGATACGGATGGACTGCTATTCAGGAACACCAAAAATCACTGGTTTGCGAGAGGTTTGGGCTGAGCTTGGGATGAGCCTTATTTTCCTAAGAAAAAATAAGGCTCATCCGCATATCGAATTACCGCTCGCAAACCGTGTTGAATTTAGCCCCAGGTAAATGACTAGGTCCTCTCCTACTGACTCGTGCCGGCTGAGGCACCGTTTCAAACAGATCAGTAAAAAGCGCATGTACCTATACAGAAACATGTTTGGCAGCACATAAAATACTTTTTAATTAATATCTACAGATTTTATAATTTTATTTATTTACTAGCTGTTGCCCGCGAGTCCGTCCGCAAAGAAAAGGGGTAGGTATAAATATAAAATAGCCTACAACCTATTCTCAGACCTACCGAATACAGAGAAAAAAGTTTCATAAGAATCGGTCAAGTCGTTTCGGAGGAGTTCGATAACAAACACCGTGATACGAGATTTTTATATATTACTAGCTGACCCTGCAAACATTGTTTTGCCTTATATCACCTAGGGGTATAAAAAAAGCCTACGACCTATTCTCAGACCTACCGAATACAGAGAAAAAAGTTTCATAAAGATCGGTCAAGCCATTTCGGAGGAGTTCGGTAACAAACACCGTGACACGAGATTTGTATAAGTATATTAGACTAGCTGGCCCGGCAAACGTTAATTTTGCCATATAAATTACGATCTGAATTAGAAATAATTTGCAATAAAACAATATTGCGACTATTAAATTAAGATGTAAGCTATCCTATCTCTCAAGTTGGATCAAGCTGCACACGGTGTGTAAATTTTATTAAAATCGGTTAAGTAGTTTAGGAGTCCATCGCGGACAAACAACATGAGTAGGGGAGCCCAAGAGCTACTCGAGCGCGGCAGATTAATTTACGGGGGGATATCTTATACCCTATAGAGTAACCCCCACTGAATATGAGCACTTCATGTGGGGGTATGCCTGGGGCACGGTGTACTTTCGTTTGGCAAATTACGTTTCCCAAACTGATTCATTTGGCAAATGTTTCATTTCCCAAATGTTATTTTTTCTGAAACTGTTAACTATGTATTCAGGATATATTTAAGGACTATTCTGTAGGTAAGGTTAGGTTTGTTTTATAACAATCCTGAAAAGTTTACAGTTTCAGAAAAAAAAACATTTGGGAAATGAAACATTTGCCAAATGAATCAGTTTGGGAAACGTAATTTGCAAAACATTAGTAAACCCTAGGCAAACCCTTCCCCCCCCACATGAAGTGCTCATATTCAATGGGGGTATAAGGTATCCCCCCGTATATTAATCTGCCGCACTCGAGTAACTTCACAAATCTCCTCTTGGGCTCCCCTACTATTAGAGAAACGATGTATACCTACATATCTACACATAATCACATTGTACATTTTTAGTTAAGTTTTTCAAATTTTGAAAGTCAATTTGTTTATACGGACACGATAGTACTTCATACAACAGGGCAGTTACTTAAGTTTTTCACCTATACCGACTATAAAAGTACTCAAATCACTATATAGGTTTGGCTAAAATATTTTAATAGTTTCCGGGATTTCTCCAAGATTCCATGAGAAATATTAAAATTCGATCCACAATTGACAGAGAAATCGGTTACCATACATAAAAAACATACGTAACTACATACATACAGTTGAATACATATACTTCTTCTTTTTTTAAAGTCGTTTGAATAAAATCACGAGCCTGCAACATTGTTTTGCATATGCATACGAATAAATACATAAGTATACCTATTCCATAACGTGCGACTGAATTGCAGTTTCACTTAAGGACATAATGTTTTTTTGTGTTTATTATGTAGACTTTAAAATGTATTTTTTTGAGTTGGCACTGTACTTTAAGGATCGCTTAGTTCTATATCTAGGTAATTCAATTTTCATGGTATAGGTATACTTACACAGCTTACTCTACTAAACTCCAGTAAAGTAGTGGCATCAGCAACGTGGGCAAAACTTTATTCAAATGAAATAAAATTGTTGTTGCCCACGAAATTGTCCATGAAGATTTATTTTATCATCTCGCGGGAAAATCACAATCTCGCGGGAAACTGTCATATGTGCTAATCATGGTTATAAATCTGTACGCTATATTTTATCAAAAACAGTTGTGCAATTGTAGCGCAAAAGAGTAGCAAACATCCATGTCTTCTCTTAAAGGAGGACCAATCTCAGAATACGACATAAAAAGCTGGTAAATATGAACGAAACTTAATTACGCCGGTTTTAAAATTTTCTCAAAAGTCTTGTACCCATTATTTCATTTACAAAAATCGTATTTTTAGGGTTCCGTAGCCAAATGGCAAAAAACGGAACCCTTATGGATTCGTCATGTCTGTCTGTCTGTCTGTCCGTCCGTACGTCACAGCCACTTTTTTCCGAAACTATAAGAACTATGCTGTTGAAACTTGGTAAGTAGATGTATTCTGTGAACCGCATAAAGATTTTCACACAAAAATAGAAAAAAAAACAATAAATTTTGGGCGTTCCCCATACTTAGAACTGAAACTCAAAATTTTTTTTTCGTCAAACCCATACGTTGGTCAAACCCATACATCTATGGATAGGTCTTCAAAAATGATATTGAGGTTTCTAATATCATTTTTCTCTAAACTGAATAGTTTGCGCGAGAGACACTTCCAAAGTGGTAAACTGTTTGTGTCCCCCCCCCCCCCCTATTACTTCTAAACTAAAAAAAAATATTATGGTGTACATTACCATGTAACCTTCCACCGAAAATTGATATGAACGAGATCTAGTAAGTAGTTTTTTTTAATACGTCATAAATCGTAAACCGCAATTTTTTATAGAACCCTTCGTGCGCGAGTCTGACACGCAATTGGCCGGTTTTTTAATTAAATAGTGAGGTACCTATTTTGAAAAATCCTCGTGCAGTTTTGATGCAATGTACTTATTTGTAACTAGCTTTTGCCCGCGGCTTCGCTCGCGTGTACCATGAGTATTCCAAAGAACCAAGATATCAAGCAAGCAAGCATACAGGCAAGCAAGCAAGCATGCAAGCAAGCATGCATGCACGCAAGCAAGCAAGCATGCAAGAAAGCGTGCAAGTAAGTGAGCAAGCAAGCCCGACTAAACTTCAGGTAGAGACGGTCCTTTACAGTATTTCTTTATATACAATGTTTTTCACTATTCGAAAGCGGGCACTAAAATAACCAGGTTTGTTAATAATATAAAACCTATTATTAATTTCCCCTGTCCTGCATTAGGTATAATTCAATGTTTTCTTACCTTCTACGGAAACTTGAGTAACTGGAAGCGCTGTGTACCTACTTAGCATTGATATTATACATATTATAGTATTTTGTTATGGTGTTGTGTGACCTAACCGTTAAGGAGTTATACCATCCATCATCAGCTCATCTGAATAACCAGAAAGAATACAACTAAAGGTCTATACGTGCATATGATATTTAAAGAAACTTCATATAACTCCTAACCGTTAAGGAGTTTAACCTTCCATCATCAGCTCACCCGGATAACCTGAAAGAATACAACTATCGGTCTATACGTACCTATAATATTTGAAAAAATATCCTCAACTCCTAACCGTTAAGGAGTTTTACCTTCCATCATTAGCTCATCTACATGAGATGATGTCTACCAGACGCAAACACTTAAATAGCTTGAGAAAATATATGAAAAACGTAATGCGTGCCTACAAAATTTGAGGGTTGCCCTCGATTTCCCTAAGATCCCGACATCAGATCCTGATTTGGTAACAATGGAACCATCACAGGAGTATATTGTATTCTTTTGAATAAAAAAAATATTTTTATAATCGGTCCACAATTGACCAAGAAATCGGCGAACATACCTACATAAAAAAATACATGAAGTGGAATGCATGTAATCTCCTCCTTTTTTTGAACTCGGTTAAAGAGCCCTTTGCGGCCTATTTACAGTGTAAACTTATGAATTTTGAAATTTTAGCTTTCTAAAAACCAGTAAACGCAAAATCCCGTTTTTTCCCGTTCCCGTAAGAATTTCGGGAAATGCTTTCTTAGTGCTCCCCTACACTCCCCAAGGAACCCACTTGCCAAATTTCGTCTTTCTACGACCAGTAAAACGAAAAATCCCGTTTTTTCCCGTTCCCGTGGGAATTTTGGAAAATCCTCTCTCAATGCTCCTCTACACTCTCTAAGCAACCTACATGACGAATTCAGCTTTCTACAACCAGTAAAACGAAAAATTCTGTTTTTCTCGTTCCCGTGGGAATTTTGAAAAGTCCTCTCTTAATGCTTCTCTACACTCCCCAAACAACCTACATGCCGAATTTCAGCTTTCTACGACCAGTAAAACGAAAAATCCCGTTTTTTCCCGTTCCTGTGGGAATTTTGGAAAGCCCTCTCACAATGTTCCTCTACACTCCCCAAGCCACCTACATGCCGAATTCAGCTTTCTACAACCAGTAAAACGAAAAATCCCGTTTTTTCCCGTTCCCGTGGGATTTTTGGAAAATCCTCTCTCAATGCTCCTCTACATTCCCTAAGCAACCTACATGCTGAATTTCAGCTTTCTATGACCAGTAAAACAAAAAGTTCTGTTTTTCCCGTTCCCGTGGGAATTTTGGAAAGTCCTCTCTCAATGCTCCGCTACACTCTCCAAGCAACCTACATGCCGAATTTCAGCTTTCTACGATCACCAAAACGAAAAATCCTGTTTTTTCCCGTTCCCGTGGGAATTTTGTAAAGTCCTCTCTCAATCTCCCTTTACACTCCCCAAGCATCCTACATGCCGAATTTCAGCTTTCTACGACCAGTAAAACGAAAAATCCCGTGTTTTCCTTATCCCGTGGGAATTTCCAAAAATCCTTAAAACAGTTTATTACTATTATAATTACCTACTTCTATGTCAAACTTGAAGAGTCTAGTAATTATAGTACATAGGATCCCGTTGAACTGAATATATAAATCCCGTTTTTTCCTTATCCCGTAGGAATTTTGAAAAATCCTGAAATTAATGTTTTAACTAATATAATACCTACTTGTGTATCAAATTTGAAGAGTCTAGTTATTATAGGTACTGAGATAGGGCCACTCGGAATCGAATTTATAAATCCCATTTTTTCCCGTTCCCGTGGGAATTCCCAAAAATCCTTCCTTAGTGGATGCCTACATTGTATAAGGCATCTATGTGCAAAATTTCAAGTCTCTAGATCCAGTGGTTTGGGCTGTGCGTTGATATATCAACAGTCATTTAGTTTATTTAGACTTTTCAACCCCATCGCACCCCATCCAGGGAGATGGTATTTTACGTCCGCCACGTCGGATTTTAAAACCGTTGTTGTTTTCATAACCAGCGACCCGATAAACCATAGAAACAACACCCATGTTGATTTTCAGACTTTGTTACCCCTTTCCCCCCTTTTAGGGGTTGAATTCTCAAAAAACCTGAAACAGGTGTTTACTCATTTACCATTAGGAGTACTTCTGTGAAGTTTCGAATAAAATAGTCGAACTAATCTTGTTTCCCCATACAAACTTTGGACCCCCTTTTCACCCCCTTTGGGAGTGAATTTTGAAAAATCCTTTCTTAGTGCACCCCTGGACCTTATAAGGAACCTACATGCCAAATTTGGAATCTCTAGGCCCAGTGGTTTGGGCTGTGCGTTGATATGTCAGTCAGTCAGTCAGTCAGTCAGTCAGTCAGTCAGTTTCTTCTTTTATATATATAGATATCTAGTACAAAATAGTAGAGCATAAAATCATGTACCTATAGATAAAAAAAAATTATGCATAAAACGCATAATGCACGGTTCTGAATGACGATCGGCTTTGTGCTAGCCGCAGCCAATGTTTTCCCATATTTTCCGGATTGTTAGTCCTCCTTACGGGAGGCCTACCTACCACAGCACAATATTTAGCCAGTAGGTACGCGGTCGCTAATCTGTAACCTTACCGCCCCTGTAACCTTACCGGCCATTAGTTCTCCAAGCAATGTACTTCTCACTGGCTACTTAAGAGGGTTTAAACCTGCTGAGCTGCCAACGTTGCATTTTTTTTAGTTTTTCTCGATTATTCCATAAAACGTGAGAGACTTTTATTTTCTTTAAAAACGGACAATTTATTACCTAACGGTTTTTAAAGAAAATAAAAGTCTTATCACAAATCATTATTGCAGTAGACACATTAACTTATATATTAGAAAAATTTGTATTCAAAACATTTTTAATTTTCATTCAATTTTTATGGAATAATCGAGAAAAACTAACAAAAATGCAACGTTGCCAGCTCAGCAGGTATAAACCCTCTTAACTTGAGCTGTGCAATTTGCTCGGTCCTGTCGATAACTTTAGTTCTTCTACAGTAATACTTCTGATTTAATCACGCACTCCGCCACTCCGCACTCCAAGCATAGCTAGCGTACATATTGTACACCAATACGAATCGTATTATAATTTGTCGTGAAATATACTGAGCCATTTTAAAAAAATAACAATAATTGCAAATCTGAACTTCATGATTCAGATTATTAATAAAATCCTTGGATGCTCGAAACCTAATATATACTTAGACACGAGTAGTACGGCTTCGAACGCCGTTAGAACGCTGATGAATAGAATAAAGGCCTTAGGCCAAGCGATACAAAAGTCATCTACTTCACTGCTACCTATATCTTACTCTTACGTTAGTTATTCGTAATGCTTAGGAATACGTAATGCTGTAATGCCTATACTTAATATTAACTTGCACCTTGTTTACACTTAGGTCTCCTGTAATACCTCTAGATCATAAATCAATCTGTGGATTAAGTTCAAACACTTTATCATATTTACCAACTCTAATTCATGGCTGATCTGATCACTATAAATGCGATCCCGGTTGTCATCGATTTCAACAGACCGGTTCATTAACAAATTCTGTCCGATAGTTCCAAATGAATAAAAACGTATTACCTATTTGTTAAACATACCTAATATTTATGGTAAAGTATTTAAGTGTTCATTTTAAAATATCCTTCAAATGAGATAAGATGTTATAATTTTTACTTGACGACGACAAAGTCAAAGCGAAGGGTTTCAGCAGTACTTATATTAATCATATTATCTAGACACGCGGCAGCGTGTCAAGCCAAGTTCAAGCAAAAGGAACTGGCTAAGCAGCGCCGTGTGTATATTTACACGAACCACTTGGAGCCACTTTTGACACCTTCATAACTCAAAATCTATTTAACGCAAACACACCAAATTTGGTTTATTTATTGATACCAATAAGATTAACTAGAATTCCAAATTTCATAAATATAGCTTAAACGGTTCTTGAGATACAAACGTCTAAATATCGCTATTATTCCACTCACTGTCTGATGGGTAGATCAAAAACCTAACCCACTTCCAGATGTCCTAGGAAGTTCAAATCTGGCATCTAAACAGGTAATTACGTGTATACAAAGAAAAAAATCAAAAAACAGCAAATTTTTAACTAAAATTTGAATTTTTTCCAAAAAATGTGATTAACCCGTCAAAACCCGCTGGCTCCATAAGGCGTCGAGTACGCCTACAATGTTTGAAGTACGGGCGTTTGCAGGTTAAATAGCACCTAACGCCTATCACAATAAAATTATAAAGCAAAATTTAATGGGCGGGGTGCGGGGTGCGAGGGGGGGTGAGGTGAATGGGAGGAGGGGCCGAGGAGGTTAGGGGGTGTGAAGGGGGTGCGGGGGTTTCAAATTTTATTGATTTTGCCGTAGGATGCACCGTTTTCAAGATATTTGACAAAAACACCGGGGGGGTGGGGGGGTGATGGTTGAGGGGGGTGCGGGGGAGGGGGTGCGGGGGTTTCAAAAGGGGGATGAAAATTTCATTGATTTTGCCGTACGATGCACCGTTTTCATGATATTTGACATAAACACCGGAGGGGGTGGGGGTAAGGGGGGGAGGGGTGCGGGGGACGGGATGCGAGGGTCATAAAGGGGGGATGAAAATTTAATTGATTTTTGCCGTAGGATGCAACGTTTTCAAGATATTTGACAAAAACACCGGTTCTCGTCCGATCACCGAAGTTAAGCAAGGTCGGGCGCAGTCAGTACTTGGATGGGTGACCACCTGGTTTTTTGTAGTAAAACTTCTTTAGGCACGCTTGACTTAGGGAGTAGAAAACGTTACGTAAGTCAAGCGTGCCTAGAGAAGTTTTACTTCAAAAACTCAAAATAAAACCAGGCGGTCACCCATCCAAGTACTGACCGCGCCCGACGTTGTTTAACGACCGCTTTAGCCTAGTTGGTAGTGACCCTGCCTACGAAGCAAGAGGTCCTGGGTTCGAATCCCGGTAAGGGCATTTATTTGTGTGATGAGCACGAATATTTGTTCCTGAGTTATGGATGTTTTCTATGTATTTAAGTATGTATTTATCTATATAAGTATGTTTATCGTCGTCTAGTACCCATAGTACAAGCTTTGCTTAGTTTGGGACTAGGTCGATTTGTGTGAGATTGTCCCCTAATATTTATTTATTATTTTATTAACTTCGGTGATTAATTTCTTAACAAAAAGTAATGATATCCCACCAAAAACATAAATGTAAAAAATGTTAGCCAAGTTCAATACTAAAAATATACTTGATTAAAGACTTCACCGACAAAAGGATTGAGATCTAAATGGGTGCCAAGTTCTGCAGGTAATACTGAAATCTATTTGTAAGAACAAATAACATCCTAAACAAGTATAACACTCTATTTCTTTGGTTTTTCTACTCCAACAGAGTTTTATATTTATAAATATAAATTCCTAAATTAACTATCTAATAATTTACACAAAGTAGATAACTTATGTTAAATTGAAGCTTAATATTTGACTTGGCTAGTTTTTACCAGCAAATTGAATGTAGAAGATAAGTTGATTAGCCAAATATAAGATGATTTGTATGTGTGTATTACCTGCAGAACTTGGCACCCATTTAGATCTCAATCCTTTTGTCGGTGAAGTCCTTAATCAAGTATATTATATTTTTAGTATTGAACTTGGCTAACATTTTTTACATGTTTTTGGTGGGTTATATGTATATCTGTTTACGTAATTATTATCATGCAATATATGAGTTTTACGTTACGTTCTGCTATAGAGAACATGACTGGCTGAGAAGAGAATGAATAACTAACTGCATTGAATGAATCATGTGTAATATCTTTATCTTTATTATATAAATAAAAAATCCATTGCAGAAAATGTATAACCGCGCATAACTTCAGAACAACTGCACCTAACTAATAACAAGGAAATAAAATAACATAGAGTAAGATAAATATACCAAAAGGAATGGAGAGAGTACTTAACGCAATTATCTGTCACCCCGTTTGACATTAGCGGAACGTATTTAAAATACTACCTCTTCATCTGGACCCCATATAATATACATACTTAGATACGTATGTATATGTATAACAGTAGGTGTTTTTACTTCTAGTATAGTTTATTAAGGCTAGGCGCGCACGGGTGACTTTTGTCGCCGTGACAGTACATCTCTCTTTTTCTCATTTCGAACGTGCAAAAGAGACAGACGTACAAAAACGTACTGACACGGTGGCAAAAAGTCACCCGTGCGTGCCTAACCTAAGTAGAAAAAAAAACAAGTCTTACATTAAAAATTATATAAGTTTTATTATGTTATCATCACCACTATGTTCGCAATCTAATTCACAACGCATGCTGAATGTCGTAACATAGGTAGGTACACAAATTGAAACAAAAACAACGTTCAAATCACAAACACAAAATACAACAATTCAAAAGCGTCTTTACGCAGCGTAAAATCCCGCAGCACATTTGAAGAACTTTTCAAGACGAGAGCGCATTTCTCAAGTCGAATACCTAACCGTTCCTATGACATTTTTACTTCTGCCTTGCTAACTAAACTATGACAGATTAATAAAAAATTGGACATGTTTTTGATAATAGGTATTTTAAAATAAACACTGTTATTAGTTGAGTTTGAAAATGATAATAATAAAGTGCATATTCAGATTGAAATACATGAAAAAAAAACCGGCTAAGTGCGAGTCGGACTCGCGAACGGAGGGTTCCGTACCATCTACTATATAAAAATAAGTCGGGTTTTCCTTCCTGACGCTATAACTCCAGAACGCACGAACCGATTTCCACGGTTTTGCATTCGTTGGAAAGGTCTCGGGCTCCGTGAGGTTTATAGCAAAGAAAATTCAGGAAAAATTTCAACAGAAAAGCGGGAAAATCTTTTTTCACATACAGCGCCATCTCTGATACATAGCATGTACTACAAACCAATACTATTCTCCGCGGACGGAGTCGCGGGCAACAGCTAGTTATCTATAAAAACGGCAAAAAAATCACGTTTTTTGTATAGGAGTCCCCCTTAAATATTTGTTTTATTTTAATTTAATTTTTTATTTTAAAAGTGAATATATAACTAAATATTCTGAGAATATTTCAAGCGCCTATCTGTTGCCGTTATCAATATCGAGAAAAACGAGCAAAAAAATCACGTTTGTTCTATGGGAGCTCCGTTAAATATCATCTCACGGTTCATGAGATACAGCCTGGTGATTGACGGACGGACAGACGGACAGACGGACGGACAGCGGAGCCTCAGTAATAGGGTCCCGTTTATACCCTGTACGGGACCCTAAAAACTATAAAAATAAGTTTAAAACTAGACAATAACACACTAGTGACATCTATCACGTTATTGTGACAAAATTTCTAGATCAAAAGGAGTTGTGGACTACATGATCTCAAGAGATGGCGCTGTAATCAAGCTGCTCAAAGCTGTCAAAACCAAAATGATTTAACTTGTCTACCCCTGGAAAAGAACATGTCTAGTCACATAAGCAAGTTCTTGAGTTAAAGCGGTTTGGAAGTTATTCATCACCATCACGAACAATTACTATGGTACCGTAAAACGGGGTTACTTTAAAATGCAGGCGCTACTTTGGAAAACAGTTTTTACGCCGTGTCCTTATTTTTTTAGACCATCTGTGGCAGTGAAAGAACTACCTTGATAAATTACCTCACTTTTTACGTCATTTGCTCAATCGAGCCATGAATATTTGCGTTTTTATAACCATTTTAAATCTATCAAAGTAGCCCCAAAATTTCCCAGTTTACCGGTACCTAGTTATTTTGTTTTTTATGAAAAAAATATAAATTATTGTCAGATATCCATATTTAATCCGATGGTAAACCATAGGTAGTTCTTTACACATTTCGAAATTATTATTTTTTTTCAATAAAAGGTGTTGTTCCCAATCCGCACCGGGCCCGCGTGAGAACTACGGTCCAAGCCCTTTCATTCTGAGAGGAGGCCTGTGACCTGCAGTGGGACATAAGTATATAGGCGTCGTTGGCCAACTGCTCTTCCAGGCCTTTCGGATCCGTCATTCGACTTCTTTGTCCTGTCTGTGGCTGAAAGAGACCAGTTGGCCTAAATGGGGATACTTGTCGACATTTTTTTTATATGAGAGGGAGGCAAACGAACAAGCGGGTCATATGATGGTAAATGATCACCACCGCCCATAAATATCAACAATCAAAGAGAGTCACCAATACGTTGCCGGCCTTTAAGGATGTCTAAACCCTTTTCTTGAAAGCCCTGATGTCATAGTAAAGTTGTCCGGACGGAAACACTGCTGCCGGAAGCTGGTTCCACAGTTTCACCGTACGTGGCAGCTGGCAGGAAATGCCGAAGAAAACATACAGTGGTAGACTGCCATTCATCGAGATGGTGACGATGGAACTTAATTTAGACTTCCGGCGGGAAATGCGATGGTGGAATTTTGCAGCAGGCATTCTTCGGAGCAGTCGCCGTGGTAGATCCTATAGAACACACAAAGAGAACCTACGTCCCTTCACATGGACATAGTGAAAACTCTGCCCGTCCACCTCTACCTAAAAAATACTAGGTACACATTAACATTCTATTTCTTAAAAGTTATCAGAGGTTAAGTTGTGTTGTGATGAAAGAAAAAATGTTTTCAGCATCTGTTGAACAGCAATGAGCAACCGATTGTGCATTTGCCACAGATTTACCCGTATCTGAAAATAGTCTCACTGTATAGGCAGGTACACGTTGCTATCGTTGTACGATACCAGGGCCCACTTGCATAACAAAATACAAGCAAATAGTATTAGTGAATTTCAATACAAAATAGCTAATACTATGAGCTTGTAATTTGTTATGCAATTGGGCCCTGGTAGGTAATTTAAGTCCCCGCGCAGAATATTCGGCGTTTTGGTCAAATCACTATTCGCGATATCTCTAATAATATAAAATAAAAATAAATAAATATTAGGGGATAATCTTACACAAATCGACCTAGTCCCAAACTAAGCAAAGCTTGTACTATGGGTACTAGCCGACGATAAACATACTTATATAGATAAATACATACTTAAATACATAGAAAACATCCATAACTCAGGAACAAATATTTGTGCTCATCACACAAATTAATGCCCTTACAGGGATTCGAACCCAAGACCTCTTGCTTCGTAGGCAGGGTCACCACACTAGGCTAAGGAGGTCGTTAATATGTATAACAGTTGTTAATTAGATTTAAATAACGGAAAACCTGAAAAAAGTTTGTTCAAAGTCGAGAATAGAATCGATTACAGTATATTTTTAACATTTCTTTTTGTATAGAAAAGTCAATTATAAGAAACTATTTCAATATTTGTCATTTAGTTCACTATTTTTTTCAAAATTAATTATTGAAACTAAATTAGTTGATGACGTCAGATTATACACAGTCAAATTTCAAAATCTATCTAAATGCGTACGAAAAGGCAACCATTTTAATTATTTTTTACGTGGTACAATGTAACTAGCGTCACTTTACTGGCGCTGTCAAAGTGCTAGATGTCAGACAGCGGGTCCAAATCAAACTCCGTAGTTAATCCACGCGTAAATTGTGAAGAATTCTAACTAATGCTACTCAACACCGATTAAAGTACAACTTGGACCGTCAACGACATTTAATTCAATATCAGATGAAAGTCCTTGCTAATTTGATATGTAATAAATGCATTAAATTATAGTAAAATTAAATAACTACCGAAAACGATTTAAAAAGCATTTATCCTCGAAATGGCTTTCGATTTACTATAAGTTGCAAAAAATAAAGCATAACAATATACAAGCGAATAGTATCAGTAAATTTCAATACAAAATAGCTAAACAATTGGGCCCTGATGGTGTATTTTTTGACAGTTTTGATTTTCGTCTAAAAACAGCAAAGTGCAAATTTCGAGTTCAAAATTAGAAATCAAGTAGAATTAGGTACGGGGTTAGCAAAACCTAGGAATATTATTTCAATTAGTTAAGGTATTTATAAAGGGAAAGTGCCTGCTTTGGGACGCCACGTGCGTCAGTATAGGTACTTTTGCCTCTTCACACCTTGGTCGCACCTTGAGGATGGGGGGAGCGGCTGCTGAAATGGCACCTATTGAAAAGCGCAAAAAGTACCTACTCGGTGCTTACCTGTGGTACTCACAAATTATTTATTTGCCCCACTTGCGGTGGAGACGACGGTTGTTGGGGTTCCGAGGCAAAACTTTTTTTAAAGAAGTGGGTCTTTGTGAGAGAGGTCGTTTCTGGTGCAAAGGTTGTTCATCGCGGTTCAACGGGGAAATGCGGCAAGTGTATTTGGCACCTTTGTGCCTGTTACGATCCGGGGCAGCTTATTTGACTGACTGCTTTTTCACCCGACTGTCGAAGGAGGGTTATGTTTTTCGAGCGTATGTATTTATGTATGTATGTATCATTCTTTGGCACACCCTGCAGCCTAAACGGCTCAATGCTCCAACTTTGGCTTTTATATTTAATAATTGCATGGATGAAGGCGTACTTTCCGATTTAATGAAATATAGTAAAGTAGTGCCCATATTTAAATCAGGTGATAGGTAGGGATAACCCCTCTGATTATCGCCCAGCATCCATCCTATCAGCGTTTAGCAAAATATTCGAAAAAATAATGCTAACGCAAATAATTTCACATTGCAATTCACATAAAATCATGCATCCACAGCAGTTCGGATTCACGTAAGACATGGCGAAACTATAAGGGTTCCTTCCTAGTTGACTACGGAACCCTAATAAAAAAGGACAGTTGTGGTGTCTGAGGTTTTCAGTTAAGTATATAAATAAACATCCTGTATATATTGTATTCTGAGAGGAGGCATGTGCCCTGCAGTGGGACGTATAAAGGCTGGGATGATGATGATGATGATATATATTACACATGAAATTCATCAGATTCTTCGTTATCTATCTCAGCACGAGCAAAATTTATCTTTTTTCAAGTTCAAGAACCTATAATTTTGTCTCTTTTAATAATCCTGTACTATTGGGTAATAATAATAAAATATATAAACAAACATGCATGTAAAATAACGTTTTATGATCAAGTCATCAAGGTTCATCATGTTCTTGTTAAGTATCATTTAAACATTCGCATGATTTTAACGTTAGCGGAATTGTTTTAATGTTTATAAAGTCCAAGCGGCTGGTAATTAAGAAAAGTATACAAAAATTTGAATAAAATTAGGTACTGGAACTTCGTTTTAATTAGACTATAAGTAATATTAAGATTTATGGACGTCCTAAATAATATGTTCTGTGAAATTTGGCAAAAAGCTAGGCCTCACAGCGCAAGTAAAGGCATAATCCGTAAATCACTCATCTTCCAAACATAGTATGTTAAAAGCATTTCTATGACAACCCATAAATATGTATTACATATTTATGTTCAAAAATAAACTTTTTTATACTCGATTTAGAAATGACACGAAACATTCAGTGCTCAAATCCTACCCGCAAATTGGCCAGGTAGCTTTTATTTAGCTTAAAATGTTCATACCTATGTAGATATATGTGTAGATATTTAAATTAAATTGTCTCCAAATCAGGCTAGCCGAAATTCACCTATATAGGTTACTTCTAAAGAACGGTTTGAATTCAAATTTCGTACAGTAGGTAGGTACTTTGGTTCACAATCAGTAAAAAGTAATCAGAAAAAGCTTGTATTTTTATGTTTTTACTTTGGTATTGTGACATGTATGTAATTTAATTTAATCAGTTTAGTTAGCTACTGAATGACGTTGACGGTATCCAAGGAACGCTATCGCTCCGCATCGCAGCGCCGTGTCCGACGCGCGCGACATCTGTTTGTCGACACATTTGCATTTAAGGTAGCTGCGATCTACATGTTCGACTTCTACTACGTACTATCTAATAAAAGAGCTTAGTTAGCCTTAGGGCTTAAGGCGCTGTCAACACCAACGTCGGCGCACACTGTCTATTTGTATCGGAGTAAACGAGATGCCGCTATTACTGGGTAGCCGGGTATATTGAAATTTATCGGGCAAATATTTAATTAAAAAAAAACTGTGGATTATTTGTGAAATATGACTCGTTAGCGGTTTAGGTATGAATATGTTGACTTCATGTTTTTAATTGCAGACGCATACGCCAAAAAAATAAAGACAAAGAACCGTTTAATGATGATTTTAAGACCTATCTTTGCAATTATTTTCTATCGAGCCGATTTCGTCCAATTATGTATCGAGTCCGTCCACGGTCTTTGAAATATGATGAATATTAACATATAATTTTTTTGATGTGCTAGAACAAGCAGTTTTTCTTAAAAAACTGTTTAAATGACATCAATTTCAACAAAATTAGGTGTTGTCAGCCTCTTAATACAACATTAGTCTGTTTTCAATCCTAAAAAGAAAAAAAGTTGTATATTTACGGCCGGATACCTACACTATGAAAGAGTGATCTGGGCTCAATTGCATTTGCATAATTAGTACTAGTAGGTAGGTAGCACATATTTATTATTAGTGAATTTTAATATGAAATCACTTTTACTTGTACTTTATTTATTATGCAACTGGGCCCTGGTTTATCTTGTCTCATGAGGTGGACTTACTCTGACCAGAGTTAACCATGTCTATAACTCCTAGTTAACTGTTATCTGAGCTGTCGTACTTAAACCAGGTTTAACAATTTTGTTTTTAACCCTAGATCGGGCAAGCGGCCCTTAGACACATTTTATGTGAAAGGAGATTCCTAAAGTGTGCTCCGAGGTGCCTCGAGACTGCGATTTTTTCTTCTTTAAGTAAGTACAGGCGCCATCATAAACATCGCAGCTGTAAAGATGCTCTAAGGTACCTAAACACGACCACACTGTCAATTGAGTGAGTGCGTGCTTAGTTGTAGTGGCTGTTGCTCAGTTGTCTATGATAGTGACTGTTGTATTGTATTAAGAAAGTTGTGTGGCACATAGAGTTTAATTTATTAAATCTTTTATTTTTGAAAGGGCACCGCGAACTAATTAAATATCTCTCGGTGTGCTAAGTGATAAACGGAATACATACCTGGACCACCAAGTGAACACTTTCTCTTAACATAGTTCAGGCATTCGTCAGAAGATGGCGACACATTAAGTAAAATATTAAAGATATGTACTTATGTATTCTAATATGTACCTAAAACGAATGATCCCGAAATCAAGACCATTGCAGATATTTTATAAGAAACTCATTACTGAAACACGCATACCTACAATTAATCATTGCCGAAAGGGTGCGTTACCATCCCCTATCATATATACCTACGCGCTTTTTTGTTATCTACCCACACAATTTATGTTTATTAAAGATTAAAGTCAATGCGGGTTTTCTGGCAGGTGAAATGGCGCTAGATAGCGTTAGCATCATGAGGCCCGTTTGAGATTACAGTTTTGCTTGCTATAGACTCACTTCAATCCCAAACGTGCCACAAATGTCAAAGTTGTCAAACGGGGCTCACGACACTAGCGAGAACTAGGCTGTTACAGAAACCCTCATTGATTTGACACCAAGGGATATGTACCTAGCTAGGTATCTACTCACCTACTTACCGCTAATTCTATCAACTTACTATTTTAAAACAAAAACCTGTTTGTTACCCAGGAAGTTGATTCAAATGACAATCTTGATTTTATTAGTACATAGTGAATCGTATTAGTTAATAAATATCATTCCTGTGTGTATTTTACTACTTATGCATATATTTCAGCCACCATCAAAGCATTCCCAGCGTAGATTGTAGTTTTATGAGAATGAGTGGCAGTGGCAGTAGTGGATCGAAGTGGAACGTGCGGGTAGCAGGGGGACCGCGAGGGAGAGCGGGGGCGCGGGGCGCGGGCGGGGCGTGGCCGGGGCGGGCACCGCAGGCTCCGTGGCCGGCAACGCACATCCAAAACTACACCTTAACAAAACCAACTTAAAACTTCGAATCAAACTCTCCATCCCTAATTGTATATTTCCACATCCTTTGTTAAAAATTGTACAACTCTAAAACGATTCCGAATTATATATTTAATTAATACAAATACTAACTCCACAGAGTTATAAATCAGCGACTCAAACGACATGTCATAAACAAATAATCTAGCAATTTAATTAACACTGTTACAGGCAAAGTATTCGAATATACGTTTGTTTTAATGTGCATTTTATTGGCGCCGGCGACCGCCCAATTAGGGGGCACTCATTGTTAAAGCTTCCGAAACTTTTATGCGAGGAAACTCGTATCTACTTACTCGATAAATAATTAGATGCTTAGTTATGACTGAGAGTTCATTTACGTACAAAGCCATCTCGAGTACAATAAAATGGTTTATGACTCGTGGTTTATGTGACTTGTCTGATTCCTTTCTTTTTAATTAGGGACTTCAAATAGAAGGTTGTGGGTAATTAACCGAAAGATAAGCTGGCAGCTCAAGGTTTGGCTAATGGAGCCGGTGCGGTGCGAGCGGAAAAAACGGCGAGTTTGGGTGCCCGCATGCGCCCGCGCAGGGCGACGGTAATTTAATAGTGTCGACGGCGATATTTCAGCGGTTATCTAATCGCGCGGGGCTCGCCGCACGCGCCACTACAGTTTTTGCACTAGCTGTAAACAATTATCACCCCCTTAATTACTTAATTACCCGAGCAACGTGAAATCAAAAGTGTCCCAATAGTTATAGGATCCGTTATATTATGTGTCGATCCCTCTGCACTGATCAAGTAAGCGCAAGAAATTTATTTTTTATGTAATAAAATATGCTAACAAAAGTAGGTATTGTTATGAGTTGCCTAAAAAAAATTTGTTCAAACTGAAACCAATTCACAGCCTTACACAGGGTGGAATTACCTACTACCTAGTAATAATATTTACTTGATTGTTTTAATTAGTCTTATTTAATTTAAGTGTTTTGTGATTTTAATTTCAACAAAGTAAGAACAGCTTAACATTATGTTTTCTAGTAATAATTGAGTTAGAAACACTAATTTTTTATCACTTTTTAAATTCCATCCTGTACGGTCAAGTGCAAAAATAAGTATCGATTTAATCCTCCCATCTTTTCATACCACACTTTAATTCGACGACATAAGAGCTATGGGAAATATTTATGAGCAAGTTGTGTGCACCCATATTTTTACACTTGACTGTACATACTCGAAGGCACCTATTAAAACATAAGAAATGCAAAAAACATTTAGTTAGTTAAGTAACTTTTTATGTATGTCTACATATCTATCTATGTAAGCTCAAGCAGTTTCTACTTTCTACGTAGGTAGGTACCAACTTCTTTGTTTCGTTTATCAGTGTAGCTGTAGTTAAGTTATTAAAACCAATCTGGTAGTGCAAACTATCTACCTACTTATATTCTCACAAATATTCAAAAAAAAAATATTTTGTTTATTGCAAATTAAATGTGTTACAAAATTTGCTTAATACACTTAGTTATAATCTTTAAATTTTTATTTAATTCGAAGGCACTATGTATGTACTTTACTTACTAAGTGGACCTACTTAATTAATCGGGAATTTCTAACATTTATTCAATTCGTAATGATTAGTTACACTAGCTCCTCTGTAATCGGTCACCTAACAAGTCTTTGACCTTAACTTACATACATTACGTTTGACCTTCACCGGTGTCAGTCATGCCTTGTCGTATTCTATATGTATAACATGCATTCGAAATGGGACTGGCAAAAGGAATAAATTTGAAAAAAAGTCATTTGAAGTGGATCTGGAGGTCACATGCCTGCGAGGCTGGAGTGGCTGCACCTGCGCCACTTGACACCACATGCCAGCACCGCTATAATGTGGGAACTGCCTGTCTTGTACGTTTTTATGACCTTTGTTATGATATGTTCCTCGTGATCGGTCCATTAGCTAGTGACAAACCGCATGACTGGCAATTTTAACGCTGTCGTTCAGGTTAAGGTAACTACTGTGTTACGTGCGTTATTTAATACCTAACCCCCTTATTCATTAACGCTTGTTGAGTTTGTTTAACTAAACATTCCTTGGTATTGCCAGAGATTAACAAAAAATAAATTTTCCTGTGCCGGGTTCGTAACATAAAAGTACTGAATAATGGAGTGTAACTGCTCCATTATTATATTATAACTAGCTTTTGCCCGCGGCTTCGCTCGCGTGTACCACGAGTATCCCAAAGAACTAAGATATCAAGCGAGCAAGCATGCACGCAAGCAAGCAAGCGTGCATGAAAGCGTGCATGTAAGCGTGCAAGCAAGCGTGCAAGCAAGCCCGACTAAACTTCAGGTAGATACGGTCCTTTACAGTATTTCTTTATATACAATGTTTCGGAAGCGGGCACTAAAATAACCAGGCTTGTTAATAATATAAAACCTATTATTACTTTCCCCTGTCCTGCATTAGGTATAATTCAATGTTTTCTTACCTTCTACGGAAACTTGAGTAACTGGAAGCGCTGTGTACCTACTTAGCATTGATATTATACATATTATAGTATTTTGTAAAGGTGTTGTGTGACCTAACCGCTAAGGAGTTATACCCTCCATCATCAGCTCATCTGAATAACCAGAAAGAATACAACTAAATTTCTATATGTGCATATGATATTTAAAGAAACTTCCTAAAACTCCTAACCGTTAAGGAGTTTAACCTTCCATCATCAGCTCACCCGGATAACCTGAAAGAATACAACAATCGGTCTATACATACCTATAATATTTGAAAAAATATCCTCAACTCCTAACCGTTAAGGAGATTTACCTTCCATCATCAGCTCATCAACATGAGATGATGTCTACCAGACGCAAACACTTAAATAGCTTGAGAAAATATATGAAAAACGTAATGCGTGCCTACAAAATTTGAGGGTTGCCCTCGATTTCCTTGAGATCCCGTCATCAGATCCTGATTTAGTGACAATGGGACCATCTCAGGAGTATATTGTATTCTTTCGAATAAAAAAATAATTTTTATAATCGGTCCACAATTGACCGAGAAATCGGTGAACATACCTACATAAAAAAAATACATAAAGTGGAATGCATAACCTCCTCTTTTAAGTCGGTTAAAGAGCCCTTTGCGGCCTACTTACAGTATAAACTATGAATTTTGAAATTTTAGCTTACAACCAGTAAAACGCAAAATCGCGTTTTTTCCCGTTCCCGTTAGAATTTCGGGAAATGCTTTCTTAATGCTCCTCTACACTCCCCAAGGAACCCACTTGCCAAATTTCAGCTTTCTATGACCAGTAAAACGAAAAATCCCGTTTTTCTCGTTCCCGTGGGAATTTTGGAAAGTCCTCTCTCAATGCTCCTCTACACTTCCCAAACAACCTACATGCCGAATTTCAGCTTTCTACGACCAGTAAAACGAAAAATCCCGTTTTTTCCCGTTCCCATAGGAATTTTGGAAAGTCCTTTCTCAATGCTCCTCTACACTCCCCAAGGAACCCACTTGCCAAATTTCAGCTTTCTATGACCAGTAAAACGAAAAATCCCGTTTATCCCGTTCCCGTGGGAATTTTGGAAAGTCCTCTCTCAATGCTCCTCTACACTCCCCAAACAACCTACATGCCGAATTTCAGCTTTCTACGACCAGTAAAACGAAAAATCCCGTTTTTTCCCGTTCCCATGGGAATTTTGAAAAGCTCCTCCTAATCCTCCTGTACACTCTCCAAGCAACCTAGATGCCGAATTTGATCTTTCTACGACCAGTAAAACGAAAAATCCTGTTTTTTCCTTATCCCGTGGGAATTTCCAAAAGTCCATAAAACTGTTTTTTACTATTATAATTACCTACTTCTATGCCAAATTTCAAAAATCTAGTAATTATAGTTCATAGGATCCCGTTGAACTGAATATATAAATCCCGTTTTTTCCTTATCCCGTGAGAATTTTGAAAAATCCTGAAATATGTGTTTTAAATAATGTAATACCTACTTGTGTATCAAGTTTGAAGAGTCTAGTTATTATAGTTACTGAGATAGGGTCACTCGGAATCGAATATATAAATCCCGTTTTTTCCCGTCCCCGTGGGAATTCCCAAAAATCCTTCCTTAGTGGATGCCTACATTGTATAAGGTATCTATGTGCAAAATTTCAAGTCTTTAGGTCCAGTGGTTTGGGCTGTGCGTTGATATATCAACAGTCATTTAGTTTATTTAGACATTTCAACCCCATCGCACCCCATCCAGGGAGATGGTATTTTACGTCCGCCACGTCGGATTTTAAAACCGTAGTTGTTTTCATAACCAGCGACCCGATAAACCATAGAAACAATACCCATGTTGATTTTCAGACTTTGTCACCCCATTTCCCCCTTTTAGGTGTTGAATTCCCAAAAAACCTGAAACACGTGTTTAATTATTTATCGTTAGGAGTACTTCTGTGAAGTTTCGAATAAAATAGTCGAACTAATCTTGTTTCCCCATACAAACTTTGGACCCCCGTTTCACCCCCTTAGAGAGTGAATTTTGAAAAATCCTTTCTTAGTGCACCCCTAGACCTTATAAGGAACCTACGCGCCAAATTTGGAATCTCTAGGCCCAGCGGTTTGGGCTGTGCGTTGATATGTCAGTCAGTCAGTCAGTCAGTCAGTTTCTTCTTTTATATATATAGATGTGCAAAATTATGCTTCGTCTGTCACCATTGGTGATCATGGTCCTATTAGCTTAAGTATTTATGTACCACCTACATGGTTATTTTAGTTAATTCAGTTAGAATTGTTAGGTAGATCTACTTACACCAACTTCGAATATCTACGCTTTGGAACCGAATACCTACTTATTTCGGTTCATAATTTTGAAAGTTATGTGCATAATAAACTTTAAACAGGTACAGTCACCATCAGGTACCTACCGTACTTCACGACCAAGTTGGTTGGTCAATAACTATTAGTACATGCACTAACACGCTTAGTAATAAGTAGTCATAATCACATATTTTTTAACACTTTGGCTATGCTGACGTAGTAGGTACAGAAAAAGGCAAGTTGTATACCTAAATGAATTTTAATTGAAAGTTACTTCTGCTTCACCTAAATATACATAATATGTACTTATATTAGCTTACTCTTAGTAACACAGTAATATTCTGATTGTGAGCGAATATCATAGCTATCTCTGCGCTATAACCACTGATTGATTATCGACATAAGATATGCCAGATACAGGATCACGTCACCGCTACGCAGGGATGATCAGTAACTTACTGATATATACCTATTATTAAACTGTCTTTTTTTAATTGAAAAATTTCCATTTCTTTGTCCAGAATTTTGAAAATCTCAACTCTATAACTTCTATCTTGTTCGACTTTAGCAATATCTGAGATGCAGCGTGAATGTGTCTGCTACATGGGTCATAGCAAGTCATAGTCATAATACGTTTAAACAAACCACCGCGATGACATTTGACAAAATAGGCTACTTGACACCACCAATCAATTGATACACTGGATACACTGTTTATGAGCTGTCAAAACGTGATTCCTCTATATATTTGTATATTAATACTAGCTGTTGTCCGCGACTCCGTCTGCGATGAATAGGGGTAGGTACAAATAAATACCCTACGACCTTATTCTCAGACCTACCGAATATAGAAAAAAAAGTTTCATAAAAATCGGTCAATCCGCTTAGGAAGACTTTTTTGATTTGACTTTTCTGATTTAAGTCAATAAATAAGAAACTAATGTAAATTAATAATTTAATTTAATAATATTTCACTGGCATTATAAAATTTGTAATACTTATGACTAATTAAGAAAAAATAACTCGATATGTATATGCCGTAATGCTTGGCTGAATGCGTATGTGTTCCATTGACAGCCAATGCCTTTAATTTTTTAATTCATTTCTACCCTAGGGAAGAAAATAATAGTTATCCTCCCTTTTGTCAGATATGATTTGCCTCACTTTCCGAGCATGAGAGATGAAAAACATATTTTTCACTTCTCATGCTCTTAAAATGTTACTTTAGTCTCTGCATATCGGGACTAAAGCTCTTTTTTGATCTCTAGGGATTAAAGTAAAATTTTTTTAATTGACTATGGAAACCCCTAAACTGCCAATCACGGTGTTTGTGAATGGAGGATTTTGCCATTTTCAGTGACTGGGTATAGACAATTTTAAAGCTTTCCACAGACCGAAGCGCACTGCGGACGCTCCGTAGCGCCATGCGCTTCGGTCTATGAAAGCCTTTAGGGCGTGGAAATAACCTCAAAATGACAACTGTATAAAAAATATTTAAAAAATAATAACTTCGTGAAACACGATGAATAATTACGAATATTAATCTATTTAATTATAAAATATTAAAGAATAATTCATTTTATTCTGCATGTAAAGAAAGATTTCCTTTAGCTTAGGTGTTTTTTAATTTGTTTTTTTTTAAAAGCGCTGTCGGCAAAGCAGTGCTGGAGTGTACGGTAGATAGAGCAGTTACGTTTGAAAGTTACGGCGTGACTTCAAAATAATACGATGTCAGTTGCATTTAATAGTAAATAGAAAGTATAATTAGATATAATTTAACAAAGAATTGGCATATAGAAAATAAACTTAAAATGTCGTTTCTTTATTCACGGATAAGTGTTTCAGTTAACAATATATTTTGTGTGTGAACTTAGTTAGATCAATTAGGTTAATTTATTTGCCGATTCTAATGAATGAACAATTATCATTCTTACATGCATAGTCCAATTAGTTTTAACATGGTCTTTAAGTTAGAATCTGTTGGCTAAGCAAGCATTTAAAGTGTCACTTTACAAAAAAATATAAAAGAAAAGCCAGCGGAATTTTTTTTTGCTATTTGAATTTTGAACAAATGTCCATTGCTCGTATTGAGCAGACGTTGTAAAAAAGTAATTTTGTACGTTGTTTTTTTCCTCGCATTCAAAGTGAAAAGTAGAGTGTTTAACGCGAGACTAAACTACCATAATGACAACTCGAATTATAGCCTCCTTCGCTATCGCTCGGGTGGCTAAATATCTCGTGTCATTATGGCTTGTTTTAGTCCCTTGTTGAACAATCTACTATTAAAATTTATTATTAATCTGATTTTCTGGATAAATATTTTTTTATTACAGCTATGTCTAAAAATGATCGGTCAAAGACGTCAAATAGGTAACATGTTGTTTTCAGGCTTAGAAATTAACTCAACCGTAACATTACAACACCTCACATGATTATCAACTTTTATAACACAAAGTAGCTCGTAAATATCACCGACGACGGTTAGGATTAGCGGTCTATCTAGGCTTTCATATTTAACCTGCATACTATCTCTACATTTTATTACGATGAAATTTAAAAGTCTAAGCCGTTTTACTTATTAGTAGGTACCACTGGAAACAAATCACGTGACCAAACAGACTTCTTTATCATTCCGTGTCTAACTCAACTTTGTGTGAAATAAAATGTAACGATCCTAAGGCATTTGTGTCTTACGTACGTTGTTAAAAGATTACAGTATCAAATGGGGGCAATTATTTTCAACTTTCATTTCGTCATCGAAAGTATCTGAATACTGTCAAAATCTCTGTAAAATGTAGCGGCAGCCCTGGCTCGCCGATAGTATTATTAGGAGTTGCATAGTGTCGGCTAAGTGGCGGCGCCTGGCGGTCGCAACAG
This sequence comes from Archips xylosteana, assembly GCA_947563465.1. Taxonomy (NCBI): domain Eukaryota; kingdom Metazoa; phylum Arthropoda; class Insecta; order Lepidoptera; family Tortricidae; genus Archips; species Archips xylosteana. The sequence continues at coordinate 27,267,751 of OX387343.1, read as the reverse complement.
ACGCTGCGCAGAGATCTCAAGTGCGTCTAAAAGCGCCGCCGCCAGCCCCGGCCTCCCCGCACATTGGCCTAGGTCGGAGTGCCTGAACTGCTCCAATTTTAATCTGAAAACAGCTACTGCTCTATCAAATTCAACTGAATACCTATTTAAAGAAAATCACTGAAAAAAATGACATTTGCGAGCCTCTAAAGGTGTTTTATTATTATTAAAATTCACATTACTAATAACAAGAGGAATTGAAATATTGTCGCTTGTATTTTCTTCGACAATCGATGTCAATGAGTCAATGGTTTTAGTTGATTTTATGTTAGGTACTCATTAATAAAAAAAATGCTTCAAATCCAATCGACGGTGGAAAAGCCAAACCCTTTAAGCGACATTTTGGACGAAATTTTGTTATATATAGCTCAAACGATGCAGAAAAAAACTGATTTCAACGATACATATAACTCAATTTCGTCCAAAATGTCGCTTAAATTGTTTCTTCTTTCCGCCTTCGCATTACTTCTACTCTAAACTGTATAGGAATTAAATATATTTGAGAGTAGGTATACGCGTAGATACCTAGCTGTTGATACCCATACGTACTGTTTTCATATGAGATATGAGTAGGTATACGTGGTAAGAACCTACTTGCATGTCCTCCATAGCGTGCATGTAGCTGTCTTCCTTTGGCGATAAGTATTGTTCACCATGAAAAACTTGTTCTGCATTAAAGGTTGGCTTTCCAAACAGCGATTTGCCTAATTTTGCATCCAATTTGCCAAGAATATAACTAAAATAGACTACTTACATACCTATGTGTTCCACATATTCAGTAATCCAAGTCACTTACGCATACTCGTATATACCTACATGTGGATGGCACTACACGACAACATATACGATCATCTATTACTGAGTACAACAGCATATTAATTTATACCCGCGTTCGACCACAAAATTAAAGTATACTTGCCTACAATAAAACATTAACAAAAACCGTTAAGTCAATTACCTGTCATAGTTCGCAGCGATCGGCTCGCGTTCCTATTGAATATACCTAATAGAATTACCTATGCTCCACAAGTGAGAATTGCGAAATAAAATGTAATGCATAATTTTTCGGTTCGCGGCCATAAATCGACGAGAGTGGAGTGCGCATGCGCCGCTCGCTAATGTATCACATAAATCAGATACGTGCCACGGCGCCGGCTTGCGGTCAACCCCTCCATATATCTGAACGCTAAGGCGCAACTTGCTCCAACCCCACGTTGTATCAGTTAATAACACAGAGTAGAGACGAAGGAGTGACGTCTACGGGGTATTGATTCTTAGATAGGACAGGACGGTGTTCTTAATTCAATTGGATTGTCGCATTTACTAGTGAAGTAAGATTCCGTGGAAAATGACTTTTAGCACGCAGTGACGCGGACGCTTACTACGGTTAAGCGAAACGAACTAACGTATTTTTCCCCTACTTATTAAACTAAAAAGAATTGAATTTCGACTTACCTACATTTGTATCCACCTATTCATCAGTGATACGTATACTTATTTAAAGAATTTGTTACCTGAAGAGTTCATACGCATATATAATACTTACCTACCTACTACGAATTCTTAACTTTGAACATTCAATGCTCGGAAACGGAATATTTTCGTATGTTATTGTATCGTACTCCCTTGAAATATAAATCTTGTTCATTTAAATGTCGAATAAGACACTTACGGCAGCGAGTCACCTGGAGCGCTCGGAATGTCGTTAGAGCTCCGGTAGGAAGGGTTCCGAGATTTCAGCGGTGTTCGGTGTCAACGCATAATGATTTACAAGCTTTCTCGTCACGTGTTGTGTAGTGGCTATGAAACATAGGAACACTGTTACACTGAATTGTTTTAACATTCAATGTTAGGCCGATGTATCTACACGGAATACGCTTCGCTTTGAGCCCTATTACCACTACTGGACAAAATTTCACTCTAGTTTTCGTAGGCTAATTTTAATAAGGAAGAAAGTTTAAAAGCCGTTTAATTTAGTTCACATGATCGATTACCGTTAACTAAACTGTGTATAATAATAATATGATAGCACAAAAGGTCATTAACGCTTTGATCTGATAAGTATTTATACCTACTACTAACAAAGCTTGCCTCGTGACACAATATTTAAGAGCCCTAAGTGTAAGTAAGTATTCGGCTTGATAGTGGACTGTAAAAGCAGCATATAAAATTCAATATTATTAGTTATACCTAGTATTTAAATTCAAAACGCTTTTTTAAACTTGTCGCTGAACAGCCTTCGGAAGTATCTGTCGATTAAAGCCAGGGAGATTCTCGTAGAAACCTTGATTCTATCACAACTTAACTGGAGAGACACTGTATACGAACTGAAGCTTTTGAGAAAAACAAAACATCCATACAACGCGTGCAAAATGCATGTACCTATTTATAGGTACGCTACGCTTCTGTTATGAGGTGCCGGGGCGCACATATTTCACACTCTATCTCAACAACAGGGGAATCTTTAACATGGCCCACCGAAGACACTTGCACTTGGCATTCGTGGTTCAAAAAATAGAATTCCAAACCCCAAGGTAGAAACCTATTTGATGAACTAAAGTGGGTTAAAGACGCGGTCTAGACCTCTCAGAAGCAACAGAGAAACCAAACTTAAGGCACCACAGCACAAAACTGTGTCATTTGAAGGGGGTTTGGAACGACTTGCCACCGCAAATACCTATGACTTGGCTAAAGCTTTCCTAATATAGTAGAAGTAAGCAGTATCAATCTAAATACAGTTAACCCACACAAAGCATGGGTACACACTCATATACACTGACACTCGCAAGCACGCATCCATCCACGCAAACACACAATGATCATTAGATTATTAGTATTTAAAATATTGCATAGTGGCGACAGACCTCATTGTTTTGCGAAATCTATGATTTCTATTGTAATTAGCCTATTTTACCGTTTGTACCCAAATAAACATTAATTTAATTTAATTTTTTTCTGGCAAAAAACGTTCTGTATGCGAAACGTTCTGAACAATGAAAAACTCTATGATAATTGTAGCATATTCATTAAAACATTGTTTAGAAGATCATGCATTTAATAGAATGAAAATCCATATGTCAAACGTCAGGTTTACTTGACAGTCAAACCAAAGAGAAATATATATAACAACTAGCTGACCCAGCAAACGCTGTTTTGCCATATAAATTATAGCCTACGACCTATTCTCAGACCTACCGAATACAGAGAAAAAAGTTTCATAAAAATTGGTCCAGCCGTTTCGGAGGAGTTCGGTAACAAACACCGTGACACGAGATTTTTATATATTAGATAATTTTCTGCCGATGTGCGCCTCCAGTAACGCCGCCAATTTGCTCTTAGTAATTAAAAGAATTAAAGACGTTAAACGTGAACGGATCCGAAACGTTTTTCAATCAACTCAGAGAGAGAAGCGCGAGTTAGGTATGTCTTCGGATGCAGAACCTCACAGTTCGTGTACAGTCAAGTGTAAAAATATGGGTGCACACAAATTGCTCATAAATATGTCCCATAGCTCTTATATCGTCGAATTAAGGTATAGGTATATAACGATGGGAGGAATAAATCGATACTTATTTTTGCACTTGACCGTAGGTACCCAACCTCTGCCATACTTGTCATCACTGATGTCACATAAGAAATTTAGGCAACCCGGTGGGAATCGAGTTGTTACGTTGTCACGCTAACTGATAGAGGCTCGAAACGTGCCAGGAAACGCGTATCACGTTCACGTGTGCCACCTGCTTTCTTCTGACAGCAATAGGTAACGCAAATGAGGGCTATTAGATAACAAGCTTATAAAAATAACATCGCTGTCGACACCAGCTATGTGGTTAACTTGAGGTGATATATGTCGTATACTGTGATTAAATAAACTATTTCGATTATAAATAGCTACCAATATATCACAACAAAAGGCGAAAATGGTTGTAGGTACATAAATTATACATACATATCATTCCAACGTATCCGATTATGAGATCGTAAATATACCAAACGCGTGACAAAAATACTACGAACAGAAAGAGTACGAATAAATTATAAATCAGTATTTCGATTATTTTCGATTTGTGAATATTAAATTAAATACTTAATCAAGTCACACACAGGTAGCACAGTAATTTTCAGCTAATACAGCTCACATAAAGTAGATTAGGTATATGTAAGTAGACACAACTTCAATGTCTCCAGCTAATACAGGATATGAATCGACAGTTGATAACGGAAGTGTGTACCTCTTCGACTAGTACAGCAACAATTATATTGCAAACCAACTGCTTATGTATACAATGTAATCGCCGATATCTGATAACGATCCGCAACAAGCTTTTTGCATAAACATAAGCGGACAAAAATATGAGCTCTTCACAGATGTGGGCCTAAGTAGGTAGAGATATGAAGAGGTGCTACTAGCTATGCTATACTTTATCAGAATAAATGAAGGGAATATCAAGAACACAATAAGTGCATTCCAATGTATACTAAATAAGTTAAGATCATTATTTTCTTTATAGTTAGGTGAACAGGGTAGGTATTTGTAGTAAGCTGTGGATTTATCCTTACCTAATTATATCCTAACCTAACTATTTAGCGCCAAATGCTCTTTTTTCGTGAAATAAATAGTAATCTTTGCTTTGCTTCTAAGTGTGAAACATGCATAAAAAAAGGAAATTATACCTAATCAAATTGTTTGTGGACGAGAATATAATTAATTACCAATGTTTTGATATTAGGTAATGGAGTCACTGTGGCAAGCTATTTGCAAAGATATTGTATGCGGCTGTTTAAAAAAAACACAGCATTTTGAACTTTATAACGAATACTTAGACAACCTGGTTCGAGACGTGTCTGTAAGAAGTGTAAAGTAAATAAGTCAAAGAGTGCGTGCTATATCAACAATTGCCCACACGCCGGGCCTATCTGTGCGTTGCATGCCGTGTGTAAGATATGTGCACTTGTTATTGCCATGTTTAATCATACCTTTGGTCTGATTTACTAAGCACTGCCACTGTTCATATTGCTATCGCGACTGCATTACGTTATCTGTATAACCCAAAATTTAACCAAGAGATAAGATGCAGACTTCGGAACAGAAAACGTGACAGTAAGTAGTTTATCGCTGCCATCGTTTACTTGTATTATGATTGATATTAATTACTTGGTTAATTTATTGCCAGGAAGTTTCTTCAACTCTCTTAGATTAAAAACATGCGTGCGTATCTTAAATAAAATAAAATAACAAAAATAATACTATATTTCATACAATATTAAGTACAGAAGCAGGAGCTAACTATTAGGTCTGGCGACACTATTATTATCGTCGCTACTGTCAGCATTGGGAGCAAAATGGACGAAACTAAAAAACGTAAAAACGAATTAACAGAGGACTGCGTTTTTTTTTCAAAACAATAGATTTTCAATACAATAAGAATGCGAAAGATAAACGTACCAAGCTCGACACCCAGCTGTCACCTCTCTTACTATGACATAAGATTGAAGTTGTCAGTGTTGAGCACAGGGACGTTTACGTTAATGGGAAGGAAGTATGAAAAATAATCAATCGCGGTGTTTGTCGATTGTGGTGCTTTGGATATCTAACATATTGTCATTCTGTATGAAATGGAAATCGAAGCGGGAAAATGAAAAATTAAAATTATTTACTAAAACAACACGTCTATACCCTGATCATTAAATAATATAGGTATAAAAAATATATAGAGTCATGTGCGCAACCCCTTTATTTAGAAATAGGAAATGAGAAGTTTGTGATATGTGTAGACACAAATTAAAGTTATGTTGGTAGAGAATTAGTTTATGCAAGAAAAACCCAGATGGTATCATTCGTTTACTTGAAAAAGAAAATATTCAGAATCCGGTGCTGTAAAAGTAAAATTTGCTGTCATGGCGAAAATTGACACGAGTAAATGAATTTTATTTATGTTAGAAATGTATTTAAGCCTTTTATTTTGCATGAAATTTGAAGCTATGTTATGTCACAATAAAGTGAGAAAAGTTTGATAAAAATCAGTCTGCTTATAATAATGAAAAATGCACAAACTTCTCTTAACTGCGCACACTTACCCGCAGTATGAGGTAAGTGTGCGCATTTCGAGCTGGTTGAATTAAGGTGATTTTTCTTCAGAGTGACCAAGTTTTATTGATAATTTCTCGATTTAATAATTACCTGAATAAATGCTTTGCCCAGATACATATTTTCATTTTTCTTTCTTGCTTATCGTTTAATTTTGATACCTACTAAGTATGTAGTTTATAAAAAAGTGCGCACACTTGCCCCACAACTACAACTACATCTGCGAGAAGTTCATCGAATGTAGAAGTAACAGTGTACCATCGCCCCAGACGTCAGATACCCATTTTCAAAACAAATTTGCTTGCAGCTGTTGATGTTTATTGCTATGGATTGTTATGGACAGATGTCTAGCCACTGCACGCAAACTGGGCCTTTAAGGTGGTTATCTGGCGCTCGGGGCGATAGTACCTAACAGCGTTTAAAAGTGGGCGACTGTTGTATATCGTTGCAGCTTTCGCTTCCAATGTATAGCGAAATTTTTTTCTGCATTGTTCTCGTTAATTTAACTTTTAATTGTTTCATTTGTTTCAGTACTGCGTGTTACAAAAGGATGGTAATAGGTTGAACTTCGTGAGCGTCAGCGAGAATGTTCGGCGGCAACGGCGGCGGGTACGCGGGCAGCGGCGACTGCGCCGAGGGCTACGGACTGGGCTATGTGGCGGGCGGCGGCCGGCTACAGCAATACGCGCACTTCGCGCCGCATCAAAACGTGTGGCACCACCACCACACGCCGCACCACGATTCGTATGGTTTGTATCAACACAAAAACTCTCGACACTCCCGCCAAGTTGATGCCCGCGCTGGACGAGACAGAGAGGAATAGAAGTGAAGCAATTGCCAAAATATACGAGGGAAAAGCGTAACTATCTCTCTCGCTGCTAAATGCTACGGTTTACCTATAACTTAAATTGCAACCAATGATTATGTCTACACGAAAGACGAATTTTGTTTATTATTTTGTGGATGACACTCCTAAATATATCTTATAACTTAAACCATGTCAAAAAGGCTTCTTGAACGTCATTCAGCGAATTTAATAATAACAAAGGCGTCTGCACTTGCGATTTTATGCGAATATGCGTGTTTTTCATATTTTTGAACATTAAGACAGGTACGGGATGCTTACAAACTAAACTCACCGGGATAATCTTGCAAAATTATCCTGGTGCGTACGAGACATGAGTAGCGGGTAATTTCTTAACGTTAGAAGAACAGGAAGACTCATAGGAAAATCTCAGAGATTCGCATTGAAACTAAATGACCTACTACATTATGTAGACTAAGCTCTCTAGTTTTACGAGTATCTACTTTCTACTCCTAAAATTGTTTAGTGATCCTCCACATCCTTTCTTATCGCAATAACTAGAAGGAAAGAAAGAAAAATATATACCTACCTATTCGCAAAATTCGGCACATAGCTACATAAAAAAATTAAGTAAACAATTAAAAAATAATAACTTATATAAATAAGTATTTTACTTACGTCTACTAACAATATTAGTTAGGTTAAATTAATAAAGATTGCAACGAAAAGTCATAAATAAATGAATGAACTAAGATGGGGTTTACCGTAGGTAGGTGGGGTTCGGCTAACTCGAACTACTTATTTAATACCGCGCTAATAGTAACCACATCACTGAATGAATTGATGGATCAGGAGTTAAGCACAAAAGTAATCTTCATTGATGAAAATAAGGTAGGGTTGCCGAATTAGGTAACCACGTAAAAGCTATTTTCAACAGACTTAAAAAAAAACTTCAATTCGTCTGTTGTTTTTCTTTTGTATGTTTGTTACGCTAATACTCTCCCAATTGTGAACCGATTCTCATTTTCTTTTTATTTTATTAAACCAGTAATCGAGTGCATTTGGAATAAGAGTACTTTTTTTTCTTTGCTGGTTGAATTTGGGGTGCGATAAAAATACGACCCGTAAAATTGTCGACCCAGAATGAATGACAGGTAATGTACCTACCACCTAATAATTCAAACCCTCGTGTTATTTCTATAAACGTTTAAATTATCAGATCGTGCATTCGAATTCGTATTTTAACCGCAGAGGAATTAGGAAGAATAGAACTTGGACAGGAAAGTTTTGTAAAATTTTACGTATCGAACAGACTGAAGTGTGATTAATTTAGTGCTAATAAGAATAACATACCGAGCAGTAGCTGATTTGTCGTGGCGTGAATCAGAGAGATAAGCGGGTTGAGCGGCGACCACACCGCGGCAGTGTCAGTCCGCGCCCTGACCTCTGACCGCCGAGTCGCGCTATCGGTGACCGAACCCATTCTGCGTATCCAACAACTTCACTAATCCACGATGAACCCAATTATGGAATCGATTCCACTATTACATTCGAACTGGCTTAAAAACATAATAATGGCAGGTTAGTGATATTATAGATACGAACTTCATTAATCTAGTTTATTTATTTATATTATTATCTTTATTTATTGGAGAGGCCTTTGGCCAGCAATGCAGCAGACTTTTCCGGACTATGATAACAATAATAATAATCATTCCAAAATATATGAGAAGTTTTGAGAAAATGTGGACTACCTTAAACAATTTTTTCCCCTTCAACCAAGTGAATAGATGCAGAACATTGTACATAGTTAATGAAATACATATAATATGTGATGTTAGTATCATGGTACCGACATAATTGTACCTACGTGTAATGTTTACTTACCTACGTATGCTAACTAAAATTCTTGATTCGCACACAATCTTACATGTGGCCTGGAATTTAGCGCAAAGAATCAGGGAACCAAATTTAATTGGCCTCACACCCAAAAAGTAACTAGGAAATGCAATTAAATGTAATTGTTGATTTTGTCTGCAGGTAGCGGCGGTGTGGGCGGCGTGGCCAGCGTGGGCGGAATGGCCGGCGGACTGTACAGCCAAAACATGGTGATGGGCTCGTGGTGCCCGCCATATGACGCGCTGCAACGCCCGCCTGCTTACGGTAAGACTTATATATTATTTAGCTATTCAATATACATAACTAAAATAAAACATTAGATATAATTATAAAATTGCGACACTGAAATGCATGTTTTGTACAAACTTAACAATAATGAGGATACTAAGTATTACTTTGGCTCATACTTGCAAACTATTGTACACTTATGACAGCATGGACAAACTACAATCTGACTCAGAACTTCAAGGAGTTAAGGTATTGCCAATAATATAGTCACGTAGGTAGGTTCTTTTTTTTTTTTTTTTTTTTTTTTTTTTTGCCTGGAAGAGGGCCTGTGGTCGGGAAAAATCCCTGCGGACGAATGGGGGGAACACCCAGACAGTGTCCGACTCGCACGGACTAAAAAACCCGGCCACAGGTCTTACAACCACAAAGATGGTACCGCAAATTTTAAATTTTGCGATTAATACTTTAAATTTAAATTAACTGAAATACTATAATGAAACCAAAAAAGAAAGCGTTAATAATTAAGTTGTCCATCCCGATTTCGTCCCCCTTTCGTCGTACACAATCCACCCTTAAACCAAAAAAGGACGAAACCGGGATAAAAAGAGATACCTAGCCTAAACTTAAATCTAAGTGACGGTCGACATTCATTAAAATTATCAATAACAACTTGGTTCAAATTACACAAAAAGTCAAAGTACCAAACAACTTAAAATTTACACAAAAATGAAACGGCATAACAACATAAAAGAAAAAACTTAAAAGCTCCAACAACCTTCACCCCCCATCTTTTAGCAGTATTATCTTTTCCTGCATAGCTATTAAGCAGTATAATCTTTTCCTGCTGTTTTATAATCATAGCAGTAAACTCTTTTCCTGCTTCTTATGTTTTTCTTAAAATATAATCCCTCTTTACTTAGCTTTGGGGGGGTAAAAAGATGCAGGAGTTACAAGTAGGTAAAATGGGCCTAGGGATGCATTTAACAAAATCCAACAGATGAAACAGTTAAACAATTAAAAATAAATTAAAAATGAATCAAAGCAAATTAGGAAAATAGGAACCCTCCCCACAAAACTACTGCGCATCAAAAAACCTACTACCCTTACTCATGACGAATGACAATTATTTATAGAAGGCGGTTAAAATAATAAATACAATAACAAATCGAAGTACACAGAAATCTAAACAAAACGAAGCAAATTACAAACAAAGTAGAGACATATAATACGTATTGTGCTGAACCCGAAGAATCCCACTCATTCCAAACAATAGACAAATAACACCAGTACAACAATAAAATTGAAATGCAAAATTAAAATTTATAACTAATACTAACGCAATAGGGCAAATAAAAATAAAAAGTCAAAAATAAAAGAATACTAAATTTAAAATGCAATGCAATAAAATGTCAAGAAGATTAAAAATGGTACACAATAATAAAAATGTCAAAGTTAAATCCCTCAAATACCAAATGTCATAATATAAAAGTCAAAAAATCCCTAACCTAATGCAAAAAGGCAATGAAAATAGAATAATAAAATAAAATAATAACTTAAAATACAAATGTCAAAAAATTTACAATGTCAAAAGTAAGGTTCCTCAAAAACAAATTAATAGTCAGGTACAAGAAAAATTAAAATGTCAAAATTAAAAATAAATAAAAAGAAACTAACACAACAATTAACAATATAAACTAAGCGCGCATGTTGGATCCGTTAGAAATTGCAACTCTCTTAATTACATCTAGCGCGAAACTAAGGAAAGCCTCCCGGGCACGATCGTCCCCGATCAACATCCGCAGAGTACGGCCGCTAATCTCCATGCCCGTTCTATGCTCGCAATCCATCCTCTCCATTGCGAATCTGGGGCAAACTGTGAGGACATGCGTCACAGTCTCCTCAGACTCGCCATCGCAAACACAGAACGGGGACGGAGCCAACCTAAACCTGTGCAAATATTGCCGGAGACCCCCGTGCCCAGTCAGCATCTGCGCCATAAGATTTGTGGAATGCAAACTATCAAGGGTTTTCTTAGCGCCCCGGACATCCAAGAAGAAAATCTTCGTACCAGCACCAGTAGTCGCCTCCGAGTAAATAATCTGCCACGCATCCAAAGTCTTAGCCCTGATGGTTCGCTTTGCGAAGGACACAGGAAAACAGACATACTCAGGGTTGACCGAATTCAAAGCCGCATTCTTAGCGAGCTCGTCGGCCCTCTCATTGCCCACTATTCCAGCATGCGCCCTAATCCAATTTATTCCTATATCGATGTTCAATGTTTTAGCAGTCGCAACCAGTGACTGTATCTCCCCTGCTATGGGATTCAAAGTAGCCGGACAACCAATCGCCTGAACGGAAGACCTAGAGTCACTGAGGACCACAGCACGCTCCCCTCTCTCAAGTGCGAGCTCCACTGCCTTCTTGATCGCCAGCAACTCCGCCTGGTAAACAGTGCACTGCGCCCCAAGACCAAAGCCAGCACTATGGATCTCTACACCATTCTTCCACACCGATACCGCTCCTCCAACTTTGCCCTCCAGTTTACTACCATCTGTATAATAAACAGTGGCAGTCTCTTCCAGCTTCCTTCCTTCCTTCACGTAGGTAGGTTGGTATTCCACAGTTCGGTAGGTCGTTTAATAGGTCTCTGGCCCTCAACATCTTTAATTTTGCCCTGTAATATCATTGCGATGGCCTTATTTTACGAAAGAAGCAATGCAACCAAAACTCTTACAAAAACATTTATTATCTTTAGAAGTACGTAAGACCTATTTTACCCAACTCGCTGTTCATTTAGCATTTTTCTTTAGTAAATTCAGTGATCGAGCGTGAAACGAACTGCTTTTCAGTTTTTTGTTTAAATTACACTTCTTTGAACTAATGTTTAAATTTAATATCATTGATTCGTCATGGAATTGATAGGTTTTTCTTTATGCAAGTAGTATTAGACGTTTATCTATTTGAGTTCTTGCCTTATAAATGTAAACATAACAATTCTCCCTTTTCACTAATTTAAATTCTACTTAAGTACATACATTCTGCGGGGAAGCACATAGTGCGTATTAATATTTTGTTGCGGTTAGGAACGTAGCTTTAAATGAATCAGTTTACGGTTTTCCCGTTATATTTTTCAATTATTTGCTTAATTATCTTCTTACCTATCCTTTATCATTTCTGTAAATAAAATCCTGGTAGTTTTGCCTTATAACTGTTCAGATTGTTATTTTATTCAGACATAAAAATTACAATAGATCAAATTAGTCGGCCTAGGGTTGACGATAGACGTTGTGCATATGTACTTTATTCTATCATCATTTTGGTACCTATCTTATCCGGCCGCCTACCACACAGTAACATTGTCATAATCATTAAGTCAAGTACCTGCTATACAACACGATTACGATTTGATAAGACTTCTTTTATACCAACCTCTTTACGATTTTGTTTTAAGAAATGTAGACTGATTTCGATACTTTAGCTTGAAATCTTCAGGAAGCTTCATCCTTTATATTCTCAATGTACCTACTACTGTACTAATGGGTATATATATACAAGTATCTGAAATATTAACATTTTTTTATTTTTAACTTTTACAGTGACAAAAGTAGGTAAAACAATTATTATTTTATTGTAATAAAGCCTAGGAACATAAAATCACTAAAGATGAATCAGTTTAAAGTTATCAGCATTTTACTGCAAATGTGACATCAACTTTAACTATAGGTACTTGTTGTTCATGTACAAGTTCATAAACAATGAATCACATATAATCACGGGTTATTGTTGACAGTGAAAACTACCACTGTTTAAAACTACCACTGTTTAAACCTACCACTGTTTAAAACTACCACTGTTTAAAAATCTTCTTAATTCCAAAAACCTAAATATACTTAGGAAAATTATCACTTAACAGGGCTATCGCATTTTTAAAGTACAACCCCTCTACATAATTATGTAAGCACGCTAGCAAAATTAGATCTGCTCTTTGTTAAAACTTAACTTACCTAAATGTTATTTTTCGCTGTTTGTTTCCCATTATAAATAAAATAAAAAAATAATAAATAAATATAGTTACATACATACTATGTGAAGTTCTTATACAAAGTATAATCATTATTCAAAGGGTATCTTCTAAATCGGAGAACTCAGAACATACTTAACTTAATTAACATAACAATGCTCTTTCGCGTGCTTTATCTTTCCGACCTCTTCGTATTGTAATTCAAAACTTTATTCTAGATCACCAATCCAAGCCTCAAGCTTATTCGCATACTCGTAATCTATTTAATTTTACTTAATATAAAGTCCTCGGATATTTTATGTCACTTTCGACGCGGCTCATTATACAACGTGTTTATTTTTGTTTCTGTTAACTTCGACAAATAGTTCAGTAGATACATACATCAATAGAAACTACGTGGTAACTAATTAACTTTTTACATTATCGTTTTGTTTTATCATACATAATAAATAAATATTGAGTTCACATTGTATAAGGTCCTTTGGAGTAGGTAACAAAAAGTTAGTGTCAAATATGACAGTGATTTTACTTCGACAGCAGAATAACTTATTTGTACATTATGTATACTGCACTTAGTTTAATTTAATAGTGTCTTAGAGAAATTAATTTCATTTGACCTCTTATGTCCCATCAAAATCAACGAAAATAAAAAAAATGGTGTATGATGTTAAAGCTACAAGAGACAAAAACGTGCAGAGGTTTATGACTATAACTACCTAAGTATGTACAATAAGGCCAAGTTAGCATACTGAAAGTTTCTGGAACTGGCTACTTATAAAAAGAAAATTAAAAAAGCAATAATAGGATTTGAAAAAGTGCAGTGTGTGGGCAGTGTATTACTTTTTAATTTGCGAGACTGTCATTTGTTTCTTCATCGAGGTGTTGGATTGAAATTTGGGTGTTGCTGTTGCAATGAATTTAAGTCGTGAAAATTATCGATCCATGATTTTTTACGATATCCTATGTGGATTAAGTCAGCAAGAGAGTTGTCAAAGACTTCTCTTAGCATTTGGTGATGAAACCCCATGTCGTAGCTCTGTCTATTCGTGGTTTAGTGAGTTTAGAGGAGGACGTGACCATCTCTATGACGATGAACGTGAAGGCCGGCCAGCAACTGCGGTTACCGATATTAATATTAATACTGTACGACAACTAATTGAAACTGACAAAAAAATAATATGTCAGCAAATTCGTACTACCTTAGGAATTGGAATGAGCCAGGTGCAAAACATATTGCATTTGCATCTGAAGGATCGGAAACTTTGCACTCGATGGATACCGCATGATTTATCGGAAGACCAGAAACGACTGCGTGTAGAGTGATGCCGCAAAATGATAAAAAAAATTGATGTAGGACAATCAATGGTTGTATTATAACATCGTGACAGGTGACGAAACCTGGGTATACTACTTTGAACCGGAAAGAAAAAGTCTATCGGCTGAATGGGTCTTTCCTTTTGAAGACTTGCCGACGAAAGTAAAAAAAAGTCGAAGCACAGGTAAGAAAATGGTTGCTTCGTTTTTCGGCAAATCGGGACATTACACCACCGTGTCACTTGAAAACCAAAAGACAGTAACTGTAGATTGGTATGTGAACACGTGCTTGCCTAAGTGTTTGACAAAATTCGTGAAATGCGTCCCCGTAGCAAAATAGTCCTTTATCACGACAACGCGTCGACACATTCCGCTAAAGCAACGAATGCGTATTTGGAGGCCTCAAATGTAGAATTAATGACTCGTCCGCCATACGGCCCTGATTTTGCACCATGCGATTTCTTTTTGCTCTCGAAGATTAAAGATAAACTTAGAGGTTTACGGTTTACAAGTCCGGAAATGGCAGTGAACGCTTTCCACGAGGCCATCGAAGAAGTCCCTAAGGAAGACTGGACCCACTGCTTTTCACAAAGGTTCCAGCGAATGCAAAAGTGTGTAAATAGGGAGCATATATACTTTGAAAAACAATAAATGTGTCAAAACGATAATGAGTAGTCTTATTTATAAGAATCCAGAAACTTTCAGTATGACCTAAGTATTTGAAAACAGACCACTTATTTATGGTTGAACTATATGCATTCGGTAAAAATCAGTCGGGTAAAAATATAATAGAAGTAAGTACCTAGTAGTTTAAGAAAAGTTCTTGATTATCTTAATAATTCTAAACACGATAGGTATAGGTAAGTATTATTATAACTTCAGTCGATCGATAAAATATTGGTTTATCTCTATGTACCTCAAATCCTTTCTCACAAAAACATAAATAACATTTGAAAGAATATTTAACCGTCAACTTTTCAAAATCTTCTGAATTGTCTTCAAATTCTATTTTAGTCTTTTTTCTGCCAATATCGTCACGTGGGCGGTACTCAGTTACACTTTTATATTTCTGCATTCAATAATTTAGTCTTAAGAAACAACACAGTAAGCACATAAATACACAATACTGTACGTATAGTTTATTAACAAAATTAATTAAAATCAATTGTTTTTTCCTTAATTACTGGAATCTGTGCTTCCCCAGCCGCATACACTAATAATCTTTTAGAGCTAAATTCTGTAATCAATAAATTAACTCTGCTTGCAATAACAAGGAAACAATTATTGAAATAAATAGGTGCTTATAACCCAGTGGATTTTCATTGTTTCATCATAAGACTCATTTTAGTGCGTGTTAACTTAATCGTTCGAAATACTTACATATTGTGTAGGTAGGTATCCATCAGATCAAATTTTGTGTCTGTCAAACAAAAACTAAGACTATCTACTTAACATAATAAAAAAACCGGCCAAGTGCGAGTCGGACTCGCGCACATGTAATCTATGAACATCCAGTCTTAGCAGACCCCTGCTCCTAAGCAAAATGTGCGCAGTGTGGGATCATTGTAGATTGGTTACTGATATAGACAGACAGACAAAAAAATTTATGCTTTTCGCAATTTTTCCTTTATCTGTGCTATAAGACCTTGCTTCGTACCAAATTTCAAGGTTCTGAGTTCACGGGAAGTACCCTGTAGGTTTTGATTCCCTTGTGTCGAAAATGTGCGTTGTTTACTGATATAGACAGACATACAAAAAAATTTATGCTTTTCGCAATTTTTCCTTTATCTTGGCTATAAGATCTTGCTTCGTACCAAATTTCAAGATTCTGAGTTCACGGGAAGTACCCTTTAGGTTTTGATTCCCTTGCGAGTTTCGAAAATATGCGGAAATTCGCGTCATAAACGGCTGTATCTTTTGATTGCGTTGGCTTAGAAGTTTGATTTTTTCACAGCTCCAAGGGACAGTAGACTTGAGTATTTGATATAAATTTTAGCTTGATGCCTCCACGCGTTCCTGAGAAAAAGGGTCTTGACAGACAGACGGACGGACGGACGGACGAACAACAAAGTGATCGTATAAGGGTTCCGTTTTTTCCTTTTGAGGTACGGAACCCTAAAAATGGCTTCATTTATTGTTTAAAAAATGTGTATACTTATTACTTATGCATTATCTATCTTCTTCTATCTATACCTACATATATTTATAATAAACCTGTAACAAGTCGGTGTCAGTAAGTAGATTGAAAATATTGAAGACAAAAGTTTTTTAGAATTATTGTCTATCAGTCTGTGCGTTTGTGCACGCTAATCTCAGAAACGGCTTAACCTAGAGGAATGCGGTTGTGGCTTAACGTTTAGTGTTTATTTCATTAAAATCAGTTACAAATAAAAAAGATATGTCAATTTAAAGAATTTTATCGAAAAGTTTCGGAAAAATCTGATTTCGCAAAAACTTCGATTAACTAAGTATTGAAGTTTTGATTCACTATAGAATCTCAACTAATGACTGAAAACTTATCCATACTAATATTGTAAATGTGAAAGTGGAAGTTTTTATGGGGAGTCAATAACCGCTTAACCGATTTAGGGTAACAGTTGTGAGGAAGGATACAAAATAGTTGGTAAGCAGATTGATGAAAAAGCAGATTAGTTAAAAAATAAGCTAGCTCATTAAGCCACGCGGACGAAGTCGCGGTCAAAAGCTACTTATATATAAATTGCGTCCCTCCGGTCTTAAATCAGGTCCCTATTTCACCAACGTGACAATTGTCGCACCTTAAGTGTAATTAATTAGCTACATGCGAATAATATTAAGTAATACATAGATACGCGTATGTTAACCACAAAATACTACAATTGTAACACAAGACAGACACAGCTTTGATCTCATGTCAAGATTTACCGACAAATCTACAAACATGTCGACTAGAAGAAAAAAATCTCGTTTCACAACATAATTGTTATTAACATAACATACACATTCAGTTCCAAGAACCCGCTAGTGGTACATTAGGCTGCAATTCCACCAGAGATGTGCGAGGATGCGTTGCGAGGGATGTGTTTGTCATGAACCAATAGAAACACTTCATTCACTTAGGATTAGGACTTTTTAAATGAAGTGTTTCTATTGGTTCATGACAAACACATCCCTCGCAACGCATCCTCGTTCAGCTCCGGTGGATACGCAGCCTAAATAGGCTCTCGACATATGTCACTGACAATTGCCACATTGGTAAAATAGGGGCCAGGATCCCTTGACAGGCAGTAACGGAAACAAAATTGAACATATTTTAGTAATTTACCAAAGTTTAATGACTTTTACAAGTTTGGGGGTATGTGTTTAAATGACAATTGGCGAACAGATGGCGGACTGGAAGCGTACGAAGAAGGGCGCGAGTGTGTTAACTGCGGCGCCAATAACACCCCGCTGTGGCGAAGGGACTCGACCGGCCACTACCTATGCAACGCCTGTGGGCTGTACCACAAGATCAACGGCGTCAACCGGCCGCTGGTGAAGCCCAGCAAGCGGCTGGTAAGTTTATTAACATGTAGTAACGCGCTCTGTTTTGAACAGGTGCGGACGCGGAACTACTGACGCGCTTCTATAAGGACGGCTCCGTGCAGAGATGGATGAGTGTGGAGGGCATGGCCAGGGGCATGAAGAAGGTGAGTCGGTGGCGTGTAGACTAGTGCATGCTCCCTCGCCGTATTCCCTCGACGACACCCAGTCACTCTCGCACGCACGCGCTTCCTCTGTTGATTTTTATTATTTTGGCTTTAGCGAGTGATAGGAAACTACACGCTACCGCTCTCCCTTCCGACAGCCAGGGTCGCGCTAGGACTTTGTGGGCGGGGCGATTCTGTCTGTGAACTGTAAAAAAATTGTAATCTACGGTGCACTTCTCCACTTTCACGAACTATTGCTTTTTCAAATTAGGAAGTTAACGTCTTTATTTATTGCTTTCACTTAATTACAAATTAAATAATAATGATTACTAGCATGAATCTTGAGATATATTCTGAAGCGTCAAGGCACGATCCACATCGCCCACGAGCTCGGCACGGCTGATAGCAAAGTGCTTCGTTTTGCACTCTCGCGTGCGATCATAAACATAAACAACACAGTTCAACACGTGCCAAGATAATCTGCATAATCTGCCTGAGGTCGTCCCTTTAGTCTAGGGTATGGATGGGTTACCAATCGTTTTATATCTACCGCAAATCCCTTTCCATGTATATAGTTATTTATTACTTTTTTTATTTACTAAGTTTAGATACTTTTCATTCTGAAAGGAGGACTGTGCCCTGCAGTGGGACGTATACTAGGCTGGGATCATGATGATGATGAGATACTTTTGACATGGCACAAACATGACTACTAACAACGGGGAAAAATACTGTGATAAATATGTTAAATTAGGGTTAGCAAGCACATTAAGTACCTATCATCAACTCAATGTACAACCCATATCATAAAATTAAATGAAAGTTAAAATCTTTGCCTATTGTAATATTTAGTAAATATACACCGACACTGACGAAGCGGTTCTAGTTAGAAGTCGTAACTTATCATTACATTAACCAACACCTAATCACAACTGGACGAATGCGATAACTGCGACGGCTAAAGATAACTGCAACGATAATGCGGCCGAGGCATACGCTGGGAGCACTTTACCAGGAGACACATTCGCCGATTGCAGGACATATCAGCATTGGATATTGAACCTTGACTAGTAACTATCGATGAGTTATCTCTGTGTAGACGACCACAAACGGCTCACAATGCGACGTAGAGATAGCTACGGTTCGCACACAGTGAGGAATAATATACTTAATCAGGTAGCGTCGCCCAATCGCAAGCGGCTCCGCCTGCGCGGTATCTTAAATGCGCGGTAGCTGCATGCAGAACCATTACCGGAACGTGTTGGGATATTGCTTGTGTGTAGGCGCACCTCTCTCCCTCTTCTGGTACTGGTATCTTGGGTGATGTAGTGGTGATGGTTAACAAACTTAGGTACGTGTTGTATCTGTGGCTAAGGGATGTTATACTATACCTAATGATTTACAAGTAGGTACCGTAGTTTCTTTGTTTTCAACCGATACCTACCATTTGAGGTGTAACTTCAACTTATAAAAGTACTTATAGGTACACGGCTATTGTCTATGATTAATTAAATAACTGAAAACCAGAAAGTAGTTTATTTTGAATCGAGAGTAGAATCGATTACAATATACTTTTCACCTCAGCACCCCAAACAGGCAGGTTTTGCTACTAAAAAACAGTGAGCAAAATCAGATTTTGCTCACTGCGTGAGACAAAGTAGCTTTTTAATTTTTTTTTTAAATGTCCAGGATAATATTGGGTCTACTCACTGACTTCGAAAGATTTGAACTTCAGTTTGATCTGTCACTTTCATTTCGATACGAAAAGAGCGAGAGATAAGATGAAATCGATTGTAAGTTCGATTTCAAATTCTATACCTGGTAGGCCTAACAAATATACGAACGATTGAACGTTCGGATACTCATAATAAGTAGCTACTTACTTAACCTTAAAATTGTAATTCGTCTGTGAAGGTTTTAAATTTAATTATTGTAGGTACTTTTTTTACGTTAGAGAGGCCAGACAAACGAACTAGTGGGTCACTTGATGTTAAATGTTCACCACTGTCCATAGACACCCGCAGTGCTTTACGCGATGCCAGTGCGTACTTTTTTAATACTTGGATTTCCATTTTTTTAATAATTGGATTACCTATATTTTTATAGAATCAAAATAGTACAAATGTTGTAGAAAAAATACAAAGTTTGAACATATATCTATATTATTATTAATAATTTTAACAATCTTGAACACATCGTGATAAATACAACGGGTGCAGTATCAGAACGCATCTTTAAAAAATAGCGGGATTCAAATTTTAATTCTTTTCTTCTTCTGTTTTGCTAGCTACAGAGATCGATATCTAAGAGTTTGATATACACGATCAAAGGCAATTTGGAAATTATAAGAAATAATTAATTACTTAATAAATATTTAAATATGATATGAGTGAGTCTAGTGACGAAGTCAACATGCAGAGTTAAGTTTCTTGCCTGAAAAGTCTCGCGAAAAATATTTAAAAGCTTATGATATTTTTAAGCAATGGAGACTAGCAAAGGGTGCAAACACTTTTTCGGAGAGTGTATTGTCATCTACAATATGGAGTAGGTATTTACTCAATGTTGAAAGCCACAATAAAGACAAAAAGACGACCGGATAGCCTAGTTGTTAGAGGACCTGACTACGAAGCTTGAGGTCCCGGGTTCGATTCCCGGTCGGGGCAGACATTTGTGTGAATAATACGAATTTTGTGCTCGAGTCTTGAATGTTTAATATGTATTTAAGTATGTATTTATCTATAAGTAAGTATAAGTATGTTTATCCGTTGTCTTGTACCCATAGTACAAGCTGTGCTTAGTTTGGGACTAGGTCAATTGGGATGTCCCAATTTTTGATAACGTATAATAAATCGAAAACCGTTTGGAGAAATAGGCTTTGTGAAGCGTTTTCAGAAATCAGATTCCAAAAATATGAACTGAATTAAATACCAAGTCTGTTATATTAATCAGTACCGGGTGGTGTCCATAGAAATCAATTTCCACAGAGTTGCTTATTTTAAAACCGTTAAATTAATATTAGATATCTTTATTTTTTTTAGTACACATAATGACTTGGCAATCGCATGCAACGCTTTACTCATACTCGTACATATGTGTATTGCTCAAACTGCATGGCATTCGGGCTTTGACGTTGACGATTATTCTTACGTCATTAGGTAACCATGCGATTGCCAAGTCATTTTGTGTGTTAAAAAATAAAGATATCTAATATTGATTTAACGGTTTTAAAATAAGCAACTCTGTGGAAAACGATTTCTATGGACACCACCCGGTACTGACTAAGATAACAGACTTGGTTTAACATTGCATCTCAAAACTTTTTTACAGTATAAGAACTGCCTAGCGAGACTTGCATCTTTTTACATGTAATGTTTTTAATGGGATTAAATTATGGTTTATATAATTTAATCATTTAATTCTTCTTAAAATGGTGAAGCCTAACTTGCAAGTACAAATTTAGAGTGTAGAGTTATAGATTAAATAGAATTTCAGACTTAGCATATTGTATGATTTTTTTTCGACAAGTTATGATATTTGTTATAGATTAGAATTTAAATACAGTCGGGGTGTCTGAAGTGTTCAGTTATTTAATTAACTATTTGTGTGCAAGATGAATTTTTAGTCAGCACCCAAATTGCAATATAAATAATAATAAATAAATATCACAGGACAATTCACACCAATTGACCTAGTCCCAAAGTAAGCTTAACAAAGCTTGTGTTATGGGTACTAGGCAACGGATAAACATACATACTTATATAGATAGATACATACTTAAATACATATTAAACACCCAAGACCCGAGAACAAACATTCGTATTTTTCATACAAATATCTGCCCCGACACGGGAATCGAACCCGGGACCTCAAGCTTCATAGTCAGGGTCTCTAACCACTAGGCCATCTGGTCGTCTAAATACTAAATACTAAATATTCGGTACTTACTGCCTATTAATTTAGGTTTATATTTATGGACTAAGAATTTGATCATTATTATGTACCATGTTTAAATTCCGGATCAACGAAAGGTTTAACTATTTAAACAGAAACCAATTTTTTACTAACCACTGGTGTTTGGTTTAATTTTATGTAGATAACAAGTTAATTAAGACAGTGAGTAGAATAACATAGACACAAAATCATTGCAATATCCAATCACAAGGTGCGGGAGTTGTAAATAGATACATATTGCTACTTATGCTACATTCAGTTGCCCGCTGCCCAAACACAATCAGAATCACTAGCTATTCTTGAACAGAAAGATCTTGGTATAAGCGACTGGTGGATGCCTCTACATAATAGTCATTGTGTCGATCAGTGACTGCCACCCAATAAGGCAATGGAGGTGTGGCCCTATGCGAGGCATTACTAAGTAAAAGTGACTGAAAATACGCTAATGTGGTGAGTGTAACATAAGGTTACGCGTTGCAGTCCGCGGCGCGGCGTCATGGCCAGTGCTGCACCAACTGCGGCTCACGCAACACCACGCTGTGGCGGCGAAACAACGAGGGCGAGCCCGTCTGCAACGCTTGTGGACTATACTACAAGCTGCACGGAATCAACCGGTACATAACCTATTTATACTTATAACATTGCCATTAGACAATCCATATCCATACTAATAAACCGCTGAACCGATTTTGATGAAATTTGGTTACCCATACAATTGTATGGTTATATTGGTGTCACAGCGGAAAACTTTCATACAAATTTTAACTATCGTCGTTAAGCGTACACCTTTTCAAACTCCACCCTAGAGGTAATAATACGCTTACATACGTGTTTCTATTTGGGCAGAGCAATCAAAAAAAGCCCACAATCTATTTAAGATCACCGATCATGCTCACTATTCAGCGCTATATTGGAAGGTACATACCTATCTCCAGCCTAAAAAGTATAGGTATGTCCCACTGCTAGGCACACACCTCTCCGAACGAGGGCTGGGCTGGGGATGCCTAGCTCCCACACCGTTCCAATACGGATTAGAAAACTTCACACACACAAATGAACTGCCTCGCAGGTTTGTGGAGTTTTCCTCGCAATGTTTTCCTCCGCAAATAAGGTCAAAAAATGCAAGAGATGCGATCCCAGGTTTGGACCCGGGTCGAACACACAATCCCTGTGATATTTGATTAGTAGTAGTGTTGGTCGTGTAGCAGGACTTTCCCATGCTCAAAACTAGCTTACGACGCAGTTAAATCTGTCTCAGAAAAATGGAACACTGTAATTTAGCTAATTGTTAATTTTCTGTCGAAGACCACTAGCAATGAGGAAAGACGGCATTCAAACAAGAAAACGGAAGCCGAAAAAGTCTGCCAATGGTGCTAAATCCGCACAAGAAGGTTCAAAAAAAGATGGACAATGTTCTCCTGGCATCGATGGTAAGTTTAAACTTTGCACTAGACGCTACTATCGTACTTAATATTTTAATAGGTAAATGGCAACTGCTTTAAATATTCGTTCACACACCTTCAAATGGCTCACGTAGATTATTTCAAGAGATTCAACCGCAGAACTAAATATCGCCATACTCTACACTCATACTGTCATACTCTTAATCGGTTCTCTTCAAATTTTCCGTTTAGGTTCATTTCGTCCACATTCCCACTTCGTCTACATTCCCACTTCGTCAGCAATCCCATTTCGTCCGCAATCAATTCCCGATTCGTCCACATTCCCATTTCGTCCACATTTCCATTTCATAACAAAAAATAGTAACGAAATTGGTAGCGTATCTGAATTGTATTGACCCGCACCGTGCTTATCAAGCATTTTTCTTAACATGAATACCTAAATCACAAAATAAAATCTTCCCTGAGAATTAAGCTAAGTCATAAGTGATAGCGAAAACCGCATTAAAATCGGCTAGGAATGTTGACTAAGTGGGACTGTGGACGAAATGGGAATGTGGACGAAAAGGGACTGCGGACGAAATGGGAATGTTGACTAAGTGGGAATGTGGACGAAGTGGGAAAAGGACGGAATGGAAATGTGGACGAAATGGGAATGTGGACGAAGTGGAAATGTGGACGAAATGAACCTAAACGAAATGAACCTAAACGAAATTTTCAATAAGTATGTAAATACTACTGTACTGTATTACTGTAAAATAGATACTACGGCTACATACATTGCGATAGAATTATCGCGATAAAACTTCGTCTTCGGCCTACGGCGAATGTGCATAGCCACACTGCTATAGATTCGTGATGTGTGTAGCCGTAGCATAAAAGTTCTATTACCTCCACACTTTGCATTGAAATCGTTTGGTAAACAAATCATAGCCGCTGAGGGGTTTAAGTACCTATTAGCGATCGATAGGTAGGTACGGTCAAGGACTTTAATTGATAGGCCACTTGCCACTGTTCGTATTTTAGCGGTATAATTCAAATCGGGCTCAGCCGCTTATACTCGTATATGCTGATTTGCATTACACGGCTAAAATACGAACAGTGGCAAGTGGCCTATCAATTAAAATCCTTGACTGTACCTACCTAATCGTTTTAGGTACTTGTCAAATAGATAAAAATACTTACTTATAATAATATACTTTACTATGTATACTTTGCAGAAAGTAAGCCGAGCGTGTCCGAAGTGCCTCTGCCTTTGACAGCTTCGATGTCTAGTCACGGATCGGTATCGAAGCCGCGCACGGAATCTCACGCGTCAGAGACGTCGCCGCACGCGCACGCACACGGCCAGAGCCACGCGCACGCGCAGTACCCGCTGGGATTGCCGACCACGCCCTTCCTATCCAACCCCTCACTTTTCAACATAAAGAGTGAACCGAACGCACCCAACGGCTATGAAGGATATGCCCACACTGGAGGCCATTATCACTCGCAGCAACATTATTTGCATGCGTTACAGGTAAAATTCAGTTTCTTATTATAGAAAGCAACTAATTATGAGTACCTAAGACTGTCTTTCATTTCTGAAACTTTTCGTCAAGTCAGAAAGCATGTTGGCAACTAACTATGATATGAATACCAACGCATTATCTTCAAATTTTTATAGCAAAATGAGTATGTATTTATCCCCTAAACATATTGAGTTAAAAATAATTATTTCAATACATAAATAATTTTTTCTTTTATTTTCCACAGTACGGACTAGGCAATGGTGAAGAAGAAGAGGGCAGCGGGTTCCTGCACCAACGCAACGTGACCGCGCACGCCAAACTCATGGCCTCCACGTAGCGCGCCGCAGCCGCCCGCCTCCCGGGTCCGCACGCTTATCCCACTCCAAAATAACATAAGAATGCAATGTATTTTAGGTATGTCGAAATCATTCAACTACGAGGGAATTTGTATTTGAACAATCAGTAGGTCCAACAGTTTCTCGCAGGACGGTACGCACTTTCCGTCAAGTTGTTAATTTTACGGGCCTGGTTAAACCGTACTTACATGGCAACTTAGCTAGCCGCATCGCCTTTCAAACAAGAGCCTTACAACTAGTGCGACTGGAAACTTTAGGGCCTTCTCTACATTTATTGTGCACGAGAGCACAAAGCGTTACGTAAAAACAAGACATTCAGAATACTTAATCAATAGACTCGCCGTCCACCATTCAATTAGGTACGTCTAAAATCCAACACTGCTCGATAAAAAGTGCCGTGTTTATAAGCGTTATCGTGTGAATGTATTTACTTATGTATCAATTTGTATTATTTAAACGGTTTTGACGGACGCTAAAAAAGCTCTCGTGCCAATTGGGCCTTGTAAAAATTGTATTCTTCATGTACCTAATTGCGTCCTTAAACCTAAGTTATCACTTTATTTTAACACTTATAATACTTTCACGTTGATTGGATTTGATATTAATCCCATCGTTGAAGCGTTGACCGCTAGTGATAATAAAAGCAAGGTTTTGTGAATCAGTTGGTAACAGACCAGCGCAGGATGTTATCATGGCTTAGACCGGATCTAAGAAGTTCCACGATTACTGTGTGTATAGCGCGAATAAACCTACAATATTATGTTATGTTATGATATGAGTTATTTAGGTGCCTATTAACAAATCAACCCGTACTTAGACCTGATTACGATAGTTGGATTTAAAATTAAAAAAATATGTTAACAGCTTATCTTCAGGATCTTTCTAAATGTGAGATAAAGTAAGGCTCAAATATTAATATAGAAGTTGACGAGACGCCAAGAACACCTCATAGATCCAGGGGAGGAAGCTCTTTATAGTAGTCGTATTTTTAAGTCGTAGGGAAGTAACTTGTTTAATAATCCCGCGTCGCCTTGTTTTATAAGATATTTGATGTTACGAAACTCTACTACCTACTTTAAGTTCACAAATTTAACATCGTATACCTACTTTAACCATTTCTTTAGTAACTTATATATAAGTCTAATAGGCACTAGTAGAAAACATTTGTTTTGAAAGACTAGAATTAAAATTAATTAAGGGACAACAGCTTAGTGGATACGTATTCGATAATCTTGGTTAAGTTAATAATATCTTAATTTACTTAAGTTTAGTACATAGTAAAATTAATAATTGATATATATTTTTAAAATTTATATTTGTTGACTTGGGACACAATTGATGTCTGAATGGTAGATAACATACCATTCCAACAACAAGTACCTAATAACAAACCGCTACCTACATGCAGTCATGCACTGTTCGGCTTCAAAAAACTCTAAAAGACTCTTTCTACCTTACATTTGGATATTTTTCAGATATTAGTTCGTTTAGAGTGGATATAGAGGTAACGCCACCAGAGTTGAGGCCACGCACACAACCACATCTCATGTAATGACAGCGGGATTTTGACGTTGTGTTGACGTTTAACGACAACACAACGTCAAAATCCCGCTGTCATTACAAGAGATGTGGTTGTGTGCGTGGCCTCAACTCTGGTGGCGTTACCTTTACCTACAATGAACTGCTGTCTGAATACGACAGAACAACCGAACAAATATTGTAAAGACAAGTTTTAAAGCGCGTACTAGTATTCGGTTAAAATTCTTGGTTTTAAAACTTATTCTGCACGTGTTCTAACGTGTATTTTATTTTCTATATATATGACTATTGAATCAGTTAGTCTAGATATATTAAAATTATTGAAATTGAGTTTG
This sequence comes from Archips xylosteana, assembly GCA_947563465.1. NCBI lineage: Eukaryota > Metazoa > Arthropoda > Insecta > Lepidoptera > Tortricidae > Archips > Archips xylosteana. The sequence continues at coordinate 27,240,597 of OX387343.1, read as the reverse complement.
TATAATAAATAGTCAGTCGAGAATAGCTTCAAGTATTATAACGATAAGCTAGGGTTGCACGAAGGTTCGCACTTTTTCGCCTAACATGTAAAATTTTATAACTGTTTTGAGTGTTAGTGATTGAGACTATTCCTACTGTGGTATTAAATAAATGAGTATAAATGATGCAGGAGGTGCATAATAAAATAATCAATTTTTTAATTTTTTAACGTCCATACGTTAATGAGTGATACGCTTGATTAAACGATACTTAATACTTAATCAAGCGTATCACTCGCGCTATATAATAGTTACAAACGATAGGTATGACCCATTAGGTACAGTCGAACCAACTGAATCGTGACCCACTGTGGAACCTTTTCACAGAAAATGTCACAGTGACATCTCATTGTATGACAAGGAAAATCATTACAATATGACACTTACTGTAAAAACGTTCTATGATGGGTCAGAAATCAAATGGTTCGACTGTAGTACCCTGTGAATCCAATACACTGTAACTCCGATAGACAGTGTACTGAAGATATGGATATGTATTGGATCCACAGGGTACTGTAGGTACCTATAATTTCTTTTTCACGTAATAAACGTAGAAGTTGTACATTTAGCCAGTAATCCATAACCATTTTCCGTTTTATTTGGATCAACGATTGTTGTGATTGGGTTGAATTGTTGCTATCAACTGCTGTATCCGTTGCTCCCTCAAGTTGCAAGTCCAATGATGGCAATACTTTTTAACTGTTCAACGAGGATGTATTATTTTTTGGCTCCTGACGCTACGTTTATAGCAGTTAAATAATATTATGTTTATCCCTTGCAAACACGCCTACTGGTGAAATTGGTGAAAATGGATTAAATGGTTTGCGTCTGCGACAAAAACTAGTGTGCGAGAGCTTCTAGGTAACAAAAAGATTCCAGGTTGATTCCTTCTATCGCAATATATAACATAGCATAGTCCAACATATCAAATTATGAATTCCATTTTTACACAAAAGGAAGCGCAATTTCTCCATTCTCCCTCCCTGTTTATTTTTATTAGGAACTAGTGAGAGTAACAATGACACAGATGTGGACGACATGTGCTATGAAAGGTTTTTAATGCATCGCGAATTTATATCACAAAAGGTTCGTTATTTACTATATGTATGTGAAAAATTTAAGTAAATGACCTGTTGTATGTAGTAGTGCACAGAATTGATATGGAGCTAAAGTCAGGAACGTCAATTTGTTTATACGGACACATACAACAACAGGTCATATACTTAAGTTCTTCACCTATATTCTGCTTTGCGACTTTATCTTTGATGAACCTAAAAGAACACCAAGGGATTCCAAACTTTCCACATTGATTTCTTCACTAAATCACATGCATGGGCCATCCATGGGACTTAGCTATCTGCTCGATCAACAATTGTGCCTGTTATAATAAATTACAAGCATAGTTTAGTAAACGCCTGTTGAATGGCACTCTAAAGCCCATTTTAACCCTCAAGCTGCAGTTAGGAATCCCATGTTGCAAACGTCAGGCCATTTTACCTGCGTATTACCTTTTTTCAAGCGGAAAAACTGTATTGATAATATCCTTGTGCAAAAGCGAAGTGAATAGTTAAACTTACGTAATAAAAAACGATTGTTTTTTTATCTAAAGGTAAACATGAAAGTGGATGTTGAGCCAGCCAACAGACGTTGAGAAAGGTGTCGAGCCAGCCAAACGCTTACCTAACTAATGTATAATCTCATTTTAAAACCTCCACTTTTGTACTAAGTATCTGTGTATGAAATAAGGCGGCATCACATTTTTTCAGATGAGTAAATAAAATGATAGACATGTAACTGATATTACATTATTACGCGCGCATATGTTTCTAGACACCTGTAGAAAAAACTACATCAGAAATCATATAGTACCTTGTCTTAGCAATTATTGGGTTAAAAAAATGACCCCACCTTTGCATTCCAGATTGGTAAATTAAATTAAGAGAAAAATGCCAAGAAAACATTTTTAGCTCTATTAAGATCGGAAAGGAAATGCAAACAAATATTATAACTAGAGACCGGATTATATGCAAATGCATATTTCCATATGCAATGCATATTTAACCCATTTCCATCTTATCATTGAATATTTTACCTAAAAATCTTGTGATGATGCATATTTTCACCAGGTAAATTGGAATATTTCTGGGTAAGATAATTAATGATTCATTGCCAGAACCAATAAGTGCTAACATAGCACCTAAATTGAAATAGGGCCCGGTTGCCTCAGTGGATGTGGAATAGTCATTTTCCACTTGTGAAAATATTTTGAGTGATCAATGGCACGATTTTAGTGTACGAGTACGTAAAGTAGAATATTTGGAACAGTACCTCATTGTTATTGTCTACAAGAATACAAAATGTTAAATACATAATTCTTAATTTACTACTCTAATTGTATGTGATTCTTAAATAAAGACTTCTATTTATTTGTTAATTTAATGTTGCATACAGTTTTCATCCATATTTCAAGCTTTTTATGTTGCATATTTATCCGGTCTCTAGTTATAATTATAACATAACATATGTACCTATGAAGTACCCTGTACCCTAGACAGAAGGATGTCACGTCACAACCTCATTATATGGTTTATTTATGTGACATTTAAGGGCCAAGTTAATGAAACTATAAAAATCTTTAATAAATGCAATGGTATTTCTTTAATCAATTCAGAGTAAAATTTGTACCATTTTCGGAAATTTGTTCCCAGTGAAATCAAATCACTGACTGGATAAATAACATAAAGGTGTAGAGAATATGCAAGATAATCTGAAGTTTAGTTAGAGGACCCATGTATATAGATTATAAAGTTAATATCATAGATTTTAGACACTGTAAAGTTAGATTATATTTGACTGACTAGACTACTTTATTATATTTGAGACAACTTTATGTTTCAAGTCAGAAACAAATAAGCTGCACCAATATTTTAAAGTATGAAATTTGATGCTGTTTATTAGTCTCTCAGTATAAGTTTCTGAACAAAGTCCAAACAACTTATGTTCTTTCAAATTAATTTAAATCAAGGAGTATGTAACAGTTTGCAGTTAGTGACATTCAAAATGTAAAGCGGCCAGAAAGTTTTAGCCAACAAGGGTAATCATTGTGAATTAACTATAGTATTATTTTATAGACTGTAAGTAAAATAAATTGCATTTATTATTAGTTGTACATATAATGTTAATCTATGTTACTAGTTTGAACTAGAATTTATGAAATCTACTTTTCAATAACAAATAACAAAGGGATTTATCACAGCATTGCAGTACCTATTTAAGTTAACTACAGAACAAAGTTGTATGTGCAAAAGAATTTTTACTGCTGTAAGTGATATAACATTATAAAATATACCCTTATATGTTGGAGCACACTGAGTCTTTTATTTCCACCTACACTAATGCTGGCCCGCAGCCTTGGTTAGCGGATCCCCTGTGAGACGGTAGAAGCACCACTGTTCCAGCTGGGTCAGGTTGACAGCTCCTTTGGCGTCATAAAATGACCTAGCTGGATTCCATTCCAGAACATGAAAGTCGAGCCGTTTACACTTGCTTGCAGTTGCTTCCTGGAATGAAGTAACAATTGGGATGCACCAAAAAAAATAACCTATAGTTTTTATATTTTTTTTGGAAAGAATAGGATATTTTAAGACACCATTTTCATCGATTTTGAATTTGGTTGAGTATTTAATTTTTTATATTTTTTTTTAGAAATACGTTGGATGACGTCACAGTGAGAGAGCCACGTTCCATAGCCTAGAAAAATTCAAGTCGTACATAACATAATCTGTAGCACTACCACGGCACTACTGAGACCCTACTACGAAGTGCATAATTCGAACTTCGTTTCGTGACGTCCCGCTCACGTTAATATGATTTGACACGAGAGTGAGAGGGATGATACGATACGAACTTCGAATTTTGTAGTAGTGCCCCTGATTTGTCTTGTCACTGTCAATATTACAAGCACGGCTTAGGGTCCTAAATGAACCATGACAAAATAGTTTTATTTATTTCTCTTCTTTTAGCTTCGATTATTCCTGTTTGTTTAATGGTGTGATAGTAAATAGATATTTTTTATTAAAATCTGATATTTAAATTCTTTCATATTTACTTGTAACGTAGTAATTTATTAATTAAATTTGTAAAAATACATTGCGAGTATTGTATACATTTCGGACTTTATGATAAATGACAACTGTTTAAAGCCAGGTGTGCATCATGTGATTAAAGTTCTGTCTTTGTCACTCTTTGCTATTATAAGCAGGACAGCAACATTTCAAACTGTCAATTTGCTTTAGAGTGTAGACCTGCTTTATATCTGCCTTTGTGACGATTCACTGCAGGGGTCAAATGAAGGTCATTACTTAAATTTTCTTTATTTAATTCAGATTATCATATTTTTGGAATCTGATTTCTGAAAACGCTTCACAAAGCCTATTTCTCCAAACGGTTTTTGATTTATTATACGTTGCCAAAAATTGGGACATCCCAATTCATTAACTAAAATATTTATTTAGTAAAAATAAGGTTTTTCAAATGTACAGAGATGTTGAGAGACCATACTGTATGACTAAAGGCAGGAAACAGTAGTCCATACACAATGAAGAGGTCTGTCATTGGTTTTTAATGAATGATGATGATAATTCAATAAAACTTTAACTATTAACACATTTACTGCAACTTTTCTGCATAACATGGTCCAAATGGTGTGCCAGATATCCATAACAAAAAAACAAGACAAAAATCTATACCTGTCAGTACCAGTTTATTTTTAGCAGATCACAAAATGGATGAAAATAATGATGCAGGTATGTTTCATTCATTCACTAAGACTCATTAAATGCATTGACAAGAAACAGAATACATAGATCATTAAAAGAATCATTTCACTGACTGAATGACTCATTGACAAACAACAAACAGCCAAAAAGACTGGAACTAGAGAATTGAAATTTGACAGCCATATCTTTGAGGGTCATAAAGTTTTTTTCAAAATCCCCACCAGATAAGGAGACAGTTTTTAATTATCTATAGAAGTGAAGCCGCATCAGAATAATGCTTATTTAATGAAAAAAGATGTTTACCTTTGCAACAGCATTAAAGAGTTTATCTCCAATCCCACGGCGCCTGTGGCTCTGTTTAACACACAAGTCTTCCAGCATCATAGACCGGCCTTCCCAGGTGGAAAATGTTGGGAAGTATATGGCATATCCAACTATGACATCCATATCATTATTGTCCTTCTCAACTGCTACTAAGCACCTAAATACAGGTGGATTAACTTCAAATCCATCTCTTTGCAGATCTGAAAATAGAAAAATTATATAGATACGTTTGACAAATATCTACGATAAGTTCTAGAACTTCCTGCGTAATCGATTCCGAGGTAAACAGACCGGCAACTGATAGTTTAGGTCCTTCGGGCATTTTTTCGTAGTCCGCCAATTCCTGGAAAGTTAGCATAATTTTAGTTAAAACATAAATTTAATCAAAATTTAATCTCAAAGACAAAGCCGATATAAATAAATAAAAATAATGAATTCTCACTTGAATTAAAACCGCCACACCTTTCATATCCTCTATTTTAGCCGGCCTGACTTCAAAGCAATTATTCTCATAATGCCGACTCATTTTGTTCTTACGATGTTTTTATTTATTTTGCACTACAGACAAATACACTGTAATCTTACTTACAATTGTACTATGCGATAAATGTTTTATGTATGATTCAATAAAATAAACTAAAAATTAAGTTGTAGTATACCTAGTTGGCTAGTTATACTTGAATTGAAACCGTAATCCGTGAATGTCCGTGAAACAAGCTTGACAACTTGATTTGATTGACAAGAATGACAGTTACAGAGTTACCAGGGTTAGACAAAATTAAATAGTGATGTGGCCGATAAAGACAATCAGTCTTGATCATGGACTTAATACATGAAATTAACAGCTATAAAGAAGATAAAGATAACTTACCTAAGAAAAATTAACTAAATATGTACATGTTACTATAAAAATAGAAATTATAAAAAGAATACCCCGTCCAAAAGATCTGTCTGTGGCAGGGTTCCCATGATGCTGGCCGAATTACCCCTTTGGATCGCAAGTGCGATCCGCTGGGATAAATATGCGCCAGCTCTTGGGTCCCCAGAGGTGTCGACCAACCGGGAAGAAAGGGCCTTTATGAATATATTAAATATTAGCATACAATATATAGCTGGACAATGATTCTAGCATATGGAATGTTAAATATAATGTAAGAGAAAATTGTTAAATTAAGATAGTTACTAAGATGTATGAGAAAATTTAAACTGTGTAATTTTAGGATCTATAAAATTGTTAACTAAATATAAGGATAAGAATAGTATAAGTAGCCGTATTTTGTAAAATGCACTGTGAATTTTTATAAATAAATCAGTTATTTTTGTACCTTGGAACCCGCTCCCCAACCCGCTCCCCTATAATAGACTTAAGTAGAATACAAGATGATGCATGGTAATAGAGGACAGCTTATAAGATGGAATGGAGTGATAAAGAGGCCGGAATGTATGCGGAAACTCAAGTATATAATGTATTGATAGATAATAAGACTAGATAGTTAGATTAGTCTGAAGGGTGTCAACCCAGCAGTAAGGATGAGGAAGTACACGAGAAAGATACAGTATGTGGAATGGCAGTACGAGTTGTAGCATTTGCGGGAACTGGTATGATTGTACAGTTAGCATAGACCCTGATTTATTTGGGGGTAGCTAGATTAAAAAAAAAAAAAAAAAAAAAAAAAAAAAAAGGGCCTTTATGAAGGACTTCATGTCGGCTGACCAAGGCCCTAAGGTCTCAACAGCAAGCGCAGCAAACTCGTAATCCTTTAATAAAGATGAGTATTTGCGGTGCTTGAGGAGTTGGGCCTGATCAGCCGCAGCGCCGGCTTGTGAGCTAGTTGCCTTGATGTGGGACAGAGCGAAAGTATCAACGCATGTAGCGTCCCACACCAGAGCCCTACCGAGCTTCCATGGCACCAGTGTGACCCCGTCTGGACGCTTGCCATCGTCCCTTGCCATGCCAGCCGGCTCTAAAGCCGAAGGCACTGACACGGTGGCAAGCGACCGACGTACTAAGTCATTTATGGTGCCATGACGGTACATACGGCCGGCGCTCCTAACACATGAAAGCCCATGTCGTCCCAGTTGATCCAGAATACTTAATACATAACCAGGACTGAGTACTGCGACAAAAAAGTGAGGCCGAAAAAAAAACAAACCAGTGAGTTGCATCTCTTTCTTATTAGGGTGATAAAGTACTGGTGCGAGTGGGACACAATTCTCTACTTTCTCTAGTTTGTATGTTATCTCTCGGACCGCTGTCTCTAGTTGCCATTATTAAACTGTATGACTTGGTAATATGGGTCACTTTTGATTGACTAATAAAAGTTAGTACTCAGTCCATAGGTATTATGTCAATGGTCTTGATTCATTGATTGAATCAGTGATTTGCTAAGACGGAATTATTGTAAAAATTCGGGAATGTTATGGTTGCAAGCCCTCTCATTCTGAGAGGAGGCCTGTGCCCTGCAGTGGGACGTATATAGGCTGGGATTAGTTGGGATGATGATGATGATGGTTGCAATTGTCACTTTTGTTAAGAACTGTTTTATACTAAAACCTCTTAATTTTGGAAAACCATAACTCTATGTCATTCCGTGTTCTTAAGCAATCCGGGAAGACGAAGATGCAATCACCTAGTTGCAAAATTGACATCGGTCACCTGGAAGGTGTATAAAACTGGTCGACGTGGAAATTCAAGGCAACATTACTACTTAGAGGTATGTCCGGTGGATTAGATGTGGTAAACGGTACCCTCGAGAAACCTGTGAAACCTACTATAGTATAAATCTTCTCAGGTGAATTTTCCGCTTAGAGCCATTACATTAAATTTGAACCTTAATACTATGACGATACCGTTTGTTTTGAAAGATAAGGGCTCGAAGCGAAAAATTCACCTGGGAAGATTTATACTATACTAGCAAAGCTTACGAAATTTCTCAGTACAATGCAGCTCTCAATCTTTACAACAAAATTGATAGTTCCACATTACTACTGCTTACTGCAAATATGTCAGACGAAACTCTTCAAAAATCATGCGTTTTAACATGGTTTTAACTCGTCTAAAGAAGTTTGGGATGAATTACATCGGTTATTCGATGGCAAGTCTGAAGACAAGATTTATGCACTTTGTATGGAGTTTTTCGGCTATTGTAATGATCCGTCACATGACATCACAACTCATGTGTCCAAAATTAAAACCATTTGATCAAATTTGAAAACTGAAGACTACACAACTTTGTGCGTATGAGCGCGCCATATCATTGAAGAATGAAGGTCCTGAAGAAGCTTTGGCGCTACTGAATAGCAATAAAGCAAAGAAGAAACGTGGATACTGCGGAAAAGTCGGTCATAAGGTCAGACAATGTCGTAAATGGAAAGCTGACGGGAAACTAGCTAAGCCAGAAAATAAACAGACACCAAGCAATTTCAACATTAACACACAATGCTTATGAACTATGATGCAGCAAGTTGGTTTATTGACAACGGAGCAACAAGTCACTTCACTTAACGGAAAGATTTTTTCTCTAGTTTTGAGCATTTTAAGAATACTCGTACAGTGACGACTGCTAATGGAGCTACTGTCAAAGCTGTTAGAAAAGGTACTGTTGACTTGAAAACTGTTATCAAAGGCAAGGAGTCCAGGCAAGACTCTGTGATGTCTGGTACGTACTATCGCCCCAAGCGCCAGATGACCACCTTAAAGGCCCAGTTTGCGTGCAGTGGCTAGACATCTGTCCATAACAATCCATAGCAATAAACATCAAAGGCTGCAAGCAAATTTGTTTTGAAAATGGGTATCTGACGTCTGGGGCGATGGTACCTGATATTATGCGAAACCTATTCTGTGCTGGCCACTCATGACAGACTAAACAAAAGTGTTTTCATGTCTGAAAGGCTTTGATCAATTATAACTGAAGATACACATTGCCGAACAAAATCCCCTTCAAAGAATGTCCGAACTTTTTTAATTGTTTGCATAATAATTAAAAACATCACCTACACAGAAATTTGAACCTAGCCTTTACTTCATTACAGTCGAATTTCGGTTGACACTTGACAGCTAAACTTGACAATTTCACGCAACAACGTACTGAGAAAAAGAAGGCCACTTTTATCAAAGTGGCGCTCATTTGGCTCGGACATTTTCGGGCGCGCGACTGTGGATCTACAGTTATAATTGATCAAAGCTGAAAGGGAACACTGTTTGCTGAAAGTTGATGGACATGTAATATTGACTGGTAAAAGAACGAAGAACGGAGGCTTATACAAGCTTAATGTAGAGACAGACTGGTACAAAGTCAATTCTTACAGTCAGTACTTTGTTAACGCTTTTCTGCTCCCTGGTTCGGCCATTCTGGAATATGCATCGTCTATATGGAATCCATGTTATCACATCTACATAAATTCGATTGAAAAAATTCAAAGTAAGCTCTTAAAACATCTAAATTATAAACAATCCAAATTTGATACAAGCAAAATGGTTTCGCTCGAGTGCCGACGTGCATTAAAGGATCAGATATTTTTATATAGAATTTTAAGAAACCCCATTGACTCCCCTTATATGTTAAGTAGATTAGGATTGAAAACCCCTCGTTAGAACACACGCAATGTCAGTAAACTGTTTCATGTCCCTCTCACACGTAAAAAATATAAATCTAACTCCTTTGTTAATAGAGCCTGTAAAGCCCACAATACTAAATTTAGTCAGGTTGATATATTTAATTTATCTCTCAATGGGTTTAAGTGTAACATTAAGTCACTTATGGATGGATAACATCACATTTCCTTCGTCCAGAATTGTATAATTAAGTATATAAATGTATTTGTTTTTAGTCAGCAGACTGTTTTTCGGCTCATATTTTCCCGTTTGTTTGTTCATACGTATAATTGTATTAATATCTGGTGGCAGCTTCATTGGTTAATGTGAATTGTAACTATGTTTAAGTTTAAGAATAATGTACCGTTTGTGCCCATATAAACATTAAAACATTCCTGATCTGAACGCCTTGTCAACAGATAACATACTACAAAACTTTATCACGAATGGTTAGCTCACCAGAATAAGAAACACACCAAAGTGTTATTGAACGGGAACTCGGAATTAAAGTTCGTCTAGATTCTGAACAATGTACCGGATGTATTTACGGAAAGACTCACCGGCAAACGTTTGGAACAAGAGAAAGAGCTAAAGAACCTGCGGAAATTATTCACGCTGATGTGTGTGGTCCATTCCAGCCTTCCTTCAATAAATTCTGTTACTTCGTTCTGTTTAAAGACGACTTCAGCAAGTAAATATCGTCACGTTTATTTCTTGCGACAGAAATCAGAAGTTCACCTAAAGCTCCGGCAGATGTTACAGGAATGTAAAGTGGCTGGACACTCTGTAAAAGAATTTCTGAGTGACAACGGAGGTAAATTCGATAATGAGAACGTAAGGAGCATTTTACGAGAAGCTGGAATAAGGCAAAGGCTCACGATGCCCTACACGCCGCAACAAAATGGCCTTAGCGAACGAGAAAACAAAACATATTTAAGTCGAAGCCGCCCGCACAATGATGCATGCTCATGAAGAATTACCTCTTGCTACATGGGCAAAGTTGATAAATACTGCTGCGTACGTTTTAAACAGAAGTGGCCCAACTCCAGAAAATGGTAAAACACCATTTGAATCGTGGTTTAAGAAAAAACCAGCAATCAGTCACCTAAAAATAATTGGATGTGAATGTTACGCTCATGTTCCTCAACAAAAGAGAGCGAAGCTAAGCTATCTAAAAAGGCTGAGAGATGCATCCTAATTGGATTTGACGGTGATGAAGGCTACCGCTTACTAAGTAAGAGTGAGAAACTCATAAGGTCAAGAGACGTTATAATTAATGAGATAATTCGAAAGAACAGCACTCAGCTGAAATCTATTTTCCACTTTCAGAACCTCCGATGTGTGATGCAAGGGGGGATGATCGCACTGAAAACAGCTCGGATCGCACTGCAAGTAGCACTGATGAGCCTAATTCAGTTGTGTCTTCCACATCACCGGATCATGTCGAGAGTCAGAAAGTAGGAGTCGAAGACAGATATATGGAATCATTTCAACCGTCTTCAGAAGCATTACTGCCGGGGTCGACTTTGTATGAAGATGCTTTAGATGATGATGACAATGATGATACTGAGGCTTCAAGAAATAATACAGATGATATAGTTGAGATAGCTACAAGAATGACTCTATGGGACAGAAGTCAGATTCGACAACCTGATCGTTTTGAAGACTATGTTATGTTGTCAGCTGATGACGTTAACGAGAACAATGTACCAAAAAGCTACAAAGAAGCAATTTCTAGTCCGCATAAAGATCAGTGGGTCAAAGCAATGGAAAATGAGGTGAAGTCTTTAAAGGAGAACAAAACCTGGATACTGGTTGACCTTCCAAAAGACAGAAAGCCTATATCCTGTAAATGGGTATACAAGATCAAGACCAATGCAGGTGGCTCTCTAGACAAATTTAAGGCAAGGTTAGTTGCAAGAGGGTATACACAGAAAAAGGGCATCGACTATAATGAAACTTTCAGCCCAGTTGCTAAGGTGACGACAATTATATATGTCTTAAGTGTTGCTGCAAACGAAGGTTTAAAATTAACCCAGTTTGATGTATCAACCGCATTCTTGTATGGTTCACTGAACGAAGAAATCTATATGAGTCAACCTGATGGCTACTCATTTGGATCAAAGAAGGTGTGTAGACTCAAGAGAAGTCTATGTGGCCTCTAGCAAGCACCTCGGTGTTGGAATAAATGCATGGTGGATTATTTGAAGACTATTGGATTTAAACAAAGTGATACTGACCCCTGCCTGTTTATCCGAAACCGTGTGAGTAACAAAATCATTCTTGCTCTAATATGTAGACGACGGTCTGGTTGCTGCAAAAAAACAGGAAGATTCTGAAAAGTTTATAAGAGAGTTGAAAAGAAGATTCAAAATCACTATAAAAAATGCATCCTATTTTCTAGGATTAGAAATAAAAAATCAGAATGGTAATTTATAAAAGTGTCACAGAAAAGCACTACGCTCTAAAAGTTTTAGATCGCTTTGGCATGAGCGATTGCAAACCTGTCACTACTCCAGTACTCCTATACAGAAAGATGGATTGCCAGATCTGGATAAAGAGGTGGTAGATCCAACTTCATTTCCGTATAGAGAAGCTGTGGGAGCACTGGCATACTTGACCGTTGGAACCAGACCTGATTTAGCATACGCTATAAGCGTCGTATCCCGAACTCTAGAAAATCCTTCTAAAGAAGACATCCAGAAGCTGAAACGTATTCTAAGATACACCAAAGGAACTTCGGACTATGGAATAATTTTTAAGAAGAGATGCAATGCTGGAATTCTGGAATGTTACAGTGATTCCGATAATGGCGGAGACCGAAGCTCTGGACGTTCGACGTCGGGTATTTTATGTTTATATTTACTCTGGAGGAGCAATATCTTGGGTAAGTCGACGACTAACATGTGTTGCGATATCCAGTACAGAAGCCGAACTGGTAGCTGCAAGTGAAGCAGCGAGAGAGATTGTCTGGATTAAAAGACTCTTTGGCGAAATATCTGAGTTGAAGGAGACGCCCAAACTGAAGGTTGATAATGATGCAGCCATAAAGATCTCACAAAACCCAGAACTTCATAGAAGAACCAAGCATATTGCTATTAGACATTTTTACGTACGAGAACTCGTTGCTGATGGTAAAATATGCGTAAAATATGTACCCAGCGAGTTCCAACTGGCAGATTTTCTGACAAAGGCATTGTATAAGCCACGGATTGAATCAATAGCAATGAAAATTGGTATGGTTCGTTAAGGGTTACCAAAAGGAGAGGATGTTAAGGACTGTTTTATACTAAAACCTCTTTATTTTGGAAAACCATAACTTTATGTCATTCCGTGTTCTTAGCAACTGTTGTGTTGATTACAAATAAAATATTTATATCGTCACTTTTCCACGAGTCTCGCTTTTCTAACTGATAAATTAGTTTTATCAACTTTCATATAGATCTCGATCTTTAGAATAGATTTAACTGTTGTAAGCTTCTTGTACAGTATCAAATCTGCAAAATTTTAATTTCGTAGTTTCGATACTGTGCCGCAGCCATAAGAAAAAATAATAACAGAGTAGAAGGGAATCTCTTTTGACCGCGTCCAAAACGCCGCCATTTATATACCTACTTCCCCCTTCACGTCGTTACACCCCGCTGTCGTCCAAGCGTGTTGTTAGGGTTGCTTACTGTTAAATAATTACTTACGTCTAAAGATAATAAAGATAATATCGCTAAAATATAATTTTTTATTTACTTTGAAATCATTATTATATTCTAGTTTTACAAAATTTGAGAATTATAATTATTCTCTCTCTCTCTACTACATTTGTTAACAAGTCCATTTCAATGAAATACATATAATACTAGTGTTCATCGACACAGGCCCTTAGGCCTACTCTAGTTTACCTGTAACCTGTACCTACATAGATATAGGTACTTAGGTACAGTTACCGTTACCATCGAATTTTACGTCTTTTCAGTTGCGAGTAAAGTACATGCGCAAACTTAGCCCCACTACGTCCCATTTTGTTCAAGAATGAACAAAATGTTTCATGTTGTCGGATGTTTGTCGGAAACTATAGGTACGTATACGTAGTGTGGGTTTAAATAACTGAATTTGCGCCACTGGCCACTGCGCTGCGCGATCGCGTCGCGAGGCGAGGCGAGCGAGAAAAGGTCAACGGCCGATGGCGGGGTTATTGAAGATTTGACGAAAAGCAATAAAATGCCGTAGGTACCTACTATAAAGTAAATTTTACCATTGGGTGAAACAATTGGCTACACAAAAAGAACTGCTCATGTCTTTTTGATTAATTAGGTACGAAAACGAAATAATATTTAGAAAATATTACTTGCCGCTCATCATCTTTGGGAAAACTAAAAAAACTTAAGTGTGGCATCGTTTTTCCATTATTTACAACACAATAACTTGACGCCATTGTTATTTGTTTCCAATAAAACGAACGCGCAAACAGTAAACAGCCAAACGCGCGTGCGGCGACGCCGGCCGTGACACCCTGCCTGAGTTCTCTCTTAGAGAGTACTCTAATATCGTGACCTTGAGTCCGCCCGGAGCGAGAGTTTCCCTTCTACTCTGTTATTATTTATTCTTATGCCGCAGCTTAGGTTATGTCCTAGATGAGCGAATTCCACGCGAAAGCATAGCTGCGCGGCCCGGCGCGGTGCGGCGGGAAAGAAACAAACACTCGCGACAGCTATTAAAGTGTCCAAAGTCTACTAGTTCAGTCGCCCGTAGAACATTCAAATTACCAAAAAAGTAACCGTTCGCCTGTTTGAAATTCTTATAGATTTCATCATTTTATGTACTAAAAACCAAGTCTTAAAATATTGACTCGAAAAAACCACGAAAATAACTTGTGAATGTTCTCTTAGAAATTACCATTTCATGAATTGCTATTGGTGAGAAAAAGGCTACGCTTTAAATTGTATCCCACCAAAAACATAAATGTAAAAAATGTTAGCCAAGTTCGATACTAAAAATATGCTTGATTGACTTTACCGACAAAAGGATTGTGATCTAAATGGGTGCCAAGTTCTGGTAATACTGAAATCTTTTTTTAAGAAAAAATAACATTTTAAACAAGTATAACACTCTATTTCTTTGGTTTTTCTACTGCAACAGTGTTTTATATTTATAAATATAAATTCTTAAATTTAGCTATAGAAAAATTTACACAAGGTAGGTAACTTATGTTACATTGAAGCTTAATATTTGACTTGGCTATTTTTTACCAGCAAATGTAGAAGATAAGTTGATTAGCTAAATATAAGATGACTTGTATGTGAAAAGTAGCCATGCCAAATGTTAAGGTTCAACATGAACTTGGCTTGACACGCTACCGCGTGTCTAGATTTAACATAAGTTATCTACTTTGTGTAAATTATTCTATAGTTAAATTTAAGAATTTATAAATATAAATATAAAAAAACTGTTGTAGTATAAAAACTTTAAAATAATCAAATCGCAACCCGTGTAGTTGTAGTTGTGGAACAGTTTCAGTGGCCAACTTTTTCTCACCAATAGCAATTCATGAAATGGTAATTTCTGAGAGAACATTCAAGAGTTATTTTCGTGGTTTTTTCGAGTCAATATTTTTTTTTTTCAATTTTTTTAATACTTTTTGGTGATATTTCTTTTCTTAGATCGATGTTTTCCATAATTTAATCAACTAGGTACAAGTTTTCAATTTAATCCAATTCGATTTCAGTCCAGAAATTGTACTTATGGCATTTTTTCATCACGGACTAAATCAGTCTTAAAATCTAAACCAGCAAAAGAAACGGTCTTAAAATAAGTATAGGGTTTATTCAGAGGGCCTATTATCACATGTATTAATTTGGAACGGTTATTCAGAAATGTATTTTTTTTATCAAAATGGCAGGTTTTCATCTGGTCTTAAAATTGTGTTCGGCAATATTAGACGGTCTTACGATGACGATTCGTAATCACACAAAGCTGTATAACACGACAGTAGTGAAACGGTACAGTTACCTCGAAATGTACATTTCGGTAATAGTGGCGATTTTTGACTTTACACTTTATATAGTCACGGCAGGTTAGGATCTGTAAGACTTTGGTTTTAGTATATAAAATGATGAAATCTAGAAGAATTTCAAACTGGCGAACGGTTACTTTTTTGGTAATTTGAATGTTCTACGGGCGACTGAACTATACGTGGCCAATTATACAGCGGCGGGGCGCGTGCGGCGCGGGGCGAAGCGAAGCGAGCGCGATCAATTGGTTTGATATTTCCGCGTGAATGCGACGTGGCGTCAGTTGTCCAAGTGTAGTTTACGCTTCGCATTGAATTCGCATGTTACCGCATCGGATCGTTTCGCAATACTGTTCGCTTCCAATCGCCTACGTAAAACGTAGCCTTACAGTATGGAATCTGCAAAATTGATTTTTTTTTATAGTTTCGATGCTTTTCGCTGTCAAAGTCAATTTGATAATATTTTCAAACTAATAGAAAATAGATTCATTAGAAAAGTATTCATTTAAAATGATTTGAGTTTGTTTTTGAATTGCGCACAAGATTCTAAATATTCAGGTAAATTATTAGGTATAGACTTTTATTCCGTTTACGTAGGTGCTCTTTTTGAAAATTTAAACACTTAACAGTTAAAGGAAACGTATAAACTGGCAAAAAAGAGTAGAAATTAAAAAGTGGCAACACTGTAGTGTCGTCCCTCTTTTCTTGTGTACGAAAAAAGAGGGACGACACTACAGTGTTGCCACTTTTTAATTTCTACTCTTTTTGCCAGACTTTAAGGCAATTAAAAGTACGTTACATAAAATATATTTTTAACAATAGTACATTGTTGTGGAGGCTGGAAAGTAAGCAATAGATGGACGAGTTTGTTTGAGGGCCGACGCGTAGCGGAGGCCCTCGAAAGTACGAGTCCATCTATTGCACTTTTGGCCGAGACTAAACATTGTGCTTTTCACGACTAATGCGAGGAAATAAAAAACGTTTCTTATAATAAAAATAAATATTTAATTAAAGTTTATGTTAATGTTTGCATGGGGGCAGTTGTTAAAACTCATTGTGATGTTTTTCCCTGGAAAGCTGATTTTAGTGTTCTGCGTCATTTCAGTCGGTTGGGAACTTAATCAAACATAGTTAGAGTTAATGTGAGCGGCCGTTGCGGCCGCTACGGCCGCTCACATAACTCGAACTATGTTTGATTTAGTCGCCGTCACGACGCGTCGCCGGTCGCCTTACCGGCCTAGTGGCCAGTATCAAAAACCACATAATTAAAAAATAAAAACCTTAACCTTGCAGCGCTTAAAAAGTTTAATGCTGTGGCGTTTTTCATACTTAAAAAAATTAAAGCATTTTGTGCATATTATGCGTTTAAGGAAAAAAAAACACCTCATTAAAGTCATGAATGACGCATTCTCATTGGTCAATTGAATTTCACATGCAGCAGACGATTACTTTTGATTGGTCGTTTCAGCACGCCGGGAATGAAATTCAGAAATTATCTTTGAAAAAGTCGTATCGTATTATGAAATACATATACTGATACGACCTGTTTTCGATTAGTGTAACATTGTTGTCGTGTTTGCGCGCCATAAATGAATCAGCTGTTAAATGTACATATATAGGCGGTTTTGTGTACTGGATTTAGGTTATCTATGGCCACATTTTCGAGCAGTGTCGTGAAAAAACTTATTTACTTACAGGTTGCCTTGATTTTTGGCATAAGTGGCGCATGCAGAGGGATGGAACAGGTGAACATTACTCTGGCAGATGTCGAAAGCGACAGAAAATTACAGGCTGTAAATTTGCCTAATACGACAAATAAACAGCGAATGTTCGTAATATCTGGAGAGTACTTGAACAAGCTACTACGAGTAACCAATGACCATGATTTACAATATTAAAAACAATTCAAATTGTACATTTAACTTTAAGTAAACATTTTATTTTTATTTTTTTTATTAATTCTTTTTGTACTAAACTGACTATTTTTTTCTCACAATCGACGTGAAAAATAGAGTTTTCACCTGGAGACTAAAAGTCAATATAAACCCTCGGATAAATAGACACCCTCGCTAAAACTCGGGTGGCTAACACCTCGGGTATATATTGGCTTCTTTTAGTCCCTCGATAAAAAATATACTATAACAGCGTCACACGTCCAAGTGTGCTTACACTTTGTAGTTGTGAACCCATAGTGGGAGCATGGAGTCCTGAAAAAAAAGCTTCATGACTCCACATTGGGGTCACCTGGACAGGCAAGGTGTTAAAGCGTAGTCGTCCAGGAAATCATTTTTTTAAACTTCCGCATTCCCGATTAATTTTACAACCAGTCCAAGATTTTATCCGAACAGTGTAGTTTTGTATCAATCAATACGCATTATTTATTTTTCTACACGAGGTTGTGATTTAGAAAATGGGCCCCTTGATACTGGAAGACGAAGAGTGGACCTATATTAAGTACATAAAAATGCCAAAGATGATTACTGTTTATTTATAATTACTATACTATGATACAAGATTAACTTATTGTTTTTCATGACATAATTGGGCGTAATTTAGCAGAACAGAAAGGACCCGTTTCACGAGTGGAATCTCGTGGATTGAGTATTTTCTGCAAAATTACGCCCAATTATCTGTTAATAAAACGACTTCAACATAGAAGGAGAATACAATATAATACTTTTTACAAAAATCATATTTTATGACGATAATTATTTCCATAAGAAATTACATAATTTATACCAAGATGAAACCTAAGTACCGAAAATAACAGTACCTAATATTTGTTTCTTACAAATACTTTTGAGCGTTGTTTGTGAAATGTACTCGTATTTGTTATCCAATCTGCGAAAATTTTCACGTGCTCGTGGAACAATTTAATGACAGGAAGAACGGATGTTATACCAAACAAAAGGGTAAAGAAAGAGGTCGTAATTCTTAAAAATATTCTATTCGGATCCCGAAACATGACAACCTGTTGATTTATAATAATCTATAATATAAAAATGAATCGCTGAATGTGTTGCTAAGCGCATAACTTCCGATCGACTGCACCAAATTGGATAATTCTTTTTTTATTGCGTTTGTTATTGTCAGGAGAAGGTTCTTATGAAAGAAATAAAAATATATATATAACGGGGGCGAAGCCGCGGGCATCAGCTAGTAATAAAATAAAAAAGAGACATTCAGAAATTTTGCGTTAAAATGTATTTTTAAAGAAAATATTTCATTTGAGTTTTAAAAGTTCTACCTATATCATGATCATACGTAAAAAAGCATTACACAGTAAAAATAATAGTACGAAAATGTAGGTATAAATATATTGCTTCTATGATAAAACTAAAATAATGCCGAACCAAAGACCATAAATTCTACATTTATAAAGTTATTCAAAAGAAATCACTGTATTGTCATGACATGAATACTACCAATGCGTGCAAAATTCCTATTCATTGTAACATTCGAAACTGTACATCAACCCCCTTATTCATAAAAAGTGACTAACATGTTCTAACAAAATGTACGTTTTCATGTGTCTAGTGTATTTTGCAGTCACCGTATGTACTTAAAACACTTTATTGTACATAAAACACAAAAATAATACAAAACAAAACAAAAAGAGTACAAAGCGAACTTATCCATAAATGGGATCTTTTCAAGCTAACCTGGAACCGCCGTCATTCGATAAAAAATGTAGAAAACGAAATATGAAAGGGAATGGTGGAAGAACGATAACAGCCCGAATTCTAACAGTGTAGAGTTAATATATCAATAAAATATGATGGATGACAGATGATTTTCCCATAAAAATAGCGACATCTGATAGACTGCCAAGTCTACGAAGTACACATAAGAAGACAAGACGAGTTGTAGTTTAGCCTAGGACCTACCATGTAGTCGATAAATTCCATTATTTAAGTTTAAGATAGTAGTCTAAAATAATTTCATTAATGACGAGCTTCTTTACTATAGTATTTCCAATCATTTATGTTCTCGATGACAGCTCCCGTAGAATGTAACTTTGTTTAGTTACGCAAAAATTAACTTTTAGATGCGAGGTATAAAAAATACAACTGCCTAATTTTGTTCCTTGATCCTATTAATATTCATCTAAGACAAATTGAGTCCATATATGCAGTAGTTTTTTTTTAAAGTACGATAAATAATAAACGTTTTCATAAAGTTACATTCTATGGCAATCATAACATGACATTTGTATTGCCATAGAATGTAACTTTATTAAAACGTTCATTATTTATCGTACTTTAAAAAAAATACTGCATTATATGGACTCAATGTGTCTTAGATGAATCTTAAATGGGATCAAGGAACAAAATTAGGCAGTTGTCGTATTTTTTAAAACACTTAAAAGTTAATTTTTGCGTAACTAAACGCAGTTACATTCTACGGGAGCTGTCATCGAGAAAATAAATGATTGGAACTACTATAGCGTACAAAACGTAATAAGAATATTTTAATGGTTCAATTAAAATAGAGGTAAATAAATGTTGCATGTTGTAAAGGTTGTCTGGAAGAGATCGCTTCGGAGTATAAGGCGGCCTATCGCTTACCTTACATATTTTTACACGACTACGACAAAGCCAAAAGGAAGTGTTTTCATGTACTTGTTTTTCTGTATTGTATTATTTCTGGTGTACAATAAAGTTATTGTATTGTAATATTTTTACACGCTGTGAGTTTCCCCGTGACTTGCGCCGCGCCATTGAAAATGTAGGAGTCAGTGTAGTTACACTACGTACTTGGTCTTTGTGTGATAACGGCTAATTCATTAATTTCGCCATTTCAATCTGTCTATTTGTTCATCCGCAGCTTGGCTTAGAGACTGTTAGTGCTAAAAGGCTGTAATTTTATACGGTATAATATAAAATCATAATGCTAATTTATCAGATTAGTAGTCTTGACAATTTAGTGAATAACAGTCGAAACACTCATCTGATTATTAGGGTTCGGATGATGGAGTGCAACTGACATAAGGAATAGGACTAATGGAGTAGATATCAGTGTTATATTTTTATGCAGTCGATAAATTTGTCATTGTCAATGACGTCCTAAATAAAATTTCTACATAATTATTTTATCGTTATCGTGATTAAATATTTTCAGTGAGGTTGCCTTTAGCTTTCTACAACAAGATCATAATTTAAAAATTAATGTTTTAGCTAAACTTTTATGCAAGAAATAAAATTTGGCACCTACCTCAATAGGGAAAATATATCAAAGATAATGATCATGAATGAGTCAGTCAGTGTTGGATTTTAGTAACCTTGCCTAAAATGTTTTGAAATGCTTCCAGAAAAGATTAGTACGAAAGTTTGCCGTACGCTCGACTTGGCGGAAGATAACATGCTTTTATTATTTATGAATAAGGCGTTAAATCTCGTAGCCACCACGGGCACGGGTATTCTCGTATAAAGAATCAAGTGTTACATTACAAAAATAAATTTTCTTCTGGCTCTCTTTTATGGAATTTTTTTACGAATGTTTGTGGCGAGTATCCACTTTACGCACAAGCGGAAATGCAATGCATATTTTAACCAAGTGAATGGTCTAATCCAATTCGTAATTTGCATTTTATTCTATATACCTTCCATCCATAGCATAAGTATCCATATTGTATTGCCACCACAGCGCAGTGACGAAACTGATGATTTATACATTAGCATTAGCCAACTACTTATGTTACTAAACTACGATTTTTAATTTCGTGGAATTCTGACAAATGACAGATTTTGACGTTACAGAGGCAACAACCGTTTTAGGGTTCCGTAGCCAAATGGCAAAAAACGGAACCCTTATGGATTCGTCATGTCTGTCTGTCTGTCTGTCCGTCACTATGTCACAGACACTTTTTTCCGAAACTATATAAGAACTATGCTGTTGAAACTTGGTAAGTTGATGTATTCTGTGAACCGCATTAAGATTTTCACACAAAAATAGAAAAAAAAACAATAAATTTTGGGGGTTCCCCATACTTAGAACTGAAACTCAAAAATTTTTTTCATCAAACCCATAAGTGTGGGGTATCTATGGATAGGTCTTCAAAAAAGATATTGAGGTTTCTAATATCATTTTTTTCTAAACTGAATAGTTTGCGCGAGAGACACTTCCAAAGTGGTAAAATGTGTGTCTCCCCCTGTAACTTCTAAAATAAGAGAACGATAAAACTAAAAAAAAAATATGATATACATTACAATGTAAACTTCCACCGAAAATTGGTTTGAACGAGTGAAGTAGTTTTTTTTAATAGGTCATAAATCGTAAGCCGCAATTTTTTATAGATAATGGTACGGAACCCTTCGTGCGCGAGTCCGAATCGCACTTGGCCGTTTTTTTTTAGAAACATAATAAAATAGGCACATTACTAATTAAAAATATAGTGAAGGAGAGCTTTTACAATAAGAAGTTAACAGTTTTCATTTATTTGTCTATTGACTATGTGCGAAGCGGGTGGTGGGGGTACAGAAAACGATCGCACCGCACAACATGGCAAAAATTGAAGGTAAATGGGGAGGAAATGTTGCCAACGCTACGCGGCGCCACCGTCGTGCACGTAGCCAATATTTATTTCATTGGTTTTTGATGTTGAGTCTTGGATGTTTAATATGTTTATAAGTATGTATTAATCTATATAAGTATGTTTATCCGTTGTCTAGTACCCATAGTACAAGCATTGCTTAGTTTGGGACTAGGTCAATTGGTGTGAATAGTCCCGTGATATTATTATTATTTTAAGAGATTCGTGTATTCAAGGTTCGTGCGAGACAGTTCATAATGATATTATTAGTCCTCTTTAAAAAACATAACAAAAAACAAAAACTTTTCAAGGAAATAATAATATCAATCAACGAAAACGACAAAAATAATATGGAAACAGGAGAGCGAGCACATTCGAACATTCAAGACAGAAGCCAAATGACTTTAATGTTGTTTTGACAGGAGAGTGATATTTGATGGTTTTTTTATTATTTAAGTATGTACCTTGTATATGAAATTGTAAATTACAAACCTATCGAGACGACGATTGAAACTTAATACATAACTATTAATCTATACAAATATTATAAACAGGAAAGATTTGATTGTTTGTAAGTTTGTTTGTTTGCATTGAATAGGCTCCGAAACAACCGGACCGATTTTAAAAATTCTTTTGCCGTTAGAAAGCTACATTACCACACAGTGACATAGGCTACTTTTTACCGCGGGAAGACACGGGAAAATTAATTTTATCGCGGGCGAAGCTGCGGACGGAAGGCTAATTATAATTATAATTTAAGTCCGAAAGTTTGCGATATAATGTCAATCATCGCAATGATACCCGAGGTTATTTAATTTATTACGTCTAAACAGTTAGATCAAAAATTATTCTAACTACGTATTAATTAATGGTTTATTACATTATGCCCAATTTAAGTTTTCGGGAAATATTTTTTGCCTAGTAACACTAAGAAATGTCAGAATTCCACGGAATTAAAAATCGTAGATTAGGGTTGCACAACGTCAAGTTTACATGATATACAACTTTAGATGAAATATCTTAAAAAAGTAACTCGTAACATCGGACTATTCCCAGTCGTTCGCAATTGTGCCGTGCACCCAATAATAAGGACTACTTAGTAGGAACAGCCGTAACATCTGGCCCGCAGGAAATTTCTATATTGTTTCTCACATTAGAAGAGGATGATAACTGATAATGGCATGATCCAATAGCATGACATAACAGTCGAAGAGCGGCTGAGGTGACTGATGTCAAAACTTCATAACTTGAAAAAATCAACGTAAAAAAGGAAGTCAGATACAGCACTTATTGTAACAAAGTGCCATTCAACAGTATAAAAATATAATTTTAATTAACATACATTAGTGAATTAGAATAATCTAAAACTAGATAAAACAAATATTAATATTCACATTTCACAATCTACTACAGGCTCAGTATTTCCATAGCCATCATATCATATTCATCTATTTTACGTATTTACATGTAATATTAGATATTTTTTCTAGGCAACTTGTGCATTTAATTTATAGTAGGTAAAATGTTAACTCACATAGATCTTACTAAAAGTCTACGACTGTACACTGCGACAGTATACATATCACTTTTTTGTTGGCAGTAAACTGACTAAATCCAATTAAGTGATCTATAGTACACTGAATGTTTCGCAATCCCGCAATAAATAAAATTGCGGAGACCATTTAAAGTAAATGTTCGCTGCAATATAGGGATATCTCAATGGAGGATGAGAGAATTACCTAGCCACAAAGTTGTGATGGGATACAATAAAGGTACTAATTATACCTGTTACATAAGCAACAACGAGTGACCCGGCTCTAGTGTAGCAGGCAGCGTGACTAACTCTGCCCGCTCACAGAGCAGCAAGAGTCAATGTTGATACTCCGGTCTAAGGCCGAATTCTTGGACATAAGCGTTGGTCCACGCACTGCTGGAGGATGGGAGTTTTTCGGTAGGGTCAGTGGTGGGTTCTTCCTTAGTGGTGGTTTCGTTGGAGTGAGTAGGGGACCGGCGGGACTGCGCTTGGGCTTTGAGCATCTTGCTCATGGTGTTGCGAGGGGTGGGCGGAGGGCGCTCGAGCGTGCGGCCGTGCACGACGGACACGTGCCGCTCGAGCATGTAGCGGCGCTCGAAGCGCTCCTGGCAGAAGTTGCAGCGGAAGAGGCGGCGGCGCGGCGGCGGCGTCGCGGCCGTCGCGGGCGTGCCCGGCGGCGCGCCGTCCGACGAGTGCGACTTGCTGTGCGCCACCAGGTTGTACCTGCAAACGTTTCGCAAAACTCACACCTCAAACTATAACGATTATTGAAGTGAAACTTCTAATGCGACTTCCAACAAGCGTTGCGTTAAATGCGTTGCGTTAAATACGCAACGCAACGCAAGTTGACGTTTACGAGACGTTCGCATTGTATATACAGGGTTATTGGTAATTCGACCTATTCCCGTTAAGGGGTTATGGGGGAGGTCATTTGCAATCCTTTTTGTCCCATAATGCCCTATGCAAAAATGAACCATTTCTGAGATAATTGACATTTAAGTTTTTTGCTAAAAAAGTCGGAAACGCATCTTCAAAAATTTATTTAAAAAAAAAGTTGGTTTATTTTTTTATGTACAAAATAAAATAGCTGTTTTTATGCAATATTAAAAGTATAATTATCTGTACACGTTTAAGAACGCAAGACCAAAAAGTAAACAAAAATATGATTTTTTTATAAGGTTGTTCAAAATTAATGGCACAATAACAGAAAATTTTACTACTACATTTGGCGAGCAGATTGTACGGAAAACATGCACGTATTTCTAGCTTTCTATCAAGCTACTAAAACTATCATTTTTGTAAATGGTTGCCAGAAAAAAATAATCACAAAGGACGTAGGAAGAAAATCACGACCGAACATTTCTGAAAATCAACTCATCAATGAATAATTTATTAAAAAAAGTTGGCCATTTAAGTCATTTTTTTTTATTTGGTTGTGTACAAGATAAAATAACTGTTCTTATGCAATATTGAAAGTGCAACATCTGTACACGTTTATGAATGCGAGACTAAAAAGTAAAAAAAAATATGATTTTTATCAGGCTGTTCAACATTAATGGCACAAAAACAGAAAATTTTACGTATGCATTTGGCGTGCAGATTATACGTAAAACGTGTTCGTATTCCTAGCTTTCTAAAAAGCTATTAAGTAATAATATGATTTTTGTTAACGCTTGGCAGAAAATAATTAGCACAAAGGACGTAGGAAGAAAATCACGTCCAATCATTTTTTTAAATTAACTCACACTGAATCTATCAATAATAACTGTTATAAATACAACTAACAACAATAACTAATGTAAAATACCAAATTGAAACAAAAAAACAATTAAGTTTGAAATCAGACGATGTTTTTATTTTATTTACATTTGATACCCATCATAAATGTTCCATTGTTGCAGTCGCTGACTACGAAATTTGTAAGAACTTCCATTTCAAATTATAAGAAATAAAGAAGCAATTTGAAAATGGAACTCCTTACTTTGATAATCTTATTAAAAAAACATTGTGTATTTTTTATTTGAAAATCGACGGCAAATTCGTTTAGTTAATGTACAAAATTTTATTTACTAAGCAGATTACTATGTCTGGGATCATAATAATTACGAAAAATAAACACAGTTAATTATTTTTTTATAAGATTATCAAAGTAAGAAGTTCTATTTTCAAATAGGTTCTTTATTTCTTGTAATTTGAAACAACAAATTTTAATTTTTTGTGTTTTTGTGCCATTAATGTTGAACAGCCTGATAAAAATCATATTTTTTTTTACTTTTTGGTCTCGCATTCATAAACGTGTACAGATAGTTGCACTTTCAATATTGCATAAGAACAGCTATTTTATCTTGTACACAACCAAATAAAAAAAAATGACATAAATGGCCAACCTTTTTTTTTAATAAATTTTTCATTGATGAGTTGATTTTGAGAAATGTTCGGTCGTGATTTTCTTCCTACGTCCTTTGTGATTATTTTTTTCTGGCAACCATTTACAAAAATGATAGTTTTAGTAGCTTGATAGAAAGCTAGAAATACGTGCATGTTTTCCGTACAATCTGCACGCCAAATGTAGTAGTAAAATTTTCTGTTATTGTGCCATTCATTTTGAACAACCTTATAAAAAAATCATATCTTTTTACTTTTTGGTCTTGCGTTCTTAAACGTGTACAGATAATTATACTTTTAATATTGCATAAAAACAGCTATTTTGTCTTGTACATAAAAAAATAAAAAAAATTTACTTAAATGGCCAACTTTTTTTTAAATAAATTTTTGAAGATGCCTTTCCGACTTTTTTTGCAAAAAACTTAAATTTCAATTATCTCAGAAATGGTTCATTTTTGCATAGGGCATTATGAGACAAAAATGATTGCAAATGACCTCCCCCATAACCTCTTAACGGGAATAGGTCGAATTACCAATAACCCTGTATACTAACGGGTGTTAAAAACTTCGTCAGTGCGATCCAGAACAATTGCGTGGTTTAGTATGAAAACTTGTACAAATCAAAACTATTTTAATGGTAGATCGTAGAATAAAGTATTTTAAAAGTATTTAGTAAAAAAAAATTGAATATTACGAATTACAAAAATTACAGAATTACGAGAATTACGAAAAATCAAGAAAAATTATTGAAAATAACGTGCGCACGAGGAGCAACGCCATCTAGCGACGAGTTATGTAACTTGTTTCGCTAGCGCTGTAGTTGGTTGCTTGCTAGCTGCTTTTATTATGAAGTTTCACTTCTTCCGCGCGGAGGGACTCTACGCACTAGTTTTTTTATTATATGGGTCGATCAACTTTTTTTTGTCACTCGTTGCTATAGTGACGGTCTCCTGGGTAACTTTTTAAACCGTAAGTTTATCTGATTAAAATTTGCCAAACATACATTTTTGTGGTAGTTTTAAACCCCTTCTACAATTGGGCATCTAATAAGCATGTTAGTTAATGTGAAACAACTTTTATTTTAATTAAACTACTACTTTTGTCCCCTCGCTGACAGAAATAGTTGATCCACCCATTTATAACAATACACTAGCAGCTCATCGAGCTGATACGTGTATATCACTGCACTTGTGTTTGAAACCTTTCAAATAAGCGTCCAGTCTATTTTTAAAAGAGTTCACTTCCATCCAAAAAAAGGATAACGAAACGACGTGACGGTTGATAAACTCTCTCATCCATCATTATTTCCACTTATGTAGGTACATACGTTCAACTGCAGGTCACACAGAGAGTTTCAAGTAACTCAACAATCTCGTGTCGTGACCGTGCCTCAACAAGACTTAGCTGATAAGAGCGGTGATTTTGTAATATTCTACTCTTATGTCAAATTCATCATATTATTTTACTACATTCAGATGTTATTTTCACAGGTGTAAAAGCAAACAAACATCACAACAATACTACACAACTGACTTAGTTAGCAATATGTTGACATTAACGTGATAATTAGGGAAAAAAAAACAACATAAAATCAAATGAACTCGCATCGTTGACCATCTTTGATTAAAACTATAAATTAAAAATTTTAAAACCCCAACGCAATTATGTCACTCGTATGTTTGAACGTCAATCCCCATTATACGTCTATGATCCCTTCCGGAGCTGATAACTTTAAAACGGCTGAACCGATTTCGATAAAACATATCTAAGAACCATCGCCAAGAAACCTGCTTTCTATTAAAAAAAACCGCATCCAAATCGGTTTAAGGGTTATGAAGCCACAGACAGACAGACAGACAGACAAACACACACACACACACACACACACACACACACACACATATAGCGATCAAACTTATAACACCCCTCTTTTTGTGTCGGGGGTAAAAATCAAATGAACTCGCATCGTTGACCATCTTTGATTGATTTGATTTCACAGTAATATGATAAAGTCAAAAGATTAAAAGCGTGAATGTTCGTTATTTTTTACACTAAAAAAAGGCTGGACAGTTTTAGATAAAATTTGGTATGTAAAAAGCTGTATCACTGGTATAACACATAGGTTCATTTTTATCCCGGAAAATTGCAGGCGAAATCGTGAAGCACAGCTAGGTCATAAATTAGGCTTATGCATAACTAATAGTGGTTTTGTAAGCTGTAGATCTCACGAGTATCTTTGCATAGCTTTAAACTGGATAAATGTGATCATCTACGCTCCTTAACAACGCGCTCTTTAAAAACCCATAACTATGCTATTGAAAAAAAAAAACAAAAATTTAAGCGTCTAAACCATCCATATGATTGATTATCGAACTTGCTCACAAAATTTCACGATATTGTAAAAATATGCGACCTGAAGAGGAGAACAGTGAACAGACAGTCGGACCGACAGACGAAAGTGTTTTTGCCAAAGTTGAAACGGAGACGTTTCGCGCTCGCTCGGTCAATTAAGTTGTCAATTAACGTTACAGTACGATTTAAGGTAGCTATAGGTAAGTTTACTTTTGACCTGATGAAAGTTCTTCGAAAGATACAAGAAATAAAACGAAGTATTATCCGTACACTTGAAAAAACACGAATAATAGGGAGCACAGTACTTTCAGAAACAAAAGGATTGTTTTTGCAATTCGCATTAGTCAAGCCTTTAGCAGCAAATAGCAATATGCATTGAACCTTTACACAAAAGGTTACCCGCTACCCGACAAAATGTGTTGAAAAAATTATAGCTTAAGTATCATAATGGCACACTTAGAAGGGATTTTTCGAAAATCTCACAGGATAAGATAGTACAACATAAATGGTCGAAGTTTTACTATTATTAAGCTGATTTAAGGCAAGGCAAACAAATACTGATGATTCAGCCAGATCGCAGTGCTAAAAGATCGGCTAGGAAATTCGCGAAGCAAACAAGGTTAGACAAAATTAAAATAATAGCAATGATTAGCCTTATTTTTAATTTTGGTAATATACGATATCTGACTAGTCAGTTATTCTTTACGAGTATATTTACATTACATTGACGAGCCACGGAACTAGAAAGACAACAATGACCTAAAGATGCAAAATTTTGTTTGAATTAATTTTGAATGAATCGTCGCTAATTAGGAAGGCCCTTCTTGCATTTAGTAGTGTACAGAACTGATATGGAACTCTTATTCTGGAATGTCAACTTGTCTATAAGAACACATCACTACTACATGCATGAAAGTCCTTTCATTTTCTTTTTTACCTATGAGTAGAAGTTGACATCTGAAAATCGCTAAGCAGGATAACAATTTCACAGGTAAAATTTATACATTATTACAATAAAGAAAACACATTCCGGCTTGTACCTGCGATGCGAGCTCATTAGGCATTTAATTTACTATTAAATGTGGCAGTTACCTCTCGGAGAACCGTTTCCCGCAGATGGGGCACTCGTGTCGCTTTTCTCCGCTGTGGACGCGCTTGTGCCGCTTGAGATGTGAGCGCGTCATAAGCGCCAGACCGCACACGTCGCACGCGTGGGGCTTCACGCCAGAATGAGACAGCTTGTGCATCTTGAACGAGGACGTGTGGATGAACGACTTGCCGCAAAGGTCGCACTGAAATAACACAAAACCGCTTGGCTTAGTAGATTATGGCGGTAGAAAAATCAATAGGTTTCTTTTCAAAAGCGTCTATGAAAGAATAACCCTGCTATATTAAAACAGTAAAACGGCAACACAACAACGGTCACAAAGCCAATAAGAAACAGTGTTTTTTTTACTGTCGTCAAATTTTGAGCTGATAAAGTAACAAGAATGTGGTGCCATGTTAGATGCCTACAACAGTTAGCAGGAAAGGGGACAATTATCTTGCAATGAAACTAACCCATGAACACAAGACCTGAAAAGGGTTCAAAAAGGCGGGATTGTTATGTCATTCATTACATTAAGCATTACAAAACCAACAAAAAATCTGTGTGCCAAGGTTTGTATTGAACCTAAGAAACACAGCAATTAAAAGGAAATTAAAAAGTATTAGTAAACAATTCGTTTTTCATAAGCACACTCTCTCTATACATTTATTAATTCATTGAAGCAAATTTATTATAATTAAAAATTTGGGCTGAACCTTGTGGCATTGTCTATCTGTGGCATAGAATAGAATATAGTACTCTATGCAAATGCTAATATAAATTCCATAAACATTATAGCAAGATTCCATATTATCAAAACAAAATATTACCTGATAATTGGGTTTTCCAGTGTGAATATTGTTGTGTCTGTGCAGAGCACCTTTTGATGGGAACAATTTGTTACACTCCTCGCATTTCCAATCGCTAATACCTGAAAAACACATTTTATTAGGACACACGGCACTGTGTCTGGCCAACGGTCAAATAAACGCCGAGAGAGACTGCAGTGGATATACAGGGTGTCCCGTAAGTAGTACTACGAACGAAAATGGGAGATAGGTGGGCAGGTCATCAACCAAATATCGAAAAATTACCTCAGTAAAAGTCGCACCGTTTTCGAGAAATTTCGATTCATCTGATTTTTTTGAAAAATGTACACCCACTAATATTTTGAGTTGTGATATTCGGAATTAATTATTTTTTGCATTTATTTTTGTTGAAAAGTAATCTTGAATAGTTTTGTTATCAGATGCAGAAAAACCATTTTTAAAAAACTATTGCAGTTTTTTATTTATTTTTATTTAAATTTAAATTTTGCCTCTTCTCCTAAACTTTGCTCAAAATTTGATCTATTACAGTGAAAAAAATTTACATGACAACTGTTTATCTTACTTGCTTAAAAACATGTCCATTTAATGGACATTCAAAAATAATTCAATAGACTTCGAACGCCGCTAAATTTAAAACCAAAATTTAAAAATTTTGTTTGTCATTTGTTTATTTAACCACATCCGAATTAATGGTAAGATTGGGTTCAAATATGAATGAGTTTTAATTCTTTTTTATTAAAACACGCGAAATTTAGATTTTTTTTCATTTATTTAGTTTTGCGTAGCTGCTGAATTTAACCAGAGTGCATTCTGATCCACCTTGAGCCTCAACTTGGATAAGGTGGTAGTACTGGCTTAACGAAATTTGTAGGGTACTTAATGCTTTGCATGGAGTTTTTTTCCTGAAAATATTTTTTGATAAGCTATTTATCATTTTTGAATGTCCATTAAATGGACACGTTTTTAAGCTAGTTAGCTAAACAGTTGTCATGTAATTTTTTTCACTGTGATCGATCAAATCTTGACCAAAGTTTAGGAGAAGAGGCAAAATTTAAATTTAAAAAAAAATAAAAATAAAACTGCAATAATTTTTTTTTAATGGTTTTTGCGTCTGATAACACAACTATTAAAGATTATTTTCTAATAAAAATAAATGCAAAAAATTATTAATTCCGAATATCACAATTCAAAATCTTAGTGCGGGTGTACATTTTTCAAAAAATCAGATAAATGGAAATTTCTCGAAATCGGTGCGACTTTTACGGAGGTCATTTTTTTGATATTTGGTAGACGACCTGCCCACCTATTTCCCATTTCCGTTTGTCGTACTACTTATGGGACACCCTGTATTTACCAAAACTCTTTTGTCTTTTTCCCACCCTATTGTCTTTTTATATGATTACTCAAAGAACAAGACCCCTGTACGAATATCAATATTATAATTATAAAAAAAAAAAAACAATAATTATCACTTTCTCACTCATCAAAGACAAAGCTAGGAAGTTTCAAAGACCTAGAAATTCGACATCAAGGCATTAGTTAGTATAATATGGCTGGTTAATTTCCCAGTCCTAACAATATAGACTTATAGCATAGCATGACCTTACCTACGTCTTTGATGTTTTGTCATGAAACGGTCAAGTCAGTTTTTAACAGTGAATTTATACGAATAATATTCATAGGCAGGCAAACTTGGTATATTTCAGATATCATTCTTTTTTGCTTCACAGGAGAACTCGGCCTATTGTTTACGTTTATTTTGGTGGTTAGTATCACACCTTCCATTGCTTTAAAACGACATTACTATGTAAAGAAAACATCACTACATTGCAGAGGAGCAAAATAAGTATTCCATTTATTTAAAAAACCGGCTAATTGCGAGTCGGACTCGCGCACCGAGGGTTCCGTACAAAATTTTAGGTAAGTATGTAAAAATATACGCCGTAAACAGCTGTAACTATAATAATCCAGTGTTAGCAGAACCTTGCTTCTAAATAAAATGTAGGCAGTGTGAGATCATTTTATATTGGTAAGCCAGGACCCGCTGAAAAAAAACACGTTTCTTGTATGACGACCCCCTTTAATTTTTAGCTTTATTTTATTTTCAGTATTTTTTGTTATAGCGGGAATCGAAAAACATCATCTGTCAAAATTTGAACTGTCTAGCTATCACGGTTCATGAGATACAGCCTGGTGACAGACGGACAGACGGACGGACCGCGAAGTCTCAGTAATAGGGTCCCGTTTTTACCCTTTGGGTACGGAACCCTAAAAACGAAGAGAAGATTTTCTGGGACAACCAAAAACGAGACAGCAGGAAAAGTGAAATGGATTAGCAGCAGAATATGAACTCAATAATAAAAATAATAATAATAATTTCTAGCCGTGTTTGTTCGGCTACGGCGACTACTTCATACAAATGAGAGCGTCGTTGATGTGTGCTCTGGTGACTGACGAACCCTATCTTAGCAGTGAATGTGCGCTTGCACTCGCTGCACGTTAGCTAGCACCCCTCCGACATAATTGTATAATATGGCCGCAGGTGGCCTGGCCTTCAGCTCATCGCGCTTTGCATCGAGATCGCTACATCGCTTTGCCTCAAATTCGCGCACCTTAGAGTGTACTGCTTGCTTCCACCGAGATCGGCCCCCTGCCATAGTCTTCCGACTTGACGGGTCTCTTCATGTTTCGCTTCAGGACATCTTTGTACCCCAAGATTTGGCCGCCTTGTATCCACTTGCCGTCTTGTAGTTCGTAATAAAAGATACGCTTTGCGACTCTCTCTTCAGAGATACGAGAGACATGCCCACACCATCGCAACTGCCGCCTTATTAGATATGCCTTTATTCCCATGACGTTAGCGCGCTTCAGGATATCCGTATTCCTAACGCGAACGAACCACTGGATACCTATTATGTCACAAAGGCATTTCAGGTGGAATATCTAATAAGTGTATGTGCTTGCGGTCTGGGCACCAAGTTTCAGAGGCGTGTAGGAGACTTGGCAAGGGGTGCCTCTTGTTTTATAGACAAATATTTCATAGTTTCACATAATATTTGGTACATATATTTTCATTTCTAACAATATGAGGAAAGATAATATTTGAATTAAAATTCTATGATTTGAAATTCTTAACATTAATTATATTTGAAACAAACATCAAAGAACTAAATTCTTCAAAATAAATACTCTGTGTATTGATTATTCTATGAAATGATAATATGAGAAACATTTTCTACAAAATGAAAATCTATGAAATATTTGTCTATAAAATAGCGTACACCCACCTTTGTGAAGTGCGACGTGAATGTCGCAGGCTCGCTTGTGCTTGTAGTGCGCTCCACACACTTCGCAGATGTAGGGCGGCTTGGAGTCGTCATGCTTCCTCTTATGCTGCTGCAACCGAACTGAATAACAAATACTTCATTACAACACTGTTTAATTCGATCATTTGTATTATAATAATGTGGTTGTTGTCAAAGAATATGGTTAAATTATTTATCATATTCCATTGTACAGAGTAAACCTTTATGCTAAAACGGCTGAGAGTTTGGGTGAGATTTTGTTTGTAGATAGCAGGACTTCTGGAGTAACACAAGCTATTTTATCCCAATATTTCCATGGGACCCATGTGAAATTTCAAAATCATAATGGCTAAGTCTGGAGGCACGAATTTGTGTATGGATACTCGTCATACAACTTAAATGAAAACCACGATGTAATTTTTGGGAATTCCCATAGGAATTTAGTAACACCCCAGAATTTCAATTCGCCTGTCAGATCCATTGGTTGACGCGAGTGAAGCCGTGGATTTGTGCAATACAACACTATGTATTATTTTTATTTTATTTGTTTCTTTTATACATTTAGAATTTTACAGCACATTGGTTATAATTATTACAGTAAGGCTGTAATTTTTTATTATTTTATTACATAAATAAATACATAGTGATCAATCACAACAATATAGAATTACATCACATCACACAACTTTGGACCCTTCCGGCTGATTTGACACTACTGTGTTGACGCAGTCCACTTGAATTTCGCTTGTATTGAAAGTAGTGTACATTGAAGAAAGATGTTTTTGAGAGAAGGTGATTTTGAAATTAGGGTATATTAATGACTATAGTGTATTGGGAGTAGTGTCAAATCATCCGGAAGGCTTTGGACTATGAATATTAAACTACTAAACCAGTAACATACCCAATGAAGAATATTTCACATCACACTGGTCACACTGATGCATAACTTTGTCTTCTCGCTTTTTCCGTTTTTTCGATGAGAGAATTCTAGACCTTTTACGTGTTACTTCACTGGTGCTCTCATCGTCTGGTATATAGTTGTCACTGTCATCATCTTCATCAAAATCACCAAGTTCAATCTTGAATAAACTGTCACTAGCTGTATCAAATCCATTGCTATAGTCAGGAGTTTGCGTTCTGTAATATATAATAGAGAAAAAAAACGTAATTAAAAGCAACAAAATGTCAACTTAACTTGAATGTTAATTGAGTTCCTGAAGTGCAGAGTAAAAATGCACAAGCAAATTGTATGATAAGTGGCAGAAGTGTTACAAAAATACCAAAAAATATAAAATAAAGCCAGAAATAGCATCAACTCTATATATATAATAGCATCATCAGGTCATTCAACCTAAATTACCAAGAGACCCATTATAACACGAGGATATTCAGTGTTTCTATCATTCTTGTCATTTGAGAGACAAGGATAAATTATTAGGTAAAAATGCATGGGACTTTCTGTGTTTTTACTTTTAAAGTTTTACTATAATAATGATAGTTTTACGTTGAGATTGTCTTCCAGGTAGCCAGGTTTCTGTTTTCATTTGCCAATAGACACTTGCCAAGTAGGGTTGCCATCTCTAAAATTCGGCAACCAGGACAAAAAGCAGGAGCTCAGAAACTGGACACGTCATCGTTTTTTGTTTTATTTTAATCTGTACTACTACTAGCGGCTAACGCGTTTGTCGCCATCCCGCAAGAACTATGCTATTTTATAGGATAAAAAGTATCCTATATATTAATCCAGGTCATGAACTAACTAGCAATGTGCAAAATTTCACCAGAATTCGTCAAACTGTTTTGACGTAAAAGAGCAATAAACATAACAAACTATTGCGTTTATAATATTAGTAAGATAGTAAAAATTGTTCAAATAGTCTTTGATCAATTATAACTGAAGATACACATTGCCGAACAAAATCCCTTTCAAAGAATGTCCGAACTTTTTTATTTGTTTGCATAATAACAATTAAAATCATCACCTACACAGAAATTTGAACCTAGTCTTTACTTCATTACAGTCGAATTTCGGTTGACACTTGACAGCTAAACTTGACAATTTCACGCAACGTACTGAGAAAAAAGAAGGCCACTTTTATCAAAGTGGCGCTCATTTGGCTCGGACAATTTCGGGCGCGCGACTGTGGATCTACAGTTATAATTGATCAAAGCAAATAGTCATAAATAAAATTATTTATTTATTTTCAAACAAACTTTTAACTAAATTTAGTAATTTTTATTGTAGTCAGGGACATAACAGAATCTTCTTAAGGCCGGCGCCCACCGACGGCATGGCACGGCGTGGCATTTTATTACTATCAAGTTATTTCGAATCTTATTTCAATGAGTTTAGAATTCATGTTTCTTTATTTCGATACCACGATGCCGCGACGTGCCGAGGGATGACGCAACGCATAACCAATAAAGTAACATGAATTCTAAACTCATTGAAATAAGATTCAAAATAACTTGATAGTAATAAAATGCCACGCCATGCCATGCCGTCAGTGGGCGCCGGCCCTTACAGTTTTCAGAATCGTTTTCAAAATAGTACCTATCTATACATCTGAGGGCAGGAGACCTGGTGACCTGACACACAGGATCTCCCTAGTTCGGGCACCAGTCTCCCCCACTCAAGTCTCCCAATTACAACTTTATTGTAATATTAAGTTCCAACATTGTACTTGGTGGTGGAGAAATCAAATAAATTTCTTATTCTTCTTATTCTTATACTTTTGACAATCGTCCAGCGGCAACCAAAAACTAGAAAAATTCAAACCTGGACTACAAATGGAACCCCGCATGGACGTTACCCGGACACTCTCTAAACTAGGACAAATCCGGGGCAACCCGGACGGATGGCAACCCTATTTCCGAGGGACAATTTAACTCCCTGTCTACTTTAGGGGTATTTTTGTAGCACCCTGTATAGGTAAATGTAAACGCTTTTAACTCTACTGCAGCTAGGCATCATCTAAGGGAATTATAAATGTATAAAGAGTGATAAAAACAGTTTTACCCATCTGTAGAGTCTTCCGTCTTTACATTTTGAAGGGCAGGTGCAGCTACCAGTGTATGGACAGTGAGCTTATGGGCAGCTTCCGCCACGGCTCCACCGGAATCACCTCTTTTACCGCACACATTACACTGCCAACTAAAAATAATACTCAGTAAATTCACAGTTAATTAATGAAATATTTAAGTTGTATTAAAATTTTTATGATTAACCTGGCATCAGTTGGATCTGACCCATGATGTTTTCAAATGTGGGTACTACTTTGTCAGTAAACGGCTGACAGTGCTGTTTCTTATTGTTATTGGTTTTTTGCTACTATTATGAAGGGTGGATGTATTGTTAATGATTTTTTAGTATGTTGGTAAATAAATAATTGTTCCTAATATGACCCATGTTTTTATTATTTTTTACCGAACTTTGGTAAAATAAAAAAGGGCAATGCTTATTTATATTTCATTTAAATTATATTGAAACAGTTAATTTTAGATGTCATTGAAAATCGGGGTCATTCATTTCTCTGCCACACTGATGCCGGCTTAAAACACTCTTTAGCCTATGGTTAGTATTTTCTTATTACATTGAATTTGTAAAGGGGAAAAATCTATTTGTCACATTTTGTTTATACTGTTAGTTTAATTCATTACAGATGAAGCTACTATCAGATTTTAAAAACTTCTAAACAATCACCAGTAAAGTTGTCACATACCTATCTTTACACTCCGTGGTTCTTGGTTTACGTTTAGTTGCAGACTTTGTGATAGACTTCTTCTTTGATTTTTCTGGTTTGCGATGCCTCTTCTTTTTTGTGATCGCAAGAGGTTCATCCTCGGAGTCGGCTCCATTATCTCTAGCTCGGGAGTTATAGATCTCATCAAAAACTTCAGTTTTTACAGAACTGAGCTCAATTGGTTCACGCAATTGATCAAATAGAGGATTTCTGCTAATTATTTCCTCAAAAGTTTGTTTGAGCTTGATATACTCTTGTTCAGCTGCTTCTAGGACATTGATGAGCTCAAAACAAGTTTTACACATATATTTTGGGCAGTTTTCAGCCGAGGAGATATCTACGCGTGTGAACTTATAAAGGAAATCGTGTAACGAGGCGCCGGAAGCCGTGTTAGTGCAGTAAATATCGTGTCCATCGCGGCCCCTGTTCGAGCACGTCACGCACTCTTGCGGCTCCGGCTTAATACGAACCTCAATCTCCTTTTTTATGTCTAAGTCCACATCGATCTTTCTAATAAATTCAATGGATTCGACCTGAACGTCGGGGTTCAATGATTCGAGCTCTGCCATCACAATTACTTTTTCTACAGACTGCTTAAGAAAGATGTTGATGTTAACACCACACTCACTGACTACCTAAACCAGCAGAGACAAAATAGCTTCATATTCTCAAGTAAGTCTTCGAAACTGCACCCATTCACAAGTTAAAAAAAACAAGAAACAACCACCAAGCGAAGTTGAAAATTAATCAGTGACATATTGATGACGGGGTTGCCCTTACGATACACGTAGATTTTTGATTATTTTGGAATGGCAATTTTTAATTATTGCTTAAGGCCACCACAGACCGCAGTGCAGGGCGTGCGCGCGCACTGCGCGCGACACCGACGGAGTGTACCCAGCGCGTTGCATAACACTGAATCATAAATACGGTAACACACTGGCAGCGTGGCGCAGCGTTTTTGATTCAGTGTTAAGGGGCGACCAAACCGCCGCTTAAAAAACGGTGACGTTACGGAATCGCAGTGTGACGCACCGCAAGAATATTAAAGACGCACCGTAAACGTCACAACTTTACTATGGAGAGCATGAGGTAAATTCTGACATTTAAGGGCCGGCGCTCACTGACGGCATGGCACGGCATGGCATTTTATTACCATCAAGTTATTTTGAATCTTATTTCAATGATTTTAGAATTCATGTTACTTCATTGGTTATGCGTGGCGTCCAGGGGGGGCACACTTACATATATCACAGTGTTAGGTGTTTGCTGAAGAACTAAATTAGCGGCCATCTTGGTTGACTTGTCAAACTTGTCAGTTGTCATTCATCGGCCATGGCCATGGCGTACCAAATTGTACGGTCAAGGACTTTAATTGATAGGCCACTTGCCAATGTTCGTATTTTAGCCGTATAATGCAAATCGGGTTTAGCCGCTTATACTTCGTATATGCTGATTTTAATTAGACTGCTAAAATACGAATAGTGGCAATTAGCCTATCAATTAAAATTACGCGTATCTATAGCTGTACATACATCACTACCAACATATACATATAGATAGGTATACATCTATAGATACGTCACATTAGTTCTTGAGTAGCCAGCCGTAGGGCGGCAGCACCTTCCATACATGCATATTTGACCATAGAGTTGCCACTCTTGTTCATATAATATTACAATACTCTTTGGTGGCGTCGTACGTCGCGGTATCGTGGTATCGAAATAAAGTAACATGAATTCTCAACTCATTGAAATAAGATTCAAAATAACTTGATAGTAATAAAATGCCATGCCGTGCCATGCCGTCAGTGAGCGCCGGCCCTAAGGCACGTCACTGCGATTCCGTAACGTTTCCGTATTTTAAGCAGCGGTATGGCCGAACCTTTACACAACGCGCTGGGCCCGCCCCGTCAGCGTCGCACGCACGCCCCCGCTACGGTCTGTGATGGCCTTTAGGCTATCGTCCACCGTCCACCTGACACATTTAGCTGACTGCTGAAGTGATGCTAGCCCTTTAGCCTTCCTTTAGCCTTAAATTAATTAGTACAGAATTAAATATTAGTAACATACCGTTCCGATTAAGCAGATTGGAAACTGACTATTCGAAAGGCCGACGAATGTTCTGACCGAGAACGTCTGGCTGCCATTTGCTTTTTTTATTGCCTTTTGTTACTAAAATATTGGACATCGTAGCAATAGCAATAGCTGTGGCAGCTTTATTAATGCCTTTGATGATAACTAAAGAAGAAAAAGCCCTCTGCACATTCGGAGAGGAGGCCTGTGTCCTGCAGTGGGACGTACCTAATATAGGCTGAAAAAGAAGAAAAGTTTTCTTAAAATAATAGGTAGGTACCTATTAAACTACCTAAATTAATACCTTTTATACCTGGTTTACACTCGCGTACGAGTGGCGAGACGAACTGCGAGACGAGGCACGAGACGAGAGTGTGAGTAGGCTCGCCTCGCGCCTCGTCTCGTGATTTGCAGGCTCGCGTCCGGAGC
Source organism: Archips xylosteana (assembly GCA_947563465.1). Lineage (NCBI taxonomy): Eukaryota > Metazoa > Arthropoda > Insecta > Lepidoptera > Tortricidae > Archips > Archips xylosteana. The sequence continues at coordinate 27,200,589 of OX387343.1, read as the reverse complement.
GAGACGACGAGACGAAGCAGGCGAGAGTGTAAATCAGGTATTAAGGAATATATTATTATGTCTGTATTAGAACTATCCAACTAATTAGAACTATGAAGATCCTTTTGTATTATTATTATTTCGAGAAATAAATGAATTATTATTATTATACCGTGAAAAGTTAGCCATGTAAAACTATTGAAGGTTATTTCGATGAAAAGCCTGAGAATTTGCAGTGAGCATGAAACATTTGATTATTTCGATGAAAAGCTTGAGAATTTGCAGTGAACATGAAACATTTGATATTGGAACGAACTTGCATTAGCTTCGGTCAGCTTCGGTGTACAGAAGATAGATGTTCTATTCTATATTCATAACTCTTTGGTCAGATTTTATGGAACTTTATGGAACTAAGGGCCCCACATATAGGTAACGCCACCAGAGTTGAGGCCACGCACACAACCACATCTCATGTAATGACAGCGGGATTTTGACGTTGTGTTGTCGTTAAACGTCAACACAACGTCAAAATCCCGCTGTCATTACATGCGATGTGGTTGTGTGCGTGACCTCAACTCTGGTGGCGTTACCTGTACCAGAGCGCAAGGCGTGCGCGTGACGCCGAGGGAGCACGCCTAGCGCGTTCTAAACACTGAATCATAATAAACGGTGCACACACCGGCAGTGCAGCACAGCGTAAATGATTCAGTGTTATGCAACGCGCTGGGAACGCTCCGTCGGCATCGTGTGACGCCCCGCGCTGCGGTCTGTGGAGGGAGGGCTTAAAGCTGGCCGCTTCTGCTCAGTACGTACCATCGGTCCAGACGCCAGCTGAGCACCTTAAAGGCCCAGTTTGCGTGCAGTGGCTAGACATCTGTCCATACCAATCCATAGCAATAAACATCAACGGCTGCAAGCAAATTTGTTTTGAAAATGGCAAGCTGACGTCTGGGGCGATAGTACATATACGACTTTGACGACCAGATGGCTAGTGGTTAGAGAACCTGACTACGAAGCTTGAGGTCCCGGGTTCGATTCCCGTGTCGGGGCGGGGCAGATATTTGTATAAAAATACGAATCTTTGTCTTGGGGTCTTGGGTGTTTATCATGTATTTAAGTATGCATCTATCTAAATAAGTATGTTCCTCCTGCCGCCCACGTCATATTTTGTTCAATGAAATTTAAACATTTTCAGTAATGAATTGAGTTCAATGTCACATTAGAATAAGTCCTAATAATAGGACATCGGACCTCAGGAGGTTATACAATACACCCTACTACCGGGTATACTATGATAAATTTTCCATTCGCTTTCAAAGTAATCGGCTAAGAGACGACGCTAAAAAGCTCTCCGCTTAAAGGCGAAAAATGAAAATAGAATAAATAAGTAGCTATCGCAAAGAGCTATCGCCATAACGATTATCGGGACTAAATCGGTTGGACCCCTTTAAGGTCGTCGTTATTAAGTAAATGGCTTTTACTGTACTTATAGAAATATTTCTATCCACTGATTCTCCATTCATTTCATTATCCATGCCTACCTAAGAATGAAATGTTTCAGGCTAATTCGTATCGTAGCCCTTCGTCTCGGAGTCGCATGTCACGGCGGCTGCCAAACGCGCACACCACGCACACACATGCACGCGCGGTATTAGCCCGAAACATGTTGAGTTAAGAGGGTTTATACCTGCTGAGCTGGCAACGTTGCATTTTTGTTAGTTTATCTCGATTATTCCATAAAAATTGAATGAAAATTAAAAATGTTTTGAATACAAATTGTTCTAATATATAAGTTGAACAATTTGTATTCAAAACATTTTTAATATTCATTCAATTTTTATGGAATAATCGAGAAAATAGTTTTTCTCGATTATTCCATAAAAATTGAATGAAAATTAAAAATGTTTTGAATACAAATTGTTCTAATATATAAGTTGAACAATTTGTATTCAAAACATTTTTAATATTCATTCAATTTTTATGGAATAATCGAGAAAAACTAACAAAAATGCAACGTTGCCAGCTCAGCAGGTATAAACCCTCTTAAACTCGTTTTAAAACGTGAGTGATCCGTTTATTTTCACTATGAGTGAGACTCACGGTAGTTTCATGTTTAAAATAGTATATGTATATGTTATGAATTTTTAATATATTCCAATAGCGTTGCAGAGGCTGTAGGGGTGGCAAAATATTAATAGCCCAGTGGCGGCAAATATATGTATTATGTAAATCCGCCACTGAATACGTACCTGGTTACCCAATCGTAGCTCAAGTAGTATTCGGGAGCGGTTGCAGTTGCAGGTGCGGACAACGGCCCGTCACGACCCCAGACCCCACCCTCGCGAGCTCGCCCTCGCATCAGCCAACAGCCAAGCGGAGCCTCCAGAGGTCAGTCTCGCACCGGCCCGCTTACGATGTACCGGACGTAAGCCGCGTGGAACGCATCGCAACCATTTCCGCCGTAAATATAAATTTGAATTAACGGACTTCTTTGTGGAAGATATACCTAGTTCACATTGGTATAACTACCTGTGGGTATTTGTGACACAGTTTGGACTTGAACACAGAAGTATTGCATATTTGAAAACAATAAGGTAAGTTGTTTCTTTATTATTATTATTAATATTGTATGTTACTTTTTAACTTAACTACTTAAAGCAGTTAAAAAAACGAACAGTTTTTACACTTTCTTGTCCAGTTTCTAGATTTTTAGTCGTGCAAGAGCGAATTATAGGTACCTGTTATAAATGAAACGTGTATAAAATGCCTATTGTACAGATATTATGTTATTAATTACTTACTGTGCATTTACCTACGCCATTCTCCAGTTCCCTGAACGATCTTATCTCTTAATAAATATGCATAAATACTTATTACACCAGAGAAAATATTTATAAGTAGTTTAACTTTTATTATGTACTTACGTCTTTTAATAAACATATGCTACCTAGGCAGGTAGGCACCTAAGTGTGGTTTCAAAATTTTTAAACCATATTTCGACCATTTCTGTTACCTATCCAATTGAGCTGAAATTTGGCACTTTTATGTAAGCATGTAAGTTCGGTGACAATACATAATCTGGTAGTGACATTCTGGAGGTCCGGCCATCGGGCCTCCGGACTCCGCAGGTCGAAACTTTTCAATGGGTTATGGCACCAAATTGAAACTTAGTACGGATCAAGTATATACTACACGGTATAATTTTTCATACATGACTAAAGTAAAAAATAAAAGAGAGGAAACAAAATAAATAAAAACTACATAAATATAACTAACTATGAAAAGAAAACACTATCTAGAAGGTCCTCCTGTGGCATAGACCCCAACACACTAGCGGCATTAACCTCTTTGTACAGCCAGAGAAATTCGCTGGGAGAGGTAAGCGCCAGCTCTGGGGTCTCCTGAGGTCTCTATCAGCCGGGTCGACAAGGCCCCCATGAAGGCCCTCATGTCAGCCGACCCATTGTCTCCACTGCGAGCGCCGCCAACTCATAAAAACTCTCACTCTTTAAAAGAGAAGAGTATTTGCGGCGCTTGAGAACTTGGGCCTGGTCAGCTGCAGCCTCGGCTTGTGAGCGCGTTGTCTGGATGTGGGACTGCGCGAAAGTGTCGACACACGTTGCGTCCCACACCAGAGCCCTACCCAGCTTTCATGGCACCAGAGTAGCCCCGTCGGGGCGCTAGCCATCGTCTCTGGCCATGCCCACCTAAGGATTGCAGGCACACAGGCGGTGGCAAGCGAGCGGCGGACCAGGTATATAATTTTTTATGAGGATAGTCCTTCTTACTAACCCCTGCCCGCCCTCACCTCTCCTGTAATCCCACTTCGTTGTTGGCCTACTTAATAATATTATTGTAGCTGTAGATATATACCTACTAGAAGATTACCTGTGCATGCCCAAGTACACAATTCAGAGTCAAATCTCTTATTTTATGAAAATTGCAATAAAAAAAGAGAAAATAAATATAAACTTATTTTTGACCATTATCATTAGGTATGAGGTATAACGTCAAGAGCCATGGTCGTGCACCCGTAGCATAGCGTAGTAAAAAGTTGCTGCACCATGACGAGCCAACGGGGAGGCCCAGTTAGGCGCCCGCCAATACATGCCTAATGGATGCGGATGAGGCGCTCTTGTCTCTCAATTTAACATCGTAACTACTTACCTGGAATCAGTTCTTAGGAACAAGCGAAGATCCACTAAATAAAGAAGCAGTCAACTTGAGAAATAAATAAATAATAAATAAATATTAGGGGACAATCTTACACAAATCGACCTAGTCCCAAACTAAGCAAAGCTTGTACTATGGGTACTAGACGACGATAAACATACTTATATACATAAATAAATACTTAAATACTTACATAGAAAACATCCATAACTCAGGAACAAATATTCGTGCTCATCACTCGGTTGAAACGGTTGGATATAGAAACCACTACGAAAATTGATCCATGTCGATCAACCATAAAAATTTAAGTATATTAGTGCAGTCTATTTTCATCAGTTAAGTAAGTATGTACGTACCTACCTATACATACACAAAATGTATTTTAAATTCTAGAACCTACTACGGACCTAATTATAAGAGTAATAGAAATGTTACTAAAGCTAAAAAAGCTACCGCGCATGTAGATTAAAGCCACATGTTTATTTTCCCAGCTTCAAAACAAGAATAACGTGTTGGCAGGCAACAATTTGGCGACATCGGTCGCGGAATGGAAGTCACACAATAACACTTCTATTCCTATTACGTACCTATTATGGCAAGGCGGAGATGTGCACTGGATGGCGCCCATACGCTCAGGGAGCCCTCGGGTCTCTAACCAGCATAGTCAGCAAAACAAAACCGAAAACACGTTGACCTAACCTTAACCCTTTATTGAGTTTAAGCGAGTAAGCCTGTCTTTACTGCGTTCCACACACCTGCTTATTTATTTGTCTTTTTATCTATCTATCTATCTAATACCTTTAAACGAGCAATTCTTGTATATATATATGTATATATATATATATATATATATATATATATATATATATATATATATATAATCAGGATCTCGGAAACGGCTCCAACGATTTCGATGAAATTTGGTATGTGGGGGTTTTCGGGGATGAAAAACTGATCTAGCTATGTTTCATTTTCAGAAAATCGCTTTTACTCGTGTTTTCCGGCTATTTTTGTTTGCATTAGAATATAAAGCTAAATTTCGCCGACTTCGAGCAGATCATAATGGCACATTAGAAATCGGCTGGTCGCGGATCCAGCCGACCCCGGTTCAATTCCACGTTTTTTTCCAACATTTTTAGTTTTTTTTTAAGTTTATTTTTCATGAGAAAACGTCAAGTTTCTTCTTTTGTGAGAAAAAGTTACTTTTTTGTGAGAAAAAGTTACTTTTTTGTTAGAAAAAGTATTATAGGGAACGTGCAATAACTATAGGCGGCAGCACTAATGCGACAGAAGAGACACTATGCGGACAGTAAAACAAACTTATCAAGGTAAAACATTCAAATTGATGGCACCCTTATGGCACCAGTTGGCAGCACCGTCTATGTGCACGTTCCCTATTGGGAGCACAGAACAGGAAAAGCCGGTTGTCTGTAAAGTCGGTTTACGGACGATAGTTTAACGTGACTTAACCCCCCCCCCTCCGGTGTTTTTGTCAAATATCTTGAAAACGGTGCATCCTACGGCAAAATCAATGAAATTTTCATCCCCCCTTTAATGCCCCCGCGCTCCCTCCCCCGCATCCCCTCCCCCTCTCACCCCCCCCCCCACCCCTCCGGTGTTTTGATCTCGGAAACGGCTCCAACGATTTCGATGAAATTTGGTATTTGGGGGTTTTCGGGGATGAAAAATTGATCTAGCTTGGTCTTATCTCTGGAAAAACGCTTGGTACCGAGTTTCTGCCCGAGCAGAGCTCGGTCGCCCAGGTACTATTATAAAACCTGCAAAAATCCTGGATTAAGAAGTACCAAGAACATTATTTTGGCACCGACAAGCCTGAAGTCACTTGCAAGCATGCAGAAATTATTAATTTTAATTTAATGTGTCTGTAAGAAAGCGTTAGAATCGCTTACTTATTATTAAAATTTGATATGAGGTAACTGTATTCATTAGAGTGTCTTTAGCTATAATTACTGTAATTGGATACTTCGTTTTGTTTATTGAAAAACATTTTTGATACCTAACTAACTAGGTACTTACCGACATTATCAATTTAGTTATGTATCGTTATCTAATACCTTTAAACGAGCAATTCTTGTATATATATATGTATATATATATATATATATATATAATCAGGATCTCGGAAACGGCTCCAACGATTTCGATGAAATTTGGTATGTGGGGGTTTTCGGGGATGAAAAACTGATCTAGCTATGTTTCATTTTCAGAAAATCGCTTTTACTCGTGTTTTCCGGCTATTTTTGTTTGCATTAGAATATAAAGCTAAATTTCGCCGACTTCGAGCAGATCATAATGGCACATTAGAAATCGGCTGGTCGCGGATCCAGCCGACCCCGGTTCAATTCCACGTTTTTTTCCAACATTTTTAGTTTTTTTTTAAGTTTATTTTTCATGAGAAAACGTCAAGTTTCTTCTTTTGTGAGAAAAAGTTACTTTTTTGTGAGAAAAAGTTACTTTTTTGTTAGAAAAAGTATTATAGGGAACGTGCAATAACTATAGGCGGCAGCACTAATGCGACAGAAGAGACACTATGCGGACAGTAAAACAAACTTATCAAGGTAAAACATTCAAATTGATGGCACCCTTATGGCACCAGTTGGCAGCACCGTCTATGTGCACGTTCCCTATTGGGAGCACAGAACAGGAAAAGCCGGTTGTCTGTAAAGTCGGTTTACGGACGATAGTTTAACGTGACTTAACCCCCCCCCCCTCCGGTGTTTTTGTCAAATATCTTGAAAACGGTGCATCCTACGGCAAAATCAATGAAATTTTCATCCCCCCTTTAATGCCCCCGCGCTCCCTCCCCCGCATCCCCTCCCCCTCTCACCCCCCCCCCCACCCCTCCGGTGTTTTGATCTCGGAAACGGCTCCAACGATTTCGATGAAATTTGGTATTTGGGGGTTTTCGGGGATGAAAAATTGATCTAGCTTGGTCTTATCTCTGGAAAAACGCTTGGTACCGAGTTTCTGCCCGAGCAGAGCTCGGTCGCCCAGGTACTATTATAAAACCTGCAAAAATCCTGGATTAAGAAGTACCAAGAACATTATTTTGGCACCGACAAGCCTGAAGTCACTTGCAAGCATGCAGAAATTATTAATTTTAATTTAATGTGTCTGTAAGAAAGCGTTAGAATCGCTTACTTATTATTAAAATTTGATATGAGGTAACTGTATTCATTAGAGTGTCTTTAGCTATAATTACTGTAATTGGATACTTCGTTTTGTTTATTGAAAAACATTTTTGATACCTAACTAACTAGGTACTTACCGACATTATCAATTTAGTTATGTATCGTTATATATAATTCATTAATATCTACCTAATCTAATATATAAAAATCTCGTGTCACGGGTGTTTGTTATCGAACTCCTCCGAAACGGCTTGACCGATTTTTATGAAACTTTTTTCTCTAAGTATATTCGGTAGGTCTGAGAATAGGTCGTTGGCTATTTTTCTTCGCAGACGGAGTCGCGGGCAACAGCTAGTATTCTATAATTTGATGACATTTCACCGAAAGAACACTTTAATTCTCTTTGGTTAAATATTTTTTTGTATTTTTTTTATATTTTTATCATTGAGGAATAATGTTATACAACCATTTTCTGTAGTCGGACTTAAAAATAAACAGCTAATAGCGGAGATATTCCAAAAAAACTGATGTCTTTCATTTGATCTTCAAATAACATCATCAAAGGTTCAAAGGCATTCTTCTTTTACCTTTGCTCTCACGCTTCACTTAAAAAAATGTCAATGTCTGTCAAAATGTCATTTAAATTTAACTGATGTCAATAGGATAGGAAACAAAACAAAAAGTCTATTTTCATTTTTGAAATTAAAAAATGGACTATAGAAAGTGTTTTATTTGTTCAAATGACTCCATGAATATACCTAGCCCCGGCAAAATATTCGCCCGTGTTAGGGAAGATCTACGTGAGAACTGGTGTCGTCTTGCAAATGTCGAATATTTTAGGATATCTCTCTTGTACTGCTGCGAAGATCATATTGATGTATGTAAATGGTCCTATTTCGCATTTTCAGCCTTGACAAATTTTTCACCGGAGTTTCCACTGGTAAGCATTTTTTCAAAAATTATCGTGGAAAATAGACTTTCAGAACCAGAAGGTTAGAAACTTATTGACGACATGACGACGTACGAATGACAGATAAGTAACAGTATTTTTTCTCTAAGCAGATGGGCAAAGGAAATCAAGAGTTTCGAGCTACTGGATGACGTATATCCGGTCAACCATATCCGGTATTTAACAAATTAAATTTAAAAAAAAATACGCGACAAAATTTTAAAATATCAAATTAGTTTCTTAAATTGGCCTAATCTGTAAGAAAAAAATAAAAAAAAACACATTTTTTTTTCTAACCAAAGGCAATTAGTAGGTAAGTAGCTATAATAGTATAGCCGCGGAATGAAAAGTTTTAACACTTTGATTTTGTTTTTTAAAGTAGTGTCTAATAGGACAGAGCACTCGAAAACACCAGAAAGTTTCTAAGTGCGGCTATATGAATAAAATTAAATCGAATTACGTTAGATATTTAACTTGGGCACAATACCTTCCTACAGTATAAGGTTCTGCCTGTTGCTTAGGGCTTGTATTTTGTAGCAAGCGATATCCCTGAAGGTACCTAATGTATCTACATGCGTGAAGTAACAGTTGTTCCGAGCGGCGCCAACCACGACCGGCGGCGCGAGACTTGCCATGTATGCCACTGGTGGTGCCAACTGCGCTTGATCATAACAATCAGAGTCAAAATCCAGCGATTTAAGGAAACGTACCAATGCTCGACACCGCAAAGCCCAGTAGATGACACCCATCTATCACCTCTCTTACTATGATATTAAGATTGAAGGTGCCATGTATTGGGTCAGTGTCGAGCACAGGGTCGTTTACCTTAATTAATGGTGTAATCAATATTTTGAGTCAAAATGTTTAAGTATTTGCCACACTGGATGCGTTCTGCGTTCTGCGTTCTGCATTATGTATGAACAACATTTTCGGTCTCTATATACCTATTTCGTATAAGTAGATATGCGATCTGACCGTGCGGTCCGCGTGGTCAGATCTCATGCACGCGCAATAGAGACCGACAATGTTGTTCATACTAATGCGGGCTGCGTTCAATTTGACCTGACCGCGACCGCAGAACGCATCCAGTGCGACAAATCCTTTAACCACGGAATACTTACAGAGAGTTAGTCTGTCGCAACTCATTATTTTTAAAAATTCAAATCAAAAAAGTTTCTTTGGTAAAAACTTTTTTAGGCGAGCAATTTCAACTTGGCACAAGGTTTACTTTGTAAGTACCTAGTTGTTAAAAAGTATTCTTACTTTCCAGAAACAAAAGATTAAATTTATGTAAGTAATAATGCCACCGTGCACATTCATCACTGTATGCACAGTCAAGGTCATAAATATAATACCAAGGCGTCAATAATATCTATACAACTCTATGTATACTTAACTAATCATAAAATTGGTATTTGTAGGTACAACTTGACGCGTAGGCTGTATGATATTTATGCTTTCAACTGTACTCAAGTTACAAGTATCTTGAACCAATTTATATTATGTATGAGCAGGTACGTATGCCGGTGCAGTAGTTGAAAACTTAGCAGCCGTGACGCCCCTCGACGTTACCTGATCGCGGTCTCCGCATCCAGTCATGTGCGACAGTTGTAAGGGCAGGTTTTATTTACCGTCCACTGCCGACTATAATGCTTGTCTTTACTGTTTTGGTACTAAAAATACTTCAAATAGTACATTATAAATTATACTTAATACTGCAGCTTTGTTATGGTTAATAAGAGACTAACATAATGAATGACCACTTGCTGAAAATATATCTTGTTTTTTTCGTGACTCTATCCATCAGGGGAAAATTTTGCTAGTTTCCAGCGTATTTTATCGTCTTTCGGTATTAAAATTCCAGAAAACGAAATCTTGATTTGTTGATTAAACTCATTTTAGTACAGCTCGCGCAAAAAGAGTTTGGCATTGACCTTCGGGTGGAGGGGATTACTGCGCATACGCCGCACCCCCGTTGACACCCAATGCGCAATAACGGTCAAAGCCAAACTCTTATCGCGCGAGCTGTAGGCATAATTGCATGGGACTGTCAAGCTCAAACTACTAATAATTAATAAATAAGTATCTCCCAAAGGTATCCCTTATTCATAAAACGTTGCGTTCTTGTTACTAATTAAATTATTTCAAAATGATATAAAAAGATGTCAAAACCGGCCAAGAGCGTGCCGGACACACCCAGGATAGGGTTCCGCAGCTGTTCCGTAACAATCCTTCCATATCTTATTAATTAGGTATTTCATACTAAATACAAAAAAAATGAAGTAAAGTTTTAAAAGTAATAAAAATGAAGTTGAAAAAATAATTACAAAAAGATACTTCATAGCTAACTTGTTTATTAATTAGGGTTCCGTAGCCAAATGGGAACAAAACGGACAGCAGGTCTGTCTGTCTGTCTGTCTGTCTGTCAAGTACCTACTTACTTATATTTTATGGGTCAGGCTGCTATTTACTCTGAAACTTCTGTTAATTTTAAGCATACTTAGCCGTATATAGTTTTTCTTGTCAATTTCATATAAGTATTTTTTTTTATTTCAAAATTTTCAAGCCAACATTTTAGCTTTTAGGGGGAAGCTCGATTTTAACAAAAAATTGCACAAGACCTATGTAACGATACCCCACACTATAGATTAGACGGGAAAAAAATCACCCCCACTTAACACGTATGTCTATGGGAGGTACTTTTTATGGGAGGTAATTTTTTCTACATTTTATCTTTTATCACTTTGTTGGGGTGGGTAATTGCTACATTATATCGATGTAGATAGAATTACAGCTTTCTAGCACTAATAGGCTTTACTTTAAGCTAAGCCGCGGACGGACGGAGGGACATAGAGATTCCGTTTTTACCATTTTGGCTCCGGAACCCTAAAAATGGGTAAACCCAGCAATTATCTTATTGTCATACTAACTCCGAGCAGGTTACATCTCATATGTCTTCAACGGAACCTTAGAAAATTATCATTTCCGAGCACAATAAGTAGAATTACGTTTTTCTCCAGCTTCAGGAAAATTTACAGGCCCCTATCTTGCTTAATGGTCAGCAATTTGGTTTCAAACAACGGTTTAGTAAAAGTGTATCAATTATGGCAGTCCAATCATGTCGATTTACCTGCTCTCGATAGCGGTAACGTAACGAATATTCGGAAACAATGCTGCTTCTAATGGTTTAATACATGTAAATGAATCGCGATTCGCAGCGCAAGAAAGCGAAATCAGCCTGCGATGGTTGCAGCGATTTTGATGTTTTTTTTCCGCTTTCTAAATACAGCCCGGTGCTATACCTCTATATGACTTAGACCAACGGCACGCGGTGCGGCTTTGTGAACATCCCCGCTTACCTATTACTGACAGAGAATTCGTAAGTAAATATCATTTCTAACCCATGCATCGGGTGCCCGTCTAGTTCCAGTAGGCTGACTTAATACTTCTGGGCGCCTAACGGGTTAAAGAATTTATCTTAAAACGTAGGTACCTCTGACAGTCAGCTTTACATACTTAAGTAGATGTTGTTTCGCTGTTATGGTGTTTCGCAACGTGTCTATTGGCTATTTTGACCGCGCAGATGTGTTTAAAATAGATATAATTACGATTTATGCTGATTGCAAACTTTTGTTGGTACTCATAGTAATAAATACTTGAAGCAATTTATTTGGTTTTCATTTCGACCCGATGTCCGGTCCGGCCATGGCGTAGCGTATCACGCGAACTCTATTACGTTCATGTTCAAAATTACTGCTGATCCCGTGACCTCTCCTACATCAGTGTCCATTCTCACGCCATCTTTGTTAATGTTCCAATTTTGACCAATAATTCACACTCATGTCAGTGAAATGCATCAAGATGTGTAAGTACCTAGAAAAAAAAATCGTGCGTAATTACTTTTGCATGTGCGATGTGTATCTGAAAGTTTTCACCAGAGTGTGAAAAATTGCTTGACGTACTTACAGCATTTACTAGATGTACAGAACACATTTAATTAGATAACAATTGTGACAGATATCAATTGAGTAGATAGGCTGTCCTTGTTTTTACTAGACCGTAGCAGAAAAACTGTCTACATTATACGTTAGTACATGTATAGGTACTTGTTCGCGGTTGCAGTCGAAAGGAAATATTTTGAACGATTTGGGCATTTTTATTTTTGCTTGTACCTTATGACTTTTTTTTTAAATTCGGAAAGTTTTATGTGATTTCTGCTCAGAATCACGAGCTCTTTCGATCCTACTAGGAGAAAAAAGTATCCCAAAACTTTCATACAATTTTCGATTCCTCCATTCCGTTACGGTCATATCATATATAAAGTCTATGAAAAATGGTAACGGAACGGGAAAAAAAACTTTGGACACTTTTTTTCTCCTAGTAGGATCGAAAGAGCTCGTGATTCTGAGCAAAAATCACATAAAACATTACGAATTAAAAAAAAAGTCAAAAGTTATACAAGAAAAAATAAAAATGCCCATTTATTCATACATGTACAGCTAAATCACATGAGAAGATGGTAACTGTGCACACTGCATCGAAAAATGTATCAATATTGGTTGTATCTATGTATATGTTTTAATTACTTAAATAGGTAATCGATTATTATGGATATGTACCTAACACGAGACAATAAGGGTTTCTGTGACAGGCTAATTAATTATTGCATAATAATATCAAGTATAGACAACCAAGAAATTACTTTACCACCCTATTTTTAAAGGCTATTTTGCCTTACATTACAAGTAATTGTGACAATCAACCTTATTGTTTTTATTCGGATGTAGGAACTGTCATAAAAATGGTAAAGCAAGTTTATTTCATTCACCTTTATACCTACGTACCAGTGCCGTCCTAACTCTACTCACATCGGGTTGCTTTTTTTTTGTGACGTCGGTAACATAATGACATGTAATGATAAGTAAAGTACGGCAAAGTTTGTACACACTAAGGGCGTTTGTGCACTACAATGAATTTTACTGTCCGGAAATCTGAGTTTTCATGGTCCGTTTTTTTCATGCCTTAAATGTATAGGACTGCCGGGCAGTAAAATTCATTGTAGCGCACAAGCGCCCTATACATTTAATGGCGTGCCATATCGGACCGGTAAAAACTCGGACTGCCGGACAGCAAAATTCATTGTAGTGCACAAGCGCCCTATCCGTGAGGTGTTGCATCCGAAGATATAATCTAACGCACGCTTCTCTTACTTTCCGGACTAATGAAGATTTTATTGCAAGTCACATTACAGGTTATAGATTTAACTATAAAATAAGGTATAAAAACAGGGACTAAGTATAAAATTAACATAACTAAAACTAACTTAAAATAGCTAAACAGAAATTAAAAACTAAAAATTATTATCTAAATTTGGACCCTTAGGTAGGGTGCCCATCACGCAGGCAGCATTCCCACGTTGAATTGCTATAGCAAGTCTTTGTGCGAGAAAGCTGCCTGCGCGAGGGTCACCTGTTGCCTCTCTCAGGCGCTTGCTTAGAGCTCCGTAGAGCCCTCGTGCGCCCTTGCCCCACGATCCGAGTGTCTCGATACCGAATGCGACGAACTCGTACTGGGCGCCGAGACACTCGTATTTAATGGCCTTGAGCCGTTCTCGGGTGTCGGCCGCTGCACCGGCACGTCTGCTCGTTGTGGGGAGGTAGGACGCTGCCAAGGTATCGGCGCAAGTGGCGTCCCACACCAGTGCACGGCCCATCCTCCATGGAATTAAAGACATCCCGTCAGGGCGCTTGCCATCACTCCGCACGATCTGGGGCTCCAGAGCAGCAGGAACGTTGGCACTGACGAGGCAATCTTACTTTCCGGATTTACTAACGAAAATGTTCACGTCAGCTATTGGTACCTATAATTACCTCTCGGCATCTTTAGAAGCAGTGGTGGCCCAGTGGTTTGACCTATGGCCTCTCAAGCAGAGAGTCGTGGGTTCAAATCCCGGCTCGCACCTCTGGGTTTTTCGGAATTTATGTGCGAAATTAATTTGAAATTTACCATGAGCTTTACGATGAAGGAAAAGATCGTGAGGAAACCTGCATACACCTGCGAAAAAATTCAATGGTATGTGTGAAGTTCGCATTCCGCACTGGGCCCGCGTGGGAACTACGGCCCAACCCCTCTCATTCTGAGAGGAGGCCTGTGCCATGCAGTGGGACGTATATACGCTGGGATGATGATGATGATCTTAAGACTAGTTTTAGTGTATGTTGTTCCAGCTCCTGCGCCCGTGCCTTCGCAGCGCTCCGGTATGCGGCTGAGGCGGTAGCGGCAGCATGGCCGCCGTGGCACTGCCCCTGGCGCTGCTGGCACTGGCCGTGCCCTCGACATGCGCTCAGGGTAAACATAGTTTACAGAACCAAGTAGTATAGTTATTGTAAACGAATGCGCTGCACAGAGCATCCAATAGGCATTGACCCTGACGCTTCTGGCACTGGTCGGGATCTCATTTGTAATCCATAATATCGTTTGTCCTAAACACAAATGCCATACCACTTTTGCCATAAACACTTTTGACATATCATACTTTGGCCATAATGATCTTATGTCCAAATGATCGTAAGCCATAATATCACATGTCCTAATACTCTAAATCCCTAATATATTTTGTACCAGTATGTAAGAAATAAAAGTTACGAGTCATAATATTAAAATCCATAATATTAAATGCCATAACAGAGCACTTCTTGGCAAACAGCGGCTTACGAGCCAGAAAAGTAGATTAGGTTAGAACTGCGCCCCGTACAAAAGCGAACCGCAGCCAGAAAACTAGGTTAGGTTAGAACTGAGACCCAACAGTAACGAACCAGTGTCAGAAAAGTAGGTTAGGTTAGGTTAGAACTACAACCACACCAGAAATGAACCGCTGCTAGAAAAGTGGGTCTCCCTCGCGATCCCTAACATCGTTTGTCCTAAAATCACTTGCCCGAACTGTTTTGTCCTAATGGGAATTAGCCCTAACGATCAATTGCCATGACAATCATTTTCCATAATGTAATTGATTGCCCTATAACTCATTTACCCGAATCATTTGCATATTCCTCGAAATCCCTAATAACGTTTCACCATGTCATTTATCCTAAGTGTTGTGGTCCTAATGGGTATTAGCATTAGCCTTTGAACCTAATCATACCGAGTCGCTTCCGCCCTGATAGGTCTTGCTCGCTCGCTGACTCCAATGATAGCGATTGAAGCCAGCGAGCGAGCGAAGGGAGCGAACAAGACCTGTCGGAGCGGAAGCGACTCGGTATGGTTAGGTTCCTTTGGTGTTAGTTTTTTTTTATGACCACCCGGAAAATCTAATTTGTTTTTAACGATCATTAAGCTTACTGATAATTATGATACATGACTATTATGGCACATAACGTTAGGATGAATAATCAATATGGCAAGTGACGTTAGGAAATAAAACATTATGGGGAAAAAAATCATCCATACGATGTTAGGAAAACTAAAGATAGGGCATATGAGTGTTAGGACAAATGATCATTATAACATTAAACGTTAGGGAATGCAAAAATAGGTTAAAAAATGTTAGGGATTCAGATATAGATCCTAGAAAAGTAGGTTAGGTTAGAATTGCGACCCCTACAAAAACGAATAGCAGTCAGAAAAGTATTTTGCATAAAAAGTGACCCATTTTTATTATTATTATTATTTAAATGTATTATGATGGTGGGGCAAAAGTGAATGGGAATAACTATAATTGAATTATTGTTTATTTTTATCAAATGATAAACATTCATGTTTTCCTTAGAAACGGTCCAAGTCCTCTCATTCTGAGAGGAGGCCTGTGCCCTGCAGTGGGACGTATATAGGCTGAGATGATTATGATGATGAGTATAAAATTATTATGACAAATTATGCATAATATTACGACATGTGACTATTAGGACATAATGATTATTAGTACTTACGAAAATAGTACAGATAAGCATTAAGATATTCAATATTATGATAAACAATATTATGGCATTTACATTATGGCAAACGTTATTATGGCAAAAGATCATTACGACCAAAGTTATTATTGATTTTGAAATTAGGACAAAAGATATTATGGATTCCAATATAGACCCCACTGGTCGCACTCTCGACGACACGACGTACGCTCAGGGTAAACATTCGGAATAAAAATACTTATGCCGATTAGGTACAACAGTAGTCAAAGTAAATTATTCCTTTCTGTTGTTGGTTGTCTCCAGCCTGTTGATTTCCGTCTACTGGGCACAAGCATCCCTCTTATTATGTGACTGGGTGAAACACAAGACAAATTGGGTGGGACAAGATAAATTTCACATTATAAAGTCCCAAAAAAAAATTTTTGTTTGGGACATTATATTTGAAATTTAATAAGTATTACCTTTCTGGTGAAGGAAAACACACACACACACACACGCACACAGCAAATCAATGGTGTGTGTAAAGTTCCCAATCCGCAGTTGGGCCTCATCATCCCCTTACGTAGATATCCTATGAAAAAAAAATAGATCATTGTAAATAATAAATTGTGTAAAGTTATTATAATTAACTATCGTGTTAAATTTTAACGGCCAGTTATTAAATTGTCAAGCCAAAACAGAGCATGTAATCAAAGTGTCCGTTACACTGTGTTCGATTAATCGATATTATTACTTCGCGTGCTGAAGTAGGTACTTCACAAAGGCGCTTTAAGCACAATATGTTGGTGAGTGAGTGCACGGTCAAAACGTGGGGCTAAATTCAGGAACGGCCCAATATGGTTTGCGAGCGGTAATTCGATCGTTTGCGAGAGAATAGGGATGAACTGCTTTCAGGAACGCCAAAAATCACTGGTTTCCGAGAGGTTTGGGCTGAGCTTGCGATGAGCCTTATTTTCCTAGATCTAGGAAACCAGTGACTTTTTGCGTTCCTGGATAGCAGTTCATCTACAGGTAGCAAGAAA
The DNA here is from genome assembly GCA_947563465.1 of Archips xylosteana. Lineage (NCBI taxonomy): Eukaryota > Metazoa > Arthropoda > Insecta > Lepidoptera > Tortricidae > Archips > Archips xylosteana. The sequence continues at coordinate 27,183,404 of OX387343.1, read as the reverse complement.
GCTAGTCTTAAAAATAATTTTGTTTAAACTTATTGGCCTTTAAAGGCCGGCAACAGATTAGAGACACTCTTTGAGTTGATGATATTTATGGGCGGTGGTGATCATTTCCCATCAGATACCCACCCGCTTGCTCGTATACCTCCCTCTCATAATAAATAAAATAAATAAATAAATATTAGGGGACAATCTTTACACAAACCAACCTAGTCCCAAACTAAGCAAAGCTTGTACTATGGGTACTAGAATAAAAAAAATTGTGCTTATCCAAGATTATGAGATTTATGAGTGTGACTTATTCTCAAAATACCGCTACTTAACCACAAAGAAAACCAAAAATATTTGAAATCACGCATTGTCAAGCACTAATCCCCGTTTAACTCACTTTTGCTACATGGAAGGCAAAGGGTAATTATTTAAATGGGGTTTTCTGTCCTGCTTGGTTCGTTCATACATTCCAGAAGGAAAAAGCCAATGAACAATAATTGTTCGTACAATTATGGTGCTGGGTCAACAACCTGTATTGCATGGCACGATGTGCACTGCAGCCTGTAGTGGTTCATTAATGACCTGGGCGGTGGGCAGTGCAGAATAGCTTGAACAACACGCCATGTCATTTGCATAGAGCACCGGCATACTGCAATAGGTCTGCTACACATCACACGTGTGATTAATGTGTTAATTTTTATTCTTTTTAAAATCGTTATATTTTTAATTTTAATATTACGAAAACAATTTGCCAAACCCGTCGTCTCGTAGTTTGAAGGACAACCCTTTAGAATTTTACCTATGAGGTTGGACGTGCTGTGGACTGATGATAGGAAAGCTGGCAGTGCAACACTAGATATTTTGCGGATCCCGCCATATCTGATAGGAAGGGATGCCTGGGTCCAAGAATGCTCGCTGAGTTGTATATTAACAATGGATTCTAAAGAATTTTTTTAATGAGAGAATCAATAGGAGTTAATAACTTTTGATGTATAATTAGGTCTTAATCTCCTACCTTTTTTAGCCCACTCAGCAAAGCCTTGTGTTCTAATAACGATACCTACTAGACTTTAAGAAGCCCTATTACATAACAATTATTTTGTATAAAATATTAATTCGATACAGTAGCCAATACCATAGCAATAAACTTTTGGTTCAGCACTAGAAATAGCGCTTTGTTATTTTGTTTATGAGATTATAATTCGCGTATTAAGGTAACACGAGCATGTATAAAAAAAAATTATTACAACTTGTACCTACCTCATGGGAACTCTACGATAGAGCCAGTTTCGCACTGGTAACAGGGAATTATAATGAGTCAACATTCACGATCATGAAGCACAAAATTCCTAATTTAGTACCGAAATGTATGAGACGTACAAGGTCCCTGAATTGGTGTTATATACTTAATTTATATTATATTATAATACTTAATTTAAATTGAATCTACGATCAGCAAAGGTGTAAAAATAGGGAAGTTGCGGTGTATTGTACTAAGTACTTAATGCTGCCAGAAGTAAGAACACTCCGGTTACCGTAGCCGCTCCCTCTGTTGCGTTGCCCATTGTTGTGGACACCGGCAGGGTCGCCACTTCCTTCCATTTAAATTGGTACTTTCGGTTAACACTAAACGCAATAACACCAAATAACTGACCACAGCCATGCAAAGTATTGACAGTCAACGGATTTGTAATAGGTAAAGTATTGGTTAACACCCGGAATGTGTAGCAACTATACTATTTAAGTAGTTCCAGCTCATGCCTGTAATGTGATAACTCTATGCAATAAATGATTTAGACATTATATAAACACACCTTAATTTAGATAGTTATACAATTAACTATATACAACTATCCTAGACCAAATGTTGGTACATTAAGAAAATGCAACTACTTATGTACTTAAGTTAGTGTAGCCTAACCTAACCTTAGTATACCTAATTTGGTGCGTATTTACATATCTGATGAATTTTGAATAGAAATAGCTAAACATACGGCATGCCCGTGCACATCTCCCACAGAGTCTCCTTGGATACTTACCTGTAATTTAATTTCAATAAATTTATCATAATAATTTCAGAAAATTTGGGATTAATGAACCATGGCGCCGATGGGTGCTAAGTACTTATATTATAGTCTTTATTTGCGTCCGAAACAAGTAACGTAACAGACACGACGCTAAACACTGCACCCTACGCTAAATATGATAATGATAAAACACGGCAAGGAATTACCATCGTTAAACTCCAGAGCAATAAATAGATATATTAACAAAGCGCGTTTAGAAAGGGATTGAGCTCATATGACATTTTTGAACTAATGCATGATATGACATTTTCAGTGGTAGAGTGTGCAGAGAAATGAAATTGTTATTTTAGTAATGAATTTCTAAAGCAAGGAAAAAACATCAAATTCTAAGTATTTCCGGACGATTGACCCTAAGGTCTAAACAAATCATCATCCATCATCCTAGCCTATATACACGTCCCACTACAGAGCACAAGTCTCCTCTCAGTTTGAATAAGTTTGGGCCGTCGTTCCCACGTGTGCCCAATGCGGATTGGGAACTATGAGACTTGAGCCCACTTGCGAGACCAAAGGTCGAACCACTTCGCTGCCACGACCTATGCAAATGCTTTGGAAATATCACGGTTTCGGATTAAACGGAACCTATCGACTATATTTATTGACGCAATCGTATCTAATTTTGCGGATATTAAAATTGTCTTTGATAAGATCGAATTAATTATTTATTGGAAAATCGGACACACTCTCTCCGTATCTGAAGATGCTACGGTTCAAGACAATTTATACGGATAGTGTAATTGAAGACAGCCTGGCTGTATAGCGAAGTCACGCCTCATTGTTGACACTAATTGCTCTTCGAGTATATAGAGCGGAAACATTTTGTAATACGGGGTAATAATAATTAACGCTTTGTCTTTATTTAAATTACTGTTCTTCGAATCTACTTTTAGATACTTATGGATACTTTTTATGCTGGAGAGTACCACGCCACGCCCCGTCTGCCACTTCAATTTACGGATTCACCATTTGTTGACGCCAATTTGTCTAGGTCGAATTGGAATAAGTCATGCATGAGATATACCAAAAAAATAGGAGATCAAGACAAAAACAGTAGATGTGCTTAAGCTTAACTTACATTCAAACAAAACTGTTATTTTCTTCTGGTAATTGATTGTTTACCTATTACATATTTTTTCTCAAGTCTAAACAGAGTTTACAATTTAAATACATAGACATACATCACGCCTGTATTCCACAGGGTAGGCAGAGCACACGAAACACTACATTTAAGTTTCGAGGCTACTTTCAGCAATTTCATGTTTACAATTTATAAACTTGAACAAAAAAAAATCAATTACGAGTAGGTAAGTACTTACAAAACTTGTTTTTTGTTTAGGATAGGTTATACTAGTGTGTCGCAAATTCGTTCGTTATATCAATACTTACTACTTGTAAGTAAATTGTAGAGACGATTATCTTCATAAAATCCAATGAAAATGTAATTTTCTCTTAACATAACTCTTCTTCTGACGCAGTTGGGTTTTAGCCCAATAGATTTTTGTTAAATATCAGTAAAACAGTAGACGTCGGTCAAGAACGGTAGATTTCCTGTAAAAACAGAAGTCCTGGCAACACAGGTTGACGCGGTCTAGTAGATTACTAACCGGGAATTATTATGTTCGATCCATAATTAATTAGCTAGAAGTTATGTAGTTACTTACATAAACATTACAATACACGTTGTAGTTATCATTGTAGTAGGTACTGTTTATTAACTTTAACATATTGAATGATGATGCTAAAACGTCGAAGTGATTTAAAAACAAGATATTATATTTACTCTCTTGAACCTATAGACGCGTTGGAATATACATGATGGGATCTACAAGCTTGTTGATTTGCATGATGCCTCAAAAATGGACTTGGGTTCAGTGCGCAGGAAGCGAGGTGAGGAGCGGCTGTCGCCGGAAGCACGCATGGCGGCCCCCGACCCGCGCCCGGCCAGCACTTGCCACTTCTTACTTCACACTTAATAATACGCTTATTCATATTTCGATTCATTCGACGTTTTGATTCGATAGTATGTATTATGTTATGGACCAAGTGATTAATGCGGGCATTATTAATAATGTCTAGATCTATCGGGCAAAGTGATTAATTACTATCTAAACTTCATTATTTATCATATTGCCCGATCATTATATTGCTACGTGACAAATGGGCAATCTGATACTAAGCTAAGTTTGACGAGGTGCGAGCGACCGAAGCGATTCGGAATGGTTAGGTTCAAAGGCTTATACGGGAGCGAGCGGAGCGAAGAGTCAAGGAACGTCAAGGACAAATAAAAAAAACCTAAATAATTATTTCCAGTCTCGTTTTTTTTATTAGTCTTTCAAAAAAGTTGTCGATATCGTGAAGCTTTCAGAAACCTATCTTCTTTGTCTTGCTAAGTATTAATTTTCCAATATTCTGCAATTAAACCTTCTCTTCTCCTTCCTACTTAAATTATTTACTTGTGTCTATGTGATTAATTATATAGAGTTGGTTTCTATTTGCGCGGTTTTATTAGTCTACTTATTTATGTAATTTATGAATATCGAAAGCAGCGCCGACACTCCTTGCGTTACGATGCTTACTTTTAGAAATACAAATACGTAAGTAACGTGCATGCCAATATGTTCTTGTCGTTCTTAAAATGAAAGTTACTATAATTATGCTATATTGTTTAATGCTGATAAATTAGATCGGAAATGACTATGTCTTTTAATGTATTATTTTCTATAAGAACTTAATGGAAAGGCAGTTGATAAGGTACTTCCTATTTTTTCACTTCTATCTATCTTGCTATAAACAAGATTTATTGAATCACACATTACTTTGCGGAGGGCCATATTAATGAACTGTACGCTTAGTATAAGTTTTCCTTCACTTCAATACTTCTCGATCGCGTTTACGTAAAAAATTCAATTACTGGGGAAACATGGACAGCGCCTCCGCGGCCGCGCGTCCATGTTTCCATAGAATTGAATTTTTTACGTAAACGCGATCGAGAAGTATTGAAGTGAAGGAAAACTTATACTAAGCGTACAGTATGCTTAGTATAAGTTTTACTTCACCAAAATACTTCTCGATCGCGTTTACGTAAAAAGCTCAATTCTACGGAAACATGGACGCGCGGCCGTGGAGGCGCTGTCCATGTTTCCCTAGTAATTGATTTTTTTACGTAAACGCGATCGAGAAGTATTTTGGTGAAGTAAAACTTATACTAAGCGTACAGTACGCTTAGTATAAGTTTTACTTCACCAAAATACTTCTCGATCGCGTTTTCGTAAAAAAATCAATTACTAGGGAAACATGGACAGCGCCTCCGCGCGCACGCCACGCCACGCCATGTCCATGTTTCCATAGAATTTAAATTTTTACGTAAACGCGATCGAGAAGTATTTTGGTGAAGTAAAACTTATACTAAGCGTACTGAAACAATTAAGTACTTACCTTATGATATTTAGCTATGTTTATGCAAGAAATGGGTGTTCATGCAGTTTCTCCACCTCCACACTGTACGAACACAAATCACACAAACCCAACTATCACCACTACCACACTAACTGACCCGTTTCGAACTCAACTAAAGCTCATCGTCAGAGCAACACAACCGTACACAAAGTGAGCAAAGTAATTCAGTTCATAAACAAGATTGCGATCTAACGACAGATTAATTACTTAAATAAATATATAACTAATGAAATGAATGACGTTTTATATATAAAATGACGATTATTGGTTATATACAACTTAAAACGATTCTTATTACATTGTTAGTCCCCGACTTTGCCCCGGTAAACTTCCCGTCACGACACTGGCTCAATTTGCAGAAAGTCAAACTTTCACTGACCTACGTCCATCTCCAAGATAAGTGTCAGTTACATTACATTACAATATAAACTTGCTGCATGATAAAATACTGTAATAATTTCGGTCATTACTGGCTTCGAAATCATATTTTGTATTAGATATCGAACTTGCTTGCTTAGTTTAGACTCCCGTGTACCTATAAGTGAGGACTGATCCGTTTTAAGACTAATTAAAAGGTTATCATCCTGCGTCTGACGAATTCCGACTGAGTCGTGGGAAGGGAATTTGCAATATAATCCATACTTACACTTATATATATATATATATATATATATATATATATATAATATTATAAATGCTAAAGTGTGTCTGTCTGTCTGTTACCTCTTCACGCTTAAACCGCTGAACCGATTTTGATAAAATTTGGTATACAGATGGTTTGAGTTTAGGAAAAGGACATAGGGTGGCTTTTATCCCAGAAATCACCCTTCGAGGGGGTGGAAAGGGGGATGAAAGTTCGTATAGGGAACTAATAACCGTTGAACCGATTCAAATGAAACTTAGTATGCAGATGGTTTGAGTCCGGGAAAAGTGCATAGGGCTATTTTTAACCCAGAAATCACCCTACAAGGGATGAAATTCGTGTAGGGAATCAATAACCGCTGAACCGATTTAAATTAAATTTGGTATACAGATAGTTTGAGTCCGAGGAAAGGAAATAGCATGGTTATTTTCCCAGAAATCACCATTCAAGGGGGTGAAAAGCGGGGTGAAAGTTTGTATGTGGAATCAATATCCGCAGAACCGATGTAAAGAATATTTGGTATGCAGATAGTTTGAGTCCAGGACAAAGGGTTGTTTTTATACCAGAAATCACCCTTTAATGGGGTGAAAAGGGGGATGAAAGTTCATCTGGGAAATCAATAACCGCTGAACCGATTTAAATGAAATTTGGTATACAGATAGTTTGATCTCGAGGGAAGGAAATAGGATGGTTCTTCACCCCCTCGATAAATACGAAAAGCCTTTCATTCCCCTTTTCACCCATCTCAGGGGGTGAAAAGGGGGATGAAAGTTCGTATGGGGAATTAATAACCGTTGAACTGATGCTTTGGGCTTAAAACAACTAAATTTCATAATACCTTATTCACTAATACCCCTAATTTTCAAATTACCATGGGCTCATAATACCTAAAAATACCTTTAATTTAAAATTTTAAGATGAGACAATTTGAAATTTTAGGTATTTTTAGGTATTATGAGCCCATGGTAATTTGAAAATTAGGGGTATTAGTGAATAAGGTATTATGAAATTTAGTGATGTTAAGCCCAAAGCGAACCGATTCAAATGAAATTTAGTGTACAGATAATTTGAGCCTGGAAAAAGAACTATTTAATAATTTTAATGTTTGCATAATACGGTAATTAGAAAATCTATGGCAATTAGTACCATGGCACTTAGAACCCAAAACTTTTTTTAAAAATTCAAATACTGGATGTGATTGAAAGTACTAGAACAATGTTATTACATAACGGAGGAGGCCGCATAGATCTTTTATATTATCTTCTATCTAATATATAAAAATCTCGTGTCACCTTCGTGTCACGGTGTTTGTTACCGAACTCCTCCGAAACGGCTCGACCGATTTTTATGAAACTTTTTTCTCTGCATTCGGCAGGTCTGAGAATAGGTCCTAGGCTACTTTTCTTCGCGGACGGAGTCGCGGGCAACAGCTAGTATTAATATAATACTTACCTGGTTGAAAATGAAAGTATTTTTCTAGTTGGAGTACCGCCCCACATCAGTAAATACGAAGCCGACGCCATATTGAATTTCAAATGCGCCGGAAGTGGCGTGGGGGATTTATTGCTAGTCCGCCTTCCGGTGCTCCACTTGTCTCTGCGCACCTGCCATAAAAAAGATAGAAACAAAATATTGAAAATGCTCCATTTCGATTTATTTAGGTACTTACTTATTTAGTTAAGAGTTCCAAGATTATGTACCTACTATTACACAATATCGGCTTCGAACGATATTACTTGGACTGGACCTGGAGACCTAGACCATATTACTTCGTCATCAGAGGGGCGGTATTCTGCCAGCTAAACTATCCAAGCGGAATAAAGTTGTACGTATTTATTTAGAGACGAAAGCCAATTCATGCGTAGACGTAACCCAAGATTTTGGAATAAACTTCTATCCTATTTGACGCGTTTCACTTCTTTTAGCGACGGATCTGTCGGAACGTGCTTAGGTGCTTAGCATCTGCTGTAGGTAGATGGACTTAATGTTTTGTGATGTCCAGAGAGCGTCGCTCGCGCGGGTTCCCAACCAGTGACACCGCCGCAGCCTGCCACCATCGCAGCCATAGCGCTCTCTATCAAGTCGCGGGGTGAGTTGCCCCTTTAGATAACTTCCTGTGTAGTTAATGAGCTATTGCACGGTTAGTTATTAAAATGCGATCTTTATGATATTGCGCTTGACACAATTTTATATTTCGCTGTATCTTTGTACAACTAATTAAATAACAAGTTTTAATTTAACTTAGTCGTAAAACGTACCTAAGTAATCTAAAAGTAGATGCTAAATAGTTTTTTTAATCTTTTAATATATCATATTTAAATTGTAACATCTACTTTATTCTTTTAGATATTAAAATAGACACACAATTTAACTCAATAGGTACAGCATTTCAGATAATGACCTATTATAAATGCCTGATTAACAGGTTTACCAACTCTCGTGCCAAGTTTTCGACTACTACCTACCTAAAAGAATAAAGTTTGAACAGACTAATGTACCTGGCTATTTAGAAAACAATAAAACTCCGTATTAAGTACTTATATTTGCACTCTGCCGTCGCATACCACAGGTACTGTAGAGCCTGTCAGTAATCACTTAATATTTCTGCACACTCAAATTATAGCGTCGATATGAGTTAAGTAAGTACCTATTACATTATTATAGAATGGTAATTGCTTACCATAATGGACACGGCGTACCTACCCATGGTTTAGTTGCCGTAGGAAGTGTTCCTATCCTACCTACTCTGACCGTGTAATTTATGGTAATTTTAATCTTATTCAGCTATACGGACGGAGTTGAGAACGCAAATTATAGAAAGTGTAATCAGCGAAGCGGAGACTTATGGGTCATCTTATTGGATTTTGACCACAACAAAATGAGATAATTTAGTTCTGGAAAACTACCGTAAATAAAAAAAAACTAATCTTGAGTCGATCGTGGTATCAACGCCTGAAGATAGAATATATGAAACCAGGGGCCTGTTGCATAACAAAGTACAACTAATATTACAAGCGGAACTCGCGCTTCAGTTATATTACCTAACTAGAAAGGGAGTTCCGCTTGTAATATAAGTTGTAAGTACTTTGTTATGCAACAGGCCCCTGAAGTCCTGAGAATATTATACGTACCTACCTAATCAAGTTATAACTATTAACACGGCACCTACCTACTGATTTTATTTTTGTCATTGACTATAACTAAAAAAGACAAATTGAAGGGTACACAGAAAGAAGTCACCTATTTAAGCTGAAAAAAAATATAGATATATAATATTTTCAGATATCCGTAGGTATTTAATCCAATGGTAAGTTACAGTACTTTGTGAGCTCTACATTATGAGATTAAAATGTAATTCTACAAGTTTATTAAAAGGTGACTTAGACATATTTTTCCGAGTACCTTTCAAATCTGAAAGTATTAATTAAAATATTTTAGGCAATAATAAATAATTTCACAGCTATAACAAAATAAAATTCAAATTAATTGAATACCAACAAACAGACTCTACAAAAGCTGACATTTACCCAGATATACTAAATAATAATACAAAATAATAATGTTAACCTAAGTAGGTATTCAGTACCTCTACCATGAGTTTACACTAGTTTACGTGACCGTACTCGCCAGCGACGGCGTAAATTATTTGTATGGAGAATTGTACAGCGCCTCTAGCGGTCACTTACGGAAGTACAATTCTCCATACAAATCATTTACGCCGTCGCTAGCGAGTACGGTCACTGTCAACTAGTGTAAACTCATGGTAGAGGTACAGGGTATTCTTCCTAACTACACTCAGTAAAAGTTTGCTACCCACTTCTTTACTTACGCAAAATGTTTAGTTAAATCGCCCTTGATAAGATAATAAAATAAATTGCAACTAGTTATCAGTGATGCCTAGACATCAGTGATAAAAAAAAATACCAAATGAGTTAAATCCTTAAAGAGCAATAAACAAGCGCGTGTCGTGATGAAGTATCATAAACAAAATACAAATGAAGCTTAACAAGCAATCTCCGCCACCATATCTACTCCACCCGTAACCCACCCAAAACGTAAAAATTCAGTCACAAACAAAGCGGAAAATGTTTCATTTCCCATGGTAAGCGCCGAGGAAATGACCCCAGCACTACGCGCCCACCACCCCGCGTCCTGGATAGATAAGTGCTGGACTTATACTAATAGCAGCCGCGCGACCTCTTTACCAACGCTATTAAACATATTGATGACATCGAACTTCCTACCTCTACCTACCTAAAGCTCCATTCCTAATGGAATGGATATTCCAATTTTTGTGTGAGTCATGATTCACAATTTGATTGAAATCTCTTGTTATTTTTGATTAGTATAGTCAGGCTCAAAAGTAAATGGACGCTTCAATGTCTTATCGTAGTATAACGAACAATACTTTACTATACAGTTTAAACGCAAAATAAATAAAACTAAAGTGTAACCACAGTGTAACTATTAAGTAATCTGTGCTAAAGTGACAAGCTTCTTCTACGATTTAGTGACTATTTACAGTCGGTTCCCTAACATAAGTATCCACTTTTCTATGAAGTGACCTAGTATGGATAAGTGGATACTTAAGTTAGGGAACCGACCCTACATACGAACTTAGTCTTGATTTGATATCTTATGAGATGTTCTTAAAATAACTTTACAGTGAACATTCTTCGATTTTAGAGTTTTGTTTATCCCATTTACTCTTTTTAGGAAATCTATGCATCGTTGTTAATCTGTCCAAGTCGTTGCAATTCATTCGGTAAAAAGTAATAAAATACTCGCACAATAAAATTTAATGAAATAATTTTGAAATTGCCGCACTTTTGCTATACCTACTTCTCTATACTCCAAAATCTAATTCAAGAAGACTATTAACATGGGTTGCCGACTTGCCATGCCACTTAAACAAAATACGTTTGCGTTAGTATCTTTCCACTTTAATGTAGTAATATTTAATGGTAGTTCTAAACCTTCGATTTAAATAAATAACTTGATTTTTTATGCTACGTCCACAAATACAAGATGCCTTGTTAAATATTTAACCATAAAAGATTTTTGGTAGCAAAACTGTTATTATTGCACTTATATACAATACTTCAGTTCTTAATAACATTTGGTACGATATATAAACATAGTTGTGAAGAACGTTAGATACAATTTATATTACAATTTTAGCTATTCGACAAAATACCTAACGGGCCAAAAGAGCACACTTTTGAACTCGCTTTATAATTACACATCATTCGTCATTTTCTCAGCCATTTAATGACTTTTCCAGCATAGTAAATTCTTGGAATAGAGTTTGCTGTATAGAGTTCAATGCCTTTGTCATTTACATTTTGCTTGAATTGCAAGATTGCCTGTATCATGGTCGTACATATTTCGGGCCGTACATCCCGGGTCGTACATAACCACACCTCAAAAAATACTAAATATAGGACAACTGATGACGAGGCGATATGGTCCCGGACCTTAGCCTGTCCGAACGGACGAACCAGGAAAAAAAAACTAAATACATTTTTTTTTTCCTGTTTCGTCCGTTCGGACAGGCTAAGGTCTGGGACCATATCGCCTCGTCATCAGTTGTTGAGAATTGTATTCATCGTTATTTTAACGTTTATTTAACTTAAACGTCACCAAACTTCTTTAGTATGTTTTTCCTACATTGTCATGTCCAATTAAACTTCTTCAGTAAGTATTCTTCCAATGTTGTCACTTCCAATTAAACTTCTTTAGTATTTGATTTCTATGTTGTCTCATCCGGTAAAACTTCTTCAGTTATTGTCAAATCTAGTGTTTATATATCAAATCCAGGAAATATAAAATAATATTTGTGTAAGTACATAAAAATTATCGCTGAAAGGAAACGGTGTGTGATCCCAGCAGCGTTAGCAACTTGAAGTGGACTGACTATCGTACCAGGGGCGTACCTAATTCGGCGTAAAATTATCGTACATGGATCGAAATTATCGTATTTTTTAGGATAATGTCTATTATAGATAAATAAATCATATAAATTATAATATTGATATGCATGCACGTACTCTATAGTTTATCTTTTTTAAACCACCGCTGTCAAATCAACAGAACACTGAAACCCAAATGTTTTTTTTACACGTGGTACAGACCTGAACTGATTCCCTTTCCACTTTAAGTTCAATAAACGCGCCAAGCTTAAAATTCACTCGGACAAAATTTCACTGTTCTCATGCAAGTTGGGTATGAAACACGCCAAAATTTTGTATTTATAAAGAAGAAATGGATATGAATGGGTTTTTGCATCATGATAGAAATTATCGTACAATCTGCGTACGATAATAATATGCTATCGTACATCGTACGTAGGCACAAAATTATCGTATGTGTACGATAATTATCGTACGGTTCCGAACGCTGCAGCGCTGGATCCCAGTTGACACATGTCAGTGTCAGTTGTTTTATTTACATTTTTTTTTTTGACCTAACCTAAACTAATCTATTTCTTAGATAACTATTTATAATACTGAAACGATAAAAATTTGAAATAATCAATGAATCAAGAACTTTTTTCCCACAATATAGATTATTATATTTCTTTTACTGTTGATACAATAAAGTTGTACAGTGGTTCAAATATGGAATGATTCATTAACAACTCTGGAACAGAACGCGGGACCAGGTGTGGTTCTCCGTAAATGCGGATTAATTCGTCCATCCAACACAAGGCGCTGAATGCCAAAAGACGAACAATGGAAGATTATGTGATCTATAGTTTGATCTGGTTTGATCCTCATTTGACTGACACAATTCACAAAGAGGATCACTTACAATTTTCATACGATAAACTAAATACATATAGGTACCTAACACAGAACAGAAAAAACTAGGTATAAAAAAAATACCTAACCTACTTGTCTTGTTTTGACGTTTCGACGTTTGATAACTTTGATTTGGTTAGACTAAATAATATTGGGAAATTTATTGTCAAATTGCAACTGTTTTAAAATTAACAAAACAATATGCACATATGTTTTGTGTACTTATCGGATGAAGTTTGTTAATATGTGTGGACATTTTTGCAGCTATTCAAGACAGTCGTTGTTACTTAATGAACGGCGGTGCTGTAGAGAGTTTCTTCATCAGCGAAGATATGCCGGTTGGCAGCGTTATAGGTACGGTACATGGTGAAGTTATCTAATTACTTTTACTATATTTATTGTTCTAAACTCAATGTTAACTCTGTGACATTGTCTTGAAACTCATGTAGACAATTTTTACATATTATAGGTACCCTCAGTGTGAATGGAGATCCAAGTGAAGAAGAAGGAAATATATCACTTAAATTACAAGAGAAAGATGCAGCATTGGGTATCGCACCAGGCACCAAAAACTTAACATTGTTGAGAGCCCTAGATCGAGAGGAAAAAAGGGGCCCCTCAAATGTTTATGTGAATGTGCGTTGTGACCGTCGCCGAACGACAGACCCGGTAGGAAGTTTATCTTATTTATGGCTAACATTTTAGGCACTTTGTAAAACTAACTTGTAAAAAATTATTGAATTTTCAGAGTTTCATTATACCAGTATCAGTGCGTGTTTGGGATGTCAATGACAATGCACCTGTGTGGGTGGGTTCCCCATACCTAGTAAGGCTATCAGAGCTGACTGCAGTGGGCTCTCGAGTGCTGCCTGCTCTGAGAGCCACAGATGCAGACCAGGCTGGGCCTCATGCTACAATCCATTATTCCGTGATGCCTGGACCCAATTCTGTTTGTACATTTTTTTAATATTTCTATTTTATTTTTAGTCTTATTTTTTTATATTTTGTTAAGTTATTTTGAAAGAAGCTATGTATGTATGTTCTTATTGTTTATGTATTTCTTTTTCTGTCTAGTTTTTTGTTTAATGAATGCAATGCCATGCTTCATGATCACTTGCACAAGCGATATTGTTAACATTGTAATAATGCTGAGCTGAACTTAAGCGAATGTTTTGTAATATTATTGATTTGTTTCATAACTATGTGCAGTGTTTGTAATGAAATTTAAATTGTAAAGTTTTCCATTCTTTTGACTAACATGTTTCTTCTTCAGGAATACTTTGGCTTTGCAAATGAGCTTGATAGCAAACTTGTGGTAAAGCAACCTTTAGACTATGAGACGCTCAGCAACTTTACTGTGATATTAAGGGCGCAGGATCAGGGTCGCCCGCCCTTGCATAATGACACCAGTTTGTTTGTGGAAGTGCTAGATGCAGATGATCAAAATCCAAAATTTAGTCATGACCATTATACTGCTCTGTTACCAGATGATGCTGTTGAGGTAATGCTATTAAATTTAAGTGAATAAACATGTAATTTAATACTTATAGAAAAAGGTTTAGTATATGGGTGAATCAACTTTTTTGTGTTGTTTACTCTGTCCCCAGTTGTCCAAGTGACACTTCATACTGTTTCATAGAAAATTCTAGGTTGTCCAAGGGACGTAACCATAGCAACGTGTGTCACTAAAAAGTTGATTCACCCATATAATGTAGGAGAATTGTTCAGAAAGAAAAGTTGACATTTCAGGGGATGATCCTTGACATGGCACCTGGCCCCATTACAGCTATGGACCAAGACATTGGTATTAATGCTCCTCTGTACTACACTGTCACCGGTGACAAGCGAGAAATGGTGATAGTTGACAGAGAAACGGGAAGAGTTGCTGTCACTAAACAATTATTGCAAGCCAATGCTCCAGTAACTGTTGTTATAAGAGTAAGTAACACAGATGAGAGGATACAGTATATCTATACTAATATTATAAAGAGGAAAGATTTGATTGTTTGTTTGTTTGTTTGCATTGAATAGGCTCCGAAACTACTGGACCGATTTCAAAAATTCTTTTGCCGTTAGAAAGCTACATTATCACTGAGTGACATAGGCTACTTTTTACCGCGGGAAAATACCTCTTCCCACGGGAAAATTGATTTATCGCGGGCGAAGCTGCGGACGGAAGGCTAGTTTATAATAATTAGCTAGGCACAATGATTTTTAATCAGTCATCAGGTACCCATTTTTCTTATTCAGTGTTTGTAGATTATGTTGACAGGTACATGGCCCTAAACATTTTTCTGTTATATACCTACTTAGATTGGTTGGTTAAGTAAGTAGGTTCATCAATCAATCAATCAAAGTATTTATTGTGTGCCACAGGTGAATTATACAGGTGTTACAACTTACACTTAACACAAGTTGACATACCATTTTAATTATATAGGTCAAATTGTGACTTTTAGAATCTCCCATTATTATTCACAATAGCCAACATGTAAACATGAAATTAAATCTAGTATATTAAGTCAAATTCATTGAGCCAAATTAAATTACATACATTGAATTAAATTACATTAAATAATAACGATTAATTGAATTAAATAATAGGAAATACATGAAGATAAATTTAATGTAAAATCACTGAATTTTATCTGCTAAAAAATCGTTTACAGTGTAGTAAGCTTTCTTAATTAAAAACTTTTAGAGATTTTTAAATTCTACACAATTTTCATTATTTCTAATCGTACTTGGGAGGTTGTTGTATATTCTAGGACCCATCCCTAAGATGCTTTTTAGGGTTCCGTACCCAAAGGGTAAAAACGGGACCATATTACTGAGGCTCCGTTGTCCGTCTGTCACCAGGCTGTATCTCATGAACCGTGATAGCTAGGCAGTTGAAATTTTCACAGATGATGTATTTTGGTTGCTGCTATAACAACAAATACTAAAAAATAGAATAAAATAAATATTTAAGGGGGCTCCCATACAACAAACGTGATTTTTTTTGCTCGTTTTTGCTCGATATTGTTAACGGCAGCAGGTAGGCGCTTGATATATTCAAAAAACAACTGTTTGTTTCTTAAATAATTAAATAAATTATCCACTTTAAAAATAAATAATTATTTATTTTATTTATTTATTTTCTTAAATTAAAATAATACAAAGATTTAAGGGGGCTCCCATACAAAAAACGTGATTTTTTTGCCGTTTTTATAGATAATGGTACGGAACCCTTCGTGCGCGAGTCCGACTCGCACTTGGCCGGTTTTTTTGAGCTGTTCTTGATGGATGGGGTAGCTAAGAGTTTATTTTTAAGTCGTTTGCTGGAGAATCTTTGAACCCGGTTGATATTCTGTTTTACAAATGTAGCCACTTCATACATGTTTATTTTTTTTTTGGTTTTATTTAACAATATCTATAATTGTAATTAATTAAACAGTGAGGTAATTGCGTAGGACCTCACCTATTGAATTCTATTTTGGCTGGTTATTTATTAAAGAGGTATTGCTTGTAATGCTTGCAATCTAGCTACCAGAATTATGGATATCATACTATCCCGATTACATATTGTTTGAAATAAATAATGATTTTATTACACCAACCCATTACACTCGGTAAATACAGATTCAGAAGTGATATGGCAGCTTCTGACAATGCTTTCTCATGCAAATGATTTTAACAACATGTTCCATTTTTCTTGGGGTACATTCTTTAGACCTCTTTTATATTTGCTTCAACTCATTTGATTATGTCTAAGGACTCATTGCAAGTACAAGGATTGGAAAAAATGGAAAATTACATAGAATAATGTTTGCTCCATTGAATTGCTTACAGCAACCCAACTAAGCTACGTACTATTTCAGTAAGTTGCTTCACTTGTTAGAATTAAATCGGTTACACAATTACACTGAGAGAAAATTCTAGTTTAGGTAACCAGAATAAAATTAACTTAACCAGATTGTCATGTAATATATACGACATCTAGACTGTTTTTTGAGTATACTAGAAAAATCTAGTAATAGCTTACAGGAATATCTAGCACACTTAAACATAATTCTGGTACACATCATTAAAATTTGTGCACAGTACACATCACTGGTATGTATACATCATTAGGGGCCGTCCATTAATCACGTGATCTTTTATTTAGCATTTTTTTAACCCCCCCTCCCCTTTGGTGATATGTGGTGAGATTTAAGACTACCCCCCCCTCCCCCATCCAACATCACGTGTATTTTTAGTTCCTACAAAGAATCTTAAAATTTTCGCGCGTCGTAAAATCACGAAGATTTATTAATTAATATAGTTACCTATATATGTAGCATTTTAATCAAAATTATAATGTGTTTGACGAAAAAATAAATACACGTGATATCTTACTAGACCCCTTCTCCCCCCTTGTGATATTTCGTGATTTTTGTCAAACCCCTCCCCCCCCCCTTACAAGCCTCACGTGATTAATGGACGGCCCCTTAAAATTTGTTCTCTTTGCAATACCAAAATGTACTTACAAATAACTTTAAGTATTGTTTACTAAAATGTATTTACTAGAATATTCTGGTATTTATTAAAACACGATTGTTTGTTGTTAAAAGTCAATCTGGTAAATATAACGTAATTCTGTTTCTTTATACTAGAATAATATTTACCATACGTTCTCGTAGTATTGTTATAATAATTTCTTTCAGTGTAAGAGCACCTCTACTAACGTTTTACTGTCTTTTGAAGGCGACCCAAGTGGACAATCCGGACCGCTATGCGCTTGCGACTGTATCAATCAGCAAGCGGTCTGGAGCGCTTAGCCGCCGCGCGGTTCGGTTCACGCGACGCGCCTTCGCGACTCGTGTACCCGAACACGCGCCACCCGGGACTGTGCTCATCACGCTCAACACAGAACCTCACGCATCGCGAGATACTGTGAGTAACACCATTATAAATAAGCTTTAGTAAAAATTTAATTTTCAATGCAAGTTTTTTCGCTGACTGTACTTTTTGTTGACTGTACTTGCATTGTCATAGATAGATAGATAAACGTTTATTTGGTACTGCAAGCACACACAATCAAAATTAACAAAAATGAAGAAATCAGTATAAACTTAAAAGTAACCCAACCTACATACCAATTTTCAAGTTGATCCGACCACTAGAAGTGGGTCAAATTCAACTTCCAAGATTAGACCCGTACATACATACATACATTGCAAGTTAATAAAAAGCTTTTAAAAATATACAGAATATTTACAAACTTTGTTGTTGGTGGTACTTTTTTCATTGGACTTGTAAACAGTACAATTTTCATTAGGCTCATATTATTGGATTATTTTTTATACTCCCTACATATTGTGTGAAACTGCGAATAAACACCATAAAAAATATAAAGAAAATTTATAAAAGTATTTACTGGCCAGGCTGAAGAGCAGAGATATCTAGGCGGTGATCAACTATGGAAAGAATTTATAAAATCAGTGTTACAAACATCTGTCGAAACGCCATGTGCAGTACTAAGTGGAGAAAAATTGCATGAGCGTGCGAGCCAAAAATTACAATCTACCATGACCATTGAAAAGTTTTTTTTTGTTGAATTTAGGTCATGTCATAATGTATCTATTCGCATGGCGAGACTTTTTGTTTGCTATTATATCACACGCTGATACAAGTGCTTCTCTTGAAAACCATAATGACCTGTACATATAACTTGAATTTTTTTTTATATCGTTTTTTAATGAGAATGACCACCCTTATTTTTTGCTATTCACTGAAAGACATATAATAGACATGCATGATAATATAAATATGTACATCCATATTAAAAGATGCCGCGAATACTCGCTATTATTCGGTATTTAGTATTAACTATGCCGAATACCGAATAATAGCGAGTATTCGCGGCATGAGCTAGAGATGCCGCGAATACTCGCTATTATTCGGTATTTAGTATTACTATGCCGAATACCGAATAATAGCGAGTATTCGCGGCATCTCTAATTCATATATTCTACTCTGTATTTAAATATGGTTATTTTTTATCGACAGCCACCTCTTCAGTTCTACGTATCCGACCGCAGTTTCTTGGATAAATTTTCAATCAACAGTGCGGGAGAAGTGTTGCTTCGCCGAACACTAGACTACGAGGCTACCCCGGAGTACAATTACCAAGTTATGGTTACGGATGGTATTGATGTAAGTATATGATGCTTTACATGCGGTACGCTTGACCAGTCCCCTAAAAATCTGGATTGGAATCCAAGTTTAGATTTAAAATTTAAATACGACTTTCACACAAGGCTTTCCGCGTGCATATAAAAAATAACCGTTGATGTGTACTTTTACCTCATGCTATGGTCAATTTCAGAACGATACAGCCTCAATAAACATAACGGTGCTGAACGTGAATGAATGGGAGCCGCGGTTCAAGTACCCTCAGTACGAGTTCCGGGTAGAGGCGGATAGCGACGGCGGAGGAGGGGGGCTGCTGCCCGTCGGCCGGCTGGAGGTGTTCGATGGAGATGCGGGGGATAATGTTACCCTCACGCTCAGGGGGTCTGATGCCAGGTAGGAAACTGGGCATAAATAACACCAGCTCTATATGTAGAAAAAACTTTGTCCTAAAATTTATTTTGTGATTTTTCTAAGTACTCAAAAATGTTTTTAAAAAAAAATACCGATATTCCTTAAAAAGTTTGCTTATGTTTCGATTTTTTAGTATATTTACGTAAAAATTTCATTTTCACTACAAGTTTTTACGCTGACTGTACTTTTTGTTGACTGTACATGCTTGCATTGTCGTCCAACCTACATAAGTACATATACCAAATTTCAAGTTGATCCAACCACTGGAAGTGGGTCAAATTCAACTTCCGAGATTTGACCCGTACATACACATTTACGTACATTGCAAGTTAATAAAAAGCTTTTTCAAGCATAATTTTTTTTTACCTAACTTATTGTTAGATCTATTGAAATCTGTAACAAGTCGGTGTCTGTACATTGAAGATATTTGAGCAAAACTGTCACTAGGGCTATTTATTAGCGCAATAGAACCCAAAACAATGATTTTTAGAATTATTGTCTGTTTGTCTGTTTATCTGATTGTCTGTGCGTTTGTGCGCGCTAATCTCAGAAACGGCTTAACCTAGAAGGATGCGGTTTTCACTGATATGTTGGTATTTTCTTGGATTAACATTTAGTGTTTGTTTCATTTGAATCGGTTGACAAATTAGAAAGATACGATACTTTTATCGAACCCATTAATCGAGGAAGGCTATAGGCTATATATCATCACGCTGGGAGTACGGTGGTGAATGTGAACGCGGGTGTGCGGGGGGGGGGGGGTCGGTTGGAGTGGGGGGGGGTATTTTTTTATATCGAGGTACTAAGGAGAGCCATAATTGATGAAAAAGCAAATTGGATAAAAAAAATAAGCTGCCCAAATTACTAATTCCACGCGGACGGAGTCGCGGACAAAAGCTAGTCGTTGTTACTTGTTGTTGCTACTTAGTCGTTGTTGGTGTAATCGTTTTCTATATGCCTCGTTACTCAGGAGCTGCTATTAGAATTAAAATGCATAATATTCATATAGTTATGTCATGCTCTCTTAACAAAGACAAATTCGTGTTGACCTCTGTAATTTACGGGATGCGTTCTTCAGTTGCTAGTAGCATCTGAATAGTAAGAGAGGGCGGCAATTTTTTATCAATCAGTAGGTACTTTTATAAGTTAGGTACATGATACAGTTATAGTTGGTTCGAAGAGACAATTGTTTCTCTACGCCGATTTCTTGACAGCATCCCGGTGTGGGCAGCGCCCGTGCCGCGGCAGAATTAGCAAAAAGGATGCTGCAATAGATGCGCAATACTTTTTACATATAATAATCTTCTTCTAATATATAAAAATCTCGTGTCACGGTGTTTGTTACCGAACCCCTCCAAAACGGCTTGACCGATTTTTATGAAACTTTTTTCTCTGTATTCGGTAGATCTGAGAATAGGTCGTAGGCTATTTTATATGGCAAAACAACGTTTGCGGGGTCAGCTAGTTATAATATTACGTTAATTCAAATTTGGTTTTTTTTTAAATTATCACCAAAATCCTGACGCCGCCTGACGTCACAGTGACCGCCTCCTGTCGATTAGTCGATGCTGAAATATGTAAACCTACGAGACTTTCCTTCAGTGGAAAATAAATAAGCCCCGTTTAGCCCCGATTTTTTTTCCTCTCTTAATGTATTGGTAAACTAGGAAATTCCCTACTTATGCTTCGCTCGTGTTTTAAGACCGCCGTCGTACGTTGGGAATTAGCTACTATCCGCACTTGTATCATAAATAACTATTTTAGATGCACTAGCTTGCACTCTCGCAAAGAGCCTGGATGTGGATTTGCGAACAACCGCATGTACCGGCTAACTTTGTCTCGTACCAAAGTAAGCTACATCTGAGCATCTTAAAGTAACAAAACACACCCATCGTACTGTACACTCGCTCGTGACAGGTTCCTTTTATAAATGGATGGTATATTTATTTACTTGTGCAAGAATTTTATGGTTTTGATAACTTAATTCGAATTACCTTGGCAGCATGTTCTACATAAACGACGCCGGCGAAATGTTCATGCGGCAGAATGCTCTCGCTGCGCTCAACTCTTCGGTGTTACACGTCGTTGCCACCGCTGTTGACTCGGGATCGCCGCCGAGACAGGTAACTGATAGTTTAATACCCGCACACTGATAACAAACGTCTATGTGTTACAGTGACTGACAAAAACCGAGATCTCGTCAAAAAAACTCCCGTTCCCACCCTGAAGAGAACGGTAGCGACGGTTGTACCCAAGTTTCTCAGTTTGGTTTTAATTTGTATTATACGATAAATAATATGGAGTCCCTTTTTGGATAACATCAGGTACATGCTTGGCGACAAAATATTTTCTGCTTATGGTGCCTCTCCCTAGCTCACCACTAGTGAGTTTTTTGGAGTTTACTTTCATTAGATTTGAAATTAACAATGAGCTTTACGGTAAAGGCAAACAACGTGAGGAAATCTGCACCACTTGCGAAGAAATTCCCAGGACTACGGCCCAAGGGACCTTTAATATTCTAAGAGGCCTGAGCCCTTCAGTGGGACGAATATGTATAGCCTGGTATGATGATGATGATGATTTGCAAGGTGCTGTACGAATTACTGGCGCGGCTGAGACCCGGTGGGAACTTGCACTTCCCTGCCCTAGCACAGTGTAATGTGAGACCTCCTATAATCTGTGAAGTCAGGGAGGGTAGGTACTCCAAAAATCGAAATTCGTATCGTAACGACTCACTCACTCTCGTAACTATTAAGGGGGTACCGTGTTTTTGGCGCATTTATTGCATTCATTTAAACTCGTGCTGTATCATTACTAGCAATGCTATAGTCCTGAAATTCATATGTAAGATATTTGAGGATTCACTCTAGCGACTAGTCTTTTTCGAAACACGATTACTTGTAGTTCGTTCGATAGAAAAGAATCCAAAGTCGTCTCTAAAATATAAATTAAACTCGTAGTACGACGCTAATACTGCACGGAAGGTCATGCCTTTTTGAATGTTAATAAAACAAGATAACATTGATAAACAAGATAGTTTTAGTAACATGATGAAAATACCCAAAAACACGTGCAGTCCAACCAACCTATCTTGAGCCATCCTGCCTCCCCCAAGCGGCCCCACGCCCGAAATCGCCCACTCAAAATCGATTAGCGCGAAAAACTCGGTACCCCCTTAAATACCATCAGCGTGAGCGGCTTGGCATGATACGAAGTTCAAATTTTGAATTTCGTAGTAGGTCATCATTTCAGCCGAAAGACGTCCACTGCTGAACATAGGCCTCCCCCAAGGCTCGCCAAACAGATCGGCCCTGCGCCATCCGCATCCAATGCGTTCCCGCTACCTTCACCAGGTCGTCGCTCCATCTTGTTGGAGGCCTACCTACACTGCGTCTTCCGGTCCGCGGACGCCACTCGAGAACCTTTCGGCCCCATCGGCCGTCAGTTCTACGGGCGATGTGCCCTGCCCACTGCCACTTAAGTCTAGCGATTCTTCGAGCTATGTCCGTGACTTTAGTTCGTAGTAGGTACATACATACATATAATACGTAGGTATCATATTATCTCGCCTCATTCGTTTTTCGTTTGTGTCTTATTTTCGTCTCATTCTGTATTCGTCTTCGTCTTGTTCGCTAACCGTCACTATCTTTTTAAATTCTACAACTTGTCACGGTCATCCTTGGACTCATTCGTCGTTATTCCCTTTCGTTTTTTGTCTCATTTACTTATTCACCAAAATTATTTCGATACGTTTTGTGCTGGTCATATTCGTAATTAGTCTGATAGACTGCGAATGATACTAAAAACGAGGAAGACAAACAAAGATTAAGTCCAAGGAAGACCGCGACGAAAAACGAATAAGACTTATGAAGAGAGAGACAAGTTACAGAATTTGACCAAATAAGATAATTACGGATAGCGAACAAGACGAATAAAGAATGAGTGATGATGAAGTGAGAATGAGACAAAATAAGAATTAAACGAAAAACTAGTGAGGCGAGATAATAGGATACCAATACGTAGTAGGTATATACATTTCCATGAATTATCCCCTCGTATTGCAGAAGTAAAGAAAATACTGCATTCAAGTCTCCTTCGTCTCAAATAGTACCAATGTTACAGATTAAAATAAAAATAGAAATAATTATCCTTTAATTTCGCACATAAATCTGTGTCTGGCTGGACATACCATAGGTTAAGCCCCTGCCGCTGCTCCTGTCGGCAACAATTCCGTAAATACTGCTGCAGGATCGTATGTTCGTTTGTCTACATACTGCCCTACCACTTCGCTTTCGAGTTTCGGCAATGGCAGTCGTCAAAATAATATGTGTCTTTTTGCTATACACAAATTATGTTCGATTTTTAAAAAAAGTTAAGAGTGTTTGAATTTCTCGTTCAGGCGCTCGGTGAGTGCTGAGCGATGGGGCAGAATGTAAAACACGCGCTGCCTTTTTTTTGACTTTACACAAAACCCCCCTCTTTTGGGGAGCGCGCGGCAGCGCCAATGGCAGTGGCATGAGAAATATCGTGTTCACACTAGTCCTGCCCAATTCCCTACCCACTTCTCAGCTCACTGCGGCTGAATGTAAATAGAGGTAGTTATAAGGCCAGTGTTATGCATGTCCACAGACATCAGTGCCGGTGATAGTGCACGTCAGTTCGCGGCTGCTGGTGGCGCGCGAGCCACGCGCGGGCGGCATGCTCGTGTTCTCGGGCGCGCTCGCGCTCGTCGCGCTCGTCGTGCTCGCGCTGATTGCGCTCGTGCTCGCCTACATGTACCGAACGTGAGTAGTCAAACTCATGTTGTTCTCAATGTTAGATTGACGTTTTATTTTTTATCGAGATAAGTGAAGACGTGTTAAAGTCGTGGTAGGCTAGCGGTTTCTCATATAATACCACGAGCTTTACGGTGAAGAGCAAAATCGTGAGGAATGCTTGTTGTGTTAACCGCACTCTTCTTAGTCTAACCTTAAACGAAAAACTACAAAGTTACGTATTACTTGGTATACTAATAGATACGTTGACTGATTTTTATGAAACTTTTTGTCTGTATTTGTTAGGTCTGAGAATAGGTCGTAGGGTATTTTTTATATCTACCCCTATTCTTCGCAGACGGAGTCGCGGGTAACAGCTAGTAGTACTATAAATATGAAATGTTGACAATTGTATTTGTTTTGACTGTAGGAAACGTTCAAAGTCGTCGCCTACCGCGGCGCCGCCGCCGCCGGAGAAGCCGGGCGCGGCGCTGGGCGCAGCCAGCTCCGGGTCACTGCTCAGCGTCAGCGCGGGCGCGAGCACCATACTCGCCAACTCCACCAGCAGCCTGGACCTGCGCGACGCGCACGCCGCGCCCGCCCGGAGTCAGTATACGATGCACTAGCCTCTGCCCGCGGCGCCGCAGCGGCCGGGCGCGGCGCTGGGCGCAGCCAGCTCCGGGTCACTGCTCAGCGTCAGCGCGGGCGCGAGCACCATACTCGCCAACTCCACCAGCAGCCTGGACCTGCGCGACGCGCACGCCGCGCCCGCCCGGAGTCAGTATACGATGCACTAGCCTCTGCCCGCGGCGCCGCAGCGGCCGGGCGCGGCGCTGGGCGCAGCCAGCTCCAGGTCACTGCTCAGCGTCAGCGCGGGCGCGAGCACCATACTCGCCAACTCCACCAGCAGCCTGGACCTGCGCGACGCGCACGCCGCGCCCGCCCGGAGTCAGTATACGATGCACTAGCCTCTGCCCGCGGCGCCGCAGCGGCCGGGCGCGGCGCTGGGCGCAGCCAACTCGGGCTCGCTGTCATATCACATTTGCAGTCAGCCCCTACTACTGCAGCAGCATCGAACTTGGGAGTGTGTTAACGTACTGCCCTAATACTCACTTCGCTTTCGAGTTTCGGCAAGGGCAGACGTTGAAATAATTACAGCATCCACGCTGTCTTTTTGTGATACGTAATTATGTTCGATATTTATAAAGACATCAAATACAGAAAAGAGAGCGATGGAGCAGAATGTAATCAGTAATCACGCACTGCCGCACGCTGTCCTTTGACTTCCTCACAAAAAAGTGCTTTTTCTTTCGATCCCGAGACTCTAGTAATTTATTTATATGTAATTGTAAAGTTAAAATTAAATGCAACCGCATAAATAAATAATTTAATCTCAATATTAATTTCACCTACAGATATTTGGTTGAAACTGTTTTGTAGAAGAAAAGTTCATATTACAGTGGTAATACTTCAGGTTTAAACAACATTTGGATACTATTAATGTTATAATTTGCGTACCTATATACTATTTACAAATATTTTTGATATGCACATAGAAATGTTGACAACAAATCACGTATGTCAAACTTTATGGTAAACATGGCGACCACAGGGCCACCATGACATTTCCAATTGTCACTTCATTCGGCATCTGACGTTTGAATTGATCGAATGCTTTCTGTAGGTACTCGTGATAATTTTCGTTGTTGAGATTTTGTTTCCTGTTAAGTTTTGTTATTATTTTTGTTCGTGGGTTTTGCATTTACGCAAGTAACATGGAACCGGTACCTGCAGGCTTATTGTCTAACGCTTCTGACGCTTGCCTTCGCAATCACTATTTCTTTCTGTCAAACGGTATAAGTTGATGACAGAAAGAGATGGTGAAAGCGAAGGCAAGCTTCAGAAGCGTTAGACAATACGGCCTCAGGTCCCTCTCACAGGGACGAGAATCTTCCTCCTTCTCCACCAATGAAGCGTCCTAGAAGTCATATGAGTGTCAATTCAAGTCAATTGATTGTGATAAATTTTGGCACATGGATAGTTCAAAACCAAGGTATTCATGTGCAACACACATTGTACACAATACGGTATGCGTAGGTATACTTATAGGAAACATCAAAAACTTGGATAATCTTTACACTTCAACAAAAAACAAAATATTATTATGACTATTTTTTAGTAACGTGCATGGGTTGGTTACATCTGGAAGGTCACAATGACAATGACACTTGTGTCAGTTACGTTCGGCCATCTTTGGTAACTTTTTTGGAATCTATATACGGCGTTTAGTTTAGGGATCGCCAAAACGGATCGGAATTATTTCCAAACAATAAAGGGGCGCTACTATCAAGTTTATGCCCCAGTTCGAAAACGTTGGAGAGGGCGGCGGCTCTATAAAGTTTTTTGCCTCGGTTCAAAAAAAACATAGATCCGGGGCTGATGCTATCATTAATTTTTCATCACTTAAAGCTCTGAATGTAGGTTGCATTTAACTTGAAATCCGTGTTGTAAATTCGATGTAAGTAAATTTAAAAATCGAATGGTGCTCCTTTGAGTTCACGAACTGGTAAACAAGGAGATTGTAATGCGTAATACTTACCTCCAAACCTCCATGCTGGCATAATGATGCTGGCCAGTGCTGTCTGAATGGGCCAAAACCAAAAGACCGAGGCCATTAAAAAAAACGAAAGACGGTTTGGCGCGATAAATTTTCTTCCGCTCTGTTACAAATTGGGTATACATTTTTAACATAACGGTTTTTCTTTATTTTCTCTCATTTGTGATGAAAAATAGAGTGTTCAAATCGAGTGTAAATGATCAATTACGACTCTTGTATTATCAATCTACTATTACTAATAGTTTGTTTGCATTACCGTGTAGATGCAACAGTGGGACGGCAGTCGCAGCGGCTGCCGAAGGGCAAAGTAGCGCCCGCGCCGCCCGAGGCGCCGCCCGCAGCGCTCATGAGCGATCACTTGCAGCGCGCGGGCGGGAGGTCCGGTGTGGCCTGGCCGAGCGCCACCATACCCGCGCGCGTTAAGAAACTCAGCTGGGACGACGGCGATCAGGTACAGTAAAATTACATAAAGTTTACCACTGACAGATGGTTTGCCTTCATTTCATATTCAACTTTAACGACCTACAAATAAAGCCAATTTTAGAATACTGTTAGTGTTACCCACTTTGCAGATTTTGTAATAGCTACTTTATTTGTATGGTGTTAAAGTTGGAAATGAAATGAAGGCAAGCCATCTGTCAGTGGTAAACTAAAAGTAAACGTATTGTATATTGTCATATAAATAAACAACACCAAATGACAATCAATCCGTCCATAACTTTCTATCAAAATCTAAAATTTATTTCTGTGAGTAAGCCTTTAGAGGCTCTTTTACGTGTTTCTTTTTTTAAGTCTATCAGCGCTTTTGGAACTTGCCATAAATAACAGACTACAATTTCTCAACAATACACATGCATTCATCATCATCATCGTCCCAGCATATATGTATACGTCTCACTGCAGGGCACAGGCCTCCTCTCAGAACGAGAGGGCTTGGGCAGAAGTTCCCACGCGGGCCCAGTGCGGATTGGGGACTTCACACACACCATTGAAATTCTTCGCAGGTGTATGCAGGTTTCGTCACGATGTTTTCCTTCACCGTAAAGCTCATAGTAAATTACAAATGCATTATACAAGGAAAATTCACTAAATAGTTACAAGAAAGTATTTTACGAACAACTGTCAATAGCACAGCAAAACCAGAACAGGGTTTATCCTTAGCTTCACTCATCTGAGCGCTACCAACAGTCCTTTTAAGGTTCTCACTACAACGGGTTACAGGGCATCCTATGCTACACTTGCCCAAACGCGGAGGCTACTACTACTAGCTGTTGTTGGCGACTAAGTTTCGTCTTGTCCTATTGGCTACGTGCACGACGGTGGCGCCGCGTAGCGTTGACAACATTTCCTCCTCATTTACTTCCAATTTTTGCCATGTTGTGCGCTGCGATCGTTTTCTGTACCCCCACCACCCGCTTCGCACAAAGCCAATATATACCCAAGGCGAGTAACATCTAGTGAGAATAAAGCCAGCAAACTGTAACAGGCCCAATAACAGACTATTGTGCCGTACGAATAAAGAAAAGTATAGGTAAAAAACTTAAGTAAAGAACCTGTTGTGTGTGGTAGTAACGTGTCCGTAAAACAAATTGACCACTGACCATTCGTTGTCATTGAAATTGCATTTGTAAAGGTCACTGCGTACGAAAGTTACGATTTGTCTCGTGACATTTTTTTTATTGTTATATTTTCTTGACAGGGAAGCGGTGAGGGCGAGGTGAACGAAGCAACGAATCCAACCGTGGCGGAACATATGAATCTCACAGTCTACTTCTGATCCGCTCGCGTCTGCAAGATAATAAAATTGAATTTCAAAATTGATATTGCCAATAAGATCAAAAATCTCACTTCGTTCCTCTGTAATTGATTTCAAAGTACTCAGAGAAAACTGTTAAGTTGGTCATGAGGTTAACTATACTAGCTGTCACATAATTTTGAATTCAATGGGATCTTAAAATTACAATATAAAATGCTGAGCCGAGCTCTTTTTTATACTTTAAAACCTTGTTAATTGAAACTGAAAAATGCAAGCAAGCAAGCCCGGGGTTGTGCATAATACAGTCTTCCATGTCATACAAATGGCAGCCTGTACAGTGACCATCGACATTTATTAAAAAAGACCTCAAAATTATCAACACAAACTCTTAGTCTTTTAACAGTAGGACTCTATTGCGTGTATATATTTTTGAGATCTATAATCGTGTATAATATTGAAACATCAGCTCCTGACTATACTGCCGCCGTCAGAAACATCGAAGATGTTCTAGGCGGTTAAATAAATCCAAACGCAGCCGTAATAAATACTCGTAATAATATTAATTTATTATGGGTATGTTCACTCTCCAAATACTTTTTTTTTAATAAAGCCCGAAGGTAATAGTTTCTGAGATTTTGCTATATCCTCCTGAGGCCCACGAAAATTTTGAGTAAGTTCGATATCACAAGATAAGTAAGTAAAGGACTAATTATTCTAATGTGACATCGACTCACTCATAAGGGACATAAAGTTTAAAGTTCATTGAAACAATAATTACGTGGGCCTCAGGAGGATAAAGCACATCAAGCTCATAATATAAACAACGAGTATGTATAAATAAAATTAAGGGAGAAAGTAGTTCAACCGTTTTTAGCATTTTGAAGATTTGGTCATTGTAAGTTAAAGTTTTGTACTGTTAAAGCATACAGGAGGAATGTAAGAAGTATTATAGAAATACGTAAGTTAGATTTTTAGCGTCTTGTGTAAGTATTTTATAATCATCAATCCAGAATCTGGAGTACCTGCGGATTACCTTGAACCAAAACTTATCATAAGGTTAAATTTTGTGCAGTGTATAAAGGTGATTTATTTGTAAGCAACAGAGGCAGATACCATTAATATAATTTATGTTGTTGGCGTAGATAATACATTTTGTAATACTATTACTTTTTACTAACAATATTGTTATATTATTACTTACAGAGTTACTTAAGTGAGTTTTAAATGTTACTTAATTTCTAAGGTTACCTAAAATATTAAAAAAATGTTGTAGCTTTGGTAGATCCAAGAGCTAGAGCTACTTTGGGAATTAAATTAGTAAAACCTACTACATTTCATGAATACGTGATCATTTAAATATTTACCAGTTCGTTTTCTTTCGAATACACGCATTGGACATTTGGAATATAACGACAATTATAACAATGTCATATAACTTTTGTGTCTTTTTAGATTTCGTCCGAAAATTCGTGAGTCTAACTCGCACTTGATCAGTTATTTTTAATTAATTTTTTGTTATTTGAAGGCGAATCACGTCTTGACAACGCATTTGATAATTATATTGTATTTTTATATCTGCCTGTTTGAGATATTTTAACGAAAACATCGATTATTAAGACTTTATTATTTTTATCTAAGATTTCTATGACTTTTTACTTCCTTAATTGCTTTATATCGCTAACATTGCGGGCTTGTTATAATGCCTTTGCAAATGAAGGATAAAAAAAACTTAGTCGAACCTGTATAAATTTAATCCGAAATGACACTCCTCTGTGTGGGGGACCATATTTATTGTAACCAATGCTATCATGTCGATCATTAAATAGATATAAGTAGTACACACCCGTCTATGAGTGAGATCGATTTATCTAAACTAATATGTATGTCTACAGTCACTGGCAATAATACTCGTATTGGATAGGACAACGCGCTCAAAAATGTTCAACCCGTCAAAAGAGTTGCGTTAAATATTTCCGCCTATGATGAAACCAATAGGGTTTAAAATCGAGTATCATTACAATAAACCACATTGTTATGGTACGCACAATCAAGATGACACCTCAAAACAATTTTATTGTTCCTTGCGATAGTCAATATGAACAAGTGTCACTGTAGCTTTCTCATTCTTGCTCAATGGCTTCAAACGTCTAAGCCGTAAAGTTAAAATACGACCTCGTATTTGTCGATCCAAAATTAATGACAATAATATACGACCTAATAGTTCAAACCCTCATGTTATTGGTACAAGGGCTTGAATTTCTAGGTCGTGCTTTACTGTCGTTCATCCGGGTCGACAAATACAGCTGTGTAACCGCTAACCGCACCCGCCTAAGTCAAACATTAAGCGTAAAACTACAGAATAACGTATTAGTATTACTAATAGACACGTTATAGCTGAACAAAATACCTTTCTTAATCGACAACATTATTTTGCCGTAGGTCGATACACCATATTTAATTCAGAGCAGGAGTGCCAATCTAATGCGGGGAGAAACGGGGAGGTTTGGGTGAACAAGTAAGTATCGTTCATCGAACAGAACAGAAACATAATGCAAAAAATATTATTGGATTTTAGTGCCAAAAGTGGAATCTATTGCCCAAAAGAAGGACAAAAGTAAATTATTACAAACATGTTTAATATTAAAGACAAAACAATGCCTCATTTAAATAGTTAATACAAATATCATAAAGGCACATTTTAACACATTTTTGATTTCAGCCAGAAGAAGACTTAAGTGTAAGTGTAAGATATCATATTATATTTCTTATAGTTTAGGTAGCTTTTGCACATTATCAAACTGAAGGCTTATTGTAATAGGATCTGCTAAAGTAACTTAAAATTAATAACTTAACTCTCGCTCTCCTATCAAATTGTCAAAAAGCTGTTATGCGATTTTTCTGTTAGATGACCGATATTTGAGTAAGATAATAATGAAAACAAAGAGTGACAATACGATAGATTTATTCGGCTTAAAAAGAAAACGGTATTAAACATTGTGAAATAGTATTTCATATAATCTCTAAGATGTACAGAACATACTCTGGATTAATTATATCGTTGGTATCCAGTTATTTATATTCCTCTGAGTTCTGATTATTTTATTTCATTTATTTCTCTCGAAGCGAAATTATTTACTAAACACTTCGTTTTTACAGTACCTCATCATCATTTCAGCCTAAAGACGTCCACTGCTGAACATAGGCCTCCCTCAAGGTTAGCTAAACAGATTGGTCCTGTGCCATCCACATCCAACGCGTTCCTGCAACCTTATACCCACTGTACCTAATATTTAAAAAAAGTTATGCTCTGTACTTAGTTACGAACGGAATGACGTTACGCCGGTCTTCAACGGTAACAGTGTAATTACTGCATTTATTCATTACGTATGACGGCATTTTTAAAGAAAACTGATACTGAACTGACACATGTTTTACCCGTAGCGCAATTGAATCAGGTCTGAGGCTAATTTTCTTATTTTTCGCTGGTCACGGGCATGATATAATATTCACTGCAATTGAACAATAGGTATATTTCAACAAAATATTGCAAAGAATATTATATCATAGTTCTGTGGTGCATATTTACAAAATAGAAATGCCTATAAAAAACCGCGAATGCTCCCGGTGAGATAGCATTTTACACCCTTGGATAAGTACATCGATAAGCCAATTCGATGTGGTACCATTACTATCATCATATATCATAGTGAACAAATCAAAGAAGCCTTATGTTATCGTAGGTACATACCTATATCTAAATTGTGCATAAATAATAATTATTAGATTAGATAAGTAATGTTTGTAATTGTTATTAAAATGATTCGTTAAACACCGTCGTTTTACTTAATACCTACCTATCTTAATAGTGTTTAAATGGGGTGAAATAAAACACAATGCTTTTACTATCTAAATGCGACACGGCTGCACAGGTTGACCGATATACTGTAGATAGGTTCGACTACTGCGTGGTGTTTAAGTTCCTTTAAAATCTTTTAATTTTATTAAACTTATAATAGTTATAATGCAAAAAACCGCATCGAAATCAGTTAAATAGTTTTTAAGCGAAATTTTAACGGACAAAAGCACAAATCTATAACACCACTTCTTTCCTCAAACCCACTTAGGTACGTTCTTCGTTACGTCGTGGATAAAAACCGTTGATTATCTTTTTAGGCTGCGTATCCACCGGAGCTGTGCGAGGATGCGTTGCGAGGGATGTGTTTGTCATGAACCAATAGAAACACTTCATTTAAAAGGTCCTAAGTGAATGAAGTGTTTCTATTGGTTCATGACAAACACATCCCTCGCAATGCATCTCTCGTGGAAACGCAGCCTTAGAACACGTTTTTTTTATTTCCAGATAAGTATCCACAAATTGGCCAATTTCAATCTTCAACCTGTACTTGGACAATTTTTGACAGAAACTTTTAAGTGCGCAATGATATTGATAGCAAATCAGAAACTTGAAGCGAAAGTTGGTTGGTCAACCTGGCACGGGCGTTGAGTACAGTCACCATTAAAAGTAAGAGAGGTATCTCGCACATGAGTTCGATCTTGCGGACTAATCCTCACCCTCTTGATCGTAATAGACACCAGTCGGTGGTAAAATGGACTACAAAGATATTTATCTACATTTTGCCCATAATGTGTATATGTAATACTTTATTGTACGTATAAAACACAAAATGAATACAAAAAACATCAAAACAAAAAGAGTATAAAGGCGAACTTATCCCTAAAAGGGATCTTATCAGGCTAACCTAATCATTC
Source organism: Archips xylosteana (assembly GCA_947563465.1). Taxonomy (NCBI): domain Eukaryota; kingdom Metazoa; phylum Arthropoda; class Insecta; order Lepidoptera; family Tortricidae; genus Archips; species Archips xylosteana. The sequence goes on along the minus strand of OX387343.1, from coordinate 27,149,966 downwards.
GCTCGTGCCTAAAATATCACGTTCCCAAAATATAGCTAGTGCCATTCCTGAAGACGCGTGAATTTGTCAAAATTAGACATTAATGACATTGAAATAAGAACCACGACACGAGTCAAAATACTACATTATTTTGAACGCGAATGAAAAGCAGATTTGGGAATAAAAGTTTAATTTGCGTCAGTCCGCACAACACACACATTCACACATAAGTAAGATTAAAATATAAGAACACTTAAGTTTGTTGTTGAGAATAAGTACAGTAACACAGAGATAATAACAGAGATCGGAGAAAGGAAACAATACCGCGGAGCGAGCTCGGTCTCTTTCGGAGGTCACGCGCTAACTGATTTTGGCGGGCGCGGGGCGGGCAGCGCTTGGGCAACGCTTCTCACGACTGCCATTTCTAGGAAATGCGCCCGTTAAGAGTTTCGCGCCTAATTCAAATAACGGCCGGGCGGACGGCGGCGGCGAGTAGAACGGCGGGAAGATGATGGGTTTACTATATACTCCCCCTCTAGACTAGGAGAGCGCCCTCGCTCCTGGTCTAGCACTCCATCAGCCTTAGCTGGACGTCCACGGTTTCGTTTTGGAACGATAGGTTTAGGAGGGGATCCATCACTACCCTGGTAGCGGGTAAGGTCCTGGGAATGATATTTCCCTAAAGCAATGTCAGGTTGGTCAGTACTGGCGATAGTATACGAAGTGGGACTAATCTTCTCCGCAATAAGATATGAACCATCCCGACGAGGGAAAAACTTAGCGGTGAGGTCTTTAGACGCATTGCTCAACAGGTGTGACTTTAAAAGTACCAAATCACCTTCCTGGAACTCATCGGCGGGTCGGCGAGAAGCATCAGCATACTGCTTGGCTTTATCTTGCTGGATCTCCACGCGTTCACGAACACCGGATAGTGATTCCAGGAACTGTCTGTGATACGGGGTTATCTGTGGGATAAAGTTATCCTTATCTAAAATGGCACGGTGGTCGTGAATAACTTCTGTGGGTGACCGCATTTCCCTACCAAAAGTTAGATACGCTGGTGACTTGCCTGTTGTGCGGCACCGTAAACTGTTTAAAGCAAAACGAATTACAGGTAGCTTCTTCGGCCAAGAAGTGTGGTCTCCCTCCACCAGCTGTGCCAGCATCGCCTTCATATCACGGTTCTTGCGTTCTGCAGGATTTGCTTCTGCGTGATATAATGGGACAAGATTTTGCTTTATACCCAGAAGAGACATGCACTGACGCATCACCGCAGATACAAACTGGACTCCATTGTCTGATATAATCCTACGAGGCAGTCCGTAACGCATAAAGTACTCTTCGACGAGTACCACAGCACATGCTTCAGACGTGGCTTCTTTCAAGGCAAATACTTCAATCCAACGAGTAGCTGTGTCCTCGATAAGAAAGATCCACCTCTCTCCCTGGTCTCCAGTTGGCAGTGGGCCGAATAAATCCATAGCCAACACTTCAGTACGCTGATTCATAACTGGTGTTTGCAGAAGACCTGGTGGTTTGGCATTTGTAGCTTTGTAGCGCTGACAGTGTATGCAGGCTTTGACATAATCCATGATTATTCTCCGCATACCTGTAAAATAGTATAGCTGAGCTACTTTTTGATAGGTACGATCAATACCAGGGTGTCCTGCCATTGGTGAGTCGTGACATTCTTTCAGGATCTCTGCCCTGAGACTAATGGGAATGACGAGCTGGGGAGTCTCACTATCAGAATCCGGATTATATCGGTAGAGTACTCCTTGGTCCATCAGGTAACCACGCTCCGTCCATCGTCGAGTTGCCACTTCGTCAGTACCTTCAACTTCTTTAATTATCTTCTCCACCTCGGGGTCAACAAGCTGTTCATGTCGTAGTTCTGAAGGATCCTTCTTAGGCAGGTCCACTATCACTGAGCAGATACCGCAGTTCTCGCGAGAATCCTCGGAACAGATTGGTCTACTCAGGGTGTCAGCTACTACGTTAGCTTTTCCGGGGGTGTACTGAAATTGAATATCAAATGACTGGAGCTTTAATGCCCACCTAACCAGTCGGCCTGTAGGGGACTTAAGCGTCAACAGCCAGCGGAGCGGTTGGTGGTCGCTGCCAATGACTACTGGGTGTCCATCCAAGTAGCATCTAAATCGCTCGACAGCCCACACTACGGCAAGTGCTTCACGCTCCGTAGTGGAGTAATTCCTCTCCGCGGAGTTCAATAAACGGCTAGCATATTCGATAGGCCGCTCTTCCGTACCCTCCCCCTGCAGGAGAACTGCTCCAAGAGCGTAGTTACTCGCATCGGTTCGTAGAACGAAGGGTCGGGAAAAATCAGCTTGAACCAAGATTGGCGCGGTGGTCAACAATTGCTTCAGCTCTTTAAACGCAGTTATTTGAGCTGGACCCCACGTCCAAGTCTGGTCTTTCCTGGTCAGTCGGGTGAGGGGTTCTGCCACTTGGGAGAACCCAGGAATAAACTTCCTAAACCAGGAACAGGTTTGTAGAAAAGTACGAAGATGCTTTAAGTGATTGGGCTCTTTCATCTGTAATACAGCCTGTACTTTGTCTGGATCCGGTGAAACGCCTTGTTGCGTAACGATGTGCCCCAGATATTTCACACTCTCTCTGGCGAAGACACATTTATCCCGGTTAACACAAAGGTTGTATTCTCGAAGGCGGCTGAATACAGCTTGCAGGTCTTGCAGGTGTTGCTCGAATCCTTCGGAAATTATGAGAAGATCATCAAGATACGCGAGAAGGGTTACGTTGGACAAGGATGAGCAAGAACGTAAGCGGTCTATCAGGCGCTGAAAAGTCGCTGGGTCGTTCTTCAAGCCAAACGGCATTCGCTTGAAACGGTATGTTCCGAAGGGACTAATAAATGCCGTTTTGTCGCGGTCTTGCTCACGAACACTCACTTGCCAGTAACCTGATCTGAGGTCCAAGGTGCTCATAAAGCAGTTCCTTTTTGTGGATTGCAGCAGCTCATCAATAAGAGGCATTGGATAGTGATCTGACTTGGTTATGCTGTTAAGACGCCTGTAATCTACGCAAAACCTCACGTCTCCATTAGGTTTCGGCACCAAGAGTGCCGGCGAGCACCAAGCAGATTCGCACTCTTCGATGACATCTTCTTTGAGCATCTTGTCGATTTCTTGTCGCATAAGCTCTTTTCTAGCGGGAGTCATGCGGTATGGCGGCACGGACACGGGATGATGGTCACCTGTATCGATACAGTGTTCGGCGAATGGTGTAGGCGCTCCCCCTGGACGAAAGACATCTGTATTGTCTACTAGGATTTGCGCGAGAACTTCCCTATCACGTGGATTTAGCAGCGAACCTTCATCACTCCTAAGGACATCAGCAGCAGCGCAAGAAAGTACACGCCTCTCCTGTTCACGTCGCAGCTGGCGTTCCTGACCGACATTGCCGTCGACAAAATGCCACGACCCACGTGAAAAATCAATAGCGACTTGAGCGGCAACTAAGAAATCGATCCCGAGTAATGTTTCATTTTCTCTTGCTTCCGGAAATACTAAAAATTGGGTCCTAATCACTTTACCTTCTAACTTAACGTCAAGAGTGGTAATTAGCACGTCAATCTCACGCGGGTGTCCGTCAGCAAGCTTTATTAGCCGTCGCGCTGGTTCAAGAGAGTGACCCTTACGGAGGAGGAGCATATGTAAAGTGTGACCCGCAATACACTGTTTAGCACCGGTATCAATAAGCGCTGTGCCCCGCGAACCCAAAATTTCAATATCGAAAATTGGTCGTAATATGCGATTTTGACAATGACTCGAGCTCGGACCGGTAGCGTGCGCAGTACAAATATTTTCAACACGACAACTTGAAACATTTTGATGACACAAACAATTTTGCTGCGTGGATTCTATACTATCCGAATTTACACAATAAAAAATATTTTGTCTTGTGGATTCTAGACTATTCGAATTTTTACAATTAAATTTATTTTGTCGTGTGGATTCCAGACTATCCGAATTTTTACAATAAAAATTATTTAGTCTTGTACATTCTAGATTACCCAAATGAAAATTACTTTGTCTCGATTCTACATAATTCGAACTCTTACAATCAACATTATTATTTTGTCTTGTGGATTGTAGACTACGACTATAATCGGTATAGGAAGTATTACAATAATAATTCTCATTTTGTCCCATAGGCGTACCACCGGGCGTGGGCAATGTATTATACTTATTATATCTAAGATTATTATTGTCCGACATGTCTAAACTATAAAAACACTGGTTTTCGTTACACTTCGAACAGTTTTCGCGAGAAACATTTTTAGAACCGCACTGATAACACGATATCGGCACTGAATCGATATTATTAATGTTTGTGGACTCACCCCGTTCTGCCAACTTACGGCACTGGTCGCGCAGATGTCCATACCGTTTGCAGTACACGCAAAAGGGGCGCTGCCGGCTGGGCACGCCGTCGTGGTACTCGTAGGTCGGTGATGGTGGTGGTGGCGGGAACACGGGCGCGTGGGGCGCCTGGCGCGCGGGCGGCGGCGCGGCGGCCGGCGGCGGCGGCGCGCGCACGGCCGGCGCGGCGCGCTCGGGCTGCGGCGGCGGCGAGGTGGCGTGCGCGTGCAACGCGCGCGTAGTAGATGTATTTGTAATAAAGGCGTGCGCGCGCGCGCTCGCAGGGCTGCGCGTCGATGCAGGTTGCGCGTAGTTCACTGCGGCCTTATTCCGTGCATCCACGGCCTTATTCTGCGCCTCCACAGTTTTACGGTGGCCCTTTTCGTCGCGAATTTTGTCCTCAATGACATGGGTTTTCTTAAGTAAATCTTTGAACGTATGGAATAGGGTAGTGTCCTTTAACGATAAGTCTTTAGGGGGAAGTTTGGTGAGGAGGGCTCTGCTTCGTGCGATAAATAAATCGGTGTTCTCATCTTCACGCTGTTCCGTGCTGAATAGCTCTCTATAAATATGAGACTCCGAGCGGCGGTCTCCGTAAGCGTCGCGCAGGTACGTCAACGCCTCTTCCCAGGAGGATATCTCTGCGCGGACACTCTGCCACCAGGTCGCGGCCTCACCAACTAATAACATCGACATGCCTTTGACTGCCCTTTCATCAGGGACGTTTGCCGCTTCCTTGTAGGATACCACGGCATCAATAAAAGCTTCGATGTCTCCCTGTCCTGCGAATCTCGCCGTGCACGTCGCGAAGGTGCCGGACGGCGTGAGAGTCTCGCCCGCCGAAGGATTCTGCGGCGAGAACGGCCGCGAGGCGGGGGGGCTCTGCGCGGTCAGCGGCAGCTGGCCGAGGCGCTCGAACACGCGGTCACATAACTCTGCTTGTGTCTGTTGTATAGTAGACAAGAGAGAAGCGAAATTTTCTTGTGACATCGTCACAACGTTGTTCGGCGCGGGCGGCGACGCGCCGTCAAAAGATTGTCGTTTACGCGGCATTGTTACTGATCACTGAGTATCTACGTGTAATTTCACTTCACGAACGAACACTTTTAGTCACTGTAGAATGTAGTAATGTACTAAAACGTGGGCTTTCGGGCCAGCAGTTGGGACGCCATTTATTGTGAACGCGAATGAAAAGCAGATTTGGGAATAAAAGTTTAATTTGCGTCAGTCCGCACAACACACACATTCACACATAAGTAAGATTAAAATATAAGAACACTTAAGTTTGTTGTTGAGAATAAGTACAGTAACACAGAGATAATAACAGAGATCGGAGAAAGGAAACAATACCGCGGAGCGAGCTCGGTCTCTTTCGGAGGTCACGCGCTAACTGATTTTGGCGGGCGCGGGGCGGGCAGCGCTTGGGCAACGCTTCTCACGACTGCCATTTCTAGGAAATGCGCCCGTTAAGAGTTTCGCGCCTAATTCAAATAACGGCCGGGCGGACGGCGGCGGCGAGTAGAACGGCGGGAAGATGATGGGTTTACTATAACATGTCTTATTTAGTGAAACGAGAATCCGGTAAGCTAGTAATGTAGTATTTTGAAAAATCTGGTATTTTATGGGAGTGTAGTAAGTATTTTAGCCACGAGCGTTTGCAATCACATCTAGGAAAATGCCACTCGACTCGACATGCCACTGAGAGGATATTAAAAAACCGACCAAGTGCGAGTCTTGTGCATAGTACTTGTAGTACTATAAGACAGTATTGCTTGCCAAACAAATTCTAGGTCAATGAAAAATCTAATCTAATATATAAAAATCTTGTGTCACGGTGTTTGTTGTCAAACTCCTCCGAAACGGCTTGACCGATTTTTATGAAACCTTTTTCTCTATACTCGGTAGGTCTGAGAATAGGTTGTAGCGTAGCGTAGGCAATGTTTTATGTCCCTATTCTTCGCGGACGGAGTTGCGGGCAACAGCTAGTACCCTATAAATTTTGATTTCTTTCGAGTGTCGAAATATATAAGCTTAGTACCTACTTAGGTACGTTTTTTCGGCATAAACGCACAACTTCAAGTAACTATAGGCCTGAGTACCTATATGATTTTAATTTCAACTCTATACCTTCACGCGTTTCCGAGATAAAGGGTCTTGACAGACAGTCGGACGGACCGGACGGACGAACAAAAGTGATCCTATAAGGGTGCCGTCTTTTTTCCTTTTGAGGTACGGAACACTAAAAACGTTGAACCCCGAAAATGGTAAAAGTCTCGCACCTCTATTGCAACTGCAACAACGACGTAAATGCAAAATTTGATAGGAAACGGTGATTACAGTGAAATAAAATTTTCAAATGCATTTTTTCTACAATCACAAAACTTGCATTAACGTCGTTGTTGCAATAGAGGTGCGGTCTGTTGAATTTGAAATACGAGCGATTAGTTAGCAAATTATAGCTCTATTTTTTTATTCCGGCATAATTTTGTAGAAATTCGCTGTTGTTTACCACATGCCAGTAGTTACTTTTATAGATATGATTTTCTAAAATCGGTCCCCTAGTGATAAAATAAAAACGCAAGTTCTGTACTTTGTACCTACTTTAATGTACCTAATCATCCAGGTAGAGTGAATATAGGTGGAACTTCCGGGCTTCTACTGATCGATGAATGATGACTTTTTGATACCTACCTAGTAGGTACTTTTACTTTAAGTCATTTAAGTTTACGTTTACTGATGAATAAGCCTGCGGGTGCAATCTTATATGTTTTTTGTAAAATGAAGACATAATTCCAGGAACTGTTTACTCCTCACCTCATAAGACTGACATTCAACTTTCAAAATATTTCATTGTTAATAAAGTGGCAGCCCCCACCTCGAACAATACCAGGGCCCCACGCTATATGTCTTCAAATATAACGAGAGAGTGGTGCGCGCCTCACGGTTACCCACGTGTTGTGACTTTTCTCCGATTCACAGTAAAAGTGGCCTGTGATCGCACGCTCGCCTGTGGTCTGAGGAGAGATCCGTTTATTGGAATAAATTATAGGTAAGCGTTACTTTCTAATTTTATATTTGGTAACAATAGCTCGAATTAGCTTATTATAGTTTAGGTACGTAAGTTAAGTATGTTCTAGTCTAGTATTTGACTTGTCACAAGCACATGACATGACTTTACAAAACTTTTATTTGTTATCAACTTATCTCCTACAATCGATTTGCTGGTAAAAACTAGCCAAGTCAAATATTAAGCTTCAATTTAACATCAGCAATACATCATCAACATCACAGTTGCAGTAGAAAAACCAAAGAAATAGAGTGTTAAGTAGTATATTTGATTAGGATGTTATTTGTTCTTATAAATAGATTTCAGTATTACCTGCTGAACTTGGCACCCATTTAGATCTCAATCCTTTTGTCGGTGAAGTCCACGACCAAGCATATTTTTAGTATTGAACTTGGCTAACATTTATTTATTTTTCACATTTATGTTTTTGGTGGGATATCATTACTTTTTGTAAAGAATTTTTAAAAAAATATCATTTTTCTAATTTACCTTTCACATATATTATTAAAAAAGTCATCTTGTATTTGATATCAATCACTAATCTGTTGTCGGCCTTTAAAGGAAGTATAAATCCTATTCATTTTCTTTTCTTGATATTTTGGTGATGGTCTATTAAACTTTTATATATACATAAATAGTTTAGGCAGTGTAATATCTAATTACGCCCCCCAGAAGGTGGACCGATGACGATAATGATGATGGTGATGATGATGATGATGACGGTTACCAAGTTCCTGTGGCCATTTTCCAGCTCCATCGTAAGGTCCTGGTTACTATTTAGAATGAATGTACCTACTCGTCAAGACAAATCGAACGAGCCCAACCTCAATAGGGTTGTGTCGTTTTATTGTGGAATGCCTTTGGTTACCTTCCAGCTCCATCATCAGACCCTTGTTACCATCTAGGATCAAAGTACTCATCAAGACAAATTAAACGATACCAAACTCGATGGGGTTGTGTCGTTTTATAGTGGAGAGCCTTTGGCCATTTTCCAGCTCCGTCATCAGACCCTGGTTACCGTCTAGGACCAAAGTACTCGTCAAGACAAATTAAACGATACAAACTCGATGGGGTTGTGTTGTTTTATAGTGGAGTGCCTTTGGACATCTTCCAGCTCCATCATCAGACCCTGATGACCATCTTGGATCAAAATACTCGTCAAGACAAATCAAACGAGCCCAAATTCGACGGGTCATTTCGTATTACTACAGAGTTCCTATGACCACCTTCCAGCTCCATCATCAGATCAGCTCCATGTCATGATAATATTACGTTGTCATCCAACTTACATGTGCCTGCAAATTTTCAGGTCAACCGGTGTTTTTTCTTATAGGTTTATATTAATTTCCTCCTACTATTTTCCGTATTAAAAAGGTAAAACAAAGACACTAGTACGTGTTCACTCATTTCGCCCCACTTTGTAATAAGGCCATAAGGATGTGTTCAAGTTTCCTGCGTCATTAGCTCACCGCTTACCCAATGTCCCACCGGCTGGGGAAATACCTACCAATAGCTAACACGGATTACCACAAAACGGATATCGTGAAACCGCCTCACAGTCCTTGTTTACACCGGCGCTGGCGGATGCCGTCCCGGCAACTTTCACCGACGTTACGTAACGTTACGCCACGCGGACGTGACCGTTCGCCGTGACCCCGACGTGATGCTACCGCACCAATAATGAGGCAACAATAACAACGTGTCATCGCATTACTAATCTATGACAACAAAAAAATACGACATGAGATTTATTCTTTGTTTTTGTACAGGCGTTTCCCTTTAATACAGGCCCGGCTTTAAGTATGGAGTGCGTGGCGACCAGGTGCAGGGTCCTAGGGGTCGAAGCGCAAGCCGATCACCCGCACAAAAAAGCTGTTAGTTCCATAGCGAAATGGGCGCCGCAGACTGATTTTCGTTCAAGTATAATTAGACTTGCCATTGAATATGCCCTAAAAACGACTAAATTACTTAAGGCCGCACTGAGTTTCTTGCGTTAATCGATTTTAGGTTTTCTATGCAGTATGTGTACCTATGTGTGCCTGAGAGCGGCAAGAATCAAAGCCGTGCGTAAACGCAAGCGACACAAGTTCCCCGTCCGATAGCCGAAGGAGAACTAACGCAACTAATTTCAGAACTAAAGCTTTGCTAGTAATGAAAATGATACAGCAAAGGACTAAATGAATACAAAAAATGCGCCAAAAGCTCGGTGCGGCCTTAAGTTCTCACGCATCGTTTGCTCCAATCATTTCCATGGCTTGACGCTAGCGCTAGACGATATTTTAGAATCTAAAATTTAGATTGTACATTTTTAAGAAATGTTGTATAAGCTAATCTAAATCTAAAGAACTTCACGCAAGCGGACCTACAATCAAAGAAAATGAACCGCGTACCAGGGAGGAACCTTTGCAGCGGCAAATGTCATGTGACATCGGCCAAAGCATCATCATCATCATAATCACCAATTCAAAAGGTACCACCCTGGTATACCTACGCTCTTTTACAACAATTAAATGTACCTACTACGAATATGCTATGAATCGATAAGAAACTTAGGTATATTAGAATATAATATACCTACCTAAGTTAGGTAGGGTATACCCAAAAGTAGGTTTTATCCGCGACGTTTTGGGTTTCTGTAGCAGGCTAAAAAAACCTACGCGGACCTACCTATGCGGTAACTCGATATGTAGCGCTGTAAGAGTTTTATTCAGTTGTATACAGTAAAATATAAAAATAATTCTTTTCTTTTTACAGACAAAATGGAAAACTTTTTAGTCCCAATCGTCACTGTGCTCCTAATAAACACCGTAAATACATCGAATTCAACCGACTCGAACGACTCTTGCGATGTCCACGACACAGGGCCATGGAGCATATTGTTGGAAGATTGGGCGACCTCTGCTAGTATGGAGCACTCTGGCAGACAAGGTATATTTATTTGGATAAGTAAGTAGGATAGGTACCTACTTAGACCCATCTAGATTTTTGACCCATCGTAGAACTTATTCACAGTTAAGTGTCTTATTGATTTTCCTTGGCAAGCAATGCGATGTCACTGTGACAATTACTGTGAAAAGGTTCCACAGCGGGCCACGATTCAGTTGGATTGACTGTATATCTTTAGACAAGCAATATTATTCAACTGTTTTCAGAATAACATTTTATTTCTCATCCTTCAGGTATAATAAAATTATTGATTCTTACTCAATGTGATTTTCATTGAACAGGGAGAATAATGGCGCTTCCGCCGTCTTCGGGCTACTACATCACGGATCGCATTGACGGTCCCTTGATGCCGCCGCCGCTGCCGCCCACGCAGCCACGGCCCTACGAGGAATGGGCGCCCGCACCGCCCGGCCCTGGAAAGATTGTCAATCGACCGCCAAACCCTTACAAGGATAAGTTCAAACCCAGTTATGTAAGTAAGACAGCCCGTATAATAACCATGATGAATAAATGTGCATGGAAGCGGCATTCTTAATATGTAGCGCCAGTTATATTATTTTCTTTCGCTTGCCGTTTCTTTACTAATGTGAGTGTAAGCCTCTAGCCTTAGTTGATCAATATATGGATTAAAGAATTTTTTAAATTACTTTCGACAGCCGCCGCCTCAGCAAAATAAACCAATTCCTCCCTATTCGCAACAACAACAACAACATCCGCAGAGACCTAATTCAATAGACCGAGTAGACGACCCACCGCGGAAGCAGGTCACCGAGACCGATTTATATTTGCTCTCGGCGATTGAAAAGCTGGTATATCGCGCAGATTTAATGGAGAAACGACTACGAAGACTGGAAGAGTCCATGCACATATTAGTTGCAGGAACTACTCATCAAGCGGGTAAAGATAATTATGTGATATTCATCTGCTTTAGACTTGCACGGACACGGACTTTAATTGATGAGCCACTTACCACTGTTCGTATTTTAGTCTTGTAATGCAAATCGGGTAGCCGCTTATACTCGTATATCCTGATTTAGAACAGTGGCAAGTAAGCTCATCAATTGATTTTTTTTACATGAGGGAAACTAAAAAAGTTGGATGGGATTATGGCTGACAAGGTAACCAATGAAGAGGAGAAGGCAGGTATAGTATAAATCTTCCCAGGTGAATTTTTCGTTTCGAGCCATTACATTAAATTTGAACCTTAATACTATGACGATACCGTTTGTTTTGAAAGATAAGGGCTCGAAGCGAAAAATTCACCTGGGAAGATTTATACTATAAGTATATAGTTTCGAGAGGATTGTTTGTAAGTATGTGTAAATCAAAATTAATTTCATAATATCCAACTTTTCGAGGTCCTTCCACATGTATACTAGTTGTAGCCACTTCAGAAGGCAGTTCGCTTGACTCATTACTTATGAGCCATTTGAGTTACGATTTTGATTCCAGCGGGTCTCTCAATGAGTGTCTAAATTGGGTGAGCAAGTTGATCAACACTCGTATGTACGATAGTTGTTAAAATTGTAGGTAACGTTGTAATCACTTTACAGAGCCCTGCGTAACAAACTTTACCCGCGTGGGTGACACATGCTACCACTTTTCGCCGGAGCCCGCAGACTGGAAGACTGCGAACTTGGCATGTCGTCGCCTGCGCAGCAACCTGATCGAACTCGAGGGAGAAAAAGAACGCCGGAAAGTTCTCGCACATCTGCTCTCTGACAAGAAGCAAAACGGTTCGTAGAAAACTCGAGATCGTACCATTTAGGTCATATGAAATATGTCGCAGAGTTTAAAATCATTGGCACTTTCCATCTACAAGAGGTTTTACGTATTCTCCTGGCAGAAAACATGACTTATTATCAATATTATTACTTATTTATTACAATCAAGCCTAAAAAAGTGATATAGACCAATGCTCGGCGTCGAATTAATAAATATCACGGGACAATTCACACCAATTGACCTAGTCCCAAAGTAAGCTAAGCAAAGCTTGTTATGGGTACTAAGCAACGGATAAACATACTTATATAGATAGATACATACTTAAATACATAATAAACACCCAAGACCCGAGCGAGAACAAACATTCGTATTTTTCATACAAATATCTGCCCCGACACGGGAATCGAACCCGGGACCTCAAGCTTCGTAGTCAGGTTCTCTAACCACTAGGCCATCTGGTCGTCTAAAATCGTCGCATTGCTGCTACATTCATTAGATATTTTGATTAGCCCCATATTTTAATATCAGATTATCTACACTATACTTTGATAACCTTGTGGGCTCGAATGCTCGCCTCTGAAAACCCCCACTTAGCAAATTTCATCGAAGTCGGAGCCGTTTCGGAGATCCTCGAAACAAATAAATAAATACTTATGCAAGATTTGCTTGTTTGATAATATTACATAATTAAATTAAAGCTCGATTGTAAACAGGGTTGGACTGGTGGACCGGCGGCCTTAACCCTGGGCTCCTCTGGATCTGGTCTAACTCGGCGCGGCCCGTAGCGGGCAACGCCACTGCTGACACTGCCGGCAATTCCACTGCCACCACTACCGGCGTCACCATCGTCGGCGAGGGCCGCTGCCTCGCGCTCGTCTACGACCCCGCCGCGCGCGCCTACGTCTACAGAGGGCAAGACTGTGGCCTCAAACACAGATACCTCTGCGAAAAAGCGGAGGACAAGGCCAAACTAAGCAACGAAATCGAAAGGATCGCGCGAAAACTGAGAAATGGAAATGCACCCATCGCCAAATATCTGTCTTCCTCGTAATAATGCAATATGATATCTTACATCTTAATACGTGATATCTTAATTATTTAAAAAGACTGAGTTTAATTTAAATATTGTAACGAAGACTACAGACATATTTAATGTTTATCATTTTATTATTATAAATAAATAAACAACTATTGTATCGTAATGACTTATTATTCTAGAATATTTACAAAGATACAAGAATCACAACAAAATAACTTATGTAAAATAAATTACTAATCTGTTAATGAATGCTAGGACGCCAAGGACCGCATTACATTTTCACAAGAATGGACACAGTAAATTTCTGGTAGTGTACGTAAGTGGCAAGACACTTCAGGTTTTAATTTCATGTATTTTTAAGAATGGTCAGTAAAATATTATCACGTTAAAGTGTCAGTCACCCCACATGTTAAGAAAAAAATATCATGCGGCCCTAACTTCCGGCTAAACTCGCGGTCATTATATCTATCAAAACTGAGCAATCTTACTTTACTTAGCGCGAGTTGCACAAGTTACTATGTATAACGATAACCAATGTCAAATCAGCCAATTGCATGCCATGGTTACGAGCAACTTTGTGCAACTCACACTAACTATAAATGAGTACCTAAGTGTAATATACCGTTTCAATTCTGATAAATATACACCTGGCTGTATTAAACTAAGAGATCTCGAACGTTTATTATCAACTGAAAGGTTGAGTCCTTCGGAAGAATCGGAAATGTACCTTTGAAGTATATAACACGCTGTGTAATTCAAATCGGATTGCATAAGATATTTATCCCTTTATTCATAAAAAGCTACAAATCTGTTATAGTATAGTGAATGTGTTTCCCGTGTCCGGCAAAGCCTGATGTCAAAGTAACAGAGACAAACGAATTTTGCATTGATTATGAAATTAATGAACGAGGTAACATAAGCTTAGCAAGCGCTCATGAACAACGAGGATAGTCTTTATATTACATACGCCAGGCGCTATCTGTCTATGATAGTAACAAAATAATAATAAATAAGAATAAGGCATTGTAAAAACTTCACATCCATTATTGCTGTTATCGTTTTCATTATTGTATACTTGTAAATAACTGTATTTATACTGTTTGGAGCTGGTTTCAAATGCATTTTTGTACTTTATAATTGAAATCAGCGCGTTGTCATTATATTACGATAAATCCTGTTATAAAAATTCGAACATCATAACTACATAAAAAGGGCCTCTATGGAGCTGGACAAATATATATTTTTGCATAATAAATAAGTTACACACTAGGTTCAACACTGACGCCCTGTTCATATCCAACTAAAAAGATTTTAACTACATTCCGTTCGTTTTACCCATGACATGCGGTTAATTTATTTGTTTGACGGTGTGTTTAAGTGATAAAGATAAATGCGACGGTATTCGTAAAACAGGCGTGACATAAGAAGTCAAGCTCGTGGATAAATATTAAGGTGGAACGGCACGCTCTAGGCGCGAAATTCAAAATTTTTACAGGTTTTAATTTATTGTGGGTAAACGATGTAACTGTTTAACTTCATATAGAACTTGCGGTTGTAAAACAGTGTTCTTTATATTATTGTGTAAAGCTTTTTAAGAATAAAACTGTTAGCTTGATATAAAAGTTGTCAAACATAGAAATTCGGACTTTCAACGCTTTGACAACTTTGATTTCAAGCTAATAGTTTTATTGTTAAAAAACTTTAGACAATAATATAAAGAACCCTGTTTTACAAGCGCAAATACCATATGAAGTTAAACAGTTACACCGTTTACACACATTAAATTAAAAACTGTAAAAAGTTTGAATTTCGCGCCTAGAGCGTGCCGTTCCACCTTAAACTAAACTCGATAATCTAGCTCCTTAGATTATTTATACACTAGATAGAGCTTTAGGCGGCATGAAAACGTCCCGAAAAATATAAGCCAACTGTTGGCTTATATGTCATTTGCCTCCCTTCAGTCTGAATGACGTAACGCGATCCGTAATATGAAGCTGACAAATGGATTTTTGGACGTTTTGTATCGCAATGTTTTCTACTGACACTCTATTAGTGTATAAATAATCTAAGTCTAGCTCGAATGACGGCCCCCATAGGTAACATTTTGCTTAAAAAGAATACAAGCGCAGCGTTGTTGAGTAATAAAATAAAGTCTTATTCATAGGAGTAAAAAGTAGACTATTTTTTCCGTTACAATTAAATAACGAGTGTGTCTTTTATATTTAGTATCCTTTAATTTATTTGCAGTGTGCATAATAATAATTATTCGTTACATCATGGACTAGTTTTGCAAAAGTATTACGTTATTCCATTTAAGGCCAATAAAATATAACTCTAACCGTCATTTTTAGATTCCAGGCAAGATGTGACTTGGCTGGTGTAGGTACATCATTAGCTATTTCATCTGTAAATTATCTGGAGATAATTTTGTAGTGAATGTTTGACACATAACTTGCACTCCAAAGTAATGTCACTATTTTTTAAATATAAGTTAAAGTCGAAAGGTATCTTGTTGAAATACTTCTTATATTCAGAACGATACGCATTAACGCGCAGGGCTGAAAGCGATTGTTCCGAGTTTAAAAATAATCGCTAGTAAAATAAAATTGTACTAGAATAAAACATAGCATGACTTAACTTTTAGAAGTTAAAATGGCAAAAAAATAAAACTCTGTACGACCTCAAAAGCACTACTTCAGTCATGTCGTGTCGTGCGTCTAGTTTTCGTGTAATCACTGCGCGATTTTTTCCATGCAACTTCGTAAATTCTCTCGTATGCATTAGATTAACGCTGGGATGGAGTTTGATTAGCTAAACAGTGAAGCGCACAATTAACAAAACAATGAGCATTGGTAGCCCGCACATAATATCGCGTTGGCTTCACTCGCTTGGTGGGTACTGGGTCTCTGGGCGTTATTACACGGTAAGTATTTCACTGATATGTTAGTTGAAGTGGAACTTGAACTGGAAGGGTGAACCACCTTGCTGGAAGTGGTGGAAGGGGTTGTTGAAGGGGCCGCCGCCGCCGCGCTGCGCCTCGGGGTCGAGGGGGTCGACCCCTGCGTCGAACTGCGCACGCTTCTCGGGGTCCGTCAGCACCTGTGCCAATACCATAACAACTTAAGTCCAAATTGCATAAAGTTGGAACACACAAACACACACATACGTTCACAGATGGTCTAAGGAATGTACCCCGAGAAAAATGGAATATGTCGAGTACAGTCGGGGTAAGAAAAGGTTCGTCAACTTAAAGTGATTATCGCATTGACGTTTCCTCTTTTTCAAAAGGTACTAAGACTCTGTGAGTTGATAAAGGATTTGCCACACAGGATGCGTTCTGCGGTCGCGGTCAGGTCAAATTAAACGCAACAAAAACAACACAACATTGTCGGTCCTTATATATTATGTATAGATATGCGATCTGACCGCACAGACCGCACGGTCAGAGGTCGGTGTAACAAAAGCATTCCTAATTTCAAACAACGAATGATCGAGACAGTGATATGCATAATTCTGAAAACTAGATTGTAAGTATTAGAAGAGTTACCTCTTTGGCTGCAGCTATGTCTATGAATTTCTTCTCTGCGACCTTCTTCTCGTCTCCTTGATAATTGTCAGGGTGCCACTTCTGCGCGGCCTTACGATACGCCTTAGTAATCTCCTGCTTGTTAGCAGTCCTGTAATAGAAATAAATGTATGTTAAAAAACTAAGCATAGTGCAGTGTGTCAAAACCAAGCAGACAAGGAGTAGAACTCACCTCTTAACTCCTAAAATCTTATAGTAATCCCTTTGTTCCGATTGTTTCTGCAACTTTTGCGCGCGACTGAGTCCATCTTTAGCTCTCTGGAAGCCTTCATCTAATTCTAAAGCGTCTTTGTACATATGTATGGCTGAAATAAATAATGCATTATCATGTTAAACACTTTATCATCATTATCATATGTTTTATTGTATGTTATTTTAAAAAATAATGTAGGCTAATCAAAGATAGTGAGTGTGATCGACGTAGACTTTGTTTTCAAAGGACTAACTCCAACTAATACAATTTTGTAATGCAAGTTGTATTTCATGGCTCGGTAATTTAGTTAATACAAAATCAAACTGCTCCATCTAAGACAAAGATAATGTGCCCTATAGTAGAACACGCCGTCGTCGATATGCTTATAAGTAATAGTCGCAAACAAAAGAATGCGCTGAAATGCAAGCAGGATTTGGCACCATTGAGCGGAACTCGCGAAAACGCATTATACATAATGCATTTTGCTTTATGATAAGAACACTTCTCACTTCTACATCAGATGTACAGATTCTGTAATGTGGTGTTGCTAAACTATATAGCTTACCATCATCGAACATTTCGAGTCCGACCAAAGCATCGGCGCGGTCGCAGAGTACGCCTGCGTCTTGCTTTATCGCCAGCGCGCCGGCGCAGTGGCCCAGCGCTTCGGTGTATTGCTCGTCCTATGATAACATCGTACATATGTTGAATCAGCTGATATATGATTCCGATTAAACTCTGAAGATAAATTAAGGAGACTAGTGGGGTGGTACAAACCAGTATTAAATCATAACCAAACATATGAATGGCTATGGTGTTTAGTATCCAGTAGAGTATTTAGTTTATATATTTTCAGGTTATGGCACAATATATTTATAATCACGATCTGATGTTGGGAGCAATGGAAAACCATTATTTACCAAAACGTACCTCAAATATCCAGTCGTTAGCCGTCTAAACGCAAACACTTACCTTAGTTGCACAGCTGCAAAGCCATCGTTTTGCCTCAAACACAACCAAAGAGACTTCGTCTTCAATTTTAAGAACCTTCTCTGCACTACTCATACATTTAGTGTAGTCTCTGGCTTCATTTAGCTCCTCGCAATCCAGCAGTAGTTTGTCAACTTTCTTAATTTTCTTATAAAAAGGGAAACACTTCTTGTGTTCAGGGTCCAGTTTAAGGCACTCACGTACTTCCTATTATGCAAAAAAATAAAAGAAAAGAAATATGAAAAATCAATCAGATAATGATCTAAATAACGTAGTCTTATAAGTTATAATCTTTATGTTTACCTTGAGGGCATCGCTGACGTGGCCCAGCTGATACAATAAAGTGGCTAGTCTAAAATAGCCATCAGTAGAATCTTGCTGTAGTCGATTCACAGACCGAATGTCAGAAACCGCTGAGAAGAGATCATTCTGAAAAGAACTCATTAAATAAAATTTAAGATTTATTACTTTAAGAATATGCTACACTGACACTAACTCATTTGAACTTTTTTAATTAGGTAAATATGATAGCAAACGAGTAAATGGATCACTGATGGTACGTAGAACCTGCAACATCAGAGATTGGCAGATGCGTTGCCAGTCTAGAGAGCTAAAATAGAAATACCTCATATGCCGGTAATTTCACCATTTGTCTTATTATTGACGCTGGAACAGCGACGCGAGCACTACTGCTCTGCGGGAAGATTAGGAGTAGGGCCTATGAAAAGATGCAGATGGTATTACCATTGCAATGTAGCATTCGGCCCGGAGCTGTCGCAGCTGCGCCGACCAGGGAGACACCTCGAGCAGACGCGTGGCGAGCTCCGCGGCCGCGCGGTGGTCGCCGCCGCGGTAGTACGCCTCCACCAGTCTCATCTCCTCTATGTACTCGTCGATCTTGTGGTATTGTGCTATAGCCTCTTCGTTGTAGGGATCCGCGTATGTCTATATAAAACACATAGCATGTACTACAATGGTCTTAAGCCGAGTTTAGACCTGCAAGAAAAATCGTGCAAGTTGCATTAGATTGCGGCGCTCGATTGAGCGCTTCAATCTCGGCCGCTTTACGGCCGCGCAATGTAATGCAACTTGCACGACTTTTCTTGCAGGTCTAAACTCGGCTTTATACCATATGTAATGCGCGAACGTATGTACCAGACTAGGTCACACGCACCTGATGTAATGCGTGGACAGTGAAAGTGTAACAGTACATACTTGTAAATATCTGCACCGAAAGTAACTTAACGTGGAAATTCGCCATTACATTGAACTGGCCATTTGTGGTCGTAGAAGTATGACTTTATGAGATACTTTGACTTTATGAGGATGTCAAGAAAAAAGTGCAACATAAAATCACAAATTGCAAAACCTGGCGATCTGCTATATGTCCTATTCTTTAACAATCTCTATCACTCTTCTTGTTTAATTATATCGTATCTTAAAAATTCAACAGACAATTACCGGATAACACACACAACACACGCACTAGTGTTGTTTTCTAAAATAAAATAAAAAAATGTCTTTAAAATTGAAAAATCAGACACCATAACAATCTACCATAAATTAGTGAACACATACATACTAGGTACATACTCAAAAGAAAATAGGGCCACTTAAGTTTGAGGTTTTTTTATTATTTATTCAATAACAAATACTCTTCATTATTTTGAGTATGTAGTATAAAATATTTTTGCTTAGCTACAAATTCAGAACAATGTTATCACATCAAAATGCTTCCTATCGTAACATAACCAATGAGATTATTCCGCTGCGGCCAGTATGTTTGTTTACCTGTTCATTATAAAACATGTATTACCCACCTTGACAGAATTGACAATATTTCATATTTCTATGACTATAATTTGATTTGTTCTCTGTATTCTGTTTGGAAAGAGAAAGACGCTGATAGTTTTAAATTTTCTCTAGGATTATTAATTAATTTATTACAAATTTTTTAAGATGTGCTTATTCTTAAAGGCATAACTCCAAAACTACAACACAATAGATCCAATACTTTAGTCTAGTGACTAGAGACTAGAGAAGGACTCTAGTCTCTATAAAAAAAAAGTGATTACGTAAATCTGATGTTGACATTGTGTGTGGTTTGCTTATGCGGTTTGGTTCTTTCTTGCTTTTCAATCTCAATTTTTTTTTATTGTACGATAAATAATAAAATAAACGTTTCAATAAAGTTACATTCTATGGCAATACAAATGTCATGTTATGATTGCCATAGAATGTAACTTTACTAAAACGTTTATTATTTAAGTATCATACTAACTGAAACTGAAAACCTGCTTATGATAGTTGTGTAATTTAATATCTACCTTCTATATGCAAAACACAAACTAATATTTTAATTAGTTAGGTATGTTATTTATTCTTTAGCACTCAAAATATTTATTTGCCTAAGAAACAGGCTACTTTAGTATCCTAGTTTAGGCATTTAAGTTATTTATGAATATAGCAAGGTATTGTTTGTATTAGGTATGTTTATTTTGTTATGTTTAGGTTGTTAGTGTTCCATTAAGGTCAATTTGTATTGAGTCAGTACTTTAGTATGTCGGTCTTTGTTTACTAACACATAGACATAATCTCAGCGCTTACTAACGACTTTTCGTGTAAATAATTATTTATTTTAATAAACAATTTGAATTTGATACTTTAAAAAAAAAACTACTGCATATATGGACTCAATTTGTCTTAGATGAAAGATGAATATTATATAGGATCAAGGAACAAAATTAGGCTGTTGTCGTATTTTTATACCTCGCATTTAAAAGTTAATTTTTGCGTAACTAAAGAAAGTTACATTCTACGGGAGCTGTCATCGAGAAAATAAATGATTGGAACTACTACACCACATTAAAATTTGTGAATAAAACTGATTAAAAAATTATCCAGTATACAAAAAATTCTTTACTTAAATATTGCTTTTTGGAACATAGTATTTATTGCATATATATATTTCTTTTTTTATTTTTTTTTAATCTTTATTTTAAGGAACTTTGTTCAGGTAAATTGAACATGTCAGTTCCACATGAGTTCAAAATTTATTGAGCTACAATAAATGCATAATTCATAAAAATATTTTTAAGACATTTTCCTTAAGTCTCAACTTGGTACAGTCAAGTGTAAAAATATGGGTGCACACAACTTGCTCATAAATACAGTGGTGGTCATACAATTAAGAACGATTTGAAGTTTCCGATTTTTTTTTATCTACATCATGTCATATGTCTAGTTGTGTTCCTTCTTAGAAGTAACAAGTTATGTTATAAAATAGCCACATGGATAGAGCAAACGGGATTAATAATAATAGTGTATAATTGCTAACATTTTTTTTTACAAATTTTATTTGTTCTCTATACTAATAAATTCAAATAGTAATGTAGCTGGACAAATAATTAAGAACGATTTATTAAACTGCTCGAGAGTTGTTTTATATGAAACTTAGATTAAATAAATCATATTAATGTGAAGTTGGTATAGAAAAAAAAGCAAATTAATACATTTGAACTAAAATTAATAGTTAGTTGCATGTCCACGGCTTTTAATTACGGCTTTACACCGGCGAGGCATTGAATCTATCAATTTTTGACATTTCGCAAGAGAAATAAGAGTTCCATTCTTCTAAGAAAACGTCGTACAGCTCTCTCAAATTGCCACACTGTCGATTTGAAACCTTTTTCTTGACTTCGCACCAAAGATGCTCTATTGGGTTAAGATCTGGGCTGTTGGCTGGCCAATCTAAGACTGAAACTGATTGTGATGTGAGGAATTCCTTAACGGTGCGTGCAGTATGCTTTGGATCATTGTCGTGCTGGAATGTCCAAATAACCGGAAGCACGTCTTCGGCATATGGTAACATTGTTTCTTGCAGTATATTTTTGTATTGGAATTGATCCATGTTTCCTTCTATCAGCCTAACAGGTCCAACGCCATGTCCAGAAAAGCACCCCCAAATTTTCACATTTCCCCCGCCATGCTTTAATGTCACTTTTGTGTACTTTGGGTCGAATGCTTTATTCGGAGGGCGTCGTACATATCGTTTTCCATCAGAACATACCCTATTTATTTTTGTCTCGTCAGAAAAAAAGAACGTTTTTCCACTGTCTGACTGTCCAGTTTTCATACCTTCTTGCAAATGCAAGTCGGGCTTGCCTATGACATCGTTTCAACATAGGCACCTTCCTTGCTATCCTTCCGTTCAACTTATTTTCTACCAAACGCCTTCGAATAGTGCGTGCAGAGATTGCTGAAGGGTTGTTTTCGCCAAAATATTCTTTTCTCAACTCATTAGACCCTTTAAAAGGATTTTGCTTTGCCAAACGAACGATATTTCGATCATCTCGACGAGATGACTTTCTCTGTCTAGGTCCACGCGGAACGTTTGAAGTAGTTTGATACGTGGAAAAATGCTTTACGGCATGGAAAACCATTGTTTTTGAACATTGCAGATGGTCGGCTATCATTTTATACGACCAATTCTTCTCGCGAAGTTTTATTATTACTTCTCTTGTAGATTTATCACAACTTTTATTTTTCCCCATTGTTTTTATACGAAGTAATCACTTTTAAGACTTTAACAGCACGAAATGGCGCCAAAATTATACGAATAATAATCTGTTCTTCTGTGTTCTCTATTTAAATTTGAAAAAACAATAAACTATTCAGCGTTCTTAATTACGTGACCAGCCAGTAAGTACTAATACTAGGTTCAGATCGAATGTATAAAGTTTCTCTATTAATTTTTTAGCCAACAATGTTGCATAAATGAATGTACCGGTAGTACGGAAAAGTTTTGCAATACCGAGAGAAATAAAAAAAATACGGGCAATTAGTTATACTTGTTACTTTGAAAAAATCATCTCAATAAATAATCGTTCTTAATTATATGGCCACAACTGTATGTCCCGTAGCTCTTATGTCGTCGTATTAAGGTATAGGTATATAACGATGGGAGGATTAAATCGATACTTATTTTTGCACTTGAACACTAAATTTTGATTCAAATTAAATGTATCATACTAAAAATTATACTTTAGACAACTACTTATACTGCGTGTAGGGTCATGTGCAAAAATATATATATGTTAACAGGGTGTCAAAAATATCTATACAACTCTATGTCATTAACCATAAGGTTGATGTTTACATATTTTAACGTAATGACTATACAAATTTAATAAATATATATACAGTCAAAATATTATTTACGCTTTAGACTATACAGTTGAGTTGCGCAGCTAAGCGATTTCGCGGCACGTAATAGAATAATAAAACATGTTTAGAAATATTCATGCTTTATCAGTGTGAAATTACTTAAGCATTGCGCATACAAATAATATTAAATTATATTTCAGTAAGCATGTAAATACAAAATATCAATGAAGTGTACAGTACTACAATATAGCACACAAGTGGTTTTACTTTTACAGTAGCTTTTCTGTTTATTTACTTTAAAGAAAGTATAATTTAGTAATGAGGACAGCTATTCCAAAATTATTTTCTTGTTAGTTATGCTAATCATGATAACTAAATAGCAAATAATATAGGACATTGTACTTACAACTTGCAGAAAATCTTCCTTGGCTTCTCTATATTGCGCTAGTTTGAGGTAGACATTGGCTCGTTGCAGCTGTGCTGATGTAAAGTCTGATTTCAACTCTAATACCTAATAACAAGCAATGTCAAGATGTCAGATATAAACAAAAGATAGCATGAAGGTAAAACTGGAGGAGGTGGTTATTTAAAAACAGCTTCATATAGTCCATCCATACAAGTAATGCAAATGCCAGCAAAGAAATTAATAACAGGGCCACAAGACATAGACCTCAAATTCATGCTTCTCAAGAGTGTGCCCAGATCAAACTAGCTAAAGCTCAGCTGCTCTCATTGTTCTTGACATTGGCAGGGTTAATGAAAACATCAAAATTGTTGATTCAGGTTAGATGAAACAAAACAAACAAAATTAATTAAGTTTTGTTCCTATCAAATCCCTTAGTTGTGTAGAAATTTTTGAAAACAACTCACAAAGGTATCAAGTTGTATTGAGTTTTAAGATTGAATGCTTTTTACATCTTATGGAAGTGGATTTTCTCTAGATACTATATTATACAGGGTAATTTTTTAATAAGTGCATGAATTTTAATGTGTGATTCAGTGTTGTTAAAATAACAAATTTCAGTATTTTTCGTTATAATATTAATCACTTATTTTTTTTGTTTTTCATAGTAAATCAACCAATTATTGGATGAATTAATATGAACAACTCAAATTTCAAAATTAAAAAAAAAATCTTTAACAGATAATTGTGATCTATCAACAATACTGAATCATGTATCAAAATTTGTGCAGTGATTAAAATATTACCCTGTATAAAAGAAAGAAAAGCATTGTTGTCATGTGGTGCTTATGCACTACTACTACTTAAAAAAAATTATTCCTGGTACTTTTGTTGTACTAACATGATAGATATAATTAATACCATAAAAATCATACCTTTGTAAAATCTTGTAGAGCAAATTTGGCTTTCCCAAGTGCATAGTAGACTGTACCGCGCTTGAAATATGTGAGGTAGTTGTGTGGGTCCCCCTCTAAGAAAGAAATAAATATAAAAGTTCATATTTATATCTAGTACTAGTAGCAACATACCTAAATAAAAAAATATGAGATTTTTTTTTTAATTTAAACAAAAAATATTAAAGTAGTTCCCAGTACCGTATGTAATAACTAGTAATAAGAGGTGAAGAAACGAGGAATGAGCTATGCTGGGCACTTACCGACAGCTGCATGGTAGTGTGTGAGCGCGTCAGAGAGCTGCCCTCGGGCCAGGAAGTCTCGTCCCAGCTCCAGGTGCTTGTTCACCTCCGCCGGAGTCGCACAATCTGAAACTGTTCAACGCAGAAAAATTTATAAATCCCACAACAATACCTACAGCAAAAATCAGGCCAATAGCGGTCACTGGGAAACTCACATTCTAACACTATTTCTAGCACTAATAAAACGAGGCATGGTGTTATTTTGTTCCAGTTTATATTCACTAGGTAGTCCATTATTAATTTTAATTCTCAATGTCGCTGATCTTATAGTGAATTACATGTAATTTCAATACAAACTAATTAGTTGACAGAGCCACAATCCATCTTTCCTTCGGCTCTTTTCGTGGTTTGTCCTGATTGGTCCAAATCAGACATTTCAAAACTATACGCACGGTAGTTATTTGGCAAAGTTTAAGCCATGTTTGAGCATTCTCAAACTTGGCCAAATTGTCCATTTTCTATTGAACATTAAATAAATACAATATCAATAGATGAAGTCGATTAAGTGTTTGTGCAATAAGTGCAAACCTGTCTTCTTTTTTAAATTCTTGATTTTGTGTATCATTTCGTTACTAAAATTATAATTGAAAATACAATTTCGTTAAGTCGTTAAAACAAAGCAATATTTGACAAAAGTTAGACATATTATTGATATTTTTCGATAGGAAGTACTAACTAGAAACTTTTAATAATTATCTATTCCCAAAAGTGCCAAACAAAATTTTTCACCAAAAAAATATTTATAAAGTTATAATTCTAGTTTAGTTTAGTTAGGGTCGCTCTGAACATTTTTGACCACATCTACTATTATGCCAAAATGCACGTTTTGTGAGAAATAGCCATTTTTTTTAATTTTTTTCAATTTAAATAGGTACGTATACATCATCCGTCATACATAAGTAGGTATTAAGGTCGAATAAACCATATTGCTAGTGCAATTTTTATCCGGGTCAAAGCTGATGCGAAGTTTTCTGACTAAGAACTTTACATATTCGTGCCTAAGGTAAAAATAATAATGTAGATAATTTATGTTATTAGGTCAGCCATGTGGCCATTGTTTGTTTTATATAGTGGTAAATTTACAAAAAAAACTAAAATGAAGTAAAATAATTTTATAACAATTATCATGAAAACCTATAGAGGTACAAAATGTGGCTATTAGTTGCCTTCGTAATCTATTGAACTGATGTAACGTTTCTTGGCCATTATTATTGCTGGACAGCCAGCCGCACCTGTAATATGGTTGCTCGGTTTTTTAAAACACAATTGTAGCGCACTTTGCCTTATTTAGTCATTCTTTTATGGTATTGCCTAGCTCGCAGGTGACGGTTGAGTCCCGACAAAACTTGGCAGCATGACCATATTGCTGACACTTATAACATCTTGTGACCAAAGTAAAGTATCTAGCAGGGCAGGATGACCAATTAATAAAGATTTTTTCTTTAGTAATTAGGACTTTACGAATAGCTGCAGGAACTTCTATGACATAATTTCAAGTTTCTGAATCCTTTTTTTCCGACTTGTGGCTCATCTTAATAGTGTTCAGAAACGTATAAAAACAAAACTCGCACATTGTGGATTATCGGCTAAGTTTTGGTGGTACAAACACGAAAACAGATGTGAGCATTCCTATAATTACTATTCTAGACCTACGTATCTGCGTTTCATCGATCGTAAGGCCTGAGTTTTTTTATCTGGGCAGATTGTTTCAGTTTCTCAATATCCTCCTTTGTTTCTGTGCTAATTACGACACCACCGTTCCGAGTCTTGCGCAAACCTTTGACATGTAGCTTCATCTGTTCGGGATTTATTAGTTTTTGGACAAGAGATTTCGTCTCATCCCTAGATTTCAATTTGTCGTTGGGAGAAATAGTTACAGAATTATCATATTCCGGCTGTATATAATTATTAGGGCTTTTATTACCATATCAGCAAAGGAAGCTCCCTTAGTGGATGGTTTCACTGACTCTTGAATACTTAGCTTGAGGTCTTGGAGCTGCTGCGAAAGTTTGAGGTCTCCCTTAAGGTCTGGACAGATGAATAGGCTTGCACGGATTTCTGCTTAAGGGACTGGTACGCCACTGCCATTTGAGATGTGCCCTGTCCTACTTTTCGCCATAAATTACTGATGTAATTTCTGTTCCGTGTTCAGCTTTCCTGCTTCAGCAATGGCACACGCCTCATTTAGGCAGTTTTCGATAGTTTTCATCCAGTTTTTGTATTTCTGGAGTGGAAATAAGATCAAGGTTATTATCGTCTTCCTAGTGATGCAGTGACGCTGCGGGGCAGTGCGCGGGAGTGAGCGCAGGCGGCTGGGAGCGAGCGGTTCTGTTACTCCAGTTAAACGGACTGTTTTCCATGTTTAAATATAAGAGATATCACGTAGTAACATTTCCCATATTTAGTAACTGTAAAAGCACCACAACACTTAACACATTGAGGTACCCAAACGGATGAAATGATTACGTTTTCTGTCGACTTAGTAAACAAGGTCACGACTCTGCATGTGATTATTTAATTATTATTACAATCTATCGACACGTCTGTTCTCAATGATGAACTTGAACTCAATACCCTGTAATAACCTGTAGTAATAGTATGCAATACCCTGGTTCTTTAAAATAAATTTAAATAATTGCCTATTAGTGCTAGATTGATTACAGTGATTTACGCGTACAAATTACCGTCGTAATCATACTTGTGTATTTGCACTGTATTGGAACGAGGTCTTTTTTTTAGAAATACTTTATTTTTGTTATTTATTACTTTTCTTTTTTAAGTGGTACATGCTCGGAAAGCCCGTAAGTCAAAGAAGTTTATTAAGTAATTTGTACGCCGTTACTTTTTTTTTGTAGACACGCAGAGTTACAAAAGTATTTGAGATTTTTTTTAACGTCTAGAAGTAAAAGGCAATTACTTGAATTTATTTTGATAAGCCAAGGTATTGCGAAGGCAAAACACTAAAAAATGTGGCAAAAAAAAGAAATTTTTCAAAAAAAAAGGTTATACATATCTCAAAAACCGTGCAATTTGGCATAATAGTAAATGTGGTCAAAAATGTTCAGAGTGACCCTAACTATCACCCCCTAAAAACCCTACACCCAACTGCCTGCCTGTGTAATGTTTATTTTATCCTAATTATTAATTTAATGATGAAAGTTTACAGAAATGTACATGCAGAAAAATAATTTTCATATAAAAGGGGTATCAGGTCTATAATAACGTGGTAAATATAACGTGAAAACTTTATTTGATAATGTGTTTTAAAAAATGGAAATATTTATGCACAAGCAGGCATATACCTACTTGGCAAATTTTTTACACAAGTGAAGAAACGTCCCTCTGAAAAAAGTTGATAATAACCAATAGGTCTTTTAAGATTTCGTTTGAATCTTTTACTGCAAAATTGTATTTGAACACTGTGCCATTTTTGGATAAGGGATAGTCTGTTTTCAAAAGATATTTGTTATATTTTCCAACACATAATCTTAATAGTTAATATTAACGCTACATTGTCTTACTTTTCTTTTCTGTGCGTGAAATGAAATACAAACAGAGTGTTGCCTAGGTTAAATATTTTTGTAACAGTGGGTAAAGTAAAACTATATATTTGTTACCTATATTTTGCTTTTAAACAATTTTTACATATTTATATGTCCATCGATCAGTTAAGCTAATATGAATTTCATTGAATTTTTCAAACTTAAAATTAAATACAGTTGGAGTTGATACCACTTTTATCGTAGAGTATGTTAAGCACCGAATAAATACAGTTATTCGCAATTAATACTTTTTAATAATTCAAAGTAATAGAATTTTAAATTTATAGAAATATTAGGTTGATTGTTTAATCCAAAAATAGGGTAATTTGTTATCATAACTTAGCACACTTTTTCTGTTGCATTATTTGATCAAACTTGGCAACACCGGCTCTCTTTCTTTCCACAAATAATTTCCGGTTAGTGTGCCATTATTTTTAAGTTATTTTAAATAAAATAAGGTTCGGAAACGAAATAAACCCCTTTTGTTGCTTTAGAATTTATATTTAATTGTGTAGTATCATTTGTCGCTTTAGATTACCATTTTTTATTGAGATATTTTGTGATTATTTTAGAATTGAATGTCAGTCAACATAACCCTACAAGCAAGCATACTTCAGACGTGAGTAGAAGTGTGGTCGTATCGGGACTAACGGTTCAGTGGTGTTCTAGGAATGGCTGACACGCCGGCACCTGCGCCGAAGGCGAAAGCGCCTAAAACCAAGGCTCCCAAAGAAAAGGTCGCCAAGGCAGCGCCTGCGGCACCTGCTGAACCCCCAAAGGCGATCCGTAAAGTTTCGTCGAAAGCACGACATGGCCGGCTCTACGCGAAAGCAGTGTTCACTGGTTACAAACGTGGTCTGAGAAATCAACACGAGAATACAGCATTGTTAAAGGTACGTTATCGATTCAATATTATTGCTGATGCGAGTTACAGAATTCACTATGTAAATTAGGTTAAGTTAGCAGCATAAGTAATCTACTTAAAATCCTAACCCTCGGAATAATTTGTTAGTACCTATTAAGTGTATTAAAAGAGCTAGGCGAATTTATTTATAAGGAGTAAACACATTTGGGATAAATATTTTAGGTTACATTATTTACCGACTTCCACCACCCATCAATTGCAATTTTTGTCTATTCAAAGCAGAGTAGGATATCTAAATGATGCTTTCAGACATTTGAAACCTGAACAATACATGTGGTTTTACTTAAACTGATAAACATGTTTGGTAAATAAATGTTAGTTTCTTATGCTGTCTTTGTTATTGATACAGTTAAATGATTTCAGATTGAAGGTGCTCGTGGTCGCGATGACGCCATGTTCTACGCTGGCAAACGTTGTGTATATGTGTACCGTGCCAAGAAGAGGACTCCCATTGCTGGAGGCCCCCGTGGCAAGAAAACCAAGCTGCGTGCGATCTGGGGCAAGGTGACCCGTCCCCATGGTAACTCGGGTGGAGTACGTGCACGCTTCAAGTCCAACCTCCCAGCCCATGCCATGGGACATAGGATAAGAGTGGTAAGCATTAACAGCAATATTTTGAAACTTGTAATTAATTACTGTGTAGGTTAGGTGAGGGTTTATTCTTGGGATAGCATTACTCATATGAAAAAAAGATAGCTCTAATAAATAAGGACCAAACAATAATAGAGCCTGGCAAGAAGAAGTGATATCTCTTTCCAAAGTCAATGCAACACTTTAAAGTTCAATGCTTTCTGAATAATATTCTCTTTTCCATTGTGATTAATTTGGGTTACGGCACTTCACATTTGACACCATCATTTAACAGATTTAATTTGCTCTTATTACTTGGCTCTTATTAACACTTACTAACCCTTATAAAAAGTAATCATATCAATCTATAAGAAGTGTTGCAACACCAGTTGAGTGGTGTTGTAACAGGACAATTTGTACCAGATTGATTGTATGGCAAAGGTTGCGTATATAAACTATGAGGTGTGAGGTATGAGGTATAGAGAAAATATTAAATGAGACTATGAATCCATTTAATATCATAAAGAGGTCATCTTTGTGTGTTTGTTTATGAGGGGTTGGAAGCGACTTTCATCCACCCTGAACCTGCGGCCTTCATCAAATCTCCTCCATCTTGTTGGTGGATATAGCATTTTGACACCCAACAGGTTGTAGCTTTGATCATGACTG
The DNA here is from genome assembly GCA_947563465.1 of Archips xylosteana. Lineage (NCBI taxonomy): Eukaryota > Metazoa > Arthropoda > Insecta > Lepidoptera > Tortricidae > Archips > Archips xylosteana. Next base: position 27,119,508 of record OX387343.1, on the reverse strand, counting down.
AGTTGTCCCATTGGGCATAATCCTTTTTCTTGAAATAGTAATAATCATACATCATTATCGCTGGAGCAAAAACAATTTGACAGTACTGAAAGATTATGACAAATAAGCAATTACAGAAGTGACACTGATATCAAGCAACATTTTGATGCCTACGGGTTTGAAATTAATCCACTTTATTTCTAAAATCAGAGCTTCATACTTGACTTTATTACTAATACATATTTAAAAATACATATTGGCTACGCAATCACAACATAAAACTCTTCAGCCATTTTTCTGGCTTGACATTGTCATTTATTAAATTATTCATAATAATAATTTTATTGTGTTCACAATGTAATTATTTATGTTCTATTACGAAATCCAAATAAAATCCCAATTAAATATACATTAATAAAATTGCTGGGTATTATTCAAGTAGACTCAATTATTCTAGGTAGGTAAACGTTTAAACAGTAAGTATAAAACAAATTTCATTGACCTTTTCCAGCGAAAACTTCATGCTACTAAAAACTTCTTAAATGCTTAGAACGTGTAGGCAGAATATATCCAAATACTAAAAGACATTCTGTTATATGTGTTCTTTCTTCTGTTTCTGTTATATTTGTTTTTGCTCCTGCGATAACAATGTCTGGTAATAATAATTATTAGACAGTCTTATTTTGTCCTGTTTTAACATTAATGGATAGCCAATATTATAATCAGGTAAAATATAATATGTACAATCCTCATGAAATATTTTTCTTTGTTTCAGATGCTGTATCCTTCCAGGATCTAAGAACCTCCTGTTATTGTAAGCGTAATAAAATCCAAAAAAAGTTTTTTCATTGTTTTATTTCTCCGCTACAATGTGATAGTAGCTCTTACTTTGTTGCTCATCATCTAGTCAGATGCAAAGTTTTGTTAGAGAGGTTCAAAGGCTATGCAAATGGACATTTATAAAAATGGTAAGCTGGATATTGTACAGTCAAGTTTAGTGCGAAAATATATCGCACTTCCAGATCAACAGTGCATCAACTCGAATTAATACACCATTTTAATTTATTTAGGTTTTTACGCAAAATAGGCGCGTAAAAGATGTCGAGTTGCGGAAATTAGCCCGTTATTACCTATTACGCTTTCCGGAAATTAAATGAAGTCTAAATTAAAAATGGTACATTTTGAGTTGATGCACTGTTGATCTAGGAGTGCGAATGTTAACCCTTTCAACGCCAACGACACATTAGGTGTCACTAAGTACAGTGTCAAAGTGATCTTGACACAATGACATAAGATTCAAAGCAGGTTTACGTTTTGTCGAGGCGTGGCGTTGAATGGGTCAAGGTGTCAGAAATATGTATAGAACTCAGTCATTTACCATAAGCAAGCCATAAGGTTGATGTTTACATTAGAGTTGCATAACTAAGATAAACTGTCAGTCAATTGAAATTGCAAACAATGTAAACAAACCTTTTATTTAAAATGCCTTTAATTTCCATTTTCCCTCATCAAATACTGCTAAATCCATGTGTTATTTAATCAATACTTACCACAACACTCCTAAACCATTAAAACAATAATCAAGTGCTAGAATATGGATATTTCATTAAATGGTTAATGGTTTATTTACATTGATCGCAATTTCAATTGACATTGATTTTAACCCTTTGAATGCCAGAGTCAAGCAGTCGTGCTCGTGACAGCTAATAAAATGCCTGACACGCCAGAGTCATCTATTAGATGACCAACATTCAACTCGAAAAAAAAAATCTTTCCATTAATATTTAATTTGATTCGTCATCGTTTATGTATTAGGAATATTTTCTTTCCTATTTTGTAAAGATTTATTGGTACCACTCAGTATATTAGCGATGCTAAATTGTTAAAATATATAATCGTGTAAATATTTCATAGCCCTGCACGCCAGTGTCATGACAGAATGACCGCTAGTGATGTGATTGCTTTGTGTAGAATATTTTTATTTTTTGTTCTTGAAACTGAGGGCGAGCAATATAAAAAATGTGGTTAGTTCCAAACCCAATATTATTTCGGCCAATAAAAATTCGACGTAGGTACAGAAATACGAGGTTTCGTTAGCTAACCCAAACAAGTATTAAGAGAATGCATTTTAGTTGTTTTTGTTTCCATTTATTTGAATGATCAATAAACACTGGAAAAAAATACCTAATTATTTTAATGAATAACTAGATATATTTTATACCTATTTACCAACCTACATTACTCTGAGAAATAGGTAGGTAGTTCCCAACTGATTTCCCCAGTATTGCTTACATTGAAATATTTTTATTCTGGTAGACCTATATCATAGTTTTTTAAAATTAAATACTTCACAAATCACAGAACACGTTTCACAATGTTTTACAGCTTTACCCTCCCGCTTGGCCCGTAATTAAAGTCATAAAATAAATCAAAAAAATTAAGGACTAGCAGTCAGGTCACGCCCATCTCTAATATCTTTGAAAATATCACTGCCGTGTACGCCATAGTCACGATAATTAGGACAACGTTTGACATTACGTAGGCGTGCTTTGATGAATAAGGTAAATGTACCATATTACGGCATATTAAGGAACTTTCTACTTTGAGGAAAGATTTTAAAAAAAATAAGAAGGTACTAGAAGTAAAAATTGTTTTATTTTGGAGACTGTTCTTATTAGATGGATATAGGATATTATTTTGCCTCGTAGCTTTTAATTTAAAGAAATAATCGTTATTTTGCTAAACCCTTACTTTGTCCGTAATTCCGTGCTAAAATTTGGCTCTTGATCTAATCCCGGGAATCGTTGCACGTAATTCCGTGCTAGCTTCAAAGTTCACATTATATTAGGTATCCCCCAAAAATATTCCTTTATAAAATTACTTAAATGGTTTAAAATTATTTTAATCATGAAATAAAAATACAAATTTATCGTATAAATGTATTAAATATAATACAAAGTACAAAATTAAAAATCGAAATTAATAATTCCACTTAATCATTTTAATGAAAGAATCATTTGGACATTGATATAAAAAAAATTGTGTTATGATTTTATAAAAAAAAATATAATTTAATATCCATGCCGTACTCCATTCTTTCGTACATAATAACATAACGAGTTATCATTTCAGACTCAATTATAAGGCTCAGGTGAAAAAAAACATATACCGTAATTACGTCATAATTATCTACAGTCATTACTAAACTTATTTACATCAAATTTATGAATAAATTTAGCCCCAGTTATAATTCAACGATTAAAACATTTCATACTGAGTTTCTCTTATTCCGTGATACTCCCGCAATTAGGTTCATCGCGTCAGATCTGTGAACATAATTACGGCAGTCATAAATTCGTCAATTTCCTTTAAAATATGCTTTATATTAACTTGAAATAGTTATAAAACCTTCAGTTAATAACTACTGTACAATAATTTTACAAATTTAGATTAAATATACTTACCGGCATCACAACAAATCCTTACGAAGTTACCATTGTCACCTTATGCTGATGAGTTTTGAAATGCGATACTGCTGTTAGAACTTATTACGGTTATTCAAAATTAGTGTTTTTTGGTTGCAATTAAACTATAGTTGATGAAGCATTGTATTAAATCATGACTTTACTGATTGGTTTCTTATTATACGACAAAAACCAAAATGACACGGCATAATGTACTACCCCGGCATAGTGTACATTTACCTTAGTGTTGTATCGATGATGTTTCGAAGAATAAAATAACTCGAAACCCCCGACTTAACCCAATTATTATGTAACGAAATATTATAATAGACGTAAAAATACTTTCTAAAAAAGAGTTGATATCTCGAGAAATCGGTAATAGATATACTTAAGTACCTAAACAATGAATATCGATGTTTACAGTTTTTCCCTAACGTGTCTGTTTCTTAGATGTAGCGATAATAATTTTACCATAATACATAACCGAGGAATATCCGTCGGGGGCTGCCATTAAACCATATGTATATTTCATATGTGTATTTGGCCAAGTACAAATCTGAAATATGTGTTCAGTGCATATGTACCAGCAGGTTTATTGTCTAACGCGCTGACGCTTGCTTTTGCAATCACTATTTCTTTCTGTCAAACATTATAATAAGATGGTGACATAAAGAGATGATGAAAGCGAAGGCAAGCGCCCGAGCGTTAGATAGACAATACGCCCTCAGGTTCATAAGTATTGTACTTGATTATTTTATCTTTGCTAAATCATAGATTAATAATTAATTAAATAAGTTAGGTAGGTAGGTACTTGTAAAAATTGAGATTCATTATTTTATTTAGGTTACTGGGCGACGTAGTGAGTGCGCCGACGATTGCGTCCGGCCACGGCATATTTCATATTTGTGTCTTCGCCGATCCTTTCTCATGTTTGTTCTTATTTGATTACTTAACTTTGTTATTTCTTTTCTAGTATTTGCAGTCTTTTCAGTTAAAGATATTAATTTCGTTCTGGTTTCCAGCAATTTTTTAGTTTCGCTTGTTAGCCATTTTGTTTCGTATTACATACCTAATTAAAATAAGGTAGGTAAGGCATAGACCTACCTTACCTAAACCCTTATTACCTACCTAACCTACCTACGTACCTTAGTACCTTTATTTAAAATGAAATATTTTCAAATATAAACCCGGACCGAAAAATTCTTCTCTTATTTAAGCAAACCAAGCAAGGGGTGCAAGTAACCTCAAAGGTTAGCGTACCAACAAAACAAAGAAGGAGAAACAGCGACACAAACCTTTGAAATTGCAGAAGCGTTTGCAGATCAATTCGCAAGTGTCTTTAAAAAAGAACCACATGACCAATTACCTTCTCTAGACTCGTCTGTCAGAGTGGAGGACTCTATTGCCGACATTGTTTTTACACCGGATAAAATTCGGCAAGCTGTCAAAGAAATGAGAACTGATTCTTCACCAGGACCAGACAATATTCCTGTAGTATTACTTCAAAAGTGTGACAGCCTAGCAGATTCATTGGCTATAATAATGCAGAAGTCTTATGATACTGGAACCGTACCAATGCAATGGAAAACCGCAACAGTAACACCTATATTCAAAAAAGGAAATAAGCTGGGACGCTCTAACAATAGACCTATCAGCCCTACTAGTGTAAATTGCAAATTAATGGAGAAGGTGATAGTTAAGCATATCAGAAACTTTTTCACCCAGCATAAAGTAATAGGCGACCACCAACATGGTTTTTGTCCTAGGCGCTCAACAGTGTCCAACTTGCTTTCATGTCTTTCGTCTTGGACAGGAAGCTTTAATGATAGAGAACCGATTGATGTCATTTACCTCGATTACGAGAAGGCCTTTGACAAGGCCCCTACTTCAAGACTATTACAAAAACTAGAATTCGTCGGAATACGAGGAAAACTTCTCAACTGGATCGAGGCATTTCTGCGATACAGAACGTTTCGTGTGAGAATTGGTGAGACACTGTTGGAGCAGCGAGAGATACACAATGGAATGCCGCAGGGCTCCGTTCTTGGACCTGTGCTGTACATAATATACACATTCGACTTGCCTTGTTCCTTGCATTGGAGCATAAGTACTTTTGCTGACGACACCTTAAGATATTCGCAAACCCACTACTTGAGTTCGACCGACTTCAGAATGATTTAAACACAATAGCTAACTGGTCAAAGAAATGGCTCATTAACATGAATGCTGAAAAATGCACTGTGTTACATATAGGGAACTTAAATCCACATTTAACCTATAACCTCGAAGAAACCCAACTTAAGTCAGTCAAAGTGCAAACAGATTTGGGAATTAAAGTAACGGAGGACCTTAAATGGGAGGAGCACATAACAGAAATCACCAAAAAATCTAAATCTATGATCTACCTCATTAGGAAAGCCTTCGGAGTTTTGACGCCAAAAATGATACTCCGCATATACAAATTATATATTAGGCCAAATTTGGAATACGCTTTTCAAGTCTGGAGTCCCTATTTTGCTAAAGACATTAAACTATTCGAGAATGTCCAACGCAGTTTCACTAAAATACCGAGACAATTAAAAAATAAATCATATGAGGAGAGACTGCAGGTGCTAAAGCTCACGACTTTAAAGGAGCGCAGAGATCGTGGCGATTTAATAGAAACGTACAAGATACTTACCGGACATTACGATCTACAGGAGTTCCATAACTTGTTCACGCTTAATAATAACAGTCGCCTGCGAGGCCACCAATTTAAACTATCTACTGAACGATCTCACAATAATCCTCGCAGACATTTCTTGTGTAACAGAGTGGTCAAGACATGGAACAAACTACCAGAACATGTAGTCTCAGCACTGAAAATTAATCAATTTAAAAACCGATTAGACCAACACATTAGCAGTATAAAGAATACTTGACCAAGGAACAGCTGGATACAGGCACCTATCAGTTGCCCTCTACTGCCTGCCTGATAATATAAATAATAAATAATAATCATGATAAAATGAAAAAGTTAGTCGAGATAGGCTTACATTTATTTAAGTTTCTTCATGTATTCATAGCTACGGAAATAGAGTCACTCTGAATCGAATATATAAATCCCGGTTATTCGCTATCCTGTAGAATTTCAACAAATCCACATTATTCCTTGCCTACATCATAAAGGCAATGTTTGTGCAAAATTGCAGCCTGTTATGGCCAAGGGTTTGGGCTGAGTGTTGATGAGTCGGTCAGTCTGAGAGTCAGTCTTGTTTTTTAATATGTAGGTACTTATAGATAAATAGAAAATGTGTACATTAAGTATACACCTAAACATAATTTAATTACTATTGATTCTTCATATTCATGACCCGACTGTGTCTTCTGGTAGACTGTATGAATTCTTGTAGAAGAAATACTACCAACAAGCTTAAATGACTGAGATAAATAGGATTTTTTTGGTGGAATGTCTTAATTTTGGACATCTGGTAGGTATACCAATGGGCATGTAATAAATTGGTTTTAGGCACGAGTGGAACAAAATGATCATCTGTGTGTGTGCGTGTGAGGGATACCTATTCTATGCAATGTTTAGGCTTCTGTACACGTTTTGTTAACGTTCACTTTACTAGCTCTATTGGCGAAGTTATGTAGCCATAAGATTGTGTCTGAAAAAATTGTGCATGCACATTGTTCTATGAAAACTAATGCGAAGAACTTTATGTCAGGCGTTCTCCTCAGACTGAAGTCTTTCTATGACCGTGAATCGTGAAAACAAACTAAGTTAAAGGTAACGCCACCAGAGTTGAGGCCACGCACACAACCACATCTCATGTAATGACAGCGGGATTTTGACGTTGTGTTGACGTTTAACGACAACACAACAACAAAATCCCGCTGTCATTACATGAGATGTGGTTGTGTGCGTGGCCTCAACTCTGATGGCGTTACCTATATGTGATCTTGTAAAATACATCAAGGTTTCGGCAATCATCGATACGAAATCATAAAGATATGAGCTGATTATATTTTCTTAAGAAAATTGATAGTATTTTAAGAAGTTACGGACTACAAGTGGAAACTATTAGGTAAGTATACAATTTCCTACATATAATGTAACGCGCATTTAATTCGAAGGTTCGAATTAAATGCGCGTTGCATATGTGGCGTCTTAACGCCTGACTCAAATAGTTTTCGTTATAAGTTTTTGTCAACGAGTAACACTATGACACTTGTCTATTACTCTCTGGATCTGAACTTGCCCAGACGCAATATGTGTACCTATGCTATTTCGTAATAATCGTGTAAACGTGAATTAAAGTATATTAACTTCACTGGTTCTTTATTTGGTTGACGAGAAGGTTTAAAATAAAATAAAATAATCGGTGAAAAGAAATCAATTTTTCTAGATCACTATTCGGTGGCGACCACGTGAGAACTAAGAAAGAAAGAAATACTTAAAAACAAAGAGACAAAGAAAGTAATAAAAAAATACATTGTTTTTATATACGGAATAATTTGATGAGAGTACATAATTTATTTATCTTGGATATAACTATAAATTAAAATTGAACTAAGTATATACAATATTTAGAAGAAAAAAATAGTATTTACAAGAGAAAAATAAAAAATATATTTACAAGAGAAGAAAAAAAAATTGTAAAAAGATAACCCCGTCTAAAATATTTGATTAGCCTAAAGGTCTAAAAAAAAATATTTGACTGCGGCAGGGTCCCATGATGCTGGCGCATTACCCCTTTGGATCGCAAGGGCGATCCGCCGGGATAAGTGCGTGCCAGCTCTTGGATCCCCTGAGGCGTCGATCAGCCGGGACGACAGAGCCCTCATAAATGCTTTCATGTCGGCTGACCATGGACCGAATGTTTCAACCGTAAGCGCTGCAAATTTATAGTCTTTTACTAACGACGAATATTTGCGGCGCTTGAAGATTTGGGCCTCATCAGCTGCAGCGCCGGCTTGCGAGCTACTTCGCACGCTAGTTGGACGCATGTAGCGTCCTACACCAGAGCTCTACGGAGTTTCCACGGCACCAGTGTTATACCATCTGGACGCCTGCCATCGTCCCTCGCCATTCCAGCTGGCTCTAACGTGGAAGGCGCTGAGGCGGTGGCAAGTGAACGACGTATTAGGTCGTTAATGGTGCCGTGACGGTACATACGGCCGGCGCTCCTAACACATGAAAACCATGTCGTCCCAGGTGATCCAATCCTTTGCCGCAAACGCACGTGTGAGGAACACAAATCCTGGCTCCAAGTCTTAAACAAATTGAAATCCGTAGAGAATTTGGTTCCAGGACTGTGCCTATATTCCTCGACGGTAAGGCATTTAGCCAGTGGCCCGACTCGGGTGAAGAGACAGCTAGGAGTCGGGCGTTAAGTCAAGGGGTGTCCCAGGCTTTCTGGATATTTTTCGTGCTTGGGGTATCTGCTCCAGGGCACGAGTCATGCCAAGCTTTCTCAGCCTCAGCCAGGCTCGCCAACACAACGTCGGATATCTGTGGATTATTTAAAATGATACCGACGAGGGACAGCGAGCTGTAGGCGGAAGACAAGAAAGCAGGTAATGCCACACTGGACGATGAGCGAACACCTAAGCCACCGAAAGGGACAGGGAAAACCGCTTGAGACCACGAAACGGAATCAAAATGAATGATGAGAATTTTGGATAGAATAGTCTGGAGAGAATTGTCAATGGACGCGAGAATGGACGGACAATTCCAAACAGGACAACTACGGAGGAGGTACATGAATTTTGGCGTAAATAAACAGAATCGAATAATAAAAGGGGCCATGTGAGGATTATAAACACGAGCTATAACAAATGTAAGATGAGCCAAACGTCATTAAGGCCATAAAGATCACTTAGTGCGGATGGATGAGGTCAGACTACCCAAACGCCTTGTGGAAGATCGGCCGGATGGCCGCAGAAGCAGAGGCAGGCCCAAGCTCAGATGGTTGGACGGCGTCAAACAGAACACCAAGAACCCAGGGGTGATAAGTTGGAGAAGGAAGGCCGCAAATAGATCGGACTGGAGAGATTTATTGAACCAGGCTTAGGCCCACCCGCGGCTGTAACGCCTTAGATGATGATGATGTGAGGATTTATCTGAAAAAGGAGGTCAGATGTACTGTTGAATTAATTTAATTTACAGTTTATGACCGGGTTGATTGATTCGTCGAAAATGGGCGAGCCTAAAAGTGTGAGAGAAGAATTCGAATGGACCGAAATATTAGGCAGAACCGCATTAAATTTTGTTAAAATCTCGATTTTCTTTTCTGAAGAAAGATGATTCGGTAAATAAATTTCGCAGTTTGTGAAGTTTAAAGAGAGCCCAATATCTGAAAATTTTGAAATGATTTGGTGGATATCTTGTAAAACAGTTAAAGCGTCTCCACCAAGAGAACCATCGTCTAGATACCAAAGATTAAATTTTGAATTTAGATTAGAGATGATGGGGTGAAATGGCTAAGCTAAAAATGGCGGGCTCAAGCGGATCTCCCTGTTGACAACCCATGCTCGAAAAAATAATGTTGTCATCGAAAAGTAATTTTGAAGGTGCTCCGTAGCATTGCCAACTAACTTCATGACTTAAAACTGTGACCAGCAGTGGTAGGGGCTTTTCAAAAATTAGTGGATTTCTTCATTCCGTGTGTAACCCAGAACTTCCAAGTTTTTAAAAGAAATTGCTTTTGCCCCCCAAAGCACGGGACCAGGTATCGTCTATTGAGAGGCAAAACTCATTAAGATTATTTTTTTGCGACCTGAAACTTAATCTTTATTACCTTTTTGATGGTATTGAAATTTGACTGCGTCGAAATGTGCTTAATGATTTTGTCTCTCTAAGAGAGTAGGTATAGGTATGATGAAATTGAGCGTGATTTGGGAATAGAACGTTTAGAGAATCAGTTTTTATGATAATGGGGTACTTTGATACTAAAATTTAGTGTAAGTATTTTGGGAATAAGTTTAAATGAGACTCGGTCCATTTGAAATTGAGTCTTATTGACAATAGTGTATTTGAGAACCGCTCTTTTTGGTAGTAAGTCCATTCGAGTTTCATCCCTTATGAGAAAAGGTCTTTTAGAGATCTTAGGTCGTATTGAGTAATGGGTATTTCGAGAGTAGTTCCAAACAGTCTGGAAGGGGATGACAGATAAAAAAAATATAAGTATTTCGAACTTATCAGAATGTAAATTTATGAATATTTAACCGAGAACTCGTAATTTTTAACTTGTTTACTGGTGAGCGTATGCTATTAACGAGCTTTTTCTACTCGCTTAAACGATTTACATATTTGTATTGGATTTTTATTGTAAAGAATTTATTTGCCAGCCGCCATTTTATTTTTAAAGTGTATAATTAATTAAAAGTTACTAAGTAAACCTACTTTTGTAAAGATGATTTTTAATAGTTATTTGTGATACAAGGTTGGTAAGTATGGTTTTACAAATGAGTTGACGAGTGATAAACCCGAGCCGCACGAGTTTGTAAAACCTTGCCAACCGTGTATCATACGACGTTTTACAATACATTTGTGAGAAAATAGGCAATTAGTAACACAAAATTGTAAAATAAAAACCAATTTCTCGAGATACTTATTGGTAGCAAAAGATAATTTTGCGCGGTTTGCGCCTTACTTTAAATATCGGGCGGAATTAATTCCACGTTATTGTCGACTTCATCACTTGAACATCACTCATTTTGTTTGGTTTTTGTACATATACTATAATCAACAACTCAAAACAACGCAGTTTTACAAAAATGGCGCGTCCGTAATGCGCATGCGTAAGTTTTGTTTTTAATTAGGTTAACTAAAATTATCAGGCAAAGGTTCGACGCGTTCAGCCACTGCGATTTTTTCGAATAAATAAAAGGTGGAAATCATTAAAATCTGCGGTAATTAAATTACAGTTTAAAATAATAACAATCAATTTTGCAAATTCATTACTTAGTTTTGTATATTTATACATTTTTCTACGTATAAATCGATATTTTTTTATTTTTGTCACTGAAAACTCTTTGCTTGTAAACTTTTAAAATGGAGAATTAAAAAAAACTGTAAAAAAATCGCACTAGTGCGGTAAAATGAACTTACGAGCCATGTATACATCCTTTGAAAGTGCATTTTTCGAGCAAATGTATTGTAAAAAATGTTTTAATAGCGTTTCAATATAGTACAATTTTAGAGTATTGAATTGCAGAGGTTAGCAGGGGTAGAGAAAATTTAATCCTACTGGGAGCAAAAATGGTAAAATCCGTCACTATTCCCAGTATTTCTACTAATTGGTGAAAACCCGTACGAAATAACTACCAATTTAGTCTTAATAGGTACAGACAGGAACACAGCCTATTAAATTATCGCGAGACAACAGATTGGCCAAGTACCTATAATGAATTTAAACTAATTAGGATTGAGCAGATCGTTAAGCAACGTCATTACGTTAAGAAATATTTTTACAAGTATATTTTGTTCTATTTTTTTACAAGTTTATGGGTTGGTAAAAATACTGTGTAAGTAAATATTTGATCCTTATTTTTAACCATTTTCCCGTAAATAGTATAAAACCTCTTTGTTTTTTTATTCGAATCATAAATCTTCAGGTCATTTTGTGTTATGGCTCATTGCAACGTTATTTGTGTTAAAAAGTGTAATTGCTTTAGCACAATGTACGTTATCAATATCATCTATTTTTGCAGTTTATTTGATTTCGCATTCGGCGTTTGCGATTTAGTTGGTGTTAATTTAATTTAGTTCATTCTAGTTTGCACGAATCTTGTTAACAAAGTTTAATACGAATAAACGTGCAAAGTAATAATCTCATATTGAAATAAAAAATAAACATTGTAGAAAACCATTGCACGTTTATTCGTGTATAGTAACAAAATTATTAAGACTGCAACACTCTCTTGGAATCTTATTCGTGTTAACTTATAAATGAAAAATTACCAACGAATAAAAATAAATACATTTTTACCATAAACGGTAAATTGGATTAACTTGAAAAAATATTACAATGTGCCTTAGGGTATATAAAAAACTATAAGAAGCAAAAATATTTTTTTCGTGTAAGGCCTTTTGCACGTTTATTCGTCTGGGCCATCGAAATATATTGTAAGTAAGGTACCGGAGGGTAATAAAGCCTACCTAACTAACTTCGAATCACTTTATTTCATTATTGCTTGAAAATAGCTATTTTTTAAGATCGGCCAGTATTGCTTCTTGTAAATTTAAACATACATAGGTATAGTCGGGGTAAGAAAAGGTTCGACTCTATGTCAACGAATTAAGGTCGAAAAGTGACGAACCTATTTTTACCCCGACTATACAAATAAAATACATGAGTTCATGCGTCACAATTTTTATTACAATTTAAACAAAAATAACGTACAAGGCAGCCTAACAAGGTCCGGATAGTTTATTAAGGCCCTAGGAACCCGGTTTTCGAAAAAGTGTCAAATCATTAGAAATTATTATCTAATTGTACATATTTAGACTGAAATCAATCATCGTTGTTTACTTATATTAGGTATTATTATTTCTGTATAAACAACATTTTAAACAAAATCGGTTTCTTTCAACGGAATAAATAGGCTTTATTGCGCGAGGCACATGTGCCTTATTAACCGCAATTTTCATAAGACTAATTAATAATAAATATTTGAGATATAATTTATATAGTGAATTGGTGTCAGCTTTTAATTATCACTTTGCATGTTCCTTTTAATAACCAAGATGTTTACGCTATTGTAAGTCCATTATTTTTCTCGTACCTAGGTTTTATTATACCCCAGGCTTTATTACCCTCTGCTACCTTATTTGTAATTTCAATTTACTAAGTGCAAATTAAATCGATTGTTAAATAAAAAAAAACTTGTTAGTAAAAAAACATTGATTTTTTACCCATCACAAAGTAGGTAGGTATAAGTACAATTAATTTGCATGCAAAGTGTCACTTTGTTCAGTAGGGCAAATACGAAGTAGGTACCCCTTTAATTTTCACAATAAACAAACACAATACATAAAAGTAGCCTGCCTATACGAGTAGGTTCGTGTAATCGGGCCATAGCGATCCGATCAGAATTGTTCAGGTATCACAGATACTACCAGTAGGTAAGTATAGCCAATGCCTCGTTTTGTGTCACCGTTGTGTGAAATGGGACAACAGCCGTGACATGGATACCCAGTTCTATTCAAATCGATCGGGAGTCAATGGTTATTTATTATTTATTTAATGATGCCGCCGTATTTCACCAAATGACCATGATTGTTGACTAGAGTTTCTCATTTCAACTCATTTACACAGGTGAAGTTGGTGATTGCTTACACGGTAAGATGGGACATTTTACGAAATTCATTTAATTGTCTGCACTTAGTATCTACCGGACCCCTTTTCTCAGTGACACGAAATAGGCTACAATACAATGACACTTTATTGTACACCACATAGAAAATAATACAGAAAAACAATAGAATGGAAAAAATATACAAAAGGTTAACATTATCACTATATTAGCTGCATTAGATTTAATTCAGAGCTCCACGTGACGGACGGACCCAGAAGTAGCTCAGTGCCATCGAAAAATCCTCATTGATTTCGATGGCACTTATTATAATTGCCAGTCCTAAGTAAGCTTTGCACTGCCCTTCAATGGCAGAACGCTGTAAGTCAAAAACCCTAGTTTCGAGAAAAACGCGTTTAAAGGTTTTTAACTTTGACGCTAGAAATAACCTATTATTTATTGCCTTAGAAGGTTGCGATTTTTTGTAATTTATGAGTAATTGTTTCTGCTATATGGCTAAATAGTAAAGTATCTATTATTTAATACTATTAAAATAATATGTAGGATAAAGTGTTTTGCCGCAAGATATATTATAAAAAAATGCAGAAATCGGCTTGGCAAAACGCTACAAGTTGTAAATTAAAGCGTTATGCCGTGTCTTTTACCATACGGTGTTTTGAAATTTTCTCTTCTCGCTTGGTTCTTTTAAAAAACAATGCAAAACCTGAATAAGGGGACAATCCTGAAGTCCGGTAACTTAGAATTGACCAAACGATCGTTGTAGGTCATACAGGTTTACGCTCCAACTTCGACACACTCCAACGAAGAGGTGGAAACTATATATGAAGATATCTCCAGAGGTATGCATAGCTCCGGAATTCACTTCACAGTTGTTATGGGGGGGTCTTTAACGCAAAACTGGGCAAATGGTATGGTGAAAAGCTGCGAATGGGGAAATTTAGAGTAGCGTAGGAATCACCGGGACTACCTGGCCTGCTTCATAGAGAAGGAAGGGCTCTATATGATGAACCTAATGTTTTGAAGCAAGTACATGAAGTAGACTTGGATGAGCCCTGACAGTGTAACGAGGAAAGAGATAGACTTTATCACATCGACGAAGAAGCAAATATTCAACGATGTCTTCGTGGCCAGTTTGGTTAAAACTAGGAGCGATCGCCATATGGTACGAGACACATTGAATATTCGGGCCAAGCTTGAAAGATCTTGACTGATGAAGTCTATACTCAGCCTGGCACCAATCCGATTCTAAAATTCCGAAACGCTCCAGCTCATTCATCAAAACGGTTTCGAATACCTAGGAGGCGATGTGGACGATTACAATGACGGGTTTGTGGAAGCTGTCCTTAAGGTTGGGTCTAAGTTCTTTTAGACCCACCGTACAAACTGAGCTAAAGAGATCACATACTATTTAGAGTAGACTCTAAAGCCTATGAAAGAGTGACGTGACATAAACTCACAAACATCTGGTGACGCTTGCCTATTCCAGCGGCTCAACATACAGATCTCGAAGTCTCTGAGACGCGATATATTCAATACTAATAGTGTTGAAAAGTCAATAGAGGGCAACAGAAGCTCTAAAGTTTTTGCAAAGAATCTGTCTGTTGGGCAAATCAATTGGCAAAGCTGATGATCCAAGACCGCTGACGGTAGGATCGTGACCTCTATTGTTAGAAGTCGAGGAGTTCTATGGACAGCTATACACATCAGCTTTTTCGCGCAACAAAACAATAAAAACGTCAAAAACATGGAACAGAAGTATACCTACTTAGTAGTGCCGTTCTTCAAAAAGGGTGATAAAATCTTATTGCAAAATTATAGACCCGTTTCACTTCTGAGCCATGTATAGCGCGCGGGTTTGATGACCAAGATCAGAGTGTTTAACTCCAACGTCAAGTCAGTCCTACTGTACGGATGCGAGACATGGTTCGTAAGGAAGGACATCACCGATCGGTTGCAGGTGTTTGTTAACAAATGCTTGAGGGGCATCCTGGGAATTTATTGGCCGCGAACTGTCTCAAACGTAAGACTGTGGCAAATGACTAACCAGAAGCTAGTAAGCCGAGAAGTTCTGACAAGGAAGTGGCGATGGATTGGACACACGCTTCGAGGGTCAGATAACCACCTGCCCAAGCAGGGTCTCCGCTGGCAATCTACTGGCACAAGACGGCCAGGACGTCCTCGGACCACATGGAGGCGATCAGTTGAGAAGGAGGCTGGCTCAATTGGTCTCGGCTGGGAAGAGCTGGAAGAAGCCAAAGATCGAGCCAAATGGAAAACTCTTCTACGAGCCCTATGTCCCTAATGAGGAATAACAGGAACATATCATCATCATCATCATCAATATCCCCAGAAGCGAGGATCAATCGCGTCGACATTTCCCTGCACCACGCCTTGGTATAAAATAAAAATATATGTGGTATTGGTTTAAAATTTTGGCTTAATTCTCTATATTATAATTAATTATTCTGAAACTTTTACATTGTTCTAGTATATATCATTATAATATATACTTAGCGCCAAAAAATTTGGCTCAGCCTCCATAAAAAATTACCTATATTTCATACATATGAGGGCCATATTATTTGCCGCTGATTATATTGTATTTTTAACCCACAAACATTATTTGTTTGATTGTTGAACGACTAAATACCAAAACTAATTTTAAAACAAGTGTTCCCAACTTGATATTTTTGCAACAAAAATGAATTAAATATTCTATTTCATTTTATAAGTTTTGAAAGTCAAATTTATTTTCTCTATTTCACTCTGTTGCCGCGTTTTGACTTGACGGTAACGCAGGCGACGTAGCCCATAAATCAGGCAAAACGCTGCCATTTAGTACTTACAGCGTTCTGTTGTGACAAGTCGGCATTAACAATACAATACAATACAATACAATGACTCTTTATTGTACACCAGGAATAGTAAGCAATACAGAAAACAGGTACACAGAGAGAAAGATACAAGGTAAGCAATAGGCGGCCTTATCGCTTAAGAGCGATCTCTTCCAGGCAACCCTTTACCAGAAAGAAGGAAAGACTAGTTTACAGCAGGTGGTGCATCAACAGTGGATCAGAAAATAACGGAACGGTGGAACGGTCTTGATATAAAACATTATAATTGCAGTTATGATGTTTTGGCTAGTTTTATGCAGAGTTACCGCGTCTTGCCAGTTTTCTACAGCCTAAACTAAATTATATTTTGAAAAAGTCTTTTGTAGGTATGATAGAAGAACTCATGAGGAATCGTTTGACGCAAGGCAACCCAAAACGCTGTAACTCGAGTTGTATGGACAAATAGAGATGGTAAATAACAATAACAGAACTGTTCCCCTTGAAGCAGGTACTCGTAATTCCAAGTTTAACTCTTTCTAAACATTGATTACAGCCTGGCTGACTTGTATAGAGTAGGTACGCTTCGGTAGTTTCGGACTCGCTCCATTTATTGCACTTTCACACTAAACTTTACCACCAAACACATTAATTTACATAGCTCACGCAGTTAGGGGACATAGGTACACGTATGGACATAATACTAAACAATGTAGTCAAAGTCAAAGTAGTCGTTCACTTTTTGGGGTTCCGTGGTCAAAATGTCAAAACGCAACCCTTATGCTTTGCCATGTCTGTCTTTGTGACTGCGGCTTAGCTTTGCCGGCTGTAATTTGGTATGGGTGTAAGTACATAATAATGCCGACAAAGTGATAGATGTTTTCGGATTATGTGAAACATTCTCTGCGGTAGGTATATTATAGTATAGTGAATATAAAATAGGACTATTACAGCTAAGTAGGCTTTACAAGGTAACGGGTAGTAGTCGACTGAACATAAATATCGCGAATTTGCTGTTTGTGTGAATTAATATGGTGCCATCCCCACTGGTAGTTCCCATCCCAATTAATATGGTGCCATCCCCACTGGTAGTTCCCATCCCAATTAATATGGTGCCATCCCCACTGGTAGTTCCCATCCCAATTAATATGGTGCCATCCCCACTGGTAGTTCCCATCCCAATTAATATGGTGCCATCCCCACTGGTAGTTCCCATCCCAATTAATATGGTGCCATCCCCACTGGTAGTTCCCATCCCAATTAATATGGTGCCATCCCCACTGGTAGTTCCCATCCCAATTAATATGGTGCCATCCCCACTGGTAGTTCCCATAATATCCCAACTCGCACTGGGCCCGCGTGGGAATTACGGCTCAAACCCGCTCATTCTGAGACGAGGCCTTGCCCTGCAGTGGGACGTAGGTATAAAGTCTGGGAAGATGAAAATTAAAGCAAAAGCTATGGGTCAATAGTTTTTAGTTAAGTCTACGTCAGCGTGTGGATCGCCTCGGCAATTTTCGGCCCATTTAAATAAATTCTATGTTTGCTGACTAGGAGTCGCTAATTTTATGTCCACAGGGGGGACAACTTTTATTTCTTACGCTTTGTTTGACCCTGATAATATATTATACATTTAAATAATTATAAAAAAAAAACTATCACAGTTTTGTGGGCTTTACAAGTTAATGAGTTAGTTGATCAAAACATTATAGGTAGGTACTGAAAATTTGCCGTATATTAGGACAGAACAGAACTCACATGCACTTGGCCAGTTTTATTGTGATAAACTGACCAGCGATTGCCCCTATCTCACCCGATGGAAGGTGCAGATGAGACCAAATTCGCTGGTTCAGTATTATCTATATTGTATGGATTCACTCTAGCCTGATCCACGTTCGGTTTTTTTAATTAACCTAAGTGAGCTTTCTACGTATTTTAGCAAACAACATGTCCAATAAACCTCTTTGTATCAGCGTTTTATTATTGTTAAATAAGTAAGTAAACTTATTGTATAAAACTATATAAACTCTGTAATTGGATAGTCATCAAGATGATATATGACCCAAGCTTGTCACATGCAAGGTCGCTAAATAAGTAGCTAAGCTAGGCAATTTCGTAATTTTATTATGGGCATATTATTTGCAACAATAGGTAATCTCTAGCAAAAGCTAAAACCACTTGTTATTTTTGTGAAAAATTCCACTGACGTTTGTAGGTAAGTAAAGTGTCACTTAGGTACTTACATTGTTAGAAAAGTAACAAATAAAACAAAAACCTCCTTCAAAAAACATCCAAAAAACTATGAAATAATTTTTGAACCGACCACAATAAGCATGAACATATCTTTCTACTACTTAATCTGTTTGAAGTCAGTGCCTCAGCTCGAGCCAGCAGGAGTGGACCTAGTAATCTAACTTACCTACATACCTACTATCTATTAGGGTGTTTCATTTTACAAAATTTTTGATTTTTCTTTTACTTTGCTCGAATTCTTGTTTCCACTCATATGTAAAGTTCATACGCCAAAAATCAGTAAAATCGATTATCATCTAAAGGTTGCACAGTTTGATGACTTTTATGTCAAGTAATTGATATCGGTGTATTAGAGGATAGCAAAATTTTCAAGTTTTTTATCTGAAGTGGAGGGTTATAAGTGAATAAGTGTGTCGTTTAAAAGATTGAAGCATATTTTAACGTAAATAATAAGTTTCCTTGTGATATTTTGTTAGGAGCTGGACTTCCTTCCAAGGAACAAGTGCTGTTGGTTTATTTTACACCATCACAAAGAAAAAATAACTCTTGCGGACACCACTAAGTAGACAAGTATTAAACTGCAAGAAGTGTGGAAGAAGGCTAATATATATGTCAAGACAGTAACCGTTTGAACTAACGTTTAATAACTGTATAAGGAACACTTACCATAATTTGTTAACGTTTTCCTTAGAAATTATCCGAAAGCGTAAGAGACAAGACAAAGTGGATGCTTATAAAATGTAGCATTAAAATCGATTAAAGAAATCAACATGACAGTGACCTTGGACTAAGAATGCTCTTCATTAAGTAGTCATCAAGTCATGAAGACGATGAAAATAATTCTATTCTCTGTACCACCAGTAAAAATGTCACGTCCTATTATATTAATATCTCTCGATTGGACACTCCTAGCGGCATAGGACTGCGAACAAACTCTCCACTCGGCAAGCTAGTCCTTCGGTTATTACAGTTGTTAAAAGCCTTGGTCACGATGTCTCAGATGTTTCTACTAAAGTTTCGGGAATACAAAAAATGGACCAGCGTAAAGAGTTAAATGTATGTTTACTGTTTTTTAAAGTATTCTCCAAGCATATTTATACATTTTTTCATTTGCTTAGACCAATTATTGAAACAGTTATTCCACTCCAAAGGTGTAGTCCCCGAAATGGCACTTATAAAGGTGTCCACTGCTGCTTCGAGTGACAGGAATCGTTGAACGCGTAAGCTATTTTTAATTTTAGGGTATGTATAGAAATCACTAAGACTCAAGTCGCGGCTGGAATGGTGGATGGGTCATTAATTCGTCGTTATAATAGTCCAAATACTCATTTGTTTGACGAGCAGTGTAGTCGCTGGCGTTGTCGTGATGAGAATGATGCATCGGTTGTAGTTTTCTATTTTGAGTATGTCAACGATTTCAGGCAGACTAATTGTAGTATGTGTGTGTGTATGTGTAGTAATTGGGAGGGGCTGAGCTGTAGGCTACCTCCGGGGTCACAGGTGGCGGATAGTGTACGGCCGTCAGATATGGCGGCTAGCTGCGAATATATTGAATAAGCAGTCCCCGACCAAACAGCGGCAAAGGCCATCAGGATGTAGTGGGGGGCCCCTTGGAAAGGACTTCCTTACAAAATGCTGCAGATATCCTATGACGGCATTGCGACATGGCGAGTAAGTGCCGCCAGTAAATAAGCACTTCCCTGTCTGCGGGCAGCTGCGTGGACAGTAGGCTTCTAGAGTGGAGATGGTGTGCATCGGAACAGTCTTGAGTCACTTTTGCCCCGGCAAACAGCGATGCGGAAGGCAAAGGGAAAACCACCGCATAATCAGTTCCCAGGATAATCATTATGGCTGTACAACAAAAAACCACGGCCCTCAGTCCCCGGCAGGCCTTCAGTGGCCAGAGGGTGCTAAGAATCTCCGGGACAGCCGTAAGGATTGCTACATGGAACGTTAAAAGTATGTTTAAAATCAAGAAATGTAGGAACATCGAACAGGAGATGGAAAGACTTGGCATTGATATCTTGGGTGTAAGCGAGGCCAGGTGCAGGGGGAGTGGTGTAACGGAAACGGATAAGTTTATCACATACTACAGTGGCAATGATGACAAAAACCACAGAAACGGAGTAGCTGTCATAGTAAAGAAACATCTCAAGGGAGCTGTAGTAAATTTCCTTCCTGTATCGGACCGTATGGCTCTGATTCAGTTTAATGGCCAGCCAGTTAACATAAACATCTTACAAGTATATGCACCAACTTCTGATTACAGTGACAGTATCGTGGACAGTTTTTACGGGGACATTAAGCTCATTCTGAAAAATTGAGGAAACAGGAATGTAATATTGTCATGGGTGACTATAATGCCAAGGTCGGGGTGGGGCGAGTTGCGGATGTGGTTGGGAGTTTCGGGCTTGGTGTTCGTAATGACCGGGGAGATCGACTTATCCAGTTCTGCCAGGAGGAGTCTTTAGTTATTACGAATACATTTTTTAAATTGCACCCTAGAAGACTTTACACATGGAAGTCGCCTTCTGACTCACCATCTCGCTTAGTAAGGAACCAGATCGACTTTATATTGGTTAACAAACGCTTCCGTAACAGCTTTACTGCCGTCAAGACCTATCCAGGCGCGGACATAGGCTCTGACCACAATCCTTTGATAGGGACACTCGCTGTAAGGTTAAAGAAGATGTTGCCCTCTAAGCGTACACTTAAAATGGACTTGTCTCAGCTTAAGGATAGGGAAAAAAGGCAAGAACTTCATCAAAAGTTGAACACTAGGATGGATCAGGTGCAACACGATGTACAACTGCTATCACTCACACCGGAACCTTTGTGGAAAAAGATCAAAGATGTAGTTTTGGAAGTGGGCTCAGAAGTCTTGATGCCTGCCGCACAAACTGCAGCCAAGGATTGGATGACGAGTGAAATATTGGACCTCATGACGCAAAGAAGGCAAGCCAAGGGCCGGGATGCAACAAAGTATAAAGAGCTCCATAAAGAAATTAAACGTAAATGCATATTGGCCAAGGAAACTTGGGTAAACGCTAAATGCACTGAAATGGAGGCATTGCAGGCTAAGCATGATTCTTTCAACATGTACAAGAAAATTAAGGAATTTGTGGGTCGTACAAGAAGGGCAAATATAAGTACTCTACTCGATAAAGAAGGTAATTTCGCAATGAGTATCGAGGAAAAATTACAAGTGTGGAAGGAATACGTCCAGGAGTTGTTCCATGATGGTAGACAGAGTGCGACGGCGGTACAAGAGGATGCAGCAGGGCCATCCATCACTCAAGAAGAAATTTCAAACGCAATAAAAACTGCCAAGTCGGGTAAAGCGGTTGGCCCCGATGGAGTGCCTGTGGACATTCTGAAACTGTTGGAACACGAAAATATTAGTATTCTGGTAGACCTTTTCAACGTCATTTACGATAGTGGGATCATACCCGAGGATTGGCTGCATTCTACCTTCATCACTCTTCCGAAAATTTGTAACGCCCGAAAGTGTAGTGACTATCGCACAATATCGTTAATGAGCCATGTTCTTAAAATATTCCTCAAAATAATCCATGGTCGAATCTACAAAAAGTGTGAAACTGATATATCCGATACACAGTTTGGGTTCAGGAACGGTTTGGGTACTCGGGATGCGCTTTTTGGGTATCAGGTGTTGATGCAGCGTTGCTGGGATATGAATCATGTGGTGTACATTTGTTTCATAGATTACGAAAAGGCTTTTGACCGAGTTAAGCATGACACACTGATTCATATCTTACGCAGGAAAGGCCTCGATGGCAAAGACGTTGCTATCATCAAGAACTTGTATTGGCGGCAGACTGCGAACGTTCGAGTGGAAAACCAACTTACAGACTGTGTTGAGGTTAGGCGAGGTGTGCGGCAGGGTTGTGTTTTGTCACCGCTTCTTTTTAATATCTACGCTGAAGAGATATTCGCCCAAGCACTTGAAGATGCGCCGGAGGGTATTATTATTAACGGGAGACCCCTTAATAATATCCGGTATGCGGATGACACGATACTGCTTGCTAGCTCTTTGGGTGACTTGCAGAAATTGTTGGATCGTATTCAGGCTGTCAGTTCCTTACATGGGCTCAACATCAATGTGAAGAAGACCAAGTACATGATTGTGAGCCGGAAACAACAGACGAATGGTGTTCTCCTTATCAACAACCAGGCAGTGGAAAGAGTTAGCTCTTTTAGATATCTTGGCTGCATTGTCAATGAACAGGAAGACCACAGTACGGAGGTAAAATGTCGCATAGAGCAGGCCCGACAAGCATTTGGTAAGATGTCTCATCTTCTTTGCAACCGGAATCTCAAACTCTCCACAAGATGTCGCTTAGCGCGTTGTTATGTTTTTTCCGTTCTTCTGTATGGAGTGGAAGCTTGGACGTTGACCCAAACCATGTGCAAGAGGTTGGAAGCTTTTGAGATGTGGGTGTACAGAAGAATGTTAAAGATATCATGGACGGATCGAGTAAGGAATGAAACGGTATTGCAAAGAATGAATAAAAACTTGGAAGTGATACGTATTATAAAACAGAGGAAACTGTTGTATTTGGGGCATATAATGCGTAGCGAAAAGTATGGTCTGCTTCAGCTTATTATCCAGGGGAAGATACAAGGCCGCAGACCACCTGGCAGAAGACGTACCTCCTGGTTAAGAAACCTTAGAGACTGGTTCGGGATGAGTACCAGATCCCTCTTTCGGGCGGCAGTCTCTAAAGTAAAGATAGCTCTAATGATCGCCGACCTCCGGTAGGAGAGGGCACTAAAAGAAGAAGAGAGAATTGTAGTATATCAGTCTGCATTAACTGTTCTGTGATCCTCAAGTGCAATAATCACAACTTGCCCTGATTTCGAGACAAAAGTGGCGACCATCTTTTTCGCCGTGCTTCGGGAGCGAACAATCTTGGTCGGTCGCAGTTCGTTTTTGAACACCCAAACTCGTGATTGGTTTTTATTTTCAAGTTCGTAAGCATGTATCCACGTTTCATCACCCAACACGATTTTATATACTGCGTTGGAAGTTCCTGTATTAAACCTTTCTAAATTTATTCGGCACCAATTGACCCTGGCCCCCTTTTGTTCATCAGAAAGTTGATGTGGGACCCAACGGGAAAATAGCTTTCTCACGACCTGTTCTGTTTGCAAGATAGTTTGGATTTGACTCATTGCAATCCCTAAACATGACTGAATTTCACGATATGTGACATGCCGATCTTTGTTGATCAGGTCCCGTACTGCATCGACGTTTTCTTGAGGAACCCCAGATTTGGGCCGCCCTTCACGAAAATCATCACTGAGTTTCACACGATTGCGGTAAAATTCGGAAAACCAGCGATACACAGTCGTCTTTCATGCAACTCCCTCCCCAAATGCATAAGTCGTCCGATCAAGGCATTATTTTTGAGATAAACCACTCTTAAAATCATAAAAATTCATAGCTCTTAAAATTTCTCGCGTTATTTCAATTTTGGCGGCAACGACTCCGTTTTAAAAAATAATTACTAAAAAGTGTCTACTTTTTTTATCAAACTGCCTGCTGTAATGAGTTGACAAGACCCCTATGGTTATAAAAAGGTTAAATTTGAAACACTATTGTACCATTAAATAATCGATTCCCGAAACTTTCAGTGCAGCCTAGTAACATAAGCTAGAACCGGAAGCTGAGCAAAGTTAGAAAAAGTATCACAAAAATTTTTTTCACCTACAAAAGTGAAACACCCTACTATCTATAGGGCTTCTACACTCGAGTACGCTTAGTATACGTTTTACCTCACCAAATTACTTCTCGGTCGCGTTTACGTAAAAAATTCAATTACTAGGGAAACATGGACAGCGTCTCCGCGCGCGCGCTCCCATGTTTCCATAGAATTGAAATTTTTACTTAAACGCGATCGAGAAGTATTGAAGTGAAGGAAAACTTATACTAAGCATACTGTACGCTTAGTATAAATTTTACTTCACCAAAATACTTCTCGATCGCGTTTACGTAAAAATTTCAATTCTATGGAAACATGGACGCGTGCGCGCGGAGGCGCTGTCCATGTTTCCCTAGTAATTGATTTTTTTACGTAAACGCGATCGAGAAGTATTTTGGTGAAGTAAAACTTATACTAAGCGTACTGTACGCTTAGTATAAGTTTTACTCCACTAAAATACTTCTCGATCGCGTTTACGTAAAAAATTTAATTACTAGGGAAACATGGACAGCGTCTCCGCGCGCGCGCTTCCATGTTTCCATAGAATTTAAATTTTTACGTAAACGCGATCGAGAAGTATTTCGTGAAGTAAAAACTTATACTAAGCATACTGTACCACTACAAATCATTTACGCAGTCGCTATCGAGAACGGTCACTGTAAACTCATGGTAGTGGTACTGCTGGCTCGTGCTGAGGTACCGACTTCAAACAGATTAGTAGAATAGTACATTACTGCAGCGGCCGCGAAATAGGGGATTGGCGGCCGAGTAGTTATAGATGGCCGAGTGTTAACGAGGCCATCTAGAGATACGAGGCCGGCAATCCCTGTTCGTGGCCAAGGCTTGTATAGAGTTTTTCTCAAACATGCATCATCATCATCATCACCATCACCATCATCATCGTCATCGTCGTCGTCGTCGTCATCATCACCATCACCACCATCATCACCATCATCATCATCACCGTCATCATCAACACCATCACCACCATCAACATCACAATCATCATCACCATCATCATCATCATCTTACCTTACCTTAAATAAGCGTAGTGGCAGAATGTCTTAATGAACCAAAATTACTTATAGTTTTTTTTTAATGGCTAAATGCTATGATGCCATAGACCTATAAACGTCATGGTATGAAACAATAGACGATCACTTTGCTGGCCAAGGCCAGCAATGTTGTATGAAATTCCATTATTGACCTCTCGTCTAGCCGCACACCACGCCGCGCCTGCATTGTGACACTTCGTGGCGTATTATAAGGAAGATAACGTCAATATTTCATAGCATGTTTGAGAAAAGATATTTTCAAGCTTATTGTTGTCGGTTCAATTATTATTTCATAGTTTTTTGGATATTTTTGAAGGAGGTTTTATTTTTTATTTAATTTTTTTTATTTTTGCTTTTTAGTTGTTTCTGTATAAAATAGATAAAATAAAGGATAAAATCATCAGTTTTACTTCGAAATAAGTTTATGTTGAAAATTCTATTTTTAATTCTCGACGGGGTTGTGTCGTTTTATTACAGAGTTAAAATAATAAAAATTAATAAATATCACGGGACAATTTCACACCAATTGGCCTAGTCCCAATCTAAGCAAAGCTTGTACTATAGGTACTAGTCAACGGATAAACATACTTATATAGATAGATACATACTTAAATAAATATTAAACACCCAAGACTCGAGCACAAACATTCGTAATATTCACACAAATGTCTGCCCCGACCGGGAATCGAACCCAGGACCTCAAGCTTTGTAGACAGGTTCTCTAACAACTAGGCTATCCGGTCGTCCAAAGTTCCATGATACTTTCTGAATGCAAATGCTTCACTTGTCACCGAAAATACTAAGATCGCTATACATTTCTCTTGAATTTTTGACGAGTGTCTTCATTTCCTCATGGATCCCTTCATCAGAACTGGATTCTGGTAACAACGGGACTAACCTTGAAGCATGTGCTTTCAAACAACGAAAAAATTTTCTAAATCGGTTCATAATGACAGAGTTCTGAGGTAACACACATTAAAAAAAACATACAACTGAATTGAGAATCTCCTCCTTTTTTGAAGTCTGTTAAAAATAGAATTTTACTTATGTAGGTACACTAGATCCTGCATTTTCACCTACATATCTGCAATTTGATCGAAGTGGGACTCAAGTAAAGAGCTTCACATGGGGTCATTCAGCCGTAAGGTAGTCAAAATGGTAAAATCCTTAAATGTAACTACTTGGATTCGTGTTGTCCATCCGTCGGTACCTGTAAAGTACCTATATTACTGTATATATAATAATATATAATATTTATTTAACAGACAAGTTTTTAACAAAAGATCCTTATCCTTATAATAAATGAAACTCTGTTCGCTAAATAGGTAAACCTGTATTTTAGGATGAACATTGCTCCTCCCCTTAGTGAATAACTTATACTAAATAAATATAATTAAAAACCGATTCGAGTTACCCCACCCCTCAAGGCGCAGATGCCGGACCCCGCCGGTATCCAGAAGGGTGCGCGCGCGATGTATGTAGGCGTACGCGTGTACAGACGTCGTCGTGCTTATGTAGATTCAAGAACGCGTATTTGTACGTCGTGTCCGCCGCGTGCTTAGAGTTGCCAACTGTGTGTATCAGAAATCCGGGAGGTGAAATAAAAAATCAATGAAATTAAAATATTTTTATTAGAAATTATATTTCTTCACATTTTGAGCGGCTTGTAACGCCTTTTGGTTTTAAAAACTTATTGCCTTTTTACGGGAGAATCCCGGAATTCCGGGAGAGTTGGCAACCCTACGCGTGCTATCACTGCAATTTTACATTTTCTTCTAGTCATATGTACACATTCAATGATTTGTTAATTTTATTATAAATGTATGGACCGCTGAAACTAAAAATATTTTTTTTCTAAAACGCGTAACTACATGTAAAGTGGGGATATTTTTTTTCATCGCCTGCCCAATGGGTGAAGTGTCATTGGTTAGGTCTATCAAAAATATTGTAGGTAGGTTTACGAAAATTATTTTCCTACTCAAGGATTGCCAAATAATTGTTTGCAAATGTTTGTTAGTGTCAATTGTCAAGCTAAATATAATTATCTCGATTAAGTACGAGTGAGTATCTCAAAAATGGTGGAACATTTACTAAACAATCACATTTGTAGTTAGTCCCAACTGGATAGAGGGTCTATTCCAGATCAAAGATTATTCACTCAATACCTAACTCCCTGTGTGTATGTAGCATTATATGCCGAAGAAGAGGCAGATATCGGAAAGCTTGCATGCTACATTTTACCTCCTCCCGACTTGATCCGTCATTATACTTAAATGTACTTACCTTAAATAATAAATTAATACTTAATTCATCAATATAGTACAATAGTTATATTATGTAGGTATAAGTAAAGGTAAACAGCATACAAGCTATGTATTTGTGTTGTCGAGGAACTAAAGAGCTGTCAGCAGAATGTTTCGCTGCGTAATAAACACAGGAAACGCTTTGTTGCTCAAACCCGTCCCGTCAACTCGGAATATCAGGCCCCTCGCTCCAGAATTTGTATTAATTACCTGCAGAATATTTCTGAATTGTCGAAGGCCAAACTATCTATAGTTTTTTTTACATACAAAGTATTTAGCCCAAGTATACGAGTAAAGGTACTTATAAGGTGGTTTAATTGTTTTAATCCGGAACATTTCAGCAGATGGTTGGGTTAGTTTAACTGAATAAGGCTGGAATTTACCAAACTTTTATTCAGAGAATAACGCTTACTCTCAGATAGTAATGTCAAATTACTATAGCGGTTTGACATTACTATCATATCTTTTATTCTCGCAATAAAAGTTTGGTAAAATCCAGCCTAAGGATGTTTAATTTTAATGCACGACGGAACCTTTTCGAATCAGGATTTTTAATGGTTTATGTGGTCCAACTTTATGGTTAATGTGGTCCAACTTTATGAAAATTTTTCCTACTCACATTTTTCTAATCGGACATCTGAATCTGGTGTATATAAATGTACCTAAGATTTAAGAAAAAAATAATTCCAATAAAAAGCCTAATCTACTTAATACCTATAAGTATATTATGTATATCTCAGTACAACCGTGGATCAAGATGAAGTAGGTAATTAGTTGAATTGACTTAGTAATTCTTGAAAGTTAGGATGTAAATGAAATCTATCATGGCCGATGAATAACCTTTAATAAATAAAAACGTATACCTACCTACCTACTCAATCAAATTAAATTTGCGTTTAACAATATCAAGTAGGTACTATAATTGTATAGTAGAGAAGATATATTGGATAATTGCGTGTGTCAGCGGGAGAACAAGAATATCTGCGCAGGCGCGCGCCAAATTGCGAAGTTCCTGTCCCGGTAGCTGGTACTTAGTACAACTGTGCTTCACAATAATGTTCTATTTTAGGCATGCGTAGGATAAATGGACAGTTGGTGATTCTATATTTGGGTCGATTACGATAATATTATGATATGGTAGTTTTTAAGGTAAGTACCCAGAGGGTATCTATTAATAAGGCTCCGTTACCTATTCGTTCGTCTGTTACAAGAATAGGTAGACATTTGAAATATAGACATCTTTATTTTGTAGTTATTATTAACTACCAAACAAACTAACAACAATTGACAAAACAGTAAAACGAAATAAAAATTATGAATATTAAAACTAAAGTGGTTTAAAACTAAAAATGGCCTTGTGGCGTCGTGACCTGAAAGTTAGCTACATTTCTTGTTTGAATACCGATGTTAATTCGTTGGGAGAGGAAGCTGCGGGCCCTTTGGTCGCCAGTTGTGTCACCAGGCGCTTGCAACTCTGTGATGGGTCTACGTGTGTCAAAATCAGGGCCGGATTAACAATGTTGGGGTGGGGTCCCCAGGCAATGCAATTTACAAGAAGTCAAATCAAATCAACTATCAAACTTCATATTTGGTGATCGTTTATACCTGTGTTTGGGATATATTTAGGCTTTATAAAATAACGAAGGTCAGATCATCGCGGGCTCTTAGTCCAGGTGTACACATCGAAATATAGCAAGAATACTTATGGCCATGGAGGATACAAATTTTCCAATTAAATTTTCACTCCGAAAGCTTTTTAATTTCTTTGTTGCGCGCGCGGGGCCCTTAGGCAGTTGCCTACTCTGCCTAATGGTTAATCCGGCTCCAGAGCCCCATGGGCCCAGGGTCTCAAACAGAAAGAACAGAAATCAATATGTATGCCGAACTGAGACACTGGTATTTCGCTATTTTTGCCCGAACAAGCCCTAAGCCAAGCAGTTTTAGTGTCGTCCAAACCCGTCGTCTCGTAGTTTAAAGGACAATGCTTTAGAATGTTATATCTACGAAGTTTGACGTGCTGTAAAAATAAAATACTTAGTTGAAAAATAAATCATAATACCTATCTACATTTACATACACGTTTCAAAGGCATAAATATGTTAGATCTATGTAGTTTGAAGCGTAATAAACCATAATTTTGCATTTAGTGCATGGCAGAATAACGTCTAAGTAATATTAAAATTCATAAAATAATGTACTTATAAGTACATTATTAGAATTCATAGATAATTTAGTTTGACTTTCATCAGACGAAATGTGTACAATAAGTATATTATTTAAAAGCGAAAAAGTTTTTCGGGTGCGCCGGTGGGATTCGAACCCACGTCTCCTGGGTATGCGCCCCAACGGGTGTTCTACCAATTGAACCACGTCGCATCCAACCGACTCCCCCGAAATTCTTAATCGCTTACATACGCCAACAGTGGCGTGTGGTAACATCCATCGCAACTATTAGAAGCTACGACTCCTACGTTCCAAATTACATTGGAAATGCGTAAGAAATGATGTACCACATCTATTTATTCAAATATTATTTATGTAATTTATTATTTATTATTATTTATTGTAATTTGGAACGTAGGAGTCGTAGCTTCTAATAGTTGCGATGGATGTTACCACACGCCACTGTTGGCGTATGTAAGCGATTAAGAATTTCGGGGGAGTCGGTTGGATGCGACGTGGTTCAATTGGTAGAACACCCGTTGGGGCGCATACCCAGGAGACGTGGGTTCGAATCCCACCGGCGCACCCGAAAAACTTTTTCGCTTTTAAATAATCTTAGATTCGGTGAGCAGCCGCACTGCTAATAAAAAATAAATAATATTTGAATAAATAGATGTGGTACATCATTTCTTACGCATTTCCAATGTAATTTGGAACGTAGGAGTCGTAGCTTCTAATAGTTGCGATGGATGTTACCACACGCCACTGTTGGCGTATGTAAGCGATTAAGAATTTCGGGGGAGTCGGTTGCATGCGACGTGGTTCAATTGGTAGAACACCCGTTGGGGCGCATACCCAGGAGACGTGGGTTCGAATCCCACCGGCGCACCCGAAAAACTTTTAATAACTTTAAATAATCTTAGATTCGGTGAGCAGCCGCACTGCTAATAAAAAATAAATAATATTTGAATAAGTATATTAGCAAATATTAGGTTACTTATGCATCATAAGTATCATGACGTACCTACATATCCATAATTTGCATGCATAATCCCAAATCCACGTAAACATTAATACCGGCGCGTCTATTTGTTTTATCTCCTACCTACCTTGTAGATTGGTGGCCTTGAAACTGTTTGTTGCTCGTAATGCCCGTTCAATATGTAACTTTGAAATCAGGGAAAGAACACTACTCCATAGAAAATTACCATAATCTTGCTATTGACGATTTGTGACGAATTTGAATTTCGCTCATGTGTAGTTATGTAAATAGCTATAGTTATCCAAGTCTATGCGTGAGCTGCCGCGGGATGTAGCTGCCAATTTGCTCGCCCTGTTTGTGCCATAGTAGCAAATTAGTGTACTTAAGGAAATGACTGTGTTCTTTGGATGAGTGTTGTGACGTACTTTCCGGCCCGCATCTGCTTCAGCGTTGTTCATTTCCGTTTCTTTATACAAATACAAAGATCTAGTAGAAACAAGAAATCTAAGAAAATGAAAAGAAATCTAGTAAAAATTTGCACCTCTTGCCTAGTAGCAGGTGAATGGTTGTACTTCAAAAATTTCTAACGCTGTTTGAGACAGCGGTGGGGTTAAATCCTTGATTAGATTTTACAGAGCATCACCGTATTTTATTTAGGAAGGATAATCTATCTAGACTCGCATGCTGAGTATAATTGTGTGTTAAGGTAATTAAAGATCAAGAAGTCACGCGGGCTCATATGAATCACACATCGCAGGCACGTGATGTGGAGTTGGATATTGTGTATCAGGCAGGAGATATTGCGGTCTTTGCGTACACGTGACAAGCACATGCATGCATGAGTACTGACTGAGTATACTCTCAATACTCTCATATTTAGGTACCTAAAAAGCACGAGGGTGGCGAGAAATACCTACATGAAACCCTGGGAGTATAAATAAGTCGAGTGAGTATAAATAAAATTTTATAGATAGGTTGACAGATGTCGATACCAGAGTATTCACAAACGAGTACCGAGGTACTTGCACTGCTCTACATATCAAACACAAAATAGCCCGCCAAGACGGCTCAAGACGATTTCGTCCACAGTCGCATTTCGTCACCTTCTTATATCGTCCTCATTGTCATTTGGACTAAATACAGTGCTAACTCGTCAAAATTTCTATTTAAGTAGGTATACTAAGCAGTACTGTGGCCGATAAAGGAATATGCACAAGTTGCCACTGGTGACCAAGTAGTACTTTGGTCGATGTAAGAAAGTGGATGAGTTGGCACTGTGGTCGAAATAGGAGTGTAGACAAAATAGGATATTGACAATATCAGAAAACGGACGAGTTAGGAGCGCGACGGTTTAGGAATTGTAGGCATTATGAAATGGGACTGCGGACTAAGTCATCCTGAGCCGCCAACGGACTCGCGCATTAAAAATTCTGTAAAAAATATTGAAAATTATAATTCTACTTTAAACACGTTTTGACAAGCGCAAAAAATAAAATGAGTTCAATGATTTTATAAGTACCGAAAAACATGCTTCGAACACAGCTGCAGCACTCACGCACATACAGTCATTCATAGGTATACATGCTTTATTTTATGTTATCTTTGCTCCCG
Organism: Archips xylosteana; assembly: GCA_947563465.1. Lineage (NCBI taxonomy): Eukaryota > Metazoa > Arthropoda > Insecta > Lepidoptera > Tortricidae > Archips > Archips xylosteana. Next base: position 27,086,836 of record OX387343.1, on the reverse strand, counting down.
TTGGCAGCATAAAATATGGTTATTCTTTTCGTCGATGTCACATTGAATCAGCATGGTAGAGACTGTAATTGTCACCTGTTATACGCTTCATTTGCAGCGCGCTAAAAGTATGTTTTTGACCTCCGATACAAAAAAGGGGTGTTATAAGTTTGACCGCTATGTGTGTGTGTCTGTCTGTATGTGTCATAAACGGGTGAACCGATTTGGATGCGGTTTTTTTATTTGAAAGCAGGTTTCTTGGCGATGGTTCTTAGACAGTTTCATCAATATTGGTTCAGCCGTTTCAAAGTTATCAGTTCTATTGTTTACATAGAGGGTTTTTAAAAATGTTGACTTATAGTTATACCTCTTTTAATACGTAAAAGTAGTCATTTGGCATTAAGTGTCCTTGAGCTGTGAGCTCTTCTTCTTGCTAAATAAGGTTATCGTCCCTGTGCTCGACACTGATCCAATACAAGGCACCTTCAATCTTATGTGAAGAGAGGTGACAGACGGGTGTCATCTACTGCATCATCTAATCATCAAATCATCAGCTGTCATCTAATCGCATACAATAGTACCTATCCTCGCTTTACATGAAACTGAAATAATTTTCCACTTGAAGAGAAGTCGTTAGGCGTTTAAGTTAAGGTATGCGTGAGGTATTTAAGTATATGCGTGGAGTTGACATATTTCAGTCTTCGGTATTCGCTGAGGTCCATAATGAAAATATTTATTTATATTTACATTTACTTACACATTACGATATGACCTCGAGTAAGCATCAGCAGGAAATCGGATTGGTATTGTAATCTATTTCAATTTCTATATTGTAGATTATAGAGCATGGCCGTTAAAATCAACATTGGTTACGGAACTACGCAAAACCGATTGAATAAAACATACATACTTACTCGTACATACTTGTAAAGTATACTTCGAAAGCCGCTCAAATTCGAGTATTGCCTGATGTTTAATTAATAGTGTTTTTATTAAAGCTATGCCGTAGTAGATTATTAAGCCTCAATGGTAAAAACCCGCGCATTAAAGAGTCTCTAAGGGCAAGATTATTTTATTAAGTTAATAACAGACCGTATTTAAATTTAGTATCGTAAAACTAGGTTAGTAGATCTCGGCCTAGATTGTACTCAACTTTGGCTGTAGCTGCGGCTAAGTACTACATCCGGACCAGGGACTTATTGTTTACTAGTGCCACTAGTCGTGTTGTATGTAGTCGCTTTACTCGCATAAAAATCGTTTATCGTTACAGGATAAATAAGCAGATATATCATATTTGTTTCCTGGATTACGTTTTATATGGGTGCCAAATTATGCTCGAATAAGTCTCATCGGTCGTTTATGCATGAATTAGTGATGTGATGAAGATCTACAGAGACTTAGTGGCTGTGCGTATGTGTACGATGCGGTTGTTATGATTGGTACTGGTAAGTAAGTATTAAAAATTAGCTGTTACCAGTGACTTTGTTTGATTAAGATCATCTGGTTTCGAAACATTCACAAAAGGAACACTCGTGGGCGAAACTCAAACAAGGCAATGATCCCCAAGCATCACACAAAGGGATCCAGAGGTGGGTTCAAATTTGCAGCATCCAAGATATGGAATGACTTGCCACCACCCCTTCGTGGAAGTATGTCTCAGCCTACTTTTAAATACAAGCTTCGAGCATTTATTTTTCTAACACAACTTGAAAATAGCTGCAACTATTACTAAGTGATCAGTGTTGTTCTCGAATATTTTTTTATTTAATTTAACACAAAATATAGTTATTATTATATTTTGGTAACTATCCTTATTGACATTTGTTTAATAAGAATAGGAACTGAAAATTCTGGCTTCTTTTTTTCCTAAGTTCTGGTTTCATTTCAATATTATAATATAATATATATTTGGTTTGTTTTTTTTTCCTACAAATTTTATTAAATTTTCTTTCTTTTGTTGTCTGCCTTCAAACCCGCTACAGACGCTATTCCAGCATGTGCCAACAGGGGCAGGCTGAAAACCAGCGCTGGCAGCTTCCCCGTAAACGAAGCATTAGCTGAGTTTGCTCCTTTTGCCGCAGGACAGAAATGCTTATTGTTAATCAATCATTTAATTTTTATTATTGTGTTTTTATTTTTTTTCGTTTTTGGATTTTTACGGTGGAAAATAAATATTTTTCTTTGTTTTTTATTTTCTTTCTTTCTGTCTGCAAATAATTTGTTTATCGCTAACCCGCGGGACAATTTATATTATATATAAGCTGGTTATAAACTATCTGTGTGCCAAATTTCATTACAATCTGTCATACCATTTAATATTAATATTAAGTAGGATTAGTAATCTTTATATACATAATTCTACTGTACGTGTGTATGTCACTGAACTCCTCCTAAACGGCTGGACCGATTTGAATGATTTTTTTGTATGCATTTGGGTGGCGCCCTGGATGGTTTAGATTCACAAATCAGCCCGGCAGATGGTGCTGCAGTCGGTATCTAGGTTCATGCAGGACAACGTCTGTCGGGTCCGCTAGTTATTTATAACTTCTGTGTAGAATTTATTCCCAAAGAATTGTTTTTGTAACTCTACTTACATAGAAGCAGTTACTATATACATTTACATACACTATCGAATCAACTGAATCAACCAATTTAAAATTTACACCGGATGCTTGTCAGCAATTACCCCAACTAGTTTTTAAAGAATCAACAAGTTTTTTTTTTAGGTTAGTAAAACGTGTCATTGAAACAAACATTTGCAATTCATACTCCATTAGCAAGGCAATCCACAGAAAACATCACTATTTACCATCACTTCCTATAAGTAAAGATCTGACACTCAAATTAGTAAACACATAATTAAATGAAAACCCAGAATAGAAATGATTCTATTCTACCCAAGGGTTTCCCGAAGGGCGTAACTTTAAGATTTTTTCATCACACTTGCTCGTCAATGGTGTAATACCATAAGAACAATTTAGGTCCTTGTCCTTTAGTATACATACTAAAGGACAAGGACCTAAATTGTTCTTACTGGAGGTATGGATTTACGAATAGTTTTTCCCTCCTGGGGATTATAACTTTAGTTTTTAAATTTGCAAACAAGTCCGTAGTAGGTAGGTAAGTAGGTACGTCATTTCAGACTAAGGCTGGATTTTACCAAACTTTTATTCCGAGAATAACGCTTACTCTCAGATAGTAATATCAAACCGTCATAGTGATTTGACATTACTATCTGAAGGTAAGGGTAATTCTCGGAATAAAAATTTGGTAAAATCCAGCCTAAGGAGGTTTCAAGTCAGCCAACGTTTTATTTATAGGGAACGTGCACATAGACGGTGCTGCCATCTGGTGCCATCAATCTGACTGTTTTACTCTGATAACTTTATTTTACTGTCCGCATAGTGTCTCTTCTGTCGCATTAGTGCTGCCGCCTATAGTTTCTGCACGTTCCCTATATCTTTAAAATTTGCTATAACCCAATTTCACAACACAACTTATCTTCGCTTTATGAAACTTCGTTATTTTTGTATTTTAAATTTATATCAAATTGTTTTGCGCTAATTTTTTTTATACATGTTGGCAGAATCTGGCCGTATGACTATTCGAATTCTAAACTAAACACACTTCTTAGCATTAAGTATCTATAGTAGAACACTTGTAATATACTCTCGTACGGTCCTTAATGCACAATGTAAGTTACTATGATTTGATTAAGACAAAAAAATACATTTTACGAATCGTGAGCGAAACAAACATCGATCTCTATCATCAAGGAATTCAAGGGCACCAAAGACCATAATAATGGTTTATTTTATTTTCTTAGTACTTTGAACGCCAGTTTAGAACAATTTTTTTTCTAAATATTTCACCTTTATTCTAATGTATTTATCCATTTGCTGAAGTAGAAACTTCCAGGTCTCGATATCAGGTATCGATTAGTATTGATGAGTACTTTATTTATAATTCGTCTTGATGAATGCTTTGGTAACCAGGGGCAAAAAGTACAATCAGCATAAAAAAGTTCGAAGTTAAACTGATGACTTTATCCTACGCAACTATTTATACAAATACAACTAAAAAGGTGACTCAGCACGAGCCTGCTGGCTGGAGTGGACCTAATCATCTATCTTACCTGCATACTATCTATTGGGTTTCTACCACTCCTGCTGGCTCGTGCTGAGGCACCGAATTCAAACAGATTTAGTAGGTAGAAAGATATTTTCATGCTAAAAGTTTGCAGTCGGTTCAATTTTTATTTCAGTTGTTTTTGGTTTTTACTTTTTGGATGTTTTTTTAAGGCGATTTCATTTTTTTATTATTTGTTATTGTTGCGGACATACAGTATACATAATCGGTGAAAATTTCCAGTATTTAGTTAATGCCATTATAAACATCGAGTTAAAATGCTGAAAAAAAAACTACATTACTTATATGACGATCCCCTTTAACTTACAACAATAAGTACTTTAACAAGTTTGCTAGGAAGTATCTTTTTGTATTTTTTATTTTTTCAACTTCATTTTTTTACTTTTACGGTCATCCCGTGAAATCCATATATTTCATACTAAAAGCAAACTGAAACATGGATGCATAGAAAAAAAAACCCAGAAAAAAGACTAGCGCCAGCGCCAACCAGCGCCAAGAAAACTGGGTTTTTCTGGCACTGGTTGAAAAAATGAAAAAATACAATAAGATACTTCATAATAGCAAACTTGTTAAAGTGGGCTTAGTAGCGACATCTCTTGTCCGGGTGAGCGGGTAGTTCCGAAGGAATGTAAACGTCTCTCGATGAGGGTGTAGGTAACATAGATGGCGCTGTATCACGGCTTAATGTGATTAGTTAAACGAACTGAGAGAGATGTGCGTTGTATGGGAAAAAATTGTGTCTATAACTCCTGACCTGTGGTGGTGTAGGGGTATGGCACGGAATGCTGAGGACCTGGGTTCGTTTCCCAGCGCTGGTCTTTTTTCTGTGGTTTTTTTATGTATCCATGTTTCAGTTTGTATATAGTATGAAACATTACTTTATTTTTTTACTCGCGTAGTACAATGTACAATGTGCTACTAACGATAATCCAATGAGGTGCATTGTGTGATCGCAACGTTGACATTTCATTATGAAACGTTTCTTTTTCGCACTGCAAATGGCGGGAATTAAAATTAAAAAAATAAATAAAAGAAAGTTCACCGGTATACTACTATCTAATGGCCAACAGCCATTCTATTTTATCGATCGACTTTATAGACAAATTAACATAAACAATTATTAAAATAATGAACACTTACATAACGGACAATAAATTAATTTTACAGTTATTATTTATTTATTATATTAAAAAATATTATTATTAGTTTTATTCATTTCTTATTAAATAATAATATTTTAACATTATTTAATTTGACTGTATGACTTAAAGTCCCTGGTTCCATTCTATTTCTAAGGTTGTAATTAGTGAAAAAAAACGTTCCAAAATAGCGGGAATTTGTTTCGCTTTTGCACGGAGTTCTTGAAAGTTGAAAGTTCAATTTAAACGACTGTTTATCTGTGAGAATGTGTGACTTTGGTGATTTAAATGATACAGAATTGTTGACGCCGCCAGAAATAAAACAGGCGGCAATGGAAGTGAGCAGTAATTAACTACCTCGCAAAAGATCTATGAGAAAATGTTACGAAAAGTTCATGGCGTGGAAAATTACGAAAAATGCGAAATCGTTTTCCGAAAACGTCTTACTTGCATATTTTCAAGAACTGTCGACAAAATTGAAGTCGTCCACATTGTGGACAGAATATTCTATGCTTAAGTCTACGTTGGTAATTAATCACCAAACAAATATCTCAAATAATATGGAGTCAAATAGAATAGAGTCCAATTGGCACCCTTTGGGTACGGAAAGGCTGAGGCCAAGGGTTTGGGTAACACAGGGTAGGGTTTGTAGGGACAAACCATTGCATAAAGTCTAACAAATCCTGTTTACACTGCGTACCGCTGATGTACCGCTGGTGAAAGCTGGCTGGAGTTTCAGTCTGAAAGGGGACGCCGTCGCGCCCACTCGCCCCGACTCTACTTACCGGTTAATCGTATCACTGAAATATTTTCTGTTTCTCCGACGAACTTTCACGATATTTTTCTGTAAGTGCTTCACTTATTTTAATACTCATTCTGTTCAAAGGTAATTACTAATTAAACAGTTTAAATCTATGGGCGGGTAATAATTTACACATTAAAAGTTTTGATACATTTTAGTAAATTCGTAACAATAATAGTAAAAAAAAAAACATTTTATCAATTTCTCATTTTTCCTGTAGATACCGGATAGTTTAACAACATTTGGGAGAGCCCATGCCTATATGTACACTACCGTCAAAAAGTTTAAGACCAAAACCAAAAAGTATTCAATTTATCGGCTAAATATCGCTCTGTATTGCATTCCTCCAAGTAGAACACGATAACACAACGTTGTGCCACAGATGTTCGAGGATTAAGCCCATTATTCCGAAGATTTTCACTTGGTACCCTAGGAAGCCAACTCGATTTAGATTTTTATCACTCATTATCATTTTAGCACCTGGTTCTATTTAAATATGAACTAAGATGACTTATGAGGAACTGAGCAGTCGTTTGGTTTAAATTTTGAAGTTCTTAGAACAAATAATAACATTTAAATATCTAATTTAAAAAATAATTATTTTTAGTAGTTATATTAAATCATTTTATCTTAAAATTGTATTGAAAAGAGTATTTGCTAACGATAAAAAGAAATAATTAATTTATGTTGTTTTATATTAATTACAAATTTAATTTGACGTTTTTCAGAAGAATTCATGATAATAAAACTAAAAATTGTTTTGGTCTTAAACTTTTTGACGGTAGTGTATTTAATAAAATATATTTAAAAAGTTAAATGACAATGGATTCGAATACTTAAGTACCTATGGCTTGTGGGCTTCTTGTGGGGTTTAAAAATAATAAATCGGCTAAGTACGAGTCGGACTCGCGCACCGAGGGTTCTGTACTTTTAGGTATGCCAAAATATACGACGTAAATAGCCCTAATCTATTTTAACCCAGTGTTAGCAGAGCCCCACTTTTAAGTAAAATGTACGCAGGGTGTGATGTGATCCCACACTTTATATTGGTATAAAATTGCAAATGTTTTTTCAGATTTTTCCCTATATATATTAGTAGTATAACACGGTATTACTTTCCAAATTTCATAGTTCTACGTCTACAGAAAAACTAATATATAAAAATCTCGTGTCACGGTGTTTATCGAACTCCTCCGAGACGGCTTGTCTGATTTTATGAAACTTTTTTATCTAGGTAGGTAGGTTTGAAAATAGGTCATAGGCTATTTTTTATACTCTTATTCTTCGCGGACGGAGTCGTGGCCAACAGCTAGTGCACCCTATAAATTCCCTTGAGAGTATCGAAATATACGTTTTTTGCGGAATAAAATCTTTTTTTTACGTTTACTTAGAAATTTGATTTTTTCACAGCTCTAGCTTCAGAGAACCGCAGACCTGAGTATGGTATACATGGTATTAATTTCAACTAAAAACTTCCATGCGTTCCCGAGACAGACGGATGGACAGATCCGTTTTTTTCCTTTTGAGGTACGGAATCCTAAAAAATCGATGTGCTCTGCACACATTCCTAATTGACGATATAAAAAAAAACAGAATTCTGTTCTCATAGGTAAGTGCTCAAAATGTAAAGTGAATGGCTTTATTACAAAATACTAGATAGTTTTCTATGATCTCTGACATGTGTGAAACCTTGATCAAAGCTTTTCTTAATGCCCTACCGTGTTTTTGGTGCATTTATTGTATTCATTGAAATTCATAAGTAAGATATTTGAGGATTCACTCTAGTGACAAGTGTTTATCGAAACACGATTACTTGTAGTTCACTCGATACCAAAAAATCCAAAGTCGTCTCTAAAAAATAAAATAAACTCGTAGTAGGTACGACGCTAATACTGCACGGCAGGTCATGACTTTTTGAATGTTAATAAAACAAGATGTTTTCTAGGGCGTAGTTTTGCTACATTTTTAAATTGTTTTAGTAATAAGATGAAAATACCCAAAAACACGCGCAGTCCAACCAACTTATCTTGAGCCATCGTGCCTTCCCCACGCCCGATATCACCCACCCAAAATCGATTAGCGCGAAAAACTCGGTGGGCCCTTAAAGTTAGTTTTTCTGGTATCATTCATGGTATCATGGTTCAACCCCCTGTAAACCGGTGACAAAATATTTCGTTAGTACTTTTCCTCCCTCGTCAATATCTACTATTCTGTTGCTGGCAACCTAATTATGATTAGGTATCTATAATACCTCGCTGTGCAGGGTCGGCTAATGTTACGAGCGTCTCGACGTAGTACCACTAGAATATGCTTGTAATAATAAAATTTAATTGCTGAGGGCACATAAAAATAAATAGGTACAGATGAATTCAAAACTTCGCTCTTTAAAGTTTTAAAAATAAAATGACGCAAAAAGAAATTCCGAATTCGCCGCGTATTTTTTTTTAACTTTTACACCTTTTGCTTTGATATCCGTTAACGCCGACAAAATCGACAACATCGATAGAAACTACCTTGTAACTCACTGTCTATGGTCTAAACTATCACGTCTTTTTTTAAAACCACTAGGCTTACCACTTTTATTTACCATAACTTAAATGCACGTATTATGGAATGAGAAATTGCGATGGAAGAAAGAATTCATTTCATTCAACTAATTATTAAATTTAATATCATCTGACTGACGACCCTGAGGCGACATTACCCAAGTCCTTGAGTTATGGTTACATTAAGTAGCATCTTTTTGATGACGTTTGTTCTAAAAACTGGCTGGAAACTTCGTCTCACGGTTTTCGTGTGTTTAAGGAAAATTGAATAAAGTTTGTATAGGTATTTCAATTATTCCTTACAATTTGGCTAAAAGTTAACCTTAGTATTAGTAGTTATACCTACGTCTGCGTTTTTGTTATGAAATGGAGTTTAGAAATCCATAAAATATGCAAAATAAAGTTTTCCGGTTCAGTCTGAGCTTTTATTTAAAGAAGCGGACGCGATATATTTATTAAATTTTTGAGTTAACATGTGTAATGTGATAGATAATGCAAGTTTTTCATTTCATGTTATTTTACAGTACAAGTAAGGCAAAACCCTGCATGTGCGTCGCAATATAGTATTTAGTTTCCTATACCTAATTAATTACTATACAAACATAGCTTGTCTCGAGAAAATTAAAATTACGATTTTATGAATGTTATCAATAGTACATTGTTGTAGAGGCTGGAAAGTAAGCAATAGATGGACGAGTTTGTTTGAGGGCCGACGCGTAGCGGAGGCCCTCGAAAGTACGAGTCCATCTATTGCACTTTTGGCCGAGACTAAACATTGTGCTTTTCACGACTAATGCGAGGAAATCATCATCATCATCATCATCATAATCATCCATCCCGTCCATCCCGTCCATTCCGTCCATCCGTCCATCCCGTCCATCCCGTCCATCCCGTCCATTCCGTCCATCCCGTCCATCCGTCCATCTTTCCATCCGTCCATCCCGTCCATCCTGTCCATCCCATCCATACCGTCCAACCCGTCCATCCGTCCATTCGTCCATCCCGTCCATCCCGTCCATTCCGTCCATACCTTCCATCCAGTCCATCCCGTCCATCCCGTCCAACCCGTCCATCCAGTCCATCCCGTCCATCCCGTCCATCCGTCCATTCCGTCCATCCGTCCATCTTTCCATCCGTCCATCCCGTTCATCCTGTCCATCCCGTCCATCCAGTCCATCCCGTCCATCCCGTCCATCCAGTCCATCCCGTCCATGCCGTCCATCCGTCCATTCCGTCCATCCGTCCATCTTTCCATCCGTCCATCCCGTTCATCCTGTCCATCCCGTCCATCCCGTCCATACCGTCCAACCAGTCCATCCCGTCCATCCGTCCATCCGTCCATCCGTCCATCCGTCCATCCCGTCCATTCCGTCCATACCGTCCATCCAGTCCATCCCGTTCATCCCGTCCAACCCGTCCATCCAGTCCATCCCGTCCATTCCGTCCATCCGTCCATACCGTCCATCCGTCCATCCCGTCCATCCTGTCCATCCCGTCCATCCATCCATCCGTCCATCCCGTCCATCCCGTCCATCTGTCCATCCCGTCCATCCCGTCCATTCCGTCCAACCCGTCCATCCCGTCCATCCCGTCCATACAGTCCATCCCGTCCATCCCGTCCATCCGTCCATTCCGTCCATACCGTCTATCCCGTCCATCCAGTCCATCCCGTCCATTCCGTCCATCCGTCCATCCCGTCCATCCGTCCATCTTTCCATCCGTCCATCTTTCCATCCCGTCCATCTCGTCCATCCAGTCCATCCCGTCCATCCCGTCCATCCCGTCCATCCGTCCATCCCGTCCATCCTTCCATCTTTCCATCCGTCCATCCCGTCCATTCCGTCCATCCGTCCATCCCATCCATCCCGTCCATCTCGTCCATCCCGTCCATCCAGTCCATCCCGTCCATCCGTCCATCCCGTCCATCCGTCCATCTTTCCATCCGTCCATCCCGTCCATCCTGTCCATCCCGTCCATCCCGTCCATCCCGTCCAACCAACCCGTCCATCCAGTCCATCCCGTTCATCCGTCCATCCGTCCATCCCGTCCATCCAGTCCATCCCGTCCATTCCGTCCATCCTGTCTATCTTGTCCATCCCGTCCATCCGTCCATTCGTCCATCCCGTCTATCCCGTCTATCCAGTCCGTCCGTCCGTTCATCCGTCCATCCGTCCATCCAGTCCGTCCGTCCGTCCATCCAGTCCGTCCGTCTGTCCGTCCGTCCGTCCGTTCGTCCGTCCATGCAGCAGACGATTACTTTTGATTGATAGTGTCGTTTCAGCACGCCAGGAATGAAATTCAGAAATTATCTTTCAAAAAGTCGTATCGTATTATGAAATACATATACTGATACGTCCTGTTTTCGATTAGTGTAACATTGTTGTCGTGTTTGCGCGCCATAAATGAGTCAGCTGTTAAATGTACATATATAGGCAGTTTTGTGTACTGGATTTAGGTTATCTATGGCCACATTTTCGAGCAGTGTCGTGAAAAAATATTAATGTCTCATTTGCTGGTTAGTTTATTGTTTTTTTTTTCAGTAAACTGACTACCATATTGTCGTCTATCTCACGTGGTGGACAGATGAGGTCAAAGGTATAACACCTTGGTTCAGTAACAACCAGCCTATACACTATGTAGTATATTCTTATTGATTTAATTAGCAGCATGTTAACAATGTATCCAACTATTAGACATGAAAAAAGGAACCATGAAGAAAATTGTCTACACTTTGCCATTCACGTAATGTTATTGTTTGCATAAGTTTTAAGCGTCATGTTATTGTTTGCCATATTCTGTTACATTATACGTTGTTAACTTTGTGTGAATAACTTGTTTAATATCCACAACGCATCGTAATGATTTTTTGTAACTCCTTTATTCCATAATCAGCAACGTGACAACAAAAAGCAATTGGCATATGAGTGTTAGACTGCTGTGTCGTCATTAATGAACATACCTAAGTTTTGAGACCAAAACGTTGAATAGTCGCAAAAATATAAAGACAAACAGGTTTTTCAATTCTCAGTTCTCATGCACTTGAAGTTTTTGTTAATTTACGGAATATGATGGTAAAGACTAAGAGCTGGTAGACCTTGAGTGTTTAAGAAAGCGCTCTTTGGCAACGCGTAATTTAGGAATCGAGACATCCCGAATAACAATTCTACTACTATTTTTACTATTAGTGTATATAACTATACACACTAGAATGGTGCATCGGTATGTGTACGTAAAATTCTGATCACTTAATGCTTAAAACGCGCGCTTTGAAACACGTACGTGTATCAGGTCTACTGTGATTCACCTGAAATAGACAGGTATGCGGATAATCTAGTGAATTAGTCAGTGTATTTTATTTATCATTCATTAGTACAAAAGTAGTCTAGTGCCTAACAATCGTTGCGGTAACCTCATTTTTGTAAGAAAGGCAGTTTTGGCAATATCTCCATATAACAGTATAACACTTGCATTGTTTAAAAAAAATCATATGATGGGTACACGGAAAGCACATAACGTCTAAGGTAAACGTACCAATGCTCTACACCTCAACGCCCATCGATGACACCCATCTGTCACCCTCTTACTATGACATTAGATTGAAGTTGCCATGTATTGGGTCAGTGTCGAGCACAGGGACGTTTACCTTAGTTACCTTTGTAGAAAAATGAGATTTTAATCTCAAAATGTAGAGCTCGCAAAGTACTAAAACTTACCATTGGATTAATAAATAAATAATAAATAATAAATATTAGGGGACAATCTTACACAAATCGACCTAGTCCCAAACTAAGCAAAGCTTGTACTATGGGTACTAGACGACGATAAACATACTTATATAGATAAATAAATACTTAAATACATAGAAAACATCCATAACTCAGGAACAAATATTCGTGCTCATCACACAAATAAATGCCCTTACCGGGATTTGAACCCAGGACCTATTGCTTCGGAGGCAGGGTCACTACCAACTAGGCTAAAGCGGTTGCGGCTAGTAGCGGCAATTGTGGTGTTTAGCACTTTGGATATAAATAAAACAACTGTTGCTTGGTGTCTAGATAGCACGGGGTAGAAGCAGCGTCCGCTCTGTGCACCCTTTACTTACTATTTATTTATGATCAATAATTAATATAATTAAATAAATTAACATAAATATAACTAGCAATGCCACATCTCTTCCTTTTTTCCAATCACTTTAATTTATAATTGACCCCACGTGACCCTCAAGGGGTGGATACACTGGCTCGCTCGCCCACTCACACGCAGCAATGATGATTTAAATATGGATATCTGAAAATAATATGTATCTTTTTAATTTTTAAAGAAATGGTTACCATAGTAATTGTCCGGGATGGCTAACTTTCAAACCGTTTAATTCAACAAGTTGTTTGGGTGACTATATAGACATGTTCTTTCCGTGTACCCTTCATTTACACTATCTACAGTCAAGGAAAATGAATCGCGTACCAGGGTGGAACCTTTTCACAACCAATTTTACGGTTATATTATCACCCTGGTACGTTTTTATACGATCTCATCGTATGATGGAAAACAGACTTTTTGAAAGAAACTTTTTGAAATCGAAGAGTTTATTAAAAAGAGTGAAGTTAGCTAGGCTCACCCGATTGTATCTCGCATTCTCTATGTCACTCGCTCCACACCATTCATTTCACAAAAAAATCCTCTGGTTCATAGGTTCACTTTCGTTCTCAGACAATTATGTATACCAACCTGCCTACTTATTTTAGTTTGATAGTTTTCTTAATATTTCAATGCCACGATTAAGGCACACAATATTTTTTAATTTAGGAGATTAAAGTTACAGAAATATAATATTTTTAATGATCATCCAAAACATTAACAACCAGCTTACGTATAGAAGTGTTGTAGTCATCCCAAAAACACTATTATAACATAATGAGCGTATTTTAAGTTACTAAAGCGAACCCTCTAAAATCGCGCGACTGATAGATTCAAAAAGACTCATTAAGGTAAACCGATTTATATTAATAATAATAACAATACAAAGTTATGTTATGTTGATATCTAGATACATAATCAATCTTACCAGTTTCACACAATATAAATTTTAGAACGTGGCCGCATCAAACAAATTGTCTTATGTACCAGTGCTTAATGTGATGATTTCAGAATCTAATCCAGCTTACGTAGGTAATTTAGAAGCCTGAAATTTTATAATATTTAAGTAGTTAAATATTATAAAATATAAATAGAAAACCCCTATTTTTGGTTTAAGAAAATATCGAGTCACGAAAGTGATTTAACTCCGGATTCCATTAAATTAGACGCCTAGAATTAGGGTCACTTGCACAGTTCAGGGTTAAGAAAATTAATCGGTAACCCTGGGTTAAGAATGACAGTCCCATAGATTTTGACACTTGTTAACCCTGGGTTAGCAGTTAGCTCGGAGTTAAGTAGCTAACCCAGGTCCGCGCAAGCCGGCCTTAGGCATTGTTAGTAATCTAATTCCAGCGAAGCCGAAGGAAAAATACTTAAAAGCTTACGACGATTTCGACAACTGGAAAACTGCGAAAGGCGCAAAGTCTATGTCGGAATCAGTGCTCCTGGGTCTATTTCGAGTATTTTTCTTGTAGCCTTGATTTTATTGTCTCGCAAAAGGTGAGAAATGATTTTAACCCTTTATAGGTTAACAATCTCAAAAAAGACCTCCCTGTAACAACATCTTTTTGCATTTTTTTCTTGTACAAAATTTTTAGGACTAAAGATTGGCGATGAGGCTTGAATTGAGGATTTTTTTCGGTCTTGCCCGTTAAAGGGTTAAAATACCTATTCAACGATACCCCACACTATAAAGATAGACGAGAAAATAAAACACCCCAACTTTACGTCTATGGGAGGTACCCTAAAAAATTTTTTTTTTTACTTTTTGTTTTATCACTTTGTCGGGGTAATTGCTATTTATATCCATGCAAAATTACAACTTTCTAGCACTAATAGCCACTGCGCTAAGCCGCGGACAGACAGACTGACATGACGAAACTATAAGGGTTCCGTTTTGCCAATTTGGCTCCGGAACCCTAAAAATACTAATATCTGCTCACGAACAGAACGATCGTCTGCTTTCATCGTTGCAAAATAATTTATCTACGGTATTCGCCGAAATGTTCGTGAAAGCACTAGATGCATGCATGCGCTATCACGTGGGTGACGGAAACGCAACGACTATTCCCGAATACGAATAGCGAATTGCGTTGCTAACATTACATTCTCACTTCACGTTTGTGGTCGCGTCAGACTCAACAGCAACACAATAGGACGTACGCCGCAGCTGCGTATATAACTATTTAGGTAGATACACCGGCGACCGCGACCGGCAACCTCCCACCAGGGTCACTGCCAGGAAACACATAAACCATTTTTTATATTTCGTTGGAAATGTATACCGAACTAAGTTTAGAAATTATCTTTCATCTGCCACATTATGTCTATATTTCAGTAGGAAAAGTCGCTCTAACGTGTTGGTATATGAAAGGATGTTGTCTCCCGGAGGAAAGAGCGTTCTTTGTCGCATAATTTTCAGTTATCAGGATTTAATATATAGCATTTTTATAGATTTGTAGTTTGTATGTTATAATCGTACATGCGTTGATGTTTTCAAGTCAGGCCGGGCTCTATCCATCATATGTATTTGTTATGTGTCAGTACGACCATCTACCATCTAATCTAATATATTACATTACATCACATATTATCACAATATGATGTGACATTTATTGAATAACAACACTTTTGACTAAAAAAATATCATGAAAATTAAATTGATAGAGTATCAAAAACCAATCTCAAGGAGAACCGAAAATCTGAATCACTGAGATCAGAATTTTTTTTTTAATTTTTATATTATTAGCTGGAACAAAGAATACGTAATAATTATCGGATTGAAGGACTTCGGGATGTTCTTGCTCCAAAAGCTTGGACAAAAAGGCACTCGATAACGCCATGAGCGTTGTTTGGCTCGACTTCCCCGGGTACAATCGGTGACTAAATAAATATTGGCAGAACGAACTAACGAGTATCAAGGTGAATATTGTGTGGCGATATTTATCTAAATAATAATTCGCTATGAGACGTCAACTGTAATTAAAATAACTATAATATAAAGCATGCAAATTACTCTTACGTTTGACTTTGTACATGTCAAATGTGTAGTTGCTATAAATACATCATGACAGTAATTGCATTAAGGTTAGCACGAACTCAGCGAAAAACCTTTTGATATTTGAAAATTTTCCACGAAGAACCATCGGCATCGACGTAATTTCTATAGATTCTGACTTTTCCATATTTGTTTATAACATAACTCCTAATGCAATTTTAACTTCAATTGGGAATGGTTAAGTATCACTTTAGTTTATCTAGCTTAGTAATAAATTTAACTAAGCTAGATAATAAATAGTATGTTGCACGCAACTGTATTTCATGGGCCGATTTTTGAGAACAATCAATCGAAAATGAGTAAGTCTTTTTATGTTCAATTTCAATGTCATTATAAGCGGATTTTACTGTAGATTTAAATAATATAGAAAAGAATAATAGAAGAGTATATTCTGTAATACTAAGAAACTAATCGTATAAATAGGCCAATCAACTTTTTTTTGTTTTCTTCTATTTACTCCTTTACAAGTATTTCTGTAATCTCTGGTTAGTGAAACCATGATTTTGTAGTAACTAGATAAACTGTTTATCATAGTGCGTATGTGAAAACCAAAAAAAATAAGTATTTTTATGAAAAAATCCGGTGACCCAGGGGACATACCACTATTTTCATACAAATTTCGGGGACATCATTGTTCCCTGGGTCACCAACGAAATAGAAGCTAAACAAAATCAAATCATATGGCAATTATACCGTTATTGACTACAAAAATCTAGCGTTTTGAAAAGTATACTTCAAATAAGGAAAAATAATTAGTTTTTTAATTATTTCGGTTTTCATAGAAAGTTGCAGAAAATCGTTGACAAAAAAAAGTCGATTGACCCAAATAATGTAAGCTAAAAATTCAATTTTGTACGTATACTTGTTTTTGGTTAATGGCACTAGCTTTATACCTACATGAAATTTCTATCGTATATTGGAAGTATCATAGATGAAAATAATTTCGCAATGTTAGTTTACATTTTTACTTAGTTAATTACACGTAAAGGTTAAATATAAGGGCTTTAATATTTAGATTTCTTTAGTAATATATATCTTCTGTTGTATGATAGCCAGTGTTTAATTAATTTCCACCAACTATGAAATTTGCCTCAAATTACCAGTTCTAATTTATTTAGTCTATTTAGATGGATAGTTAAAAAAAAACTCCAGCGTCTTTATACCACCTAAAGTTACTAAGTTTATCGATCAACGTGTTCGTGAGGCGTCAGCTTGGTTTCTTCCCTAATATGTATTTTCAATTTTGATTTAAAAATAAATTTATTTGTTATTCTTCTTCTTTATGTAGGTATAGGTTCAGCACGTGTAAAAATATAAGAAATAAACTAAAGCCAAGTAAATTCTTCTGAGGAAAATGATCTATTCTAATCTGGACTGATCAAGGCCATCCAAAAATACTTAACTACCTGCTTTCGTATAAACATAGAGTGCAGAAACAGAATGCTGTTTATAAACCCGAAATATTTTAAAAAATTGTTATTGTAGTGGTCTAACACAACGTTGAAATTATTATAAGTAGGTATTACAGATGCAAAAAAATCTTTAATTTTCACATTTTAAAGTAGTTCCTATGGGTGTTATATAACATATAAATAACAGGTTATTTTTATACAAATAACGTGGTACTATATTAAGTCCTACCTCGTAGGGCAAACATAGTAGTCGTTTTTTTATCTACCTTTTTACAACTCTCATGTTTTGGTCGGTACGGAACTCTAAAAGCGAGAAAAGTAGTTCGAATTCTATGAAAACGTTTCAGCGTTTACATAATGGATTATGTGAACTGCGCCAGTAGGGTCGGGTAATGATATAAACGATGTAGATTTACGAGACAATAATAGCTAGTTACCTACTTGATGCTAGAAATATTACAACAACAATACGGTTCGTATTATTGCTATTATACATTATGAAGAGTGGAAAGTTACACAAATTATTAAAAAAATACACGTAGAGTGAAGTTCAAATGTTTGGACAAGATGTGTTTTGCATAGACTACAACTAGTCGTGTAACCTCCCATATTAAAGACGGACAGACGCAGTTATTTCAATCTGAGGAATTTTTAATAATTACAAAATGACCACCAGTAAAAACAAAACCAGTAATAACAAATCACAAGTACTTAGTAACAAAACGAATAACAGAGCAACTCGTATTGGTCTTTTCATGGATTTAATAACAATCTTCAAATCTTGTATAGGTTAGTACGTTAATATTACGAATGTACAGTCGCGGAATGAAAAGGTTCGTTACTTTTCGCCTCTATGTTATCGAGTTAAGATCGAAAGTGACAAACCTTAACAATCCGGGACTTTACTAAGAGCACACTGAAATTTCCTGGAATTGACCACTTTTTAAAAATAAAATAAAATACAATTATGAGGTTTAAAAAAAAGAACTCTCTGGGAGTAAGTATGTTACTTTTTGCTTTATGCGACTTTTTATTTATTGTGGCGGCGTTTTGATAATTGTATATTGTATCTCTATTCCTAGCATTTGGCGCTGAAGCACCATGTCCCAGCTTTGGTTATTCGTGGTTCAGTGAGTTTCAACGTAGACGTGACCATCTCCATGACGATGTTCGTGAAGGTCGGCCGTGACCGACTGCGGTAGCCGAATTTAATATTGGTGCTGTACAACAATTAATAGAAGCTGGCAAAAAAATTACTTGTCAGCAAATACGTACTACAATAGGCATTAGAATGAGCCAAATGTAAAAGAAATTGCACATACTCCTAAAAGTTCAGAAACTTTACACTCGATAGATACCCATGATTTATTAGGAAGGCCAAAAAAACGACAGCGAGTACAGTGGTGCAGAAAAATTATAAAAAAAGTTTGATGGAGGTCAATCTTTGGCCGTGTTCTTATATTATAGTAACAGGTGACGAAACCTGGGTAGCTTTGAACCGGAAATAAAAAGCCATTCGGCGGAGTGGATCATTTCTTTTGAAGATTTCTTGTGTATGATCTAGAAAATACACTAGCACAAGTTTCTGATTGGGGCACACGTAACTTAGTGCAGTTTAACCCCTGCAAAACACAAGTTTGCGTATTTACTGCCAAAAAACGCCCGTTTGTCGCTGCTCCATGCTTCCAAGGATCACCCCTCAACACTTCGGAGAGTGTTGGGATCCTCGGTGTCGATATTTCGAGCGCGGTGCAATTTCGCGATCACCTGGAAGGTAAATCCAAGTCGGCTGCTAAAATGTTGGGCGTGCTTGGCCGCTCTAAGCGATACTTCACTCCAAAGCAGCGGCTTCAGATATATAAGGCCCAGGTTCGGCCAAGGATAGAGTATTGCTCTCATCTCTGGGCTGGCGCACCCCAATATCAGCTGCTTTCACTTGATCGCATACAGCGCAGAGCGTGCCGAGTTGTCGGCAACCCCTCACTCTCCGTTAAACTCGATCCTCTTGCTCTCCGCAGAGACGTTAGCTCCCTTTGCGTGTTCTATAAGATCTACAACGGGGAATGCTCTGAGGAACTCTTTGACCTCATTCCAGCTGCGGGGTTCCATTACAGATCCTCCCGTCGTAAGCGTTCATTTCATCGACATCATGTTGATGAATGGCAGTCTTCGACGGTGCATTTTAAGCGGTCTTTTTTGCCACGAACTTGCAAAATCTGGAACGAGCTTCCCGCTGGGGTCTTCCCATCGAGTTACGACCTGGGTGCCTTTAAAAGGCGAGTGTTCAATTTTCTGCAGGGCCGACAACGCACTGGTATCGCGTAAAGCGCTGCGAGTGTCTATGGACAGTGGTGTTCATTTAACATCAGGTGACCCACTAGTTCGTTTGTCTGGCTTCATTCACATAAAAAAAAAAAAAAAAAGATTTGCCGATGAATGTCAAGAAAACTCGGAGCACTGGCAAGGAAATGGTCACTCTTTTCTTTGGTAAATAAGTACATTGTACTTACAACTGAATCTCTTGAAAACCAAAGGACTGTACAAACACTTGCTTGCCCAGACTGTTAAAAAAAGTTCAAGAAAAGCGTCCTCAAAGCCCTAACGTCCTTCACCACGACAACGCTCCGCACACTCCGCCAAGGTTACTAATGAAGGCCTTAAGCGTGCAACTCTGATGACCCATCCGCCTATATTAACTAGTAAAGACTTTGCAACATGCGACTTCTGTTTCTTTCCGAAAATCAAAGATAAACCTAGAGGTTTACGTTTTACAAGCTCGGATGCGGTGGTGAATGCGTTTCACGAAGCCGTAGAAGAAGTACCAAGGGAAGACTGGATCCAGAACTTTTCCCAATGGTTTCAACGAATGCAAAAGTGTGTAAATAGTGAGGGTATATAATATATATACTATGAAAAGCAATAAATTAATCATTAACAACGATAGTGAAAAGGTAAAATCGCTATAGCACTATACTTATATGATATATGGCGCTTTAGCGTTTTTACCTTAGTAATAAGATTTAAAATCGCTAAAGCGCCATATACCTATAATATATGGCGCCTTAGCGATTTTACCTTTCCACTGTCATATTATCTAGTCGCACTTATTTACGTCTAATTCAAACAAAATAGAAAATAAAATATTTTCATCTATTTTATTTAAATCAGATATGCATATTTTTCGCTATTTATAAAATACCTTTTTTTGTTGCGAATATTTCTTATCTATCAGTTTAAATTGTTTAATTTCAAAAATAGGTTATGAAAAATTATAATATGTATAGTATTGCGTAGGTTTTTCATTATAAGATCATATAACTCACATTTTCATTCACTCAACTCATTTGGGCCATTCTACTTTTAAGTAACCATTAATCTTTTGTGAAATATAAGGCATACCTGGTGATTTTTTTCAAGTGTAAATAACTTATATACAAACTGAAACACCTAAATTTAATGTTTTAAAGCAATAAAACTTTAACGTCACAGAAATTTTGTGGAAAAAATTGGTAACTCAGCGGAAAATACATCAATTTCCATACAAATGGCGGGGACATGCATGTCCACTGCGTTACCTACTTTATAGATAATAATGATTACTTTAATACGTAGTGATAATTTTAAATGTAAGCTTAATTATGTGCCTATTTAAATCTTAAATGATTTAAACCGAGCACTTTACCGTTTTTGTAAAAAAAATATCTGAAGAGCACAGTACAAAAAAATACTGGTCAACGAAAAGTAGAATGGCCCATTTCATTCATTCGCTAATTTTATTGCAATCAGTACTTTATGTAGCTGTGTGTGCAATCGTTCGCCTCAACTCACGTGGCGTTACCTATACAAAAAAAAAAAGTCAAAATTCTTTATTCAATTTAGGCATCAAATTGATGCTCCTATGAACGTCGAAAAATCTACCATAATTATACTTATCTGTAACAATAAAAAATAACATAACCAGGATGCTTTCCTGCGGCAAAACTTATCTACTCATGAAGCCTCAAGTCAATTTACTCAAGTAAGAAAAAATAACAAAACCAGGATGCTTTCCTGCGGCAAAACTTATCTACTCATGAAGCCTCAAGTCAATTTACTCAAGTAAGAAAAAGTCAGTGATATTCTTGTAAAATTAAAAAATATACCTGGGCGAACGAGCTCCGCTTGGGCTGAAACTCGGTACCGAGCGTTTTCCCAGAGATAAGACCCAGCTAGATCAATTTTTCATCCCCGAAAACCCCCTCATACCAAATTTCATCGAAATCGTTTAGCCGTTTCTGAGATTTTGATTATACATATACAAAAATTGCTCGTTTAAAGGTATTAGATAGATAGCTAGATACCTTATACGACTAAGTAGGTATGTGTTTTTTTTAGATTCGTGGCCTTACGAGAATAAACCTAGACCTTAATTTTATTAAAATCGTAGAAAGGAAAACTTGACACTCGAAATATACTTGATACCTTGTACCCACTTTTCTGTTTCTGTGAAAAAGTTAGTGACAGTTATTTCGCCGAGCGAGATTTACTCGGTATAGATCTACAACGAGAAGATTAGATTCGTGGTCCGCCGTCCGATGCACTCAGCGCGCCACTACTGCTGCCATTTACTGTAATTACACTTTCCTTCTGTATTGGAATCGAATTGGAGCAGTAAGTAATTTTGAGACCTTGTTGGATGTTGTGAATTTAATCTCAGTGGAAAGTATACTAATAGGAACGTCGTCATATTAATGTGCTTGTTATGCCTATACGTATAGTATAGGTACTATCGATCTTAATTTTTATTATTTGGCGGTCCCGTAAATGACACTGACATAACAGTTTCTAATCCCTATAAGATTAATTCGTGTGAGAGATATGAGAAAAGTTTCAACACAGATCCTTGATTGCAATGGATCAAGTGCTATGTGGGGAAATTCCAACAGGAAGATAGTGTGTTATTATTTATAGTAAAATTATGTTATTCGTCTTTAAGAAAAATATTACGTACTAGCCTTCCGTCCGCAGCTTCGCCCGCGATAAATTAATTTTTCCGTAGGAAAAGGTATTTTCCCGTTGTAAAAAGGAGCCTATGTCACTCAGTGATAATGTAACTCTCTAACGGCAAAAGAATTTTTGAAATCGGTCCAGTAGTTTCGGAGCCTATTCAATGCAAACAAAGAAACAATCAAATCTTTCCTCTTTATAATATTATTATATAGTATAGATTACACAGTCTGTTCTGAATCGAAAGATTTAATTAAAAACTTACTTGGAAAGGAAATCAATAGCCCAGGATTTCTAGGAAGTTCCTAGTATTTAGTGGCGGACGGAGACCGGCATCGGCACCATATTTTTACACAGTCGATTGCGTTTATAAATGATACACCGTGGATCACTCGCGTGTCGCGCCCTCTTTTGTAGAAAATTGGAAAACAGCTTTCCTTTTCACGGTTCCGTAATCAAAATAAGACCTCTCATAATATGTACACGTATGTATTACTTACCGTAATTGAAGATGTAACTAACCTTGCTATAATTTATGTTAAATAATAATTGCTGATGCCATTTTGATAAAACACAAGGAAAAACCGGTTTAATAATAAATGCTTGTATTATTGTATTGCATCTCTCTGCTTATATAAAGTGTTTTAAAATTAAACCGGGACATTTTAGCTGGTTGTTGGGTTAGCTAGAATGACCGCTACGTAGATGTTTGCGAGGATTTTTATTTGTAACTACACTTTGAATCAAAAATTTCTATGAAAAACCTTTACAGGGTTGTTCGATCAGTTTTGGCATTAGCCCGAAACATGTCGGGCTAAATTCGATTAATAGGCGTGAGTTATCCGTATTATTTCAGTATTTTAGCATTTGAGTAGGTACATATTTTATAGCGTTAGTTTTCCGATACGTCCTTCTCAGTACTTTACTGTATATTTTGAAATTAACACTACGTGGTTACGACCTACTTACGAAGAATTATGACGCTTTTCAATCGACTTCAAAAAAAGAGGAGGTTCTCAATTCGTCTGTAGGTATGTTTTTTAAACTGGAAAACTAGGGTTTTCGGGAAAGTTAGTTAAAATGTACTACTTAGTAGTGTAGATACAAACAAAGCAAGCCACTTGGCAGCACGCAATCATTAGTTTTACACAGAAAATAAGTAATATTTTTACGTACTGAACAAGAAATTAAATCTTGACACGTAACATTAAATGATACAATACTACCGTTCTATATCACAATTGTTACCAAATCAATAAGTATGCATGCCGCGCGATATACCTACTAAGTTAGCTGGCGTGGTTAACAAAGATAGCAACGACTGCGTTGTCTGTTTCTGTCGCCTACTAACTACACTGGTATGAAATAGACGCGCTTAGCCTGAAAAAAGAAAAAGTATGATATAAGGTCTACTCGTACTGCTACTGCGGATGCAAGCCGCATCCATCATGTGCGCGAGTGTGTGCGAGTGTTTGTTACTCTTTCACGCTCAAATTTTTAGATGAAACGCTTTCGATGAAAATTGGTACGCTGACAGTTGGATATTGGGAATAATATATAAGCTGCTTTTTAATCCGAGTTCGGGTTTTATTTTTATTCGAGATGTACGCATGCAAAATCAGGAAATTTCAACAATTTTACATTTATAGTGATAAAATTCGACTACATTATCGCCAAAGTCCATACCACGTTGAAAACACCGGTTCTCGTCCGATCACTGAAGTTAAGCAACGTCGGGCGCGGTCAGTACTTGGATGGGGTGACCAAGTGTTTGTACTAAAAGTACTTAATTTATTATTGTAGACAAAAAGGTATTAACTTTTCGATGGGATTAAAATTAAATGATCTTAGGATGGATCACAGACTTCTAATACAATGCAGACTAGACTAAACACAACTACTTGTGTGTGCGGTAGATATTACTTATTTCCTCACGCTACAATGATCAGGAATATTGTTATCCCGTTTTCTCATGTGTTGCAACACTGTCCAAGAAACCTTAAAAAAAACCGAGTGTGCTTTAGATCACACGACTGAAGTAAAACTTCTTCAGCGCAATCTATATGATGTATGTATATATGTATAATATATACATGTATATATGTCGTGTGAAGTGGGAAGGTGATATTAAACACCAAAGTCCGTAAAAGAGTATAATTATTAGAAATAAAATAAGTTTTACACAGCATTCAACACCATAGACAGCAAGGTTAGGGTTTACATCTGTTAACAATTAAAAGAAAGTACATTATATATATAATGTACTAGCTGATGCCCGCGACTCCGTCCGCGAAGAATAGGGGTACCTATAAAAAAATAGCCTACGGCCTATTCTCAGACCTACCGAATACAAAGAAAAAAGTTTCATAACGATAGTTCGATAACAAACACCGTGACACGAGATTTTTATATATTAGACTAGCGACCCGCCCCGGCTTCGCACGGGTGCATTATGCATGAATTATTATTATACATTATAAACCTTCCTTTTGAATCACTATCTATTAAAAAAAAACACATCAAAATCCGTTGCATAGTTTTAAAGATCTAAGCATAAATAGGGACAGACAGACAGCGGTAAGCGACTTTGTTTTATACTATGTAATGTTAATATATTATGTCTGTATGTGTATTATGTTGTATTATAATAACATTTAGTGACCTTGAATGGTTGACAATAAAATAAAATACGGACTGACAGTTTGTAGCCAATTTAATTAGGTAGCTCAACTTGAAAACCTATAAAAATTGATTATTTGTTTAAAAACCAAGGAGTCAACATATTAATATAAAAAATACTTGTTGTGATTGCTGTGTTGAGCTATGTTATTCATTAGATAGATTTGGTAGTAATATAAATATTATTATTGCATATGGTTTTTTACACTTCACTAACGATTCCTGTTGGAACGAAAAAGGATAATTAAGTTATCCTGGCTAACCAGGAAATTTACCTATATCCGGCCAGATTGACGGAAATTCGTCCGGATCCGGCTGGATTGAAAACGACACGGGATTGCAATCCCTATTCGCTACGCCGCATCAAGGTCGAAATGTCTAGCTAGCTCTTATGGTGACAGTTTGCTGTACGATATTCAAACATAGGTGGGTTGGAAATTAAATTCCTGGACTGTAACTAACATGTGTATAACATGTGTATTTAATTGAAACAACATCAAAATAAATATTACGGCACACAGGAAGCTTGACGGCTAACTATGAAAGTACGAGGCTTGAGACTATTCGAGTAGGTCTGTAATATATATAGGACGTAAAATTCTCTTTGATAATTCCCGTTTATTGTCTCCTCAAAGCGATTAAGCAGTCGGGTTTGTTCATGCCTCGTTGCACATAGCCACAAAAGAGACAGGTACAGTAGTACCTCTACCATGAGTTACACTAGTTTACAGTGACTGTACTCGCTAGCGACGGCGTAAATGATTTGTACTTTTCCCTTTTTTTTGTTTTTTTCCGTAAGTGACCGCTAGAGGCGCTGTACACAATTCTCCATACAAATCATTTACGCCGTCGCTAGCGAGTACGGTCACTGTAAACTAGTGTAACTCATGGTAGAGGTACAGAAATCAATCTACATACAAAGTGCGCTCGAGCAACGCACACATAGACGCTGTTCACAGACACGATATCTCGGAACAGTTGGAACCAGTTCGAGCGCGATTGCCATCCGCTTGAGACGCGCGTTTGTGAACTTTTTGAGTGCATTTATGGAATTATGGAGAAACAAAAAAAAATAGTGCGTGGAGTCCCTCCGCGCGGAAGAAGTGGAAATTCATAATAAAAAATAAAAAACCAGGCGGTCACCCATCCAAATACTGACCGCGCCCGACGTTGCTTAACTTCGGTGATCGAACGAGAACCGGTGTTTTTGTCAAATATCTTGAAAACGGTGCATCCTACGACAAAATCAATAAAATTTTCATCCCCTCTTTAATACTCCCGTACCCCCTCTCCCGCACCTCCCCCTCATCCCGACCCCCCCTCACCCCCCCGGTGTTTTTGTCAAATATCTTGAAAACGGTGCATCGTACGGCAAAATCAATGAAATTTTAATCCCCCTTTGAAACCCACAGACCCCCCCCCCCCCCTTATCAACACCCCCCCCCCGGTGTTTTTGTCAAATATCATGAACACGGTGCATCCTACGACAAAGTCAATGAAATTTTCATAAGCCATAATTGACAACCCTAGAGCGACCGCCGAGCGTAGGTATGAAAAGTGAAGTAGGTACATACACTTGATTGACTTCTGTACCTGTCTGTCTGTGACGTAGCTGCATTTATACAATGTCTGCCGCGCCAAGCACGGGGTGAGTTTTACGTTGCTGCACATCACGACTCGCCCTTAGTTTGGTGTAGGTATGCAAAGAGGTAAACATATGTTTTCCTTACTTTTTACTCCTTTTTAGGGTGCCCTTAACACAAAAGGAAAAGGAACCCTTATACTTAGGATCAAATTCACTGTCTGTCCGTTTGTAATGTTGAAATCAGTGTTAAGTACTTAAGGCCTCTTGTAATATTTAGTAAATCATCAAGTTTTTACAAGCTTTTATTTAGCTCACCCCGTTTGTTTTATTCTTGGGTCAAATCTTAGAAGTCGAATTTGACTCACTTCCAGTGGTTGGATTCTCCTGAAATTTGGTATACTTATGTAGGTTGGATGACAATGCAAGTACAGTCTACAAAAAGTACAGTCAGCTAAAAAGCTTGGTTTAAAAATGATTTTTTTAACAAAACTTATTAGCTTGTTACTTTGAAAGTGATTCTTATACAAATACTTTACGGTACCCACTTCTCGATGATGCAGAATGATGAAACTTGGCAAGAATAAGACCTCACAGAACAAGAAAAACCGGCCAAGTGCGAATCGGACTCGCACAATGCTTCCGTACAAATTTTTAGGTATGTCAAAATATATACGCCGTAAACAGCCGTAACTGTAAAAATTCAGTGTTAGAAGTGTCTTTGGGTACCTACGTGCCGGGAGGGGGAGGACCTTTTGTTAATTTTATCTAGTTTTAGTTTAGGTTAGTTTTAGTTTATTTATAACTATAGTGTTAATTTATTTAAAGATATTATGTTTTGTACGTGTATGTATATGTGAAACCAATAAATATGTTGTTTTTAGAAACTGCTGGTAAACACATACCTACGTTAGTGTAAATCTACGCCACGACGCAATTACATACACTTATATTCTTTTCATCAAAGTAATGCTGTCTGATCCTCTGATTAATCAATTATGGTTAGTTGTTTGACGGAAAAAAAATTACAGCGCACTTTCAATTAGGTAGGTTTAAGAGCGTTTATACCTGCTGAGCTGGCAATGTTGCATTTTTGTTAGTTTTTCTCGATTATTCCATAAAAAGTGAAAGAAAATTTAAAATGTGGTGTATACGAATTGTTTTAATGTATAAGTTAATGTGTCTACTGCAATAATTATTCGTGATAGACTTTTATTTTCTTTAAAAACGAACAAATTATTACCTAACGGTTTTTAAAGAAAATAAAAGTCTTATCACGAATAATTATTGCAGTAGACACATTAACTTATATATTAGAACAATTCGTATATTTTTAATTTTCATTCAATTTTTATGGAATAATCGAGAAAAACTAACAAAAATGCAACGTTGCCAGCACAGCAGGTATAAACGCTCTTAACAATCTACGATCAAAGCTCGACCAAATTAAAAACGAGAAACGATTCATAATTCGACAAACAAGCAGGTACATTGGCACTTTCCGGTTTTTCGACAACACGCATTTATAGGTATATCTAATCGAGAATTCCAAATCAGTCTCTGTGGTTTCTCCGTAAAATCCTTTGTTTCGACATTGTATGTGACGTCCCTTAGAATGCTGATGTTCGTGTAATGACATTGTTTTCTTGAGCAAATCAAAACAATGCCCTTGCGTACACCTGAATAGTAGTACACATTTATGGTTGAAGGTATTAGTTGGTTAGCAGCCTACAGATGAGTATAAAATCGAAATGTATCTACATATTCCGATTTCATTTTAGCTGGATTAGAGGACTGCTCATCGATGTCCTGTCCATCAAGCGAGTCTTCTGTCTCCGTCCATGACGACGGGCTAAGTGAGCGTTGTCTTACTATAACATAAGTAAACACAATTATACAGAACCGTCCCATGAAATTTTAAAATTATTAAAAGTTCTTCTCCCCTCTGTTTTCCTGTCAGTTGGGTACGACCTTGTCACCGAAGTACTACATCTTTATTTATTAACTTGATGTTAATTTTTTCTTTGTTTACTTTCTAAAAAACACAACCTACGAGTGGATTCTGTTTAACTTACGTAACATTGTCACGGTGAGGCAGTGTGAAATGAGAAGATCAAGAAGAAAAAATAATCCTTTTAAAGCTTGCACGCAAAACGAACAAATGAGGTTCCCATCGCATATGCAATTATATACTTGCAAAAAACCAGAAAACGACTTTAACTACATCTTTGCCACCTCTGAAGGACATTGGAATGGGAGCTCTAAAATAATTTTTAAAATTATAGACAGTAGGTAGGTATATGGTTTTTTTTCTACAATATTTATATACTATACTTTCATATTGCACTCTAAAGCACCTGACATTTCTAATACTTAAATTGGATTTTTACATAATACACAAATGGTCAAACTTAGAACTGTCCATGAGTCCAGTTTACTAGTAGGTATGTCTCGGCGAGACGTTTGCGGCAGCAGAGTTGCGTATAATATTAAATTAGTAATCTCGGGGGTATCGGCAAGATCCACGCCACGCGCGTGATTCACATTTCGATGACCAGCGAGCGGAGTCGACGGAATTGCGGAACTCATGCTGTCATGTCTATTACTGGTACAAGCAAATATTAGATTGCAAATATTTTTGTGTCGAACAAAATCGCAATTGGCATCATAATGTTTGTCTAAAGTTGACGATAAATCATCGAAATAAAATTAAGCATGCTTAAGAGCTAGGCTAGCTTGCTTTGCAGAATAAATTCTGATTATATTTTAGTCAAGTGGAGCCGACGGTTTTTCCAGTTGAGTAAAAAGTTACGATACAAAAAACGTGTGGAATTTCCAGATGTCAAATTAACGTGCTTAATGCATTGTTTATACGACTGTAAATATGAAGCTGGCTTTATAAACACGAGAAGGGATCGGGATTTTCGAACTTCGTATGGTGGTATTCCGTTCACGCTAATGGTATTTTGGTATTACAAAAGAGTGCGTGCGATATTAAATCTTAATGCGATTCACAGAATACATCAACTTTACCAAGTTTCAACATCATAGTTCTTACAGTTTCGGAAAAAAGTGGCTGTGACATGCGGACGGACAGACAGACATGACGAATCCATAAGGGTTCCGTTTTTTGCCATTTGGATATGGTACCCTAAAAACGAGTTTCCTATATTGAATTCAATGGAACCTTATCTCTGTTATCATTTCTTTAGGATCATAATCGGGAGTTGACTTTAAAACTTCTTTGCACGCGGACGAAGTCGCGGAAAAAAGCTAGTGACACATAATGATAAAAAATATATATAATAAAAACTATAGGATGTGCCGCAGTTCAGTGTGCCTTTTGGCATAGGCCTCCTCCAACTTTCTCCATTACAATCTGTCTTCTGTAACTCTAGACCAGTAAGACCCCAAGGTTATGCGGATGTCATTTTCCCATCTTGTTTTTGGACGGACTTGTTTTCTAATTCCATCTCTTGGGTACCATAGGGTGACTTGTTTATTCCACTTGTAGGTTTTGCATCATAGCATGTGTCCTGTCCATTCCCATTTTAGATGGTATATTCGATTTATTATGCCCATTACCTTGGTTTTCCTTCTTATCTCTGAATTTAATATTTTTTCCTTTAGTTTAACTCTCAACATGCTTCTTTCCATTGCTCTTTGACATTTCGCCAACTTCTCTCTATCATTGTTGGTCAGTGACCAAGTCTCGCATCCATATATCATGCATGGGAGAATGCAAATGTTGAAAGTCTTCCTTTTAATATACATACTCATGTCTTTATTTTTCATTATTTCCTTTAATGGCCAATTTTTTCCATCCACAAGCTATTCTTTTATTAACTTCCTTAGACATTGAGTCTTGAGGTGAGATAATTTGCCCCAGGTAAAGCCTGACCAGAAATATATGACTATTCGCCATGTTGCGGAATTTCATTGGAACTAATTTCTTACACTGGCAATAATTTTAATGATTGTCAGTGTCACTTTGGCGGTTTCTTTGAACAATAACAAAAATACCCAAAACGATTTTTAGTCAACAACGGATCATTGTAAATAATGTTTATAATAAACTACTGGAAAAAACGCTTGGGGATTGAAACTATTTCGCTACAAAACCTTTCCAAATTAACATCAGAGCTAACAGGTAGGTAAACATTGTAAAAAAAATCGTTGTCAATTGAAATTGCGAACAATGTAAATAAACCATTTAATGAAATATCCATATTCTAGCACTTGTTTATTGTATTAATGGTTTAGGATAGTGTTGTGGTAAGTATTGATTAAATAACACACGGATTTAGCAGTATTTGATGAGGGAAAATGGAAATTAAAGACATTTTAAATACAAGGTTTTTTTACATTGTTTGCAATTTCAATTGACTGACAGAGTCAAGATGTCATTGTTCCGACTATATTAAACTATTGCCATATAAATAAGAATAATAGCGTCCTCTTGACAATAGTCATATATTTTTGGTTTACCTTTATACATATTCACTCACAAAATCATATTTGTTCCCATTTGCTTCTATGCTTATCTCTGTAGAGTTGGTCATCAGCTTGGTTTTACTCGCATTCATTTCCAGCCCCACTTGTTTGCTCTTGTCCACTAGTGTATCAATCATATATTTTAATTTTTTAGGGCATGCTTCTAATAGAATTATGTATATCGTCTGCAAATCTTAGATGGTTTAGATGATTGCCGTTGATCTTAAGATCATAGTTGTCCCAGTCTAGTTGTCTGAAGATATGTCCCATTACAGCGTTGAATAATTTAGGTGGCAATGGGTCACCTTGTCTGTCACCTCTGTTTATTGGAAAGGGGTCCAGTTTTATTCGACTTTTGCTCTTTTTGTAGATAGTTTTGATTAATTTGATTGTTTGCTTAGACTAGACCATATGTAAATACATAACCACAACCACAAATGTGGTTCAGACTGTCGAATGCTTTAAAATAGGACAGTCGATAAAGGCAACATATTGGGGTTTGTGATATTCATTGTATTTTCCATGAATTGTGTTATGGCGTGTAAATAGCCAATTTTCAAGGGGTAGCGGAGGCCAGGAGCCCGCTGGTGCCAAAATGGAATTTGGAACAAGTGCAGAAGCACTCACCTGTTTGAAGCTCCGGCCGATGTTGTAGAAGGTTCGAAGATGCGGTTTTAGTATAGATTTCAGGCACAATTATTATTAATATTGTAACTTAAATGCGGTTATAGATGACAGTAAAATTAATGACAGTAGTGGTTTTTTCTTCTTGGAGCCAGAGAGCACCCCTGCACTGTATAAACTAAAAGGAGGTTTTAAAGACGCGCGCGAAGAACTTCTTTGATTGTGTGAATATGAACGATGGTACTGTAGCCTTTTCTGAATCCCTCCTGCTCTATCAGTTGATTTTCATCCAACGTTGCAGTGATTCTTTCCAGGATTACTTTGGCAAAGGCCTTGTAGACGATCGATATGTGGCTTATTGGTCTATAGTTGCCAATATCATCCTTGTCTCCTTTCTTATGGAGAAGAATAATGTGAGAATCTTCCCATTGTTCTGGGATTGTTCCTGTGGTAAAGATGTCATTAAATAAATTGGTAAGGATTGGTCATATTTCTTCTATTGTGCCTCTCATCAGCTCATTGGATATTTTGTCTGGTTCAGGAGCTTCTGTTTTTTGAAACATGATGGCTTTCTCCACTTCCCGTATAAGTATTGGTGGGATCTCTTCAAAGCTAGTGTTTGAATTCTTTTATACATACAAAGTTGTCTTGGTTCACTTCTTTGTTAGAGTATAGAGTTCAATAGTCTGTAGCGAGGAAACAAATCTTTTTTTATTGCTAAATAAATGAATGTGGCTCATATCATAAGTAAAAGTCCGTATGGTAAATCAAGGTATTATTGTTTCAAAAACATTTAGCCTTTTTTCCACATACTACAGTGTAAACTTTTTCTTTAGTGTTATAGGTACTTGGCACTGGCAGTTTTTAGGGTTCCGTTACCTTAAGGGTAAAAACGGAAACTCTATTACTGAGGCTCCGCTGTCCGTCCGTCTGTCGCCAAGCTGTATCTCGGGAACCGTGATAGCTAGAGAGTTGAAATTTTCACAGATGATGTATTTCGGTTGCTATACTAAAAAATAGAATAAAATAAATATTTAAAAGGCTCCCATACAACAAACGTGATTTTGATAGATAATTGTACGGAACCCTTCGTGGGCGAGTCCGACTCGCACTTGGCCGGTTTTTTTCTATAACTCAGACAGACAGCTGACTGACTGTCAAACAACTATAACAAAACATACAAAAGCAAAAAAATCCTAAAAAGATTATAAAATAATAAAAACCTGTCCACCACATTTTAAGTGTACTGAAAATATTTGTGACTCAAGGTACCAAGTGATCATTAAGCTATATCACTAAGCTTGCAAAATACCCTATGCACTTTACTAAGACTAAATAGGTACCTTGTAATACAAATAATCGAACATAAAGCACTTGGATACAAAGATAAGTTACATAATTAATTTACCATAAGAATCAACAAAGTTTATGCTACATTTTGCTTGACAAAACAAGTTCAATCCCAGTCAATCAATTTATTTATCTATTTACCTCTAGTATCCATTGCCCTACCCATAGTATAAATTACCGGGAGAGTGGAATTGCATATGTAGTGGTATTGTGTGTTTATAGGCATTCCACTTTAGTGAGAGAGAGACAACAATATAGAGATCTCTCTCTTCAATGCCTATAAACACACAATACCACTACATATGAAATTCCACGCTCTCGATAATTTATCTGTACTAACTTTGTTTTGATTAGGACTAAGTTAATTGATGTCAATTGTCCCGTGCCGTGATATATACTGATTAAGAAACACAGAACACAATTCAGTACAATCCATACAAATAAAGTATTAAGTATGATTGTGTTTCTTGATCCCTTTTTAAGGGTTCCGCACCTCGAAAGGAAAAAGCGGAACCCTTATAGGATCACTTTGTTGTCCGTCCGTCCGTCCGTCCGTCCATCCGTCCGTCCGTCCGTCTGTCAAGACCCTTTTTCTCAGGAACGCGTGGAGGTATCAAGCTGAAATTTATATCAAATACTCAGGTCTACTGTCCCTTAAAGCTGTGAAAAATCAAACTTCTAAGCCAACGCAATCAAAACATACAGCCATTTAAGCCGCAAATTTTCAACACTCGCAAGGGAATCAAAACCTACAGGGTACTTCCCGTGAACTCAGAATCTTGAAATTTGGTACGAAGCAAGGTCTTATAGCACAAATAAAGGAAAAATTGCGAAAAGCATAATTTTTTTTGTCTGTCCGTCTATATCAGTAACCAATCTACAATGTTTTAGTTTAGACTTTAACCCAGTTCACAATTTTTGATGACAGTGATACTTGATTGTCGTACCTAATAAAAAAATGTATAACAAGCAATATTGGAAAACTCATCATACACGGATTTAAGTATCTAATATATGTTTAAACTAGCTTTTTGCCCGCGACTCCGTCCGCGTGGAATTAGTAATTTGGGCAGCTTAATATTTTTATCCAATTTGCTTTTTCATCAATTATGGCTCTCCTTAGTTCCTCGATATAAAAAAAATACCCCCCCCCGCACACCCACGTTCACATTCACCACCGTACTCCCAAGTCAAGCGTGGCTATAGCAGTTTTACTTCAAAACCCCCGATTTTGAAACATTCTTCCGCTCCGCTGCGCTCCTATTGGTGTTAGAGTATAACGTATAGCGTTATACTCTAACACCAAGCGTTTCTCGATAAATGGGCTATCTAACACTGAAAAAATTTTTCAAATCGGAGCAGTAGTTCCTGAGTGAGATTAGCGCGTTCAAACAAACAAACAAACTCTTCAGCTTTTAATATTAGTATAGGTAGCTGTGCCCGCGACTCCCGTCCGCGTGGACTGCGAGATCGTGCCCTCCAGATGGGACCGCGTTCGGAGAAGTCCGGCAAGCCATCGTCAGTCGATTCTTCTAAAAACTGTTCGATAAATTCTTAAAATAGACGTATCTTTCTTATTTGTAAACCGATTCAAATGAAACAAACACTAAATGTTAATCCAAGAAAATATTAACATATCAGTGAAAACCGCATCCTTCTAGGTTAAGCCGTTTTTGAGATTAGCGCGCACAAACGCACAGACAAACAGATAAACAGACAAACAGACAATAATTCTAAAAATCATTGTTTTGGGTTCTATTGCGCTAATAAATAGCCCTAGTGACAGTTTTTCTCAAATATCTTCAATGTACAGAAGACGCCGAGTTGTTATAGATTTATTATATGTATATGTTAGATATAGAAGAAGAATAGATATAGATATAGATTTTGACCTTGTTTAAATAAACATTGTTCTGACAATAGCTTTATTTCTCAAAGGATAATAGGTACTTATTATGTTATAATGTTTCCTAATTTACCTTAGTACTTAGATTACCTACATAGCGGTTTCTTTTTTTCTGCAAGTGTAAATTTAGTTAAATTTAACTTAATTCATATACTTAGTCGTTGTTGGTGTAATCGTTTTCTATATGCCTCGTTACTCAGGAGCTGCTATGAGAATTAAAATGCATAATATTCATATAGTTATGTCTAGTTGTGCAAGTCCTTTTTTCGCCTGAGACACAGGATCCTCCTAGTTCAGGCATGTGTTATTCTTCACTTTTAATTTGTTTAGACTTAAGTTTTATATTGTAAAAACCTATTTTGAATAAAGATTTATTATTATTATTATTATTAATGATCCCACACTTCGCACATTTTGCTTAGGAGCAGGGGTCTGCTAAGACTGGATGTTCATATATAAATTTGTACGGAACCCTCGGTGCGCGAGTCCGACTCGCACTTGGCTGATTTTTTTTTAATGTTGAAAACTATCAACGCTATATTTTCCAATTGAGTTACCAAAAGTTACCTTATGTTCACGAGTTCAACGATAGATAGTAATGCTTTAACTCCATGGAAAATTCATAGTTGTGGCGGGATACCAATAACTAATAAGCATTTAACAGGAAAAGTCGTGTGCTAATCATACTTAATATTATAAATGCGAAAGTGTGTCTGTCTGTCTGTTACCTCTTCACGCTTAAACCGCTGAACCGATTTAGATGAAATTTGGTATAGATATAGTTTGAGATCCTGGGAAGGACATAGGATAGTTTTTATCCCGGAAAACTGCATAGTTCCCGCGGGATAGCGATATACGAATTCTTTGCAGACGGCGTCGCGGGCAACAGCTAGTATCTAATATGAGTCGTTTTCAAAATAGGTGTACGTAACACAAAATAAACACAAAAGAAATTTGTTCCTTCGTAACACAAAAAACACAAAGGATTTTATAAGGGTCAGTTCATCATTTAGATATATTTTGGATTTTACTACAAGCATAGCTCTTAAATTTAAGAAGAAGAAGACGTATGTATTCCCAAAAGGGGTGGGCAGAGCACACGAAAAGTTACACCGAAAACAAATCCATGTACATTTCGAGGCCACTTTTAGAAATAAAAACGGTATAATAGTGACAGGTAGCTAGCCTATCGCTCACAATATATACTGTAACCTATTCCCATAGTCGCTTCTTACGACATCCACGGAGGAAATGGAGGGGTGTTATTCAAGTTGTATAAGTATATTTTTTCTTAGTTCTTTCGGCATTTTTTTTTCATACGTACAAATTTTTCAGGATTTTCAATTTTAATTTTTCTCTGTAGCTCCTTTGACGTTCTGCTGGAGTCATTGGAGACATTTTCAATTACCTAAAAAGTGTGCAGCAAGTTCTACACTGTTTTTTTTATTTCCGTTAACTTTAACTTCGACATTTGGCTTTTGATAGGTAGACCTGAATTTTGTTTTTGTTAATATTGAAAAAAAAAACGTAAATTACACCTACTGAATTGGCGGTCAATAATAATAATAACTCTATTAACACTTTTACACAATAGTTAGTGTCAAACATGACAGCATTTGAGCTTCAAACTGGGGGGCGACGGAAATAAAAAAAACACAGTGTATTTTACTTCAAATTATTTAGATAGGTACCTTACCTACCAAAAGTAATTAACTTATTAGTTTTTTTTTCGCGGACGTGATATTTATAGTAAATATACCCTATGTCCCTCCCACAACTGAGAATAGTCTAATGATAACTCCATAATATTATATAAAAACAACACTCAAAAAAAACTACCCTCCTTTTCTTCGGCAGTGGGGTAAAAAAATACAGACGTGAAACACAGCATTGTGCAGTATATATACAGCCTTATCTTTTGTGTAACGTCACACAGCGTAACACATAGTGTGTGTTACACTCAGTGTCACACAAAAGAACAGTGAATTTATGGCGGCAACATGTCCTTCAAGAAGTTACAGAAAAATCTTACTAGATAGCTGTATACTTTTATTAACCATACGTTATAACTATTGAAGACTACATTATCCATAACACAACTTCACTTTTCAAATTTTACTTACCCGTGAAATCCACGTTATACAAGAGAATAATTTTGATGACAAAACATGAGCATAACACGTTTGGGTCCATGTCAGCGAAAACAATATGGCTACGCTGTCATTTGTTACGTTGGTAGTACCTTACAGAGTTGCTAGACTAAAAAATATTATGGATGCGTTCCTAATTAGATCGAATTTATTGTTATCATCGTCACACATAAGAGTAACACAAAGTAATAAAAAAGTGGACTTGTAATAAAATTAGATTTTTAGTGTCATTTTTAAAGTTATATGAATTTACCTTGTATTTTAATTAAAACACTATCTCAGATAACATGTTCAATAATAAATTATATGTGTAATTGAAATAAATATAGGCATTAAGAGTATTCAAACTTGCAAGAGTACTAGTGGGACAACTGTATTTTGTATGAACCACTTAAATTTTTATGTTTTCTTTTGTGCTACATTATTTTATGAAATAATTATTTGAAGTCAAAAAGTGATTTAAACTATTTGTCTTAAGTTTAAATAACATTTATTATGAGCAAATTAATTCCATAGGCCCGGTATTATTTATAACATAATATTTTTTAAAGGAGACAGACAAAATAGAGTAAAAGTACACCTATTTTGAAAACGACTCATATATAAAAATCTCGTGTCACGTTGTTTGTTATCGAACTTCTCCGAAACGGCTTGACCGATTTTTATGAAACTTTGTCACTGTATTCGGTAGGTCTTAGAATAGGTCTTAGGCTATTTTTTATATCTCTATTCCTCGCGGACGGAGTCGCGGGCAACAGCTAGTTATCTGTAAAAACGACAAAAAAATCACATTTATTGTATGGGATGGGAGCCCCCCTTAAATATTTGTTTTATTTTAATTTAATTATTTATTTTTAAAGTTAGTATATAATATTTAACTAAATATTCTGTGAAAATTTCAAGAGTCTAGCTATCACGGTTCATGAGATGCAGCCTGGTGACAGACGGACAGACAGACAGACAGACGGACGGACAGCGAAGTCTCAGTAATAGGGTCCCGTTTTTACCCTTTGGGTACGGAACCCTAAAAATCATATAAGTATTTTAATTTACTAAACTCTTTGCATCTTACGTTCTTCAAATGGCTTATAAGGAGTAGATGTTATTTTCAGGAATGCTCGCCTAAAAACAAGTTCTATAAGCACAAGTTTAAGTCATACTTAAACTGGCAATATTATCCGCTGACAGCGAATGAAGTTGTCAGCAATTCCAATCCAAATATTAATTAAATCGCATAGTAGGTATTTTGATGCTGCGTTGTTTGCAAATGGCTGAACCTAATTAATATACTTACCTGAATAAATGTTTTTAAAAGGTTGCATTTCGTCACTATTTCATAATGTTCTTTAATACTTTCGTAGATTAACTGCACATAATATAATGTACCTAATTGGATTTGTTAAAACTTCGAGGAAAATAAGTACTTATTTGTATAATACACTTATTGTGGGCACTATTACTGCCACTTCATTACCATTACTGTTGAATCATCATAAAGGCACGGTATCGGTTCCATTTTAATTGTATTTAATACTGTTTATTTTGATTTGCTGCAGGTCGCTGCCGCTGACACCGCACGGCAGTAACTTAAGTTAAATAAAATAAAATCGAAGCTGAAGCCGTGAGGCGAAACGCTGCGCCCGCGCCGCCTCCCGCGCCGCCGCCGCGCCGCGGCCACATCGCATTCCGCCGCTGTCAGCCGCGCGAGATCCACGTGCTGTGTGTAAGACTGCGCTGAGCGGACAACCAAACTAATAGTGACTTCTCAACAGTGCTGCAATCGTAATCACCTGTTCGCATTCTAATTTCGTAATGGAATAAATTATCGGCTTTTAAAGTTAAGACTTGTTATAGTTTTCTTCAGCGAGCAAGCAAGTGCATTAAGTGTGGAAAGGGCTGCATTCCAAACCGGTGTCGTTCTTTAACAGCCGAGGTTGGTATTACTCTGCATGTGTTATGTTACGAAGTTATTGAAGGACACGAAGCTTCGCTGACGATATTTGAAACAAACGCGGAAACCTCTCCAGTGAACTGAAATCGTGTGAAAATTTAGCAAATGAGGTCTCCATTCAGAATGTAATACAATATTGCAAAAGTGAAGTCTATACAAGAAGAAAAATGGCTGGTGGCGCACTTAGTGAAAACGAGCGCCATTGCCTAGAAACCGAAGCAAAAAGTGAACCCGAGCGCTTTCAAGATATTGAAAAACAAGGAGAGTGTAAGCCAAATGGACTACGAGTCCGTTTTCTGGACGAAGAGGGTAAGACGGAGAGGACTGTCAGTGCAGATGAAACAGATGCTGTCGTCTCACGAGTTAAAAAAATTCACATTCTTAAAAACAGAAGCTCGAGTGAGACTAGTATCCTTCTAAGGAACCCTTCTCTTATGAAACGTCGCTCAAGTGCGGAACGACGGCTCAGCGATGGACAACCGGGGGTTCTGAATAATAATTCGCTTTCTGAAAATTTCAACGGCCGGACAAACGCTACTAACAAAGAGAATGAAAAAATAAATAAGACTGAACAGGGTGCATATCAAACCAAAGATAGAAACGGTCAGACCTTTAAGAAAAACAGCAACGTCTACAGCGTAAACCAGGCGAAGACTTTGACCCCAGAGAGGAAAAAATCTTTGCCTCAACTGATGCCCAAGTTGAAGGGTCATAAGTCGCAGGATAACTCTCAGGAGAAATCTACCCTGCCAGCTGAAGTATCTCTCGCTGAAAGCAATTTGACGAAAGATTTTACGTCCCGCACGATCGACCGCATTTCCAAAGGCATCGGCCGGCTGCTGCGCCGCACCAACAGCGTCCGCATCAGCGAGCCCGACCCGACCTACAAGGTGGCCTACCTCGGCAACGTCCTCACCGGCTGGGCTAGAGGTGAGCCTCGTTCATGTTTCCTTATTAGAACTATTGCAATATTGATTACGATATCTTCGCTCAGACCGCCTGACTTAATTATTATGTGGGAGGTAGAACTTTTAGTTTTTAGGAGGTCGGTGCGTTATTTATAAATAACGACCTTGATTTTAAAATGCTGAAGCGTTATTAACCTTTCCTTTGACAATGACTTTACCCTCAGCCTCTGGACCATTATGGTTCGTATCTAAAATAAGTAGAAGCGGGTAATTTTAAATGATTTACTATACTGCTAGTGTATAGGGTGATAAGCTTGTGAAGTGATAGGCACTAAGTAAGGACTGCTGTTAACCGTATCGATTATCATAAAAACGATTCGCATTCTATTTATTAGCACATGGTGGGGTGTGTGTACCTAGTAAGTTAAGTTCGATTATGTCCTCCCCCCTCTGTGATAAATGGATTTATCTACGAATTTCAAAGTGACGACGTTAAATAAATTGGAATATATTTATATTTAAGTCCAATTTATTCTGAATAATTCGTGAAATTGACTTGTAGGTCGGAAGCAAAAACAGAAATGCATCTGTTGTGATTATTTGGATACGAATAAGGTAACTACACTCAAGAGCATTGATCTCATGGAAATTAGACCCGGTTTAACTACTCTTGATTGTACTTAGGTACGCATTTAAAAAAATAAAATATTAGAATTTCAGGAATACTTTTGCTATTTTTGTTTCGATGTTGTACAGACCGTCTTGCCTGATTATCTGCCTTGCGTAAAAATTGTGCCTAATGATTGTCTCAATCAGTAATTTGTGATTTATAAGTATGTTTATCCTTTGCCTAGTACCCATAGCACAAGCTTTGCTTATCTTAGGACTAGGTCAATGAGGGTTTCTGTGACTGACTAGTTGGTGCTTTTATCGTGAAATGCGTTTGTCAATTTTGACGTTTGTGTTACGTTTGGGTTTGGTTTATTAGTTACTAGCTGATACCCGCGGCGTCGCCCCCGTTCTATTTTTTCTTAAATTTATTTCATACAAACCTTCTCCTGACAGTAAAAATCGCAACAAAAAAAGAATTATCTAATTTGGTGCAGTCAATCGAAAGTTATGCGCGTACAAACATTTCGGTGATTCATTTTTTTTATTTATATAAGTAGATTACAAATGGATACAATCGCAAACAATTTCGCACTTTGAATTGTCCTCACGATACTAACGCCACCTAGCGATATTCCACTTAACAGAAACCTCTCATTGGTGACAATTATCCCGTTTTTTTTTAAAAGTTCTATCATCCTTGATATCTATGGGTACTATGCTGTTATAAGAAGCGACGTACCTGCTAGAAAAATGCAAAAGCGTGCGCTAGTTTAAAAATATGTCACACTTTCACATAGATCGTGATGCATGTCTTTTGTGTTTTTTATCTCCTCGAAATTATCGAAAATCATTTCTCTAAGTAAAAAAAAAAACAGCCAAGTGCAAGTTGGAGTCGAGCATTGAGGGTTCCGTAGAAATATTAAAATACTATTAAAACTTTTTTGTAAATTTGTTTTTCATGGAAATATTAGTATTTAAAAAACAAACTTACTTTATTTTTGTACTTCCCTAACTAATAACATAAGATAAACCGGAAACCGAACCTCGTTATAATTTCCGCGTGTACTGGGACAATTTTTATGTCCAGAAACAAAGCAAAAAGCGGCCAAGAGCGTGTTGGGCATGCCCAGGATAGGGTTCCGCAGCTGTTACGAAAAAATCCTTGCAAATCTTATTAATTTTACTGTCCGTATTAAACAAGCAATATTTTATAGATCAGACTGCTATTTACTCTTAAACTACTAATAATTCTCAAGCAAACATAGCCGTTATAGTTTTCCTTGTTAATTTGAGATACTTCCTCCATTATGATTTTTTTCAAAATTTTTATACCAACAGTTTATCTTTTAGAGAGGGAAAGGGGGCGTTCGATTTTAACAAAAAAAATCACTTTAAAGTTGAATATTTCGCAAGCGAAACACTGTATGGAAAAAAAAAATAGAACCGTCATCAGAAACACCCAAAAAAATATGAAATAAAAATTTAACCGACTA
This sequence comes from Archips xylosteana, assembly GCA_947563465.1. Lineage (NCBI taxonomy): Eukaryota > Metazoa > Arthropoda > Insecta > Lepidoptera > Tortricidae > Archips > Archips xylosteana. The sequence goes on along the minus strand of OX387343.1, from coordinate 27,044,876 downwards.
TAATGAGCATGAAAATATCTTTCTACTAATCTGTTTGAAGTCGGACCACGAGCAGACGTGGTAGAAGCCCAATAGAATTAGATAGTAGGTGTATGTATGTAGGTAAGTTAAATTACTACTATAAAGCTTGAGGTCCCAGGTTCGATTCCCGCGTCGGGGCAGATATATGTATGAAAAATACGAATGCTTGTTCTCGGGTCTTGGGTGTTTAATATGTATTTAAGTATGTACCTATCTATATATGTACTTAAGTATGTTTATCCGTTGCCTGGTAACCATAACACAACTGCCCCCGACCCCCCTTTCCAATAGCGGAGCTTCTGTTTCCGCTTTGAAGGACGCTAGGTGACTAACTAACCTAACGGGGGGCTCCGCCCCCCAAGCCCCCTACCGGTACCGAAACTTCTATTTCCACTCTGACGGACGTACAATAACTAAGAACCTAACCATGTTAAACGGGAAGTGGTTTGAAGGTATTTTTATATCTTGCGACTTCTACCCACAGAAGAGAATTAACCTTCAAAATCTGACTCATTAATTCTACCCCCCGATAGACTCCACCCCCCGAGCCCCCTTTTCGGTACCGAGGCTTCTATTTCCACTCTGACGGACGTAAGATAACTAACGAACCTAAATAGGTTAAACGGGGAGTAGTTTGAAGGTATTTTTTACTGCGGGCGGCTCCGCCCCCCAAACCCCCCTTTAAAAACGGGCTTCTATTTCTTCTTTGAGGGACGCAAGGTAGCATGTAACCTAACCAGGTTAAACGGGAGGTGGTTTGACAGATTTTTTTATTGCTGGGGGCTCCGCCCCCCGGGCCTCCCTTCCAATAGCGGAGCTTTCATTTCCACTGTGAGGGACGCAAGATAACTAACGAACCTAACCAGGTTAAACGGGAGATTTACATACACAATTCTTAGGACTGCTTTGGCTAATTCATATTATTATTAGGAATATTACGTTGTAGGTAATTCGATGTTCTTTTTATCAATTATAAGGACGAACAAATATGCTTTAGGACTTTCAACAGTACGCCAAACATTCTTGGCCTGAAAATTTTAGAACAATCAACTTTATGCGATGCAACAGGCACTCTTTGCTGACTGTACTTTTTGCCCCTGGTTACCAAACTACTCGTCAAGACGAATCAAACGAGCCCAAACTTGATGGGTTATGTCGTTTTATTACGGAGTTCTTATGATTATTCCAACTCCATCTTCAGACCCTAGTTACCATCTAGGATCAAAGTACTCGTCATGACATATCAAATGAGCCCAAACTCAAAAAAAATTATTTTATCACTTTCTCGGGGTACTTTTTTTTTTATTTTTTTTTATTAGCCTTGTATAGTGTCCCACAGCTGGGCAAAGGCCTCTCCTCTTGACCTCCACAGGGTACTAATTGCTATATAATATCCATGCAAAATAACAGCTTTCTAGCACTAATAGCCACTGCGCTAAGCCGCGGACAGACAGACAGACAAACAGACAGATGGACGGACGGACGGACGGATAGACCGACATGACGAAACTATAAGGGTTCCGTTTTGCCATTTTGGTTCCGGAATCCTAAAAACACGCGCGGGATACCCTCCTCTTTGGCCGGTCGTTGAAAGTGCAAACACGGCTGAAATGTTCAGGAAAAAGGTATGGTGTCTTATTTCGAATTACATATTCAGTTATATACTGGAGGAATGATTTTCAGCACATGATTTTACTCTTTTTGAGCATTTTACAAGGTTTTTTGGTTTAGCTATATGACCAATTCGGCCGCTCACATAACTAGAACTATGTTTGATTTAGTCACATCGCTGTCGCGTCGCCGTCGCCTTACCAGTGCGGCTCAGGCCTTAAATGATAAAACTAATGGCATTATTCTCATTAGACATGAAAATTACTGATTTTTCGTGTGTTCTGTTCTACTTTTGTTGTGAGATAGTCTTGCTTTTCTAATACATATCGATGTCTACAAGAAGCATATTCCTACCATATAGATTTTGAAACCTAGGTTTATTGTTTGAAAATACACTTTAAAAAAGTAAATTATGAAAATAAAACTAAACGCCAATTTATTAAAATAATAAATAACAATCTCTGTCAAAGATCAAAGTCAGGTCGCCTATTAAGATTAGTAGGTAGGTATTCTAGGTATTATCTCTCATTAGTAATTCACCATTTCACTCAAGATATTTTAGCTGTTTGGGTATTAAGATAATAAGGTCTTTTCTCAATTGATGTCGAGACTTGAGGTCAAGCGTGCGTCGTCTTTGCGAAGGTGAAAGTCTGTTCTCCTACCGTGAAGGAATCCTGTCTGATGGACTTTTACTTCTATTTAAAAAATATTCAGTTTAAACATTTGCGCAAAGAATCCAACCCTATCCCCCGCCAATTGTCTACAAATTTAATTCACTAAGCAGTACGTAGGTAACTTATCAATTTATCATGTAAGGTATGTAGCGTGGATCAAATGCCTACCAACAGGATAAGATCGACGAAATGTGGGAACATAGATTTTGCAATAAAATCACTTGTTGAACTTGTTGATCACGTTGCAAAGATTGTCATCGTGGAAGATTAGTACCAATCATCAGCTAGGCATAATATATAAAAGACTCTTATCTAGATTAAAATATGACATGGATTAAGTTCTTTCAGATAAGTAGTGTAAAGTGCGCAGAATTCCAAGATCAAGGATAAATCTGGTGATGTAATAGATAATTTTGTGATTCATATAACTTTAATCTTCATCTTAATCATCCAGTATAATCAAAAATATTCATGTGCCGTTTGGTCAATTCAAGATTGTTGATGCATTCCTCAAACACACGTGTTTTGAATTCGCGGACGCCGTGGTTCTCGAGGTTATCTATTGCCGGATTTGCTCGTATTAGGGACCGCCACAATCGTGGACTCGGCGGACTAACCAGTCCCCGTGATCGCCGGAGCGGAGCGGAAGCGCGCCCGCTGTACGAGATTGTTTCCCTCTCTATTTACTCCTTCCTCTCTCTCACTCGGTTTTTGTATCGCATTCCAAGCATCATTGTTCGGTGCGCTCCCACAGACACGCTTGGCGGCAGCTACAAGTGTACTAGGGCCGACTGGCTTCCGATTTGCGCAAGATGCGCACTTTATTACGAGTGATAAAAGTTCAATTCAAAATGTATGTTTCTCTGAGGAATCATTTTGATTTAGCTGCAGCCCTATTTAAAAACTTGTAAAAATAAACTCCTCTTGTTTTCTTCGGCGTACTACCTACATGCAGCACTTACTTCGTGCCTAATCATTTAACAAGATTGATTACCGGTCGATTTTAGTTTCATTGCGAATAATTGAAGATAGTCTGGTAATCAATCGAAGTAAATTAATCCTACAGTAACCTAAAACGGGCGATAAGCGGCGAGTAATAACGATATCTAACGACTGAAACCCATTTAAGTAAGTTGTAAAATCCTTCTTGGGCCCAAGATAAATCGTACAGACAAAACGCAAAGCTGTAATTTGTTAAATAGTTGAATAATTTGCGACTGGATAGATCATTTCCCCAAAATCGTAATTTCCTTGTAGCAAAATTTCCGTTCGCAGACCTAAACCTACCTATGTTTCTGTCATAAGAATAAATAATAACAGAGTAGAAGGGAAACTCTCGCTCCGGCCGGACTCAAGGTCACGATATTAGAGTACTCGCTAAGCGAGAACTCAGTCAGGGTGTCACGGCCGGCGTCCCCGCACGCGCGTTTGGCTGTTAAATGTTTGCGCGTTCGTTTAATTGGAAACAAATAACAATGACGTCAAGTTATTGTGGTGTATTTGGGTGTATAAACAGTTCAAAAACGATGCCAAATCACCTTAAATGGCTTCATTTGGTAAGGCACTTGTAATAACTTCTTACTTAGACGTACCTACCTATAATATGTAGGTACGTACAGTCAAGGATTTTAATTTTTAGGTTCACTTGCCACTGTTCGTATTTTAGCCGTGTAATGCAAATCAGCATATTATTATACGAGTATAAGCGGCTTCACCCGATTTGCATTACACGGCTAAAATACGGCAGTGGCAAGTGGCCTAACAATTAAAATCCTTGACTGTACCTAATGATTTATAAATCTCATATTTTGTAAAACTAGAATAAAATAATGATTTCAAAGTAAATAAAAACTTAATATTTGAGCGATATTATCTTTAGATATACCTAAGTAATATTTAACAGTAAGCAACCCTAGCAACACGCCTGGACGTCAGAGGGGTGTAACGACGTGAGAGGGGAAGTAGGTATATAAATGGTGGCGTTTTGGACGCGGTCAAAAGAGATTCCCTTCTACTCTGTTATTATTTATTCTTATGTTTCTGTGTCGATTAAAGTTGGGAATAACTATAAATTAAAAATTTTAAAAACCCGCAATGTAATTATGTCACTCGTATGTTTGACATTAAGTCAATGCCCGTTATGCGTCTAAGATCCCTTCCGCAGCTAACAAAAGAACTGATAACTTTAAAACGGCTGAACCCATTTGGATAAAACATATCTAAGAACCATCGCCAAAAAACCTGCTTTCTATTAAAAAAACCGAATCCAAATCGGTTCACCCGTTTAAGAGCTATGGTGCCACAGACAGTCAGACACACACATAGCGGTCAATCTTATAACACCTCTCTTTTTGTGTCGGGGGTTAAAAAACGCGATTGTGAAAATAAGCTTCAGTGAAAAACTATGGTGAGAAAAAAAGCATTTGGGAAAATCTGCGAACGGAAATTTTGCTACAAGGAAATTTTAATTACGGTTTTGGTAAATTGCTCTAACCAGTCTAAATGTCGTTATAATCATACTAGCTGACCCGGCGAACTTTGTTCCGCCTTAGAGTACCCTCCCCCGCACCCCACATTGTACATCCTGGCGTTCGCCGCTCTCTTGCCACTGGCCCTCGCGGCTCATGTACTTACATTGCGTCATCCTTTTTCGTGTATGCAGCGGCGTTCATCGATTTATTAGACGTCGTCACGTCAAAAATTAAGGGGTGAACCACCCTTAACATTTAGGGGTATGAAAAATAGATGTTGGCCGATTCTCTGACTTACCCGATATGCACACAAAATTTCATGAGAATCGGTCGAGCCATTTCGGAGGAGTTTGGTAACAAACACCGCGACACGAGAATTTTGTATATAAAATCGCTGTCAATTGAAATTGCGAACAATGTAAATAAACCATTTAATGAAATATCCATATTCTAGCACTTTTTTATTGTTTTAATGGTTTAGGATAGTGTTGTGGTAAGTATTGATTAAATAACACACGGATTTAGCAGTATTTGATGAGGGAAAGTGGAAATTAAAGATATTTTAAATACAAGGTATGTTTACATTGTTTGCAATTTCAATTCACTGACAGTTTGAGAAGATAAATACCTATAATAAAACACTGACCAACTGTCTGGTGCAATGTAGGGTTCCGTAGTAGGTAATATGCACCAAATAATCAATATTAAGTGATACTTTATCACTCGTTAATTTGTCAAGCCTACTTAGCTGTCATAGTTTTTCTTTTTAACCCCCGACACAAAAGAGGTATAGTAAGTGTTATAAGTTTGACCGCTATGTGTGTGTGTGTGTGTGTGTGTGTGTGTTTGTTTGTCTGGCTGGCTGTCTGTCTGTCTGTGGCATCATAGCTCTTAAAGAAAATAGCGTACTTTCCCCTGGTGCGAAGAGCATAACTTATTTAATATTTGGAGTAGAAAAGAGATAAATATACTTTATAGTATATCTCTTAAACTATTATTTAAAAAATACTTCACTTACTCGAGAGGCGGATTGAACCTCTCCCGCACAGGTTTTCTTTTTTTCCTTTTCTGTGCGGGAAGGGGCTGAATCCACCTCCGACCCCTTGCACACCTCTCACCGCACTGAATGTACACGAATGTAAACAGCTAGTGATGAGCAGCCCACTGATTGAGTCAAACGTGTCGAAGAAATACTAAGTAACTATTTTACGTTAAAAATGTCATCACCAACCAACCGCACCAAAAAGAAGCTGGAATTTGATTGTTTTTCCACGGACCATGAAGAAAAAGAAAGAAGCATTAAAGTTTCAGAATGTATACGAAGTAAGTGAAAATAAAAATAGTTTAGTAGGATTGGATGCTATAAACGCGATGCTTGACTCTGACAGTGACGATAGTTTAGATATATTACCTTCCGAAATTTAAAGAATGCTTCAGTCCGTCCCATTAAAACACCAACTCGAAACAGATTTAAGTAATAGATGTATAATCCATATTAAAAAAATTGGAGCAATAAAATAAACCTCCATCGAGATAAACGGTTTTTTTTATCTTCGTGTGAAGGGGCGGAATGAACCTACAGACGCACTGACGAAAAAAATAGCAAGGGGTTGTTTCAACCTATTGACGCACCAGAAAAACAAACACAGAAATCGGTCTCGCAGTGAACGCGTTAACAGTGCCCAAACCAGCGAGGTCAAGAAACCATCTTGCATTCGGCTGACCTAGAATTTTTGAATGACAAAAACTGCTAACACACATTAAGTTATACGACGAACGGCGGCGATAATGAGCTAGCCTTCTTCCCCATAAACGTTTTGGAAATTACTGAACATGTTGCAAAGATGAAGTATTTTAGGCTTTTTTTTTAGAGACTCACTTGAAGATAAAACCTTTTTTTTGAGAATATGTACGTTTATTATCATATAGTTTATTTAATATGAACACGGAAACATCACTACATATATATTCTGTATACTCATCTTAGACTAGGTAGGTAAATAATGTCTACGACTCATTAAATGAGATCAAGCTTGTTCCAATTTTATTAGGGAATACGAATCTGATAATAGTATTCTATGCAACGGTTGTTTAAGGAAGGTCTTAAAAGGGGAGTGACGTGAGTTGCGATATGAACGAAGTGAATATCGCAATGAAAGACGACACGAGCCTTTTTTAGACTAAATTATACATCGATGCATATAATGTTTTTTTCTACTTCATCCATGTTTTCTTCTATTAACTATAATTATTGCAAACTATGGCAAAAGCAAACAGCGGAGCCATTAAATAATATAAAAAATGTTTGACATACCTACATTAAATTTGATAGATATGATTGTCTACGATAAACTTTTTTTTTAATTGACGTTCGATATTAAAAAATACATTTCAAATATAAAAAAATATATCAGAAAGTTAAATTTTTAATAAAAATTGTATGACTTCAGTTGCATGTTTTAAGGCGAGTTTACACCGCAAGAAAAATCGCTCAAGTGTAGTGTAACTTGCACGGTTTTCCTTGCAGGTCTAAACTGGGCTTTAGTGTTGAGTGTAACCTACAATTTACAATATGTGGCAGCTGGGCGTATCGTTGTAACGACGACATTACGACACAAGTGCTGTTATGGGGAATAGAGTAAGTATACTCTCTAAAGTCACATTATGTTCTTATTTAATTGTTCGTGACCATTGCAAAAACAGATAAAAGTACAGAAGTAGTAAAAAATAACTAATAAGCTGCCGCTTCGAGTAGATTTAAATACATAATTCATTAACTCTAAGAATTCACTTAAAATTATATTATAGGTACTTAAGGAAGCTAGAAGGAGGAAAATAGGAGGGCCCCATGGAAACCTGTAGCTTTTGCCTATAACAGCCGTTCCAATATTATTGTCGAGATGATAATTACCTCTCATAGTTATTATTCAACCCGGCAATTCATTGCTAAAACTACCGCGACGTTCCAGCCACACCTGCCATGAGCCATGGACACGAGTAGACTAATGAACTATGAGTGGAAATCGCGAAGGTGTAGAACAATTTAATTACCGCTCAGTTGAAATTTGCAGCAACTGCACAGTTCTAGTTTCCTTGCTAATAATGTTCAGACGGTGTTGATATTGAAAATGAAGCGGCGCTAGTGCTAGCTTGGATCGGTTGAACGATTACGTAGCATAGCTACGATAACCACGCGGCTAGCGGTTATCTGTACTGGGTACTCGGGTTGTTAACCCACATACATACTTGTCACAGGCAGTTCTTGTGTACTACTAAATTTATCCATTCCAATTTAATATCCACTTTAAGCGAAGTCGATGACGAGAATGACGAGAAGTAGAACGCGTTGCAAGATATGAAACTGTAGTTGGTTCCACCAAACCATTCCAAGCATATACCTCTTCAGATACACTAATATTTTAATGTTTTAAAGTAGTTGTACGCAAATTAACAAGTTACTTCATGATCTTAGTCATCAGAATCATCGCAACATCAATCTAAGAGAATTATAAAGAGTGTTTGCGTTAGTGAATTGATGTCTGAGCATTAGATTGGCAAAACAATTGCGGTCAGATACGAATTTCGCTTTCTACAATTATTATGATGCTTTTGTTTTGGCACCGATATCACGATATTTCTGCCAAAATAAAAAGATCACAACAGTATTTCATCAAAAAGAAATAATGTTAATGTATTTTTTTTGTATAGCTCATAACATGTCGCACTGCTGGGCAAAGGCCTCCACTTTCCTCCGCCAATCTTGCCTATCTTGGGCATGCACGTGCCAAACGAGCTGAAAAGCGCTCAGGCCATCCCGCCATCTCCTCTTGGGGTCTGCGTCTGCTCCTTTTGCCATCTCTTGGAATGTCGGGATATTTTCTTACTTAATGTTTTCTTTAAATACAACGAAAGTGTACCAATTTAATACACCTTCGGTACAACAGTGTATCATCTCGAAATAATACATCATTTTAATTTAGACTTTACTTTATTTCCGGAAAGTCTAAATTAAAATGGTGTAATATTTCGAGATGATACACTGTTGTACCGAAGGTGCGCTTGTAGGTACGTACTATAAATTAATCCAGGCTTTTCTAATATATACAAATAGGAAACCATTGTACTTTTAAGAAAACACTGAGGCATTTTCTATTCTTTTCTGGCTATAGTGAATGACTGATTTTAAATAATGTAGGTATATTTCAAACTAAATACAAACTGAAATATAGATGCACAGAAAAAACCCCAGAAAAAAGACCAATGCTGGGAATCGAACCCAGGTCCTCAGCGTTCCGTGCTGCGTGCTTACCCCTACACCATCACTGGTCTAGAGGTTAGCGACGAATCTTTCCCATACATCGTACATTTCAGTCTGTTATAATCACTTTATGCAGTGATAAAGCGCTCATCTATGTTATGCCCTCTACCGAGAGACTTTAAACTTTTGTTTAAAGTTGCACAGTAGCGCCATCTCTTGGTCCAGGTGAGCGGTTAGTTCCGAAGGAGTGTTAAAGTCTCTCGGTAGAGGGCATAACATAGATGAGCGCTTTATCACTGCATAAAGTGATTATAACAGACTGAAATGTACGATGTATGGGAAAGATTCGTCGCTAACCTCTAGACCAGTGATGGTGTAGGGGTAAGCACGCAGCACGGAACGCTGAGGACCTGGGTTCGATTCCCAGCATTGGTCTTTTTTCTGGGGTTTTTTCTGTGCATCTATATTTCAGTTTATATTTAGTTTGAAATATATGGTTTCATGGGATGACCGTAAAAGTAATAAAAAATGAAGTTGAAAAATAAATAAAAAAGATACTTCATACCTGACTTGTTTAATGTAGGTAGTCCTACAAGGAACCCGCGGCATACCTTAGAGACTGTTAATGTTAAATGTGTGTGTTGTGAGGTAGTAGGCAATTTTGCGTGGATATTTAGGGATCCGTTAGTAAAATATTTAGCTTTCATTGTTAATTTTTGAGTCAAGTGTCCCTCTACAAGCTTAACTGCTGGCTTGAAAAACTGAAAAAAAAAACATGAGGCCTATTGCATAACAAAGTACAACTTATATTACAAGCGGAACTCCCTTTCTAGTTAATTTATCTGAAGCGAGAGTTCCGCTTGTAATTTAGTTGTAGGTACTTTGTTATGCAACAGGCCCATGGTAGTAAAATTCATATTGTAACGAATTTAGGCTAGTTTTGTTGGCTTGATAAGTTAACGAGTAATAGTCGATCAAAACTAAATATTGAACATTTGTCGCATGTTACTATGGAATCCTACACTGCACGTGGTCCGACACGCACTTGGCCGGTTTTTTATGAATACGATGACTGCATACTGAATAAGCATTTTTTTAGCTCTTAAGCTGTATTTATTTTTCATTCTTATTAAGTTAAATAATTGATTACATGCATGTGCCTTGTTTAATTAATGATAAAGCTTTGGCGATTGTATTTTAGCTTTCCATACTACTGTTGACTAGGTAGGATATAGATTACGACGGATCAAGCCGGAAAAATCTTGACTTTTTTATCGAATGTTTTTATTATGCAAACATGCGAATGTCATCCCGATCTCGACAGTGAGTTGCGCGTGTATGTTGAAACCGAGCTTTTGCGAAATTTATTTTTATGTGTAGAAGTGTCGTTGTCGTTTGCGTTTGTGTTTGTCGTTGTGCATTTGTGTTTGTTTGTGATTGTGCATTTTTGACTGTAAATGTATCACGAGCTCTTTAGTCCCGTGCACAATTATAGCAATAGTGGCAAGATGTTTTAAACTGTACTTAGGTATATATATCTATCTATCTCCTTAAGAAACCTTTATTCAATAATCGAGGATTGTATGTAAACCTGTAAGGCAAATCAAGTGACTTTAAAAGAAATACTCTGAGTGTTATGCCTAAATAATTTCAAAATCGATATAATTGGAAAGTTATTTAACTACTTTACGTAAGCGGATCTTTGTCATATAAGCTACTAAATTGGCTAGCAGAAAAAAGATCATACTGTATGTAACTCCTCATATCTACTTTATTTTAGCTCGTCTGTATGGCAACGTAAACCCCTTATATAAGAACGATATGATATTTTTGTATGTATAGGGCTAGAATGTACTAAAATAGAAACTAATGAAGTAGGAATACTTGGGAAACTTAGAGCCCCTTACATCTGGACTCTTTTGAACAGAGACATTAGACGTACTTTACTCGTATGTACCTCGTAGTAATATACGATGGTAATTTAAAGGATTCCACATCCAAACAGTACCAATGGGATCCTATTACTAATACTGCGTTGTTGTCCGCCCGTCTGCCACAGTACATTATTTTATGAACCAAAAGGTAAATATTGGAAATTTTCAGAGCTTTGAGTCTTGTAACAAATATAATAAAAATAAATAATATTAAAAAGGGGTCATTCTAATAGAAACGTACCTTTTCTCAAACATGCTATGAAATATTGACGTTATGTTCCTTATAATACGCCACGAAGTGTCACGTTGCAGGTGCAGGTGCAGCCGGTGGTGGGGGACCGCCTAGACGAGAGGTCAATAATGGAATTTCATACTACTTTGCTGGCCAAGGCCAGCAAAGTGATCGTCTATTGTTTCATACCATGACGTTTATAGGTCTATGGCATCATAGCATTTAGCCATTAAAAAAAAACCATAAGCAATATTTGCGTTTTGGTTCATTAAGACATTCTGCCACTACGCTTATTTAAGGTAAGGTAAGATGATGATGATGATGATGATGGTGTGATGATGATGGTGATGATGATGATGATGGTGATGATGATGATGGTGATGATGATGATGATGATGGCGATGATGATGATGATGATGGTGATGATGAGATGATGATGATGGTGATGATGAGATGGTGATGATGATGTTGATGATGATGGTGATGATGAGATGATGATGATGATGATGATGATGATAGTGATGATGATTATGATGATGATTGTGATGGTGATGACGATGATGTTGATGATGATGTTGATGATGATCATGATGGTGATGATGATGATGGTGGTGATGGTGATGCATGTTTGAGAAAAACTCTATACAAGCCTTGGCCACGAACAGGGATTGCCGGCCTCGTATCTCTAGATGGCCTCGTTAACACTCGGCCATCTATAACTACTCGGCCGGCAATCCCCTATTTCGCGGCCGCTGCAGTAATGTACTATTTCTACGTTTGGGCATAATTATATTGACACTGGTACCTTCACGTACAGTCAAAGAAAGGAGTACCCGTACCTTTTCGCTGCAAATGTTGTACTGATGAAAGAATCCATCTATTGTATCTGGTAAATAAATCATCTTATTGATTGTGATAAGGTTCCACACTGGTACATGATAGATAAGGGTTCTTTGACTGTACGTACGAGTCCATAGGACATACTTAATTCTATGCCTGCACCAATACTCAACAACAGCCTTTAATTTCAGTATTTTTAACCCCCGACCCAAAAACGACGGGGTGAAATAAGTTTATGTCTTGGTTTTTTAACTTCATTAAATAAATAAATAAATATCGTTAAGACATACCTAACTAATTATACGTCTTCACTTAACGGTCCCTCGACGCGGCGACACTTATCTTATAAATATTAATAGGTCTTTTTTTAATTAAGTTAAAAGACCTAGACAAAAATTTTGTTTTTTACTTTTTAGAGTTTTTTTTGATAGAGTAAAGACGTTTGTTTACAAAAAGTTCCATATTCCAGTTTCTTTGCGACTAGGCAGGTATGAATTGTCTTCTCACAATAGTTTGAACACTAAACATCTTTGAGCAGTTTGTTTCCGAAATTTAAATTAGGTACTTAAGTTTGGAAAAATTTGCAATTCTAATAAATATGTAGTATAAATTTTAAATCTCATTGCAGATTACTCTTAGAGTTACCTAAGTAAACAATTATAAATATTATTAAATTCTAACTACGTTACTGTTTATATAGTTAAGCAGGAAAACGCGACTCACTTGAGAGTGTAATCATGTTTGTTATTCCTGTTTGTTTAAATATAACAATAAAGTATAGGTATACATATAATTACCGGTTAGTCAATGCCGAATTTTTTTTTATATAAATGACGTTTATACAGACTTGAGAAATACATAGAATAAAAATCTACTTATTATCTGATTTTTTCTAAGTTTTATTTTCAATCGTGAGTCGCAGGGAAAACGAGGGGCGGGTACACTTTACGAGAATATATGACGTATTGTTTCTAATGCAAGATTTACTCTTTCTTTATAATGTACAAAGATCAAACTGAGGAAATTATGCACCAAGATAAGAATAAATTACTATGTAATCTGTTACATAAATAAACCGCTTAACCACTGACGATTAACGTGGCAGCCGGTATCTCATGGTACTTAGGAAACTTTTTAAACAGTATCTAAATAATAACTATATAAATAGTTTGGTGCCTTCGAGACTTTCAGGAACAGCTAGGTAGGTACGGTTTTTTTAAGAAACCGGGGAAAGGAAGCGAGTAGCCCTATGGCACGGCGTGGATTTGACATTTCAATTTGGAGAGTTTATTTATTGGAACATATCCCGACTTAATACTTTTAGTATTAAAATTAAACCCCGCGACGCTGTGTATACAATAGACGGACAATTAATTACAAATCAATAAAAATCAAATAATAATAATAATAAACATTACGGGACAATCTTACACAAATCGACCTAGTCCCAAACTAAGCAAAGCTTGTACTATGGGTACTAGACGACGTTAAACATACTTATATAGATAAATTCATACTTAAATAGATAAATACATACTTAAATACATAGAAAACATCCATAACTCAGGAACAAATATTCGTGCTCATCACACAAATAAATGCCCTTACCGGGATTCGAACCCTGGACCTCTTGGTTCGTAGGCAGGGTCACTACCAACTAGGCTAAAGCGGTCGTTGAAATGAAATGACTCTTTTATCTTCTTTATTTACATATAAAGTCACCGGCAAAAAATTTGGCCCACAGTCCACCTTTCACACAAACGAGGCTACTTTGTTGCTTTATTTCTACACCAGGGTAGTGCCCCGGTTGAGATCTGATGATGGATATCCAGAGCATCGATAATGGTGGTCCAGAGTTTCTAACACACACAACTGATTCAACAACAAGTTTACACCACAGCGAAAGAATTTGTACAGCACTGAGATTTTCATTCATTTTATTGCCATTTTAGCTGTTTTTCTAAATGTGTATAATTTCCGTGTTAAGCGCAGATTCAATCAGGTGGGTATCTTACGAACTCTGAATGTCCTTTATCAATGCTTGGAGTAGCCATCATCAGATCACAGCCAAAGCACCCCCTAGCGGAAAACCAAGACATCAAAGTGACCTCGTTTGTATGAAAGGTGGACTGTGGGCCAAATTTTTTGCCGGTGAGTGTATTATGTCAATGTCAACTAATCATTTCATATGGGTAGTAGTAATTGTTTTATCACTTCATAATATGTAAATATCTGTTTCTTGCGATATTTTGACTGGTTTTCACTGCCTGCATGGCATATATCGGACTTCTAGCTAACTTATTAAAGATGCAAGAACACAAAGTAAATTATAAAACTATGTTAATGGATCTTCTGTTCGCAGGTCGGACTCGCTTTTGACCGGTTTTAATCACGTGTAAATTTGAATTTGCTACAAGAGAGGGAGTTTTGTAAAGTAGGTTTTATTAATAATTTCAGTAAAGGGCGGAAAAATTGTTTGCCCTTTTCGCCCTTTTTCAATAATCAGACGAAAGGCACAATTGAATAGGAATTAGGAAGTAAGTAGATGTATTATTCAATTGAAACACTTTAAGTAAGAATTTAGTGCATAATACTTTATGTAAGCTCCTCTTAAGCAAGGCGACGTAATACAAGCGGTATTTTAGACGTTGGCAACTTGATGAGATAACCGCCAGTAATTTACTCTTAATATACTAGAGAGTTAAGTACAAATGAGTCTCATACAGATGGCCGCAGCAGCTAACTGCATTCTAACGTCATTCCTTTTTGTTAAAACCGAGCATAGGTACAGATTTTAACATATTTCTTCACACACAAGTATAGGTATATGTTACATATTGGATGTACTATTAGGGACTAACTTTTCTGACCATAGAAGTTATTTCGCCGCAACAATAGCAGTACCCAATGCAGAAAGATAAATATCCAGCATTTGCTTAACGGTAGATTACTGTGACCATGACGTCAGCTTTGAATAAATTATACAAGACGTCTTTTATTCGTAGGAAGGAAACAAACAGGTTTTAAATTCATTTTGCTTAATAGAGCCTTGCTAATTCTGTTGAAATTAAGAACGTGTCGCAAAAGACATTTTTCTCGTTTAAAGAAAACGATGAAACCCTTAAAGCACCTTCGGTATATGAATTTGTAATTTACATACATTTTCTGGAACGACTGAAAATAGCGGCAGAACTTTCCTTCCTGAATGAGGAACTGAAAACTAGTAGGTAATAGTGATACTAAATCTACAACCTATAGAATCTAAGAAAAATTTGGAGTTTTTGTTTTTTATTGCATAAATAAGGATATACTAAACCGAAATGAACCCTTTCACCGCCGCGCCTCGACAAAACGTAAACTGCTTTGAATCTTATGTCATTGTGTCAAGGTCACTTTGACACTGTACTTTGTGACCTATTTATGTGTCGTTGGCGTTGAAAAGGTTAAATATCGTCACAATTTTGAGAAAAGCTCGTATCACAAAATCGATATTCTGGTCAAGTGAACTAAGTGTGCATCACGGTTCAGTTTGGTTTACATATTGATTTGAGATACGAGCTTTTTTCAAAGGCACTCTTCTAGGTTTTTTTAAAAGATAGCGACTGATTTGGAAAAAAATACCGGTGACATTTGTTGGTCAGACAGAACATTGTAACTCTTGATGTCGCAAAACTTGGAAACTTAACAAGTGCAGATTAAATGCCACTCCAGGTTACGCAGATAGAGTTTTAAAGGTGAAAAATAATTGTTAGTTACCTAATTTCTCATAATTATACTTGTTTAATAAATAATGACTTATAAACCATATTTACTTCAATTGACTATTGAGTCGTTTTCAAAATAGGTGTACTTTTACTCTATTTTGTCTGTCTCCTTTAAAAAATATTATGTTATAAATAATACCGGGCCTATGGAATTAATTTGCTCATAATAAATGTTATTTAAACTTAAGACAAATAGTTTAAATCACTTTTTGACTTCAAATAATTATTTCATAAAATAATGTAGCACAAAAGAAAACATAAAAATTTAAGTGGTTCATACAAAATACAGTTGTCCCACTAGTACTCTTGCAAGTTTGAATACTCTTAATGCCTATATTTATTTCAATTACACATATAATTTATTATTGAACATGTTATCTGAGATAGTGTTTTAATTAAAATACAAGGTAAATTCATATAACTTTAAAAATGACACTAAAAATCTAATTTTATTACAAGTCCACTTTTTTATTACTTTGTGTTACTCTTATGTGTGACGATGATAACAATAAATTCGATCTAATTAGGAACGCATCCATAATATTTTTTAGTCTAGCAACTCTGTAAGGTACTACCAACGTAACAAATGACAGCGTAGCCATATTGTTTTCGCTGACATGGACCCAAACGTGTTATGCTCATGTTTTGTCATCAAAATTATTCTCTTGTATAACGTGGATTTCACGGGTAAGTAAAATTTGAAAAGTGAAGTTGTGTTATGGATAATGTAGTCTTCAATAGTTATAACGTATGGTTAATAAAAGTATACAGCTATCTAGTAAGATTTTTCTGTAACTTCTTGAAGGACATGTTGCCGCCATAAATTCACTGTTCTTTTGTGTGACACTGAGTGTAACACACACTATGTGTTACGCTGTGTGACGTTACACAAAAGATAAGGCTGTATATATACTGCACAATGCTGTGTTTCACGTCTGTATTTTTTTACCCCACTGCCGAAGAAAAGGAGGGTAGTTTTTTTTGAGTGTTGTTTTTATATAATATTATGGAGTTATCATTAGACTATTCTCAGTTGTGGGAGGGACATAGGGTATATTTACTATAAATATCACGTCCGCGAAAAAAAAACTAATAAGTTAATTACTTTTGGTAGGTAAGGTACCTATCTAAATAATTTGAAGTAAAATACACTGTGTTTTTTTTATTTCCGTCGCCCCCCAGTTTGAAGCTCAAATGCTGTCATGTTTGACACTAACTATTGTGTAAAAGTGTTAATAGAGTTATTATTATTATTGACCGCCAATTCAGTAGGTGTAATTTACGTTTTTTTTTTCAATATTAACAAAAACAAAATTCAGGTCTACCTATCAAAAGCCAAATGTCGAAGTTAAAGTTAACGGAAATAAAAAAAACAGTGTAGAACTTGCTGCACACTTTTTAGGTAATTGAAAATGTCTCCAATGACTCCAGCAGAACGTCAAAGGAGCTACAGAGAAAAATTAAAATTGAAAATCCTGAAAAATTTGTACGTATGAAAAAAAAATGCCGAAAGAACTAAGAAAAAATATACTTATACAACTTGAATAACACCCCTCCATTTCCTCCGTGGATGTCGTAAGAAGCGACTATGGGAATAGGTTACAGTATATATTGTGAGCGATAGGCTAGCTACCTGTCACTATTATACCGTTTTTATTTCTAAAAGTGGCCTCGAAATGTACATGGATTTGTTTTCGGTGTAACTTTTCGTGTGCTCTGCCCACCCCTTTTGGGAATACATACGTCTTCTTCTTCTTAAATTTAAGAGCTATGCTTGTAGTAAAATCCAAAATATATCTAAATGATGAACTGACCCTTATAAAATCCTTTGTGTTTTTTGTGTTACGAAGGAACAAATTTCTTTTGTGTTTATTTTGTGTTACGTACACCTATTTTGAAAACGACTCTATTATGTATGTATGTATGTATGTAAACTCTTTATTGTACAAAAATAAGGAAAAAAGAAATACATTATTGACAACCGTAACTATTATTATGTTACCAAGAGTCTGTAAATTTAATGGTTATATTATTATTACCTAATATGTTTTCTTGTCGTAGTTAAAAGGGTTCCGTGACACCGTATACTTGTCAAAATACGATTAATAAACCTTATATGGGTCCACATAATTATCGAGTTTAGGTATATTATTTTTATTAGTTACTGTTATAGCGGCTATAGTAATAAATAAATAAAAATAAATAAATAAATATCACGGGACAATTCATAGCAATTGACCTAGTCCCAAAGTAAGCTAGGCAAAGCTTGCTAGTAATGCTCACTTTATGTCAATCTCAATTTTCTATAACCGTTCAAAAGATGCAGCTCTGTTGCAGACAGACGCACAGCCCCATTGCCTGCCTTAGGATATACTCCAGTTGGCGATCTTTGGGTACGGAACCTTAAAAAGATTGACGTTAGTAAAGTATAAAAACCAAGCTGCAAAAAAGAAGCTGCAAACAAAACTCAAGAACAATTAAGTATTATTACAGGTTATAAAATTAATATTTATTATTCATTAACGGCACATAAAGATCTTTATGTTGAAAACGACCTAATTATTGAAATAATACAAATAACTATTAAGTTTAGCTAGACTCTACTTAGTTAGTAGATGATAACCAGTGCTTATAAATCGTGTGAAATATTATTTGCGTGATAAATATTTAAAAATGTACATGTAATTATCGATAATAAAATGCCAAGTTCATGCTTTTGTTTCAAATGTAAATATTATTTAGAAGTCGTAACGTGAATTTTTAGGTTAGAATCGTGTTAATAGTACTAGTAATACAAGTAAGGATGAATTGTCTTTATGTAGGCAGCCATAACAGGCAGGCTCGCTCCGACGGGGTGGGCGGCCTTGCTCGGCCGTTCCACATGCCACGGCATCGCCAGTCGACCCGAGCACAACATTACAATGAACGAATTATTGCGCTACACAGCATTCTAGACTTATGGGATGGATGCCAAATAAAACCACTCGATATAAAGGACCTTATAGCGTCGTATCCTCTGTTTTCTAATTACTTTAACTTCGAGGTTACTTGGCTTAATCGAACACAGGTAATTGCCGGCATTATCCGGTTTAAATAATTGATTTGATACATCTTTGTTTACTTAACAGCAAAGGTTTTCAGTTAGACTTTGAGTTGAGTCTCTCATGGCAAATATGTACGAATAACTTAAACAATTTAAAGAGGATAAAGGGCATGTCGTTTAAATTCGGGGAAAACTTTTATAGCGTCACATAACAGCTCTACCAATACCAGTCGATTGTGCATAAACTTGTTTGGTCACATTGGAAAAGAATGCACTGAATAAACTGATTTTCTAACGACTTCTATGGCTACCTTTTATTAAGAGCATAAATTATCGAGAATTATGGCAGAGAAACAAATCAAAATATACTTTAGTGTCATCTTTACTTATTTACTAACAAACGCAATAAACTTGCCTTCATTAATAACAGGTATAATTATGCTGTGAAAATATTGTTTGTAATCTGTCTTTAGCTATTTCTACCCGGTTGTCGCCAGAAAGAGTGCCTTTTATTAACAGACTTCAAAAAAAGGAGGAGGTTCTATGTGCGACTGTTTTTTTTTACTTTTTTCATTTTTCCTTTTTAATTCGTATATTCCAAGGTATATTCTAAAGGTAACGTAGGAAATTTCGATTCACGATATGAGCGAGTGATAGCGATACAATTGTCGTTGTGAATATTCAAAGCTAATTAGTTCTGATAACGTGTTTCACTCATTTTAATCGTAGGAATACAATCAATCATTAGAATTCAATGCGAAATGTAATCTTTACTAAAAGGGATTAGAATTTAGAAAAATAGCTAAATATTTTTAGCTTTGTTATGGCGTAAAAATTCTTACCTATAATTATCTTCTAATATATAAAAATCTCGTATCACGGTGTTTGTTACCAAACTCCTCCGAGACGGCTTGACCGATTTTTATGAAACCTTTTTGTCTATACTCCGTATGTCCGAGAATAGGTCGTAGGCTATTTTTTATACCCCTAGGTGTTATAAGGCAAAACAACGTTTGCCGGGTCAGCTAGTAATAATATAATAATACTAGCTGACCCGGCGAACTTTATTCCGCCTTAGAGGCAATAAATGAACAGATTTTGGATTTTATTAAGTTCAATTTTTTATCAACCGACGAAAAAAATGGAGGAGGTTCTCAAGTCGACGTGTATATTTTTATATTTTTTTATATTTTTAAAAAACTGAAATCAAAAAATAATACCTTTTTTGTTTGACCTTAATCTAGGTACCAGTTTGAAGTTGATGCCTCAGCACTAGCCAGGAGGAGTGGACATATACTTAATCGTCTACCTGCAGGCTTATTGTCTAAATGTCTAACGCTTTTGACGCTTGCCTTCGCAATTACTATTTCTTTCTGTCAAACGGAATAAGATGATGACAGAAAGAGATGGTGAAAGCGAAGGCAAGCGTCAGAAGCGTTAGACAATACGGCCTCTGATTGGATAGATAGATAGATAGATAGATAGATAAAGACGTTTATTTGGTACTGCAAGCACACACAATCACACAGTCAAGAAGATTGGCTTCTATCACTTCGCCTTGCTCGTGCTGAGGCACCGACTTCAAACTGGTACCTAGATTAAGGTCAAACAAAAAGGTATTATTTTTTGCTTTTGAGTTTTTTCGGCGGTTTAATAATTTCGTTAAAAAGTTTTTATTAGGATAATAAATTATATATACATAAAAAAAATCAGTTACTTTAAAGATTCTTTATTGGCCATGTATTTTGGTGCATGGGTTGCACTCGTTTATGGACTCTTAAGCAGAGGGTCGTAGGTTTGTGCCCGGGTTTGTACCTCTTAGTTTTTCCTAATTCGTGTGCTAAATTACGTTTAAAGTTTACCGTGACTGAAGGAAAACATCGCGAGGAAAGCCGCACACACCTGTGAAGAATTTCAATGGTGTGTGTGAAGTTCCCAAATCGCACTGGGCCCGCGTGGGAACTACTGCCCAAGTCCTCTCGTTCTGGGAGGAGGCCCTGTGCCTGATTGAAACATGCTTATTTTATCCCAAGAACGTGCAAAGTAAAGTTGCCGTTGCGTGAGATAGAAATCAGAGCCAGTGTAGCTTTTTATTAGTGATTTTTTTTAATCAGGGCCTAAGTTCAATTCACTTATTTATATCCCGTGGGAATTTTGCATTGTCCCATAGAAAAGTAGCCTATGTCAATAAGGGATACTGTATCTTACTATTAGTGAAAGATTTTTTAAATCAGCTCCTAATTTGGATTGACTTACTTCTATCCCGCGGCACATTTGCATTTTCCCGAAAGAAGAATAGTCTATACCAATCAGGATAGTGTAGATTTCTATTGGTGAAAGAATTTTTAAAATCAGCCCTGTAATTGAATTCAGTTTTTTCTATCCCGTGGGAATTTTACATTTTCCCAACGAAAAAGTAGTTTGTGTCATATGAAAGAATTTTTAGAATCAATGCCAAAGTTGAATTTACTAATTTCATTTCTATCCCTCGGGAATTTTTTATTTTCCCAAAAAGAGTACCCTATGTCAATCAGAGATACTGTAACTTTCTATTGGTGCAAGAAAATTTTAAAATCAGCCCCGAAGTTAAGTTACGTGGAATTATCTATACTAATATTATAAAGAGGAAAGATTTGTTTGTTTGTTTGCATTGAATAGGCTCCGAAACTACTGGACCGATTTCAAAGATTTCAAAAATTCTTTTGCCGTTACAAAGCTACATTGTCACTGAGTGACATAGGCTACTTTTTAGCGCGGGAAAATACCTCTTCCTACGGGAAAATTAATTTATCGCGGGCGAAGCTGCAGACGGGAGGCTAGTATATATATAAAGATATTGTAAATATTTAATAATTTGTCATCAATCATCATCAATCACATCGACTTGTAAGTGAAAATAGTCATTGATGTTGTCTGTTGTTCAAATTATACTGAAATTTAGGGTGTTAAGTAAAAGAATTTCTTGATCGAATACTGCCATTTGTATTGGCATACTCACAACATAAAACATTCATCCAGCCAAAAGACAGTTTCACTCAGACAATAAACGCAACCTGTTATTTTATTCATCATCCCAGCCTATATACGTCCCACTGCAGGGCACAGGCCTCCTCTCAGAATGAGAGGGCTTGGGCCGTAATTCGCACGCGGGCCCAGTGCGGATTGGGAACTTCACACACACCATTGAATTTCTTCGCAGGTGTATACAGGTTTCCTCACGATGTTTTCCTTCACCGTAAAGCTCATGGTAAATTACAAATGTAATTTTACACGTAAACTCAGAGGTGCGAGCCGGGATTTGAACCCACAACCCTCTGCTTGAGAGGCCATTGGTCAAACCACTAGGCCACCACGGCTTCCACGATTTTATTGATACTTTTTTTACACGCTTTATATTAGTTTCACTTGTATGTTTGTATGTTTGTTTGTATGTTTTTAATTTTAAATTAAGCTCAGACAAATCTGAGCTATGATCACTCACTCATCAAATACTATTTGCTGGGAATGTGGCAAAATACGTAAAGATTAAAAAGAAGATAAATACTGGGCGGAACCAAACGATGATCCTTTACTTAAACAGGTGTTTCTTAAACTGAACAACGTTCTCCAAGGAACATAGGTCGAAAAACGAAAAAAAAATACCATCCCATATAAATATATTGGTTAGCTGAACGACTTACTATGGAAAGGTGAAAAAAAAAATTCGTTTTTCGATCTATGTTCCTTGGAGAGAGTTGTTCAGTTTAAGCAACACTATCACCTGTTTTCGGGAAGGACCCCTGTTCTCATCCACTCTGTATAAGTGACCCTTATATATTTTGTATAGTTATATTAACATAACGACCGCTTTAGCCTAGTTGGTAGTGACCCTGCCTACGAAGCAAGAGGTCCTGGGTTCAAATCCCGGTAAGGGCATTTATTTGTGTGATGAGCACGAATATTTGTTCCTGAGTTATGGATGTTTTCTATGTATTTAAGTATTTATTTATTTATATAAGTATGTTTATCGTCGTCTAGTACCCATAGTACAAGCTTTGCTTAGTTTGGGACTAGGTCGATTTGTGTAAGATTGTCCCCTAATATTTATTTATTTTATTTTTTTATAATTTTAATCTAATAATGCATTTTAGAAAACACAGTGAGATAAGGCTAGGCGTAACTATAAATTAGTATTGGCTTGGAAGCAGCCGGTTGGGAGCAGGAATTCGATCCCGTTACCCTAACGGCGAGGGAGGGCACGCCCACCATTACATTAACCACTTAATCGGCGTCCATTCTGTGCTTACAGTGGACTATCGGACTTCGCAATAACATTTTTGGACGCGAAAGAATGCATTTATGCATATATATCAACTAATAGAAATGAAAACTCTGGAAATATATTGCTAGTAACTACGAGTACCTATCGTACCTACATAAAGTTAATTGATTAACTTGTTGTTAAATGATTATTAAGTTAATTGATTTCATAAGTTGCAACTAAGCTTTTAATCCAAAATCACGTTTTGTCGGTGTTGAAGAGTGCTTCTTATAACTAGAAAAAACATGTAAGATAGTGTAGGTACCTATGTCAAAAATTGTGTTCTAAATAATTACTATAATTAAATAGGTATGATTCACAGGGAACCAACGAGTAAAGACTAGGAGGTCCTAGTCTTTATTCGTGGGTTCCCTGTGAATCATTATGTTTGACAGTTTATTTTAAATTCCCCTGGGAATTTCCGAAAATAACATCATTCATGGTCTTCATTTACGTTGTGTGTATGTAGAACACCCATGCAATATCCCGATCCGGTGGGAATATCGAGATAAAAAGCAGCAGTTTTTTCATTCATAATACTTAGCACTAGCTACTAAATCCATTATGGGAACCACAGTGCGAAAACCGTGCTATCTCCAGCTCTGAAATGGTAATACTTACTTGGGCAGTGCCACCTAATTAGCAAATATCGTTCGGTTATAAGGAATTTGCTAGCCACATACTTACGTCATTTACGAGGTTGTAGTAAATGATGCTAAACGGTCGTGATAAAAAGCCGTCATAGAAAAGAAACTAGTAAAGAATTACACAAGGAAATCCGTCTCTCAGTAATTTGATTTTTATTTGTATTTACAGACTTGTATCCCTATCGAAACTGCGTGGAAAGTAAGCATGAGATCATCAGGTGTGGATGTGAAAGTCATACCTATGGGCTGGAAATGTCCTTTGTCTAAATATTTAAGTCTAAACAGCAGTTTTTAGTAATTCACGGTTTATGACATTAGACGTACCTATTGACCCAGCACGGTTTACACAATATTGACATTGATCCGAAAATTCTTCAGTTTACCTGTGATCAAGCATGATGCATACACGCAACTGCGTCGAAATAGCGGGAGCTCATTAAAGGTTATCACGGACTTTATCCCGTAACAAATACGTCAAGTCTGCATATGTAGTATCTTTGACGTTTCAAATGTTAGTTTTCATAGGCCATTGTTGTACGAGTGTTAATAGTGCCTATTGTGCATTCATATCGTTTAGTTTATGTTATTAATCATTTACCTAATGTAGAATGAGAGTAAACCGGTCAAAACAAATAGGTAAAATAACTTCGGGCTGACAAGATATCGATCCTATAACCAAATCCGAAAGCTAGATTTTTTTTTGCTTTTCTAGGATACAATAATTTCACACAAGCCGCATTACTTGCGAGATTAATATAATATTGTTAATAATCAAAATTGATATTATAATTTCTCGTAGATCGCAAAGGTGCTAATTTTCTCTATTTCGGATAGTAAATCGTCGCGTCGATCGCCTTTAACCTTGGCAGGCGTCTTTATAAATGCCTGTTGCCTAGGCGTCGAGCAAATCGACAGATCCGAAATTGAAATACTGCCAAGAGCTCGCAAACATCTGGATCGTGTTTGCGTGCACTTATTGTAGCCTAGCGAGTTTTTCACACATCACACGTAGGCAGCGTTAGCATTTTAATCTAATGTTAATATTTTTGCTTATTTGAGTAATAAACTGGAACAAGTTATTCTTTTTCTTTGTACGACGTCGTGTATTTAAGCATACTGCAAATAATCACTTTTTATAAAAAGAAAAAGGTAGGTAAAATTCCGGAAGTAGGTCACCACCTTACTTCCGGAATTTAAACTAGGTTAGTTATTTTAGTTTGAGGGCATACAAGTTTCTGCTACAACATAATAATAATAAACGTATTTATTTATCAACTCACAAAGGATTACATTAATACATATTCACAGAATTTGTTATACATGTTTCAAAAAATACTAAGAATTCTTTTCTGAGAGACTGGAGTCTTAACTAGTAGGTGGTACCTGTATTACAGATTACCAGGCTCTCAGTTACCCCAGGGATAGATACAGATCAAAATACCTACTTTGTAGCAACAAACTATTTTATCATACAATACAAACAAATATACTTACAATATAATAGTAGATTTGATTTGTATGTGTGCCTAAGGAGCACGTGTCGTTTGTGTGTGTGTGTGTGTGTGGGTGTGTATGTGTGTGTTTGCATGGGTGCATTTGTGGGTGCTTGTGTTTATGTAAGGGAAATTCTCAGTGAAAAAATAATAGATCTTTGATCTTGACATATGCTAATGTTTCCAACCAATTTCTCATCTTCTGCTTACGTTCTTTTTGGGTAAGTACCGTGTAGGTATATATTTTAGCTGCTTTATTTATTCTGATGTACGTTTTGGACTAAGGTAATCAAAGTGTTGCCCTGCAGATACTGCCAAACGATTAATATTTAGGGGACAAATTAAATCAACTCGACGCCTGTTTCTAATACATTCAAGGTTAAAGGGAAGCAGTTTATGTTTCTTTAAGATAATCTAATATACCCATATGAAATCACCAAATAGTAGACAAAAAATTATTTCCCCTTTCCAAAAATAATTACGTATCTACAGATATTCTGTTCAAATGTGTGTGTGCAAATGTATACTTACTGTCGCTCCAGAAATTTTAACCCGTAGGTAGTACGTATTCGTTGTGCTTGTAAAAATATAAAAATAGGTTGGTAGGTTAGGTACAGTCAAAACCAATGCTTCTAAATAAAACATGGACCATATTATGTTCTTATACCGACGTAAATAACTTTATGTACTTGACGTACACAAATTGAGATTTATGTCATAACTAGCTCAATCGGTTTCATTCATACCTAAGTGGTAGGTGCTAAAAATAACACACAGATTATTATTGCAACCGGGTACCTAAGAATGAAAAGTTGTAGTGATAAACAATGTAAGTACCTAATACGTAACCAATTTATGTTTGATTATTTAATTATTTAAAGCCATGAGTAAATACATGTACATGCCATGTGCATCTTCAAAGCATTTTTTCTTAAATTGAATTTGATTACTTTTTTCCTTAGAATGGCAGACACCTTTGAGAAAATCTCAAATTATCTACTATCTATGTGAATTTTGTCCTTCCTCTCTTTGAATAGATCGCCTTCAAGTGCTCAAGTCACAATCGTGAAGCGCCTACTTAAAGCGACTGAGCTGTGCTCGGAAGTAGGTCCCGCGGCATTTTAAGCACACGTGACTTCCGCCAGTACAGGCGAGCGGACCAGTGTGACCAGTCAACTTGTACTTGCAACAACACACGGCTCTGTCAATAACAATCCTCAAACTATACCGTCCTAAACCAACACACCCACGCATTTCGGTAAATACAATAAACATAATCTTATGTTGTCTACGCTTAGCTCATTAGTAGATTAAAAATGTTGCCCACTGATGTTAATTACAATGGAAATTGCCATTAGTATCAATGTTTTAATTTGTGTCTGTAGGTACGCACAGGCCACTCGTTGTTTTTTTCTTGTATCGTAATTACTTTTCTTGGGAGGAATTTAACCGTCCGCTTAAGTACCTAGTGCAAAATGAAATTAAATGTTTATTCACAGAACACACGGTATAAAAGATGTTACAAAAACACATTAGAGCTATCATAGAATTCGTTAATACATATACAAATTATGCCATTAATGTTAGACGTCAAATTAATTCACGATCTTAAGTGATTCGTTATTTTATTTCAAACTCACAATAAGCTTACCTAATAAATTTAACGCAAAAATGACTTGTTTATAATATAATACGTCGACTACAGATATTGTGTCTCTATAGTAATATCAATAACGGGCTATGTTGTACACAAACATTAAAATCAGCACTTAGCTCTCTACTTTTCTATGACATACTTTTATACAAAAAACTCGAAATGATTAAGTAATGATAAGTCATAAGTAATATCGTAACGAGTAAATGGAATAGCGTGTGAGAAGTTGGCCACGGTAGAAAGTCGCCGCGTGCGCCCAACGCGGCGACGAGGCCACGTGATCGGCGCGGGCGCTCGTGCCGCTCCACAGCACCCAGACTGTTACCAATTATACGGTAACATTACATAAAAATCTAAAATAATAACCATCACGTTTATATTATGTTAGGCTCGCGCTGACATGGACTTCCATCGCAATGCACTTGCAATCTTCAATATTGCGTATTTTTTTTATTCATAGAAAGTCGTGGTAGCCTAGTGGTGACGTGGTGATGGCTTCTCAATCAGAGGGTCGATGGTTTGAGCTTGGGCTCGCACCTCTGAGTTTTTCAGAATTATATGTAAAATTTTAGTTGTACCATGAACTTTACGGTGAGGGAAAACATCGTGAGGAATTCTGCACACACCTGCGGAGAAATTCAATGGTGTGTGTTTGAAGTTTCCCAATCCCCACTAGTCCGGCGTTGGAACTAAGATCCAAGACCTCATTCTGAGACGAGGCCTGTGCCCCGCAATGGGACGTAGGTATATAGGCTAAGATGATGACTAGCTAAGAATCTAAAGCAGTTTCCTAAATAGGTATGAACTAATGCATGACTCTTGAACAGCTACTTGGTTAGTTTCTGGGTATGTGACTTAAAGTATCGGGTTCGTATCCTGGTAAGAGTGTAGACTTGTACGTATGGAAGTAAATAATAAAATGTGCCTACCCTGTATAAGTTTTCATTTTCCCGGGAAAAAAGTACCCTATGTCAAACAGGGATACTGTAGCTTACTATTAGTGAAAGAATTTTTAAAATCTGCTCCTAAGTTAAATTCATTTATTTCTATCCCGCGGGAACTTTGCATTTTCGCAAAGAAAAAGTAGCCTATATATATCGACGATAGTGTAACTTTCTAATGGTGAAAGATTTTTTAAAATCGGCTCAATAGTTTCAGAGATTCCGCTACAAACAAAGAAACAAAGAAAGTTGAGATATTTCCTTATCCCGTGGGAATTTCGAAAAATACTTCCTTAGTGCACTCTTCAGTACTCAAGGTACATATGTATGCCAAATTTCAAGTCTTTAGCACCAGTAGTTTAGGCTTTGCGTTGTCTGTCAGTCAGTCAGTCAGTCAGTCACGTTACTGTTTTATAGGTATAGAAGATTTGACATACTATATTTAAATAATAATTAGAAATGCACAAACTAACAAGATAAATCAAATACGAGTCGGACTCTTGCACGAAGAGTTCCATCCGCACGAAGAAAATGTCAAGGTTCTACCTATCACAGTTCAAATTGAAGACAATTTTAATGTCGAGTAAAATGTTATCCGGCAAAAGTACAAAAAATTCACCAGTCACTGACTGGTAATGTTCTAATAGGCGCCTTTTATACCGCTCACTTATCGCTTCTGCGCAGCGGCCACGGGCTCGCGGCTGACACCATCGTCATTCACTGCGCACTATTATTTACCATTACTTTACATTAAAACATGAATTTATTTCTTCACATGCCACTCATTAAGAAGGATAAGAAAATAATGTTAAATACTACGTAAAAAAGATAGGAGGGAAGCTGAGACAATTATTGAAATACCTTTGTGCGTTGAATCGTAGAATACTGCTGATTGGTTTTAAAGCTAAAGTAGGTAATTAAAGCTATGATAAATGAGCATTGACTTTCTTGTAGCTATAATAAGCGAAAATTAATAGACCAGTTGTTGTTTAATACACAACAAAGCCTTGTAATAATGAGCATTAAAATAGTTTAAACAAATTTTTAATAAGGGATTTGGTTTTTTTTCGTTAAACAAAAATCTAACTATAAAACTCTTTTACGTCCGTCATAATTTCACATCCTTGTTGTGAAATAACATAAAATACATCAACAATATGAACCCGTCCGCCACCACGACATTAACACGCGGCTCCTCTGTCAACTAACTCTACGGAATCAAACTAAAACCCATGTGAATTATTACCTTGTAAAATTAATTCCGATTGACCTTTTAACTCATTTAAATGGCCTTGTGGAATTCGCGGTTAATTAGTCGCAAGTGCTTATAACCGGAGCAGGGGGGTCAAGTGATTCATCTGTATTACAGGAACTGATACACGGGCTGGACTGTGGTTGCCAACTTCTAACAACTATTGATAAAAACAATGGCAATACATTGTTTGCCTCCATATGAATAGGTAAGATGAATTTGACATAAGAAACTCGTTTATTATACCAAGCTTGTTCAGGTTGCAAAACCCGTTTAGATTTGCAATTTCGGTTGATTTATAATGTATTTCTAAATCATCGCCTGTAATGATAATTGTTTGTGTTGGTGAAATAAATGAATAAAAATTTAAAACGAACAATGGATAACTTCAGAAAGATATTAAGTGTGTGTGTACTTATCTACGCGCGTGAGTGGATGTTTGCGTGCGTTTATTACTCTTTCTTACACGCTAAAACGGTTCTTGGGTTAGAATAAAGCTTTGTATGTAGGTGGCTAAATCTCAGGAACAACACATGCACCTTATCTACATATTGATATGCAAAATTCGGAAATCTCATCTACTACTTAGTCTAGAGCTGAATAGAGAGATGAAATTTTATCACGGCTGTTCTTCATACGTAGTAAGTGAAGACAACGATGAAACTTTGGTGAATTTGTGATTACTGGTAATTTAGTACCTACCTAAAACCCCGGGCTTTCAATTCAATTGTCAGTTCTAAATAGTTCTAATGGTTGACAGGAGCGAAGCTGCTAGTAAAATCTAGTAGGTATTCTTATATTTCTATTCCAGTAATAAAGTAATAAATTTAAGCCTGCGAAAATATTGTGTTTAAATTTATTATAGAAAATTGCCTGTAAATAAAAAGAAAGCAACCTTTAGCATAAAGCTCGCTACGAGCACAAACAGCTGTTTAATGAACCATTGTTCCCATAATAACCGATCATTTCATTGTTCAATGTGTAATTAGAAACTTGATATCACTTCGATGCTCGTTTGTTCCAATATGTACCAAACGCAGCATTAAAGTCTATAAATTGAATTCACCATCGGAATTCAAATTAACATTTGTTCGACCTAAACTTTTGCTTTTATGTTTCCTTTTAAATGCTTAAATAACCGTTAGCGAAAAAACATGATGATTATGATGATGATGACAATGTATTAAAATAGATCAGTAAAAAAAATGTAAATATTTATTTAAAAACCCTGAAAAAACACGTATCTTTTAAGGACTACTTCTTTTAATTTTTAACTTTAATTTTTTTTAGTATTTGTTGTTATATATATTATACTAGCTTTATTGTTTTACATTCAAAGACTCTGGCTATATTTCAGCGCCATCTAGATTTAATAATCGAACTACAAAAACCGCGGCCGATCCGTATGGCGGCTGCCAATCCAGTCTATATCATCTTTGCTGTCCACTGATAATTCTGCGCAGCGATGTATTTCTTAGATGTACAAAAGGCTTTATATAAATATGAACCTCATTTTCACCCTTAGTAAAAATATTATTGTGTAATTAGCTTGTAATATAACTTGGATGCAAAACAAAGAACGTAGCGTCGATAAACTCTAGCAAACTTTACTAAACTTGGATTGTTAAGTACCTCATTGTCCACAGTAGTGAGATAAGGCACGTAAATGATTTTATTTTCTGTATTTATATGTATCTGAACCTATGGATTTCAATACTCTGTTAGCCAGTTTTCGGCTGACACGTGGGCCTAGCGCGCTAGGCTTTGTGGATCAGTACGCTTAGTATTAGTTTTACTTCACCAAAATAACGTATTAAATTAACGTAAATTTTTACGTAAACGCGATCGAGAAGTATTTGGTGAAGTAAAACTTAATACTAAGCGTACTGTATGCTTAGTATAAGTTTTTACTTCACGAAATACTTCTCGATCGCGTTTACGTAAAAAAATCAATTACTAGGGAAACATGGACAGCGTCTCCGCGCGCGCGCTTCCATGTTTCCATAGAATTGAATTTTTTACGTAAACGCGATCGAGAAGTATTTTGGTGAAGTAAAACTTATACTAAGCATACTGTACGCTTAGTATAAGTTTTACTTCACCAAAATACTTCTCGATCGCGTTTACGTAAAAATTTCAATTCTATGGAAACATGGACGCGCGCGCGCGGAGGCGCTGTCCATGTTTCCATAGTGATTGATTTTTTTACGTAAACGCGATCGAGAAGTATTTTGGTGAAGTAAAACTTATACTAAGCGTGCTGAGTGCTTAGTATAAGTTTTACTTCACCAAAATACTTTTCGATCGCGTTTACGTAAAAATTTCAATTCTATGGAAACATGGGCGCGCGCGCGCGGAGACGCTGTCCACGTTTCCATAGTAATTGATTTTTTTACGTAAACGCGATCGAGAAGTATTTTGGTGAAGTAAAACTTATACTAAGCGTACTGGATGTGATTCTCTAACTAAACGAACTTCGTCCGCGATGGAGTCGCTGCGCCTGGCAGATACTATAACTTGATCCGTTCGATCCCAGATATTACATGGAGTGTTTTGACGTTGGTCAACGTCAACGTCAACGCTCGACCAACGACGAGACACCTAACTTCATACAATGCCTACGATCGAACAGGTCACGTTATGAATGTCTGTAGAGCGCAGCGATGATTTACGATACAAATGGGCAGGCACTTTATATTATACTCGTGATGTCCTTGTGTAGTTTTTATTCAAAGATTTTCTGTCTTTTGAACTCTGATCACCTACATTACGAATTACCTACTATTAACTTAAGAAGCATAGGTACTTTAATTATATCCTATTTTCTACATGAAATGTCATTAATTTCCACCCTTGAAATACTGATTTGTAAGGGCTTAGCAGCCCTAAGTGAAGTTGATTTGTATTGCAAAGGAGCTCTACTTTTAATCTTATTACATCCCATTCTACGGGCCGTAATTTGCAAGGAGCTGCACGCGAGGTGTGTAGGCCAACACTTACGGACGAGTGCATTCCTAATCCTAAATCAGTTAGGCGGTTGCATTTCTGCTGTCCTATAAAATTTGGCAATGTTTCAGAATATACCTATTTTTTTTATTGACAGCGTAGTAGATAAACGAGCATGTGGGTCAGCAATGTTCGCTGCCCATAGGCACTCGTGACTCCGTGGGAGTCACCTGGTGTATATAAATAAATCTAATAATATAAAAATCTCGTGTCACGACGTTTGTTATCGAACTCCTCCGAGACGGCTCGACCGATTCTTATGAAACTTTTTTTTCTGTGTATTCGGTAGGTCTGAGAATAGGTCGTAGTCGTAGGTTAAAATTTATACCCTTATTCTTCGCGGACGGAGTCGCGGGCAACAGCTAGTTTGCCTATATACATACATCATATAAATAATAGTATAAGGTACAATAATTGTATTTGTGCTTTAGTGTATTTTAGTTGTAATTTAGATGATTTTGTCACTTAATTTTATTTTGATAGCCTACTAATCCTATCCTACCCTACTAATATTTTAAATCGTACCAAGTAGGTAATTTTTTGGCGGTTGACATTTTGGTGCCATACTAAGTATCTGTTCAAAACTATTGAGTTTTTCACTCTCTTGAAAGTGACTATTTTTGACATATTTAGATACGTGGTGTTCGAAGTTAAGCGACGAAATGAGAAAATATTAGCACTCACGGGACTTATCACGCAAATAACATTTAAAATTTACCTCGACGTTTCAGCTGCGTTGCCATTTATTTGTAATTTTTCGGATACGGGTACTGATTTTAATCGGTATCAAGTGCGGGTAATTCGAAAGACTCGCGTGGCTAAACGAACGAGACACCCTGTTGGGTGAAGTGTACTTCAGTCAACTAGTGACCACGGCCACTGCAATGTGGTCGAAACGATGAGGTAAATATTAAATGTTCTTTGCGTGATAAGTCCCGTACCTAAGTGATAATAGTCACGAGTGAAAATCACGAAAGTTTAAAATATTATGTAATGAGAAAGTTTGTGAAGATGTTTGAATGTTTGGATGTTATTTAGTCAATCACGCAATAACGGCTGAATGGATTTAGATGAAACTTGTCGTACAGATAGGCAAAGATCCGGATGGAGACAAAGGATAGGTACTTAATAGTCCGGTAACGAGTTAACGTGGGATAATATTTTAACTTTAAACAAGAATTGAGGTCCGATGTCCAAAAACGTAGAAGTACTTACCTCTGATTTCAAGATGACGTGCTAACTTCGTCTGCAATCAATAGCTAGTGTTGTCCGCGACCGTTGTGGTTTAAAAATATATCCGTATTCTTTTTTCATGGATTTTTAACATGAGCGATGCCGCGGTTTAAAAGTAGTTTACATTTAATTTTAAAACATACCTGTGCCGTATATTGACACCTTTCACACTGTCATCTATTTTCCATCTTATAACTACGTTGTAACAATCCAAAAAAGAGTTTTAAATTAAATCAAAAACAACTAATATAGCGGAAGACTTACTCATTTCTACGCGTTTATAAAACGTTTGTAGGTCTAATCTACCTTGTCATACGTATATGTATTACAGTCCCACGTATGGTGTGATTGGTGTCATTGACATTCCGTCATCGCCGTACACGACCATAGCTCACTCCTACTCAGCTACTAGCGTGGTACAAGTATGATATACTTGCCAAAACTCTTAATCCTGACTGATAGGATTAGCATAGAAGGAGATGAATAAATGTCGTAATACCACAGAATCTGTAATAGTGTAGCAGAAGGCATACTCCGCAATCAAGCAACTAAGCTACAAGTGGTCCAGTCATCATCAAAAACATTGGTGCTGTCTAGTCTAGGTGGTCAAAAACACTTGAACACGCACTTACGCGGTTTTTAATACGGTTGTGTATAGGTGATGAGCACCTAGACGGGCGCGGATGCGGACCCCAATCGGGAACTGCAGTGGTTGCAGCGCGTTGCCTCGGAAGTCACGCTTTTTACTGCTTCGTTGCGTCGCCAGTACTCGTACTTTATAAGTTGCATTTTTATTACAAATTGTTTTTCAAGACTTCACTTGGTATATTTTTCATTACACGTTTTTTGATTATTTCAAATCATGTTATTGAATTGTTTACGTACGTCCAATGGGTCGGGTTGACTTGAAATTTGGTATGATAACGATAACTATAAAGCAATCAATTAACGTCAACAAAAAACTGGTTATAAAAAGATTCTTTTAGCAAGATGCTTCATAATATTTAAAATAATAGTCTAAGAGCCCGTGAACCCCAGACCTTCGTTATTTTATAAAAGCTGATAATTTGTCAGAGCATGCTCCCAACACTGGTAAAATAATAAAGTGCGATTTTTAAGTATTACCTTCAGAATATTATTAAAAATCACGTTATTCATTGCCAGACACTTAATATCATGGCAATCCCTTGCCAGACACCCTTAATTGTTAAATCTCTTCTTAACATTTACAATGCTTGTCTGGCAAGGGGTTGGAATTATCAAAAATGTCTGGCTAATGAGGAAACATCATCTACTTATTACCAAAGTATAATATATAAAAATCAGCTTTT
The DNA here is from genome assembly GCA_947563465.1 of Archips xylosteana. NCBI lineage: Eukaryota > Metazoa > Arthropoda > Insecta > Lepidoptera > Tortricidae > Archips > Archips xylosteana. The sequence goes on along the minus strand of OX387343.1, from coordinate 27,010,171 downwards.
ATACTTTAACGTAAGTAGAATTATAATTTCATGAACATTAACCTCAATCGACCTAATTGCTGCTAATTTATTATTATCTATCTGTCTAATACCTTTAAACGAGCAATTCTTGTATATATATATAATCAGGATCTCGAAAATGGCTCCAACGATTTCGATGAAATTTGGTATGAGGGGGTTTTGGGGGATGAAAAATTGATCTAGCTTGGTTTGGGAAAACGCTTGGTACCGAATTTTAGCCCGAGCGGAGCTCGGTCGCCCAGGTACTGACTTTTTATATTTATGCTATTTGACTTTAGTCTTCATGAAGATTATGCTTTCTGAATTTATGCGTAAAAAAATATGCGTAAAGATGAGTATGCACATCGCTAATTCAGCTAAAAGCAATTATGCGTAACAATAATATTACAAATAATTTTATGTCATCCAATAGAGAACCGTATTTTACACACCTGCCAAAGCCAGGGTAACCCAAACTTCATAATGGTCCATCGTTCTTACCAGTGTTGGGAGCATGCGCTGCCAAACTTTCAGCTTTTATAAAATAACGAAGGTCTAAGGTTCACGGGTTCTTGCTCTATAACGGGATTACAGCAACACTGCTAAAAACACAAATCATTCGTTTTTCTCGATATCACTCGTCAGATGCTGGTATACACTTAATTACAATTAGTTGGCTAGTTCCCTAATATCATAATATTTTAAAATAGGATAAATTTTAATTTGTGTATTGGAAATGTGTCTTCTATGTGGACAACCCTATACTGGACCTCGAGCGTAGGTGCGGAATAATAACGACCTTCACGTTTAGTATTAGTGCATGACTTTGTATGGTCGTGGGGATAGTTTACTACTTAATAACATTAACGTAGGAATTTAAAAGCAGCTTTTGTAAGATCAAAACATAGAGCCTTCTGTACATGTAGTATTATTCTGTGGATAAACAAATATATCAAAAACGATGTTGTAAAAATAAACGCCAAGTGTGACTCGGACTCACGCACCAACGGTTCCGTCCTTATAGTCAAGGGCAAAAATATATACAGGTACACACTGTTAACACCGCGCCCCTCCGCGCCACCGATTTTCATTTGTGCTGAGAGCACATTTCTCGTAATGTAATAACTAACACGTAACGTAATAATTGTTTTGTATTGTGAAAGATAAAATAAATTCATGAAAAACATTAAAACTGGAATCTGATTCAAACACTGACCACTCAAACACACCATAAATATTTAAAAAAAATCAAACTAACTCAACTTGTTTGAATTCATAAAGTATAGCCACCGACAGCCAAAATATTACAAAGTTCGAATTTTTTCCCCAACAACGCCCCCAGCTAACACTTTCCGGTTTTATAATAATAATTTGTTTATGTTATGTTTGTGTAGTTATATTTATTGATATTACAGTTCCGAGTTTGAAGTTTGTATTTTAAAACTTTATAGAGATGCAAGGAAAGCATGAACAATTTTTATTATTTGTTGCTGTCACCGCAATAGAAATAATTATTTACAGATTTCAGAGCCCTGTGACGCTCAGACGGACAGTGTAGTGACTGTAATAGGGTTTCGTTTATAACTCTTCGGCTATGGAACGGTAAAAATTACATTAATGGAACCTACCCTATTAACTTTGACCGGTTGACCATTTGGGAGTAGCTTGCATTGACGGACCGATACCAGGCCTCCTGCATGCCATGTACTTACGCGCGATATTTACCTACCGAGGGAACGAGCGGCTACAGATCTCCTACGATCGAAACTTTAGTAGGTTGTCACAAGCGCGCGCTGTCGCATGTTTATTTGTGTTCCACGGAAAAAATATGCCGCCTGGACTTTTATAAGTGAATGGTGAAACAGGGGGTAAATTTTAATATGACTATGCCAGAATTAATATCTAATATAACAATTTGGAGTTCGTATCGTGCTCCCTCTTACTCTTCTAAAAAAAGCTATAAGTGTGAGCGGGATGGCACGATGCGAAATTCGAAAGTCAACCTTCGTATCTAGTATAAGGCCAGGGTACTGTGAGCGTGGCAATGGGTTCTGCGCATTACAATATATCCTTTTTTTTGTTAGGATTCCAGAGCTAAAATTGCAAAAACAGAGACCTGATAGTTTCGCCATGACTGTCTGTCCGTTTGTCCGTCCTTGGCTTAGCTTAGGGAATATTAGTGCTAGAAAGTTTGCATGGATATATATTATATATATAGCAATTATTTATCCCGACAAAGTAGTAAAACAACATGTAGATTTTTTTTTATCAAAACTGCCAGCCCTGTCACTGTCGGCACGCACACATTCTTAAGGAGACGGAGTAGGCTATAATTGCGGTAGGTGCGGTTTTGTACGGGATGCGGTATCTGTTACGAAGTAGGTAACTATTACCTAAGTAATCTGTGCCGATACGACCAAAGACATTAAACAACTATACCTACTGCTCCTTGATGTAAGTAGAGCGCGGACTGATTTGTGTCGTGGTGTACCTAGTATTATGCAAAAATCTACTATATGAAAATCTTATGTCACGGTATTTGTTATCAAACTCTTACGAAACGGCTTGACCGATTTTTATGAAACTTATTTTTCTACATTCAGTAGGTCTGAGAATTGGTCGTGGACTATTTTTATACCTACCCCTATTCCTCGCGGACGGAGTCGCGGGCAACAGCTAGTTATTTTATAAGACAGGTACTTTAAATTGTTCTGATATTAGGCATAAATGCGAAAGTAAGTATAGTATAAATCTTCCCAGGTGAATTTTTCGCTTCGAGCCCTTATCTTTCAAAACAAACGGTATCGTCATAGTATTAAGGTTCAAATTTAATGTAATGGCTCGAAGCGAAAAATTCACCTGGGAAGATTTATACTATATGTGAGTGTACCTATATACAATTGTTTGATACTCTTTCACGCTAAAACGGCGGATTTGGATGAAATTTGGTATGTAGAAAGCTGGATCTCTATAATAATTCATTACTTTATATACCTTTATATTCCCACGGAATCTAGATGTCATCATCATTTCAGCCGTAGGACGTTCACTGCAGGACACAAAGGCCTCTTAGAGATACCCAATCTTTATACTTCGAGATGTACTTCTTCATGTAAAATTCCGAAATCTCAACCGTTAAGTCCAGAGACACACTATTTTACACGCGTGTTCCTTCATATGACGTAAACAAAGAGCATGACTTGTTTTAGGAATTCCCATGGAAATTTTAAATCCGGGAATATTAATTCCACTGCCAGGCTATTCAATCTAAATAAATGTTGACTAGGTCACGAAATTTTGGGACTTGTTCATTTTTTTATGCGTTACAATTAATCCAAGTCTAAGTGCGGCACTACACCAAATTTTAGGGTAGAAAGAAACATGGATCCCGTCGTCAGCTCCCGACTCGCCCAGTGTGGTCAGTTAGTCGCGCCTCTGCTGGCAGCTTTCACTATCGTCGCCCAGTATTGATACTTGATAGTTCAATGACTTTAAGGAAGATACTGTCCAGCGTTTGCAGGGAGATCAAATGTAACTTAATACAATGAAGAGTTATACACACACACCTACATATATTATGATTGGTTTAACAACGAAAACATCCCAGTTTTCTTTAGCAGCAATTACAATGTCATAACAAGTTTAAAAGTACCGGCACAGCACTGTTTGACATATGGATCGTTTTCAAAAAATTTGTACATACATAGTTAACGGCTTAATCAAAACAAAAATCACGATCGCTATTATTGTGTAACGTAATTTAGTCATACAAAGTATTTGGGTAACTCCGTTACACAAAAATAATTAATTAAATCTTGCTTTTAATTAATCCCTTAACGCATTCACTGCCACCGACGCATATATGCGTTTTCGGGACTTCGCCCAGTGCCGCTATCATAATAATTCATACTTTTTGAACGCACATGTGCGTTGGTGGCACCTGTGGATGTCAGGTGGCAGTGAATGCGTTAATTGTGTACAAATTTTTTGTAAACGACTCATATGGAACAGATATATTATATGAAGAGCATAAGTAACGGGTCAGGTTTCATACGACTTCGAATTCTGCTCCTCAGTGTAGTACGGGAGATCAATTATCAAGTTTGGCTCACAAAATTTAAATCTGACGTTTTCATTTTTATTTAAAATAAAAAATTATTAACTAATAGTCAGGCAGGAATCATTGACCTAATACATATTTGACTAAAGTCGTGACGACGCTCAAACGCTTTTGCTATTGCTTTCTAGGTATTTTTTACACGACCTGAACCATTGAACAGATAGATAATATGTATTCAGTTCCTGCTACATCGTTACTCCTTTGAAACTCTGTATATTCCCTTGACGCTTGAGTGACTTGAAAGAGTCACACTGGACTCCCCTACTATAAAGCCTTTGTTACACAACCGCCCGTCCGAGTTGCGACGGCCGCGGCCGGTGAGTTGCGGGCATTACACGCGAGTGAGGTAACCCGCTGATTACACAATACTTTGTGCACAGCACATCTAAATGAGGGTGACTATAGTTTTATGACTTAAACCGAACACCTGAGCCGTGAGAAGCCGTGCTGGCCTAGTGGTTTGATCTATTGCCTCTCAAGCAGAGGGTCGTGGTTTCGAATCTAGGCTCGTACCTCTTGAGGTTTTCGGAATTTATATGCCAAATTATATTTGAAATTTACCATGAGCTTTACGGTGAAGAAAAACATCGTGAGGAAACCTGCACAAACCTGATAGAAATTCGATGGCGTGTGTGAATTTCCCAATCCGCAATGGGCCCGCGTGGGAACTACGGTCCAAGACCTTTCATTCTGAGAAAAGACCTGTGCCCTGCAGTGGGACGTATAGGTATATGTAGGCTGGGATTATGACTGAACACCTTTTCATTACCTAAAAAGCCCATAAAAGACACAAAACATCTGTTTTACACTTTTAGGTAAAGGATGAAGCTGTCTAAATGAAATAATTGCCTACTTCAATCTACTTTATTTTAAAATATTTGAAAAGCCGTTGTGGTCTTTTGCATATTTCGGTCACTTCCGTTGCTGCAGAGGAAACGTTTTATAACTACGCACTTTACTGCCCTATTTCGAAATTATTCATTTAACTTGTACACAATAAACTTAGACACTATTTAATAATTTAGAATGGGTATTAAGTCATTAGGATAAGGGAACTTGTAGTATGAAAGCGTGTTTGTTTCCTTTTTCATGTCGCAATAGAGAAACTGACCGGTATGGTTTCTGGTAACTAGTTTAAGAATTGGGACGTAAAGTAGTAGGAGTGATTTCGTTCTGAAAAAGCCATATTTTTCGCCGGACTGTATTTTTTATTCGCAAAGTATTTTTTTTTTAACCGCGATCTTAAGAAGCCCCTATCATTTCGGCGAAATATAATAGCGTTATCCATTGGTCCTAGTGGATGGGTAAACGAATAAGTCATTTTCCTTAAAAACTTGTTATTATGAGACATCGAAGATAGGAAGTGTAAAAAGTGGCGGATCTACCTGTTCATTGGACAGGCGTAATGGTACGGTCAACTGGATACCTACCGTAATAGCGGGGTTGGGGTTTACTTAATTATTCGCCTTTGAAACCCTCGCACATAAATGATATTTGCTTGAAATAAAATGAATCAAACACTTTCCGTAATAGAAATAAACTTGCTGCAAAAAAACCGGTCGAGCGAGGACGATGGAGGGCGTTGTTAGTAGGTATAAATCGCACTACGAACTTTGTCATTTTCTATCTAACCAGTATTTTGCCTTTGGTGAACTTAAGTGACGTCTTTTTAACTGACTTATATTCATTTAATAAACAAATATGAAATAAAAACAGTAAAAACTTAGAACTAACTTAAATCTAACTAAAACTAACTAAAGCTAAAGGTAAAAAATCTGTCCCAAGTCGCCGCCAATGGGGAGAGTGCCCAGAAGGCTGACAGCATTGCTACGTTGGATGGCATTGCTGATTCGCTGAGCGAAGTATTGGCCAGCCCTCTGGTCACGGGAGGCCTCTATAAGGCGCGCCGAAAGATCTTTATATAGACGGCGCGCGCTTGGCCCCCAAGGCCCCAGAGTTTCGACCCCAAACGCCTCAAATATATAACTGGCTCCAAGGGAGCTATATTTGCGGCGTTTGAAATCTTCCGCTGAGGCCGCGGCAGAGCCAGCAATATTTTGGGTCCTTGAAAGATGGGTCAGTGCAAGGGAATCCACACATGTGGCGTCCCAAACTAAGGGCCAACCCATCCGCCAAGGAACCAGAGTCATACCGTCGGGCCTCTTGCCATCGTCTCTAGCCAAGCCGTTAGGTTCCAAAACGGCAGGCACTTGGACGCTGACAAGGGCCCTACGGATGACGTCATTTAAGCTGGCGTGGCGCGGTATACGTCCCGCGCTTCTGCCGCATGATAGGCCATGGTGTCCATGCCTATCAGTCATTTTCCCACATTGGCAGCGATGCGGGACGTTTGTTGGTGCCCCTACCCTAAGACTGGTGGCGAGGCGAAATGTAGTGTTATCCAGTAGTGTACCTATTGTCGGTGAGGGGAGGGCTTGGAGCCAGAGGCCTGATTCCCACTCCGCAGTAGCAAGACTTATATTCTACCATCGAGATACCTGACGTACCTGATTTAGTTATAACATAATGAATGACAATAGTTAGTTCTGAACATCTGGATCACAATTTAGAATTGAAATTAAAAATACAAAATACAACGAGTAACTACAAATATGTCAATACTTATTGTTGTTATAAAGCTGCCCGAGATGATGAGTTATAAAGCTTAACAAATGCTGTCGGAATTAGATGCGCGTTTTGATATTATGACAAGGACAAGTATTGTTTAGAAACCTATACAATACTGAGTAGTAGACTCTGCTGCCAGTAGTGTTCTACTACTTTACCTATTCAGTTTGCTGAGCGCGTGAACACTGCCATGACTTAATGAGATGACCTGATTACCTATTTGAAATCGTCACAATCTGACAACCAGACAACATTTCGTACAGACGGAGCAAATCTTATTCACACTACATCACCTTAGTTATTTCTACATATGTCATTAAATTTTTATCATACCAGATATTACAAAATACTTTATTTATATTATAATATTTAGGTATGTACGTTCATTTTATCACAAGTTTTCTATTTGTTTTCGTAAAATCACATTAACAAAATTTTATCAGATAATATTGGCAGGTAATAATCATGTACGTAATTACTTATCTACTTCGATCATATAATACGTATTTGCAGGGTTCCTTCCTATACAAAATCAAACCCAAAAATCGTCTCCGTCGTGACAATATTGACTTATGACAATACGGATAGATGCAGTGATATATTAGGTAAATTTAGTTCGTTTTAATATATGTACAGTCAAGTGCAAAAATAAGTATCTATTCGAACCACTCAAAAATATGTTATTACGGCCTTATTGCGTCGGAATAAGAGTCTGTGGTACTTATTTTTGAAACTTAGAATAAGTTCATATTTTTACACTTGACTGTACCTTACATAGTAGAACATAACGTCATCTATGTGAGCTTCAGATTTGTAACCTTTTGTTACCAAAAATGAAATGACAACCATCGGTGTTGAGAAATGAATCAAAATATCTAAAAGAAAGTGTATTATTGTAAAATGAACCTTAAAGGTACAATCTCGATGCGAAAATATGCGAGTTTCGTTACTTTGGTATTAACAAAGTGTCGTTTGGTTTTGCTTATAAACAGCAGACGCGAGAGTAAAAGCGATAGGTGCGTGTGTACGGACGGCATTTTGGTGATAGTGCACAATAATGTAAAATACAATAAAAATAGCTTAAGTAACTGTATAAAAAAAACTTTACAAACATTTGCCTACACAGATATACTTACTGCAAGTATGACATTACATCTTTTTTGCCCTTTAATATTTAATTTTTGCATTTTTTAATTACGCATTTCGGCATTGTGAACGACATTTCACGTTGACGGTTGCTACCTAGGTACCGTAAAACGGAGTGAGTAGACACGATTTTGAACTTCCAACCCATTTTTAAGAATGAATTTAAATATTAAAGGACATAAGATTGTTTTTCTTTTGTGAGCCCTAACAAGCTCTCCGAGTTTGCATCAGAAAAATAAGCCTTATTGCTCTTGATATAACGAAAATTTAAAAAAAAACACTTGATTTCTTCAAATCCGTAAAACGGGGTCAGTAGGCACGACATATGGGGTGAATGGAGAATTCAGCCAGGGTTGTCACAATTGTGAAAAAAAATTATGCGGGTGATAGGACCTTGTCAAGGGAATAATAAAATAAAATATTTTTATAAGTATACAAAGAATATACATGTAAAAAAACTCTTTTCATTTCTATTAACCCCTCCCTTCGTTATTTTTCACCTCCACTGTCGTGTCTTCTCACCCCAAACAGCGTGCCTAATCACCCCATAAAGCGTATCTAGCCACCCCGTATCCGTGTCTATTCACCTCAGTTTCTAATCGAAAAGGTTATGATATTACTTTTGTACAAATTACACCTGATTATGAATAAACTCGGTCAAACGTTTTATTATTTAGACACTGCAGACACCGAGTAACTAGATAAAAACGCCACTACACTGTAATTATCACTAAAATCACTATTATAACAAAGTTTTTGGAACTGTTATTTCTTACCTTGATGACGTCTCTCATTGCACTAAAATATTTAATACTTCTAACTAACTTCACGACTATCGAGTGTTGCAAGCAAAATAAACAAATATTGAACTTAATACTAAAAACCAAAGTAATTGGCTTTAGTGATCATGGTGTTTTTTGTAGCCATGCAAAAAAAAATCGCGAGAATATTTCTAATCACCCCGCGTTTTCTATTCACCCCGTTTTACGGTAACTGCGAGCGAAAAAGGCATTTTGATGTAATCATCAAAATGCTTTTTTAATAATTTGCGTTGTTTTGATGGCTCCATTTTTCGGTCGGCAATCGTGCATCTACAAGGACCTATATATGATCGAAGCTTTATCTATTGATTTATTTGAAAACGGCAAGTTTATCCCAAATCTTTGATTGGAATGAGTAACCTATGCTTGAATTCAGATTTTGATTGTACAGTCGAGGTCAAAGATATCTTTACACTTTGAACTTTTATATAAAATTGTCAGAAGGCATATAGTGAGTGAGTGAGTGTAAAGATATCTTGGACTTCGACTGTACGTAGCACAGATAATATAATACACATATAACTATTAACACTCACGGGACTTATCACGCAAATAACATTTTATATTGGTCAACTCGTCACCACGGTCACTGCAATGTGGGCGAAACGTCGATGTAAATATAAAATATTATTTGGGTGATAAGTGATAAGGTCTGTGAGTGGTAATAGTTATGAGTGGTAATCACGAAAGTTTAAATACATATAATACACATAATGATTGGACGGAGGAGCGAGACACGCGAGTGAAGCGTCTCCGTTTCAGCTTGAGCAAAATTAAGTTTTTGATAAAAAAAAACATTTTTAGAGCAAGCTTTTTAGCTGACTGTACTTTTTATTGACTGTATTTGCATTGTCATCCAACTTACACAAGTATACCAAATTTCAAGTTAATCCGACCACTGGAAGTGGGTCAAATTCGACGTCAAGATTTGACCCGTACATAGATAGATACATGCTAGTTAATAAGTTTATGCTAAACATTTAATTTTAAATGCAAGTGTTTTCGCTGACTGTACTTTTTGCTGACTGTGCTTGCATTGTCATCCAACTTACATAAGTACCTATACCAAATTTCAAGTAAATCCGACCACTGGAAACTAAGTGGGTCAAATTCAACTTCCAATATTTGACCCGTACATACAATTTACATATATTGCAAGCTAATACAAAGCTTTGTATGTCTGTCCGACTGCTCTCTTCTACAGACCTCTTTTCTCGACCGATTCTCGCGAAATTTTGTGGGCAGTTTAGATAATTATATGGATTTTTTACCAAATGAAGTTTTCAAAATGTCGTAGTTATGGGGGCTTAAAACGTAAAAAATATCATACATCAGCCATTTTTAAAAACTCACGAACTAAGTAACGTAAGTAATGAATTTTGACGTTGTGTTGTCGTTAAACGTCAACACAACGTCAAAATCCCGCTGTCATTACATGAGATGTGGTTGTGTGCGTGGCCTCAACTCTGGTGGCGTTACCTATACAGCTTATAAAACTGCGAATAGTACGTGGTATCGAGCGAGATTACATAGTAGTGCGTTATTTTTTTTAAAAAATTTCCTAAACGTCTCGAAAGAGTGAGTGAGTGAGTGTGGGGTGAGTGAGTGTGTGAGTGAGTGTGGATAGTTACGGTTAGGTATCTTATAGTTAGGTATCTACTTGTTCTTTCGAGTACGTGTTGTAACTCTACTAATTTTTTTGCAACTTTTTCTTCTTTATTTTTTGGTTATCATAAGTACTTGCTCAGTAGGTCCAAGTATTTTCTTGTGCTTATTTACGAATTCCCTTTGTAGATCAGTTTTATAATGTTACGTAACTCCTAAGCGATATAAATAAATTACGTCAGTGATACACTACATAATTAAGACAAGTAGCTGAGGAAATTCGTGTAGTATCTAGGTAGCAAATAGCAATTAGCATGAACTCGCATAAAAATGTCTTGTGACGTCATAATGTGCGAGCCGCTATTGTTCCAAAACAAAAGGTTCACTTGTTAATTGAGCCGGCATGAAGTTAGTATGCGGATTTGTAAAATTATACATACGTAAATGCAAACAATAAACGATGAAAAATTACTTAAGTAAAGACTTAGATGAAGTATACCTACAAGGGTTATCAACTTATCAATCCAAATTGGTCAGTATGGAATCAGAAACTATAACAGATAGCGAAACCTGTTGTGAACTGTTAGGAACTATGGCTTCGATTATAGACGTAAGAAAAATGGCATTCAAACAATTTTTTAACTGTCATTATGTAACCGGGAATCGAACCTGGTCAAAATTCTGTACTTATCTAAATAAACCAAGTCGTTTTGTTATTAGTTGATCCCTAGAGTAAAATCAATGTCAATTGAAATTGCGAACAATGTAAATAAACCATAAATAATGAAATAACCATATTCTAGCACTTGTTTATTGTTTTAATGGTTTAGGATAGTGTTGTGGTAAGTATTGATTTAGCAGTATTTGATGAGGGAAAATGGAAATTAAAGACATTTTAAATACGAGGTTTGTTTACATTGTTTGCAATTTCAATTGACTGACAGTTTATAAGGATCAACTTTTGCTATGAAATCTTGTGTAAACATTAGACAATCACAATTTAAATAATTCATCAATATGAATAATTTATCTGAAGTAGCTTCTTCATATTATAGAACTTCGATAGTTATACAATTACAAATTGCGTTTATTGGAAATTAAAACACATTCGTTCAGCGGGCGTGCCAATTTTTGGACCGAATGCGCCCCTCAAAAATACGGAACACGATAGTGCAGTCGTTACTCAAGAGAATTAATCTTTGCATGCTTTGAAAATGGCTACCATTTTGAACATCTACTTAAATCAAGTTATTAATCAAGTAATTTTTGAGTTTTGATTTCAATTATTTAAACAAAATTCCATTAAAAATGTGTTGCTTGTGACTTGTGATTCCCAACTTCGGCAATAACAACAAATAACCTATAAGTAACAAAAATTTTGAACAGGTTCAATTCCCGGTTATGTATCAGAGTTAAAAAAATTGTTATCATTTTTGTTAAATCTAAAATCGAAGCCATCGCCATGGTTCCTAAGAACAGATTTCGCTATCTCTCATAGTTTCTAATTTCTCCATATTGAACCAATTGGATTGATCATCCTGTGTGTTAACTACTTTGTATACTTTACATAGGATAAGGCTAAGCTTCTCAAGGTCACTTGCTGGAAAAAATAAATCTATTCTAAACATGATTTAAGCTTGACAGTTCCATTTTGACTCAATTAACTAAGCTCAAAATTAAATTCAGATTTCTATAAATCCAGCAAGACGGCTTAATTATTGTAGTCGAAACAATACTTAAATAATACAAAATTGAAATTTAAAATTATGCAAACCTTTACGATATACCAAATAAAATTCATAATCTTGCGCTATAACCATAATATTCACATAATGTCAATCTAATTGTATTAAATTTAAATTTGAGGTTTGATGGGCATTTGTTTCGGACTAGTAAGTGGTCCTTCGTTAACAACAACAACCAGTCGATAACGAGCCTCGTATTAGTCCTTAATTGTATGCTGGGCGAAACATGTTTAAAATTTGTGGAAGAAATGTTTATTTCAATATTTTTGTTACTAATTTTGGTATCAAAAAGAAAGTTTTTGTACACAATTTTTTATAGATATCCTGTATTCTTTAGAAGTTTAATACCTACTTATAAATAATTAATGAGCATTTTTTTTGTATTTCAGGAGAAAGCTGCATTGAAAAGCCGTTAGCGACACTGTGGCGGAACTATCAGCAGTCCTCGAAACCTGACGTTGTCATGAAACTATCAGTTTCCAATTCCGGCCTAAAAGGCGCAACCAAAGAGCACGGCCTCACTGAATACTGGTCCCACCGAATCACTTATTGTGCCAGCCCTCCACACTACCCAAAACTGTTTTGCTGGGTATATCGCCATGAAGGAAAAAAACTAAAGCATGAGCTGCGTTGTCACGCCGTACTCTGCGCCAAAGAAATTGTGTCAAAGAAGATTACTGAAGAACTAAAAATAAAAGTCAGACAAGCACTGCTTGAATTTAAGAAAGATCGCATTTCTAAACAGAATGCAAGATTAAGTCTGGCAAACAGTGTGTACGACAATCCAAGTATGCCCCGCAGGAAAATCCTTCTTAGTGTTGGAGCGATGAATTATCGACCGCCTTTGGAGAGGTCAAAATCCGCTCCAAAGCTCGGGGCCATTGAAGAACTCTGCTCTGAAGAGGATGAGGAAGAAGCAGAAATGAACGCCAAGCAAAAAATGTGTAGTACTTGGGCGAGAAATTCTCTAACAGAAGGCTCTGTTGAGAATTTTTACTCTTCACCGATGCTTCAACGACTGAAGTCACCGCGCAAACTTTCATGCCCAAGTGTCATAAATAGGGTTCGTTCAAACTCCGACAGCGAGCCGGTGTCTGATGAATTGATTGATCTCCTCATTCAAGAGAGCAACAAAAAAAGTGGACAATCACCCAGCGATAGCGAAACTAGTCAAAGCGAAACAAAAAAGCTGGAATCCCGAATACACACTTTAGAATCGATCGCCGAATCAAGCGAATTGGCTGACAATACGACTTGTATGGGTGAAAGTAAAAAAATGCAATTGTTATCTCAAAGTAACTTCCTCGTCACGGACAGCGACGACGGATCTGTTTCTTCGGGCTGTGAGACTGCAAGCACGGTCAATTCCGACGCGGAGCCCTCCTCGCTTCCCTCACATTTCGCTCCGGATGAAATAAAAGAACCAGCAGAAATTGAGGAAAAGAAAATATCTGTAACGGAGAGAATACAAAATTTCGAACATATTGCAATCAGAGATAGTGAGGGTAGCTCCTCAATCGCAGTTGATCCTCACGATGAAGTTAACCTTGTGCCCATTGGAGAAAAGAGCTCATTTCGTCGACGCTCCACGTACCCCCCACTGCGATTAGATTCTATGTTTAATGAGTTTGATGGAAAATTCGAGTCTCTTATTGATAATGCTACAGATGTTGACAGTTTAAATTCTAGTTCAGAAATAGAAGTCTTTAAAAACACTGGGGACAATGATAGTGCTTGCTCAGACGAATCCGGCTACTCTGAATTACTCGAAAACGGCAAAGAAAGTGTCATCGGTAGCACAATTATGGTTTAAAATTTTAGAATCAAAAATTATTTATTAGTTGTCTTTACCAATCGGTAAATGGGTTATAAACTCATATTTTTCATATGGATAGGCCACAACAATGCACCTTTCTGTAGTGTAGAGCTAGTTCATGTGATTGAATATTTAGCTTAGGATTTGGTGTCCAGAAATACACTACATTGTTTAGTAAATTTTTTTCTGTGAGCTGCAGAGTGCGTATAGAACTTTATCCAGTTATCTTAGTTCTTTAGTTATAATATAATGTATATATATTGTAGCCTTAGTTTTAAAATCTCAAATATTTGATTTAAAAATAACTAAAGAGTTTATTTCTTTATAGGTAGGTAATTATTTCGTATATGTTTATTACTATGCTATGGATGACCAAAAATAGATATTTTACTGTAAATTAATCACTATTTCCGACAAATGAACCCACTACCAACATACCCTGTCATTAAAAATCCACTAAACCATCAATATTATACCTAATGAGTAGTACTTAGATGAAATCATTTAAATTTATTGTTTAATTGGTGTTGTACTCATAAACTTAAACATTCCAAGTATATCAATGTACTATCGGGTCATTCATTGTTGCTGTAGTAGGTAACACAATCAAAGAAAATAAAAACATGAGTAGAGATGTGAAATTTTACTTTTACCTTTATTTGATTTATTTATACGTAAAATAGCTAAACATAAAACCACAAAATATTATTTTGGCAGGCTTAAATCTGCCTAGCTCATGCTCGCTACTATTTCCCAGTGTATGTATTCTACTAAAGGATTTGCCACACTGGATGCGTTCTGCGGTCTGCGGTCAGGTGAAATTGAACGCAGCCCGCATTATGTATGAACAACATTGTCGGTCTCTATATATTTTGTATAGATATGCGAGACCGACAATGTTGCTCATACATAATACGGGCTGCGTTCAATTTGACCTGACTGCAGACCGCAGAACGCATCCAGTGTGGCAAATCCTTACAGGGTGAACATTTTAACCGAAACTTTGACGAATAACACAAGATACTGTTTTAAACTTTCGTGATTTTCACTCATAATTATTATACTAAACGGAGCTTATCACGCAATTAATTTTAATTAGGTAATTTTAGTTAACTCGTGACCACGGCTGTTGCATTGTGGCCGAAACGTCGAGATAAATATTAATTGCGTAATAAGTATATCCCGTTTAGTATAGTAATTATGAATAACACAAGGGCAATAAGTTACAAATTACTTTAGGAAAAACCACTACCTACCGTAAATATTTTCCATACAATTTGATTTCAAATCCGCTTTTAATTCTGTTTATAGAGACCGGCAAAGATCTGCAGTATATCAATGGGATGATGCTGAAAAGCTCTCCGTTCCCTACTCTCTCAAAATATACACATTCCCAGTTTTATGGACATACTTATTAGCGTTTGAAAAAACAGTTTGAAATAAACAGTGGCATTTTCCAACGCCATGTGTACAACCATACATCTTCTATTTTCGCATCACTGAGTATTTTGTTAAACACACTGTGTCAAAATATATTGCCAAGGCCAATTCGATAAAAAAGAGGATTTAGAAGAAAAAAAGAGATGTTATTTATCCAAAACGAATACCGAATTTTCCCAATGAACACATTTTTAAATGATGCACGTTAATATACGATTAAATAGTAATAAATAAGGTTCTAGTACGGCGGTTAGTCCTATTTGGAAGGGCAAAATAACCGAAATCACACATGTTCATAAAATGTATCCTGTCAGGTGGGGCTTCAGGTTAATTATGTAGATATTTATCGAAGGGTCACAGCTCTGCCGCGGTCGCAACCCGTCACGCCGCGCGGTTCTCGACCGGTGCTCGTGCGATGTGCGTAGTATACTTAGTATAAATCTTCCCAGGTGAATTTTTCGTTTCAAGCCATTACATTAAATTTGAAACTTAATACTATGACGATACCGTTTGTTTTGAAAGATAAGGGCTCGAAGCGAAAAATTCACCTCGGAAGATTTATACTATAAATAGGTAGGTGTGCCTGAATCATGAGTACGACATCTTGGTACCTACTGTCTGGAATATGAACAAATCAAAAGTTATCTTTTCTTAGGCAAAAGTATATGGATTAATAAATTGATATTTTATAGAAACTTGTAGGCTGTCGATTTACGTAATACGGATATTAAGAGGGTTTATACCTGCTGAGCTGGCAACGTCGCATTTTTGTTAGTTTTTCTCGATTATTCCATAAAAATTGAATGAAAATTAAAAATGTTTTGAATACAAATTGTTCTAATATATAAGTTAATGTGTCTACTGCAATAATAATTCGTGATAAGACTTTTATTTTCTTTAAAAACCGTTAGGTAATAATTTGTTCGTTTTTAAAGAAAATAAAAGTCTATCACGAATTATTATTGCAGTAGACACATTAACTTATATATTAAAACAATTTGTATTCAAAACATTTTTAATTTTCATTCAATTTTTATGGAATAATCGAGAAAAAGTAACAAAAATGCAACGTTGCCAGCTCAGCAGGTATAAACCCTCTTAAGAATGCATCAACACTATAAACTCAAGCTTATGTGAAGAAACCATATTTTAAA
This sequence comes from Archips xylosteana, assembly GCA_947563465.1. Lineage (NCBI taxonomy): Eukaryota > Metazoa > Arthropoda > Insecta > Lepidoptera > Tortricidae > Archips > Archips xylosteana. The sequence goes on along the minus strand of OX387343.1, from coordinate 26,993,696 downwards.
TCAAAGACCGTTAAGACTTGAGCTTCACACGGATCACAATCACATAGGTATAACATTTGACGAAACCCTATATTTGTTTACAAAAAAACATTTGCTTTGGCCATCTGGAATAACAGTACGTAAACGATTTTAAACTGCTTTGTACGCTAACTGAGTATTCTAGTTTACTTCTTATTAAACACATGTTTCATTTACACTCGAAACATACGTAATACACGCCTGAACAATAATTAAGGAACGAAGTTGATCTAATCTTCTAATATATAAAAATCTCGTGTCACGGTGTTTGTTACCGAACTCCTCCGAAACGGCTCTACCGATTTGTATGAAACTTTTTTCTCCGTATTCGGTAGGTCTGAGAATAGGTCGTAGGCTATTTTTATCCCCCCCCCCCCCCCAATCTTCGCAGACAGAGTCGCGGGCAACAGCTAGTTATGAAATAAATGTCGGAGTAGGTAGGGGTCAACGTCATAAATAGTGATCACTTTTGTACCTTGTCACTTTACCGTCACGTTTGAAAAGTCATCGACCGAAAGCGACAAGATACAAAAGTGATCACTTATTTAAGACTGACTGTACATATAAGTAAAGTAGGTAGGTACAATTAACAGTTTTAAATGATTTACAGTTAAGTAATTAAGTATATTAGATATATTTTCTACGTTAAACATGAAACTACCGTGAGACTCACTCATAGTGAAAATAAACGGATCACTCACGTCTTAAAACGAGTTTAAGTCGACATGTTTCGGGCTAATCTGTAGCCCTTCCTCTCGGAGTCGCACGTCACGGCGGCTGCCAAACGCGCACTCACGCGTGTGCATGCGACTCCGAGAGGAAGGGCTACGGATTAGCCCGAAACATGTCGAGTTAAACTCGTTTTAAGACGCGAGTGATCCGTTTATTTTCACTGTATTTTCTACGAGCTACTAGAAGATAATATGTCTTTTTAGGGTTCCGTAGTCAACTAGGAACCATTATAGTTTCGCCATGTCTGTCCGTCTGTCTGTCCGTCAGCGGCTAAGCTCAGAGACTGTTAGTACTAAAAAACTGAAATTTGGCATGAATATAATATATCAGTCACGCCGACAAAGTGGTTAAATAAAAAAAACTAAAAAAAAATATTTTTAGGGTACCTCACATAGACGTAAAGTGGGGGTGATTTTTTTTCTCTCGACTAGCCCTATAGTGTGGGGTATCATTGGATAGGTATTTGAAAATAAATAGGGGTTTGCTAAAACCATTTTTTGATAAAGTTTTATTTTCGGAGATAGTCACTCCAAAAGTTCAAAATAATGTGCCCCCCCCCCTCTAACTTTAGAACCGCACATCTAAAAAATATGAAAAAAAACACGTAAGTTAAACTTAATAAAAACTTTCTAGGAAAATTATTTTCAACTTAATCAGTTGAGCAGTTTTTAAGTTTTTGTAAAAAAATATTTCTAAACTAAGATTGTAATTTAACCGCCACTGCAAGCATTTTTTTTTCTTTTGTACCTATAAGATCACGCTAACGGTATCTTCTTTCAATTAAAAAGAAAATTGAAATCGGTTCAAAGAATTACATCTGAAAACCAGCAACATACATACTAGTTCTAGTAGACTGCAGATTAGATTAGTTACCCAATTCGCCGATAGATGGCGCTGTACCGCCGACGTTGAAATTCTACATCGCGCTGTTAACCCTAGCGCGCGGTGGGAGTTGGGACCAAAACAACCACATTACATAATAAATTATGCAAAGATTTTTTCGTACCTGCTACGGAACCCTATCTTGGGCGTGTCCGACATGCTCTTGGCCGGTTTTTTACAAGTACATAAGTACAAAACGTCGTAAGATGTTTTCTTGGATGATATAAAACGGTTACTTTTAATACATGAATCTACATCTCACTTGAATACAGTTCAGTGCTTGAAAATAAACATAAACAACTTGTTATTTCTTGACATTGCCTCCAACAGAGGTTAAAATCGTAAAGGTTGATGAGTAATTTTATTAGAATCATTCAATAATGGTAGCATACTTAAATCAGTAGGTATTATTAACTAAGTAATGTTTACTCGCCTTCCTCCCGTGTGGTGATATTTGAATAAGCAAAAGGTACTTAATTAATAACTGTCCCAATACGATTTTCAGTAAAATCTGTTTTAAAGAGTTCAGTTTCGTTTCAATATCTAATGGTTACATTTATGAGATTATAGTGTTTAAAACAATCGTTACACAATATAGGGCTTCTTAAAGTTTTGTACCTACTGTGATTAGGCCACGATCTGTGACGAGTGGACTTAATAAGATAAGAGATTTTAAATCCTAATTATGTAAAAATTGCACAAGTACAATATACTTTTTCTACAAGTAAAAATATTGAAATCAAGTAATATCATATTATCTAATATGCTAATATATAAAAATCTCGTGTCACAGTGTTTGTTATCGAACTCCTCCGAAACGGCTTGACCGATTTTCACGAAACTTTTTTCTCTATACTCAGTAGTTCTGAGAATAGGTTGAAGGCTATTTTATACAGTCCTTTTCTTCGCGGACGAATATACTTGTACGGTCCAGTTCACCAATATATGCATCGCCAACATTTCATAAATATCAATACATAGACCTTATGTTACCGTAATAAGGTCTATGTATAGATATTTATGAAAGGTTGGCTGTACAGATATTGGTGAACTCGATGTACGGTGAAATTTTCATACCTTTTGCTATACGTACTTGAAGTTTATTCAAGGAGGGTTGTGTAGTATTTAATGTTTTCCGTGAATTACTGTATTACTGTTTTTTATAAATTTCTTTGGAAGTATTGGATAAAAATCGTCTTCCAATCAATTTAAATAATAACTTAATAAACTTATTTGATAATAAAAAAAGTTAATAATATTAACGAATCGCATTTCGACCAATCAGGAGGCAGCAGAGCGTTTGCATTACGTCATAATTGACAAAATCAGTGAGAAACGAGTTTGGCCGACGTTGTTTTGTAGCCAAAAAAAGAAGAGTTTGGTTGTATTTTTTTATTGTTTGCTACCTCAGGATTCCGTCATTTATAATCCGATTTAAAATATTTTTTTTTTTGGGACAGGGGACAGAGAAATACGGCATACCTAACCTACCCATAGTGATTTGGGAATATTTTGTAGGAACTCGTGGATTTGCCTTCGGAAATGACTATTTGGTGAAGTGGAACTGATGAGGAAGACCGCAGTTGGTCACCGGTACTACTGAATAATAAATATTTCACAAGTCGTGATTAAAGTCGTCAGACTTTAACACAATTGTTATACCTACCTACTTAAGCAATTTGTGCTCATCGCAAAGCTTGTGATGAAAAGTTCCAGATGGTGAAGATCCATGAAGACTCCTCGACAATTAACGTCGCTGTATCGGGTAAAGTGATAATTTTAAAAGACGATGAGCAGTTGACATTAAGCTAATGTAACTTATTGTTACTTATTCTAAAAAATGAGAAATATAAAACTAGTAAAAACAAATTCAACCGACTTGAAAAATCCACGAAAATAAATGAAAAACGAAAAAAAAGTAAAACCTTTTTACCCGACTGCGAAGAAGGAAGGGTTATGTGTTTGACCCGTATGTATGTATGTAAGTAAGTCCATTCCTATGTCCTCTCGTAACTACACAACGGCTGAACCGATTTTGATAAATGATACGTCATTGGATTTGTCTTGATAACGCGAGTAACACTGGATACATGAAATTCTTGAAAAATCAAAATGGCGGATTTTTGACGCCAAATTGTGAGTCTTCAAAAACATTTTTTTATTCAAACCTATCGAGTAGGGTATCAAAATAAAAGAGATTACAAAAATATATACAAGTCATGTGTTTAAATTTAATTTGGAATAGTAAATTGGTAATCAATGCATTAAAACGACGGTATGTATGTAGGTAAGTGCCAACAGCTAAGATATCTTTGAACAATAATTTTCTCTATGCAGTCCATGTGGAAAAATAAATACCTACCTACTAAGATACACATCATCATCATCAACATTCCAGCCGAAAGACGTCCACTGCTGAACATAGGCCTCCCCAAGGCTCGCCAAACAGATCGGCCCAGCGCCATCCGCATCCAATGCGTTCCCGCTACCTTCACCAGGTCGTCGCTCCATCTTGTTGGAGGCCTACCTACAATGCGTCTTTCGGTCCGCGGACGCCACTCGAGAACCTTTCGGCCTTCCGGCCTTTTCGATTGTCAGTTCTACGAGCGATGTGCCCTGCTCACTGCCACTTGAGTCTGGCGATTCTTCGAGCTATGTCAGTGACGGTGTCGGTGTCGGTGTTTTTTTGTAGAGACATATTTCATAACTATAAATTAAAATTTTAAAAAACCCCCAACGCAATTATGTCACTCGTATGTTTGAACATTTCAATGCCCGTTATGCGTCTAAGATCCCTTCCGCAGCTAACAAAAGAGCTGATAACTTTGAAACGGCTGAAACGATTTTGATGAAACATATCTAAGAACCATCGCCAAGAAACCTGCTTTCTATTGAAAAAAAACCGCATCTATTCCACCCGCTTAAGAGCTATGATGCCACAGACAGACACACAGACAGACAGACAGACACACAGACAGACACACATACATAGCGGTCAAACTTATATATAACATCCCTCTTTTTGTGTCGGGGGTTAAAAATTGGCTTTGAACTTTAATTAAATAGCAACGGATTCCTAATTCAAATACTCAATAATTTATCTGGGTCTCAGAAGGTTACACTAAAAAGCAAGAAATAAAAAAAGTAATTAAAAAACTAAAAACCCAACTGCGGTGTAAATAAAATAATAAATTAAAAAATCAAAAACCCGCCTGCAGAAATACTGAAAAGGTGGAAACAAGATAAAATGTTCAATAACAATAAAAAACTAACTGAACTCAACGAAAGAAATCGAAAAAAAAACTAAACATTTGAAACGAATTTAAAACACGTCGATGGCAGTTTTTCAAAATTTAATGCAACGATAAAATGCAGTCGGAGGCATGGGAGTCAGTGACTGCATGGGATTTAATGTAAGCCTCCGACTGCATTTTATCGTTGCATTTTAGCGCCAAAAACACGGTAGGGCCTTAAGCTTAGCGACCCATGCGGCTATTGAAGCCACCATAAGCGGGAGTCAAAGGTAAAAAAAAACTAGAGACAACGAAAGGTGAGACGCATTGATTTCACATTTTTCATTGTTTTATTGTTTGGTACATAAACAAGGCGCTTCAGAACATTTTTGTTTTTGCGCAGAAGCTAGAATCACATAATGATATAAACACAGACGGATTCAAAGGATAATATAATGAGAAATAACTTTAATTTGAATACTAGATGAAAAAAAACCGCCTGTATAATTCCCGTTCTCATGGGAATTCCGGGAAAATATTATATTAATATTCCGGGAATTACTCGCCGAACTGAGACGAATCTAATGACACCTCACACTTCAAAATCCATTATTAGACTGCAGGGCGTGCCAAAGAAGGATACATACATACATAAATACATGCGCTCGAAAAACATAACCATCCTTCGACGGTCGGGTGAAAAATATCATAAAATTGAACATAGATAGAGCGGAATTTGATTTAGTTTCTATTTCAGTACTTTTGATATCTTGTTGCTGCATTCGTACAAAGGTAAAAGTCCAAGAATTTCACAACTTTCTGGATAGTGGGTAGTTACTGGTGCAATGAGTCTTTGTATTGGAGCCTGTCGTCATAGCTACGACCTGATTCCGCATGTGGCGAAGGGGAAACTTCAATCTCGAGTTATTGACCGCCGCAACCTACCTGCTGCTGACACTAAAACATTAAGGAGCTCAACCAAGCGAAGCAATTAGGTACGATTTTTTTAGCGCCAATAAAATGCGTTTTAAAGGATGAAGTTTCTGTCACAGATAAAATGATATTTATTTTTTACTTCGTGTATATTTTCATACGTAATGTTCTTATGTTATTCATCGTTCGAACTCAGCGGTCATATATGTATATGACTTACCTATAAACTATAACTATAATTGTCTGGTTGGCAGTCTGTCAATAAAACGCACACCCTAAGTCACTAGAGCAAGAGACTGTAAATGTGGCAAACATTATTCCTCGCGGGTCATATTTAGAGGTGCGTTAAGAAGGGATTTCTTGAGATTCCCACGGGATATGGAATAAAAGAAATTTATAGGTTCGATTCAAAGTGGCTGTATCTCCGTAACTATAGTTATTAGTAAACTTTATTAAGTATTATTTTTCTTTCACCTATCTAAGGGTATCAAATAAAAGAGCTTGGCGCATAGAACAGAGTGTACTTATAGGCAAAAAACTCAAGTAAATGACCTGTTGTATGTAGTAGTGCACAAAATTGATATGGAGCTTAAGTCATTTTTCTAATTTGGAACATCAATTTGTTTATACGGCACGTTACTACTACATACAACAGGTCATTTTCTTAAATTTTTCACCTATACTTAAGCACACATAGTAAAATCCAAAACCACCACAAAATGTCGGATTACTTACTTATCCTTTTTTTAAATTATTCTGTAGATTAGTACGTCAGTAGGTACGTCTCGTCGTCTTTCGTCGTCTGTGGTTAGTTTATCATTATTGATTTATTTACTGCCTTTTTAGGGTTCCGAAGTCAACTAGGAACCCTTATAGTTTCGCCATGTCTGTCCGTCTGTCTGTCTGTCTGTCTGTCTATCCGTCCGCGGCTAAGCTCAGAGACTGTTAGTACTAGAAAGCTGTAATTTGGCATGAATATATATATCAGTCACGCCGACAAAGTGATTAAATAAAAAAGACGAAAAAAAAATTATTTAGGGTACCTCCCATAGACGTAAAGTGGGGGTGATTTATTTTCTCGACTAACCTTATAGTGTGGGATATCATTGGATAGGTATTTGAAAATAAATAGGGGTTTTTTAAAACCATTTTTTGATAAAGTAAATATTTTCGGAGATATTTACTCCAAAAGTTCATAATAATGTGTCCCCCTCTAACTTTTGAATAGCAAGTCTAAAAAATATGGAAAAAATCACGTAAGTTAAACTTAATAAAAAGTTTCCAGGAAAATTATTTTCATTTTAATCGGTTCAGCAGTTTTTAAGTTTTTGTAAAAAATATTTCTAAACTAATATTGTAATTTAACGGCCATTGCAAGCATTTTTTTTTTCTTTAAGTACCTATAAGATCACGCTTGTACAGTATCTTCTTTCAAATAAAAAAAAAATTGAAATCGGTTCATATAATAAAGAATTACATCTGAAAAACCATCAACATACATGTGGTTCTAGTAGATTAGACTAGTTACCCAATTCGCCGATAGATGGCGCTGTACCGCCGATGTTGAAATCCTGCGCGCGGTGGGAGTTGGGACCAAAACAACCACATTAATAAAGTATGCAAAGATTTTTTCGTACCTGCTACGGAACCCTATCTTGGGCGTGTTTGACACGCTCTTGGCCGGTTTTTTATATAGTTACCTTATTAATTCTGCAACTAGAACTATTACATACATACAAGCAATTCATCGGACAAATAGACTAAGTATTCTATTATTAGATTACGTTAGAGATATTGCTACTATTGCTACCCTCACCGCAAGGCGTCTACGTAGGTATTAGGTAGGTAGGTACAAGAACAAAGCCCTAAGCTTCCGAATCAGCAACGTCGAGCCACATTCACTCTCATCTCTGAAATTGTTGAATAAAATGAAAACTATAATATAAGTGGTTTTATTTTTATCATGTACGTACAGTGTAACTATAGTGATTTATTTTATTTTTCTTTTAGGGTTATGTTAATAAATGGTTTTAGCAAGGTTCTTACACATATTATTGTTTATTTAGATGCTGAAACAAAGCTCCATTACCAATTTAATAAGATGTAGGTATGCGTGCGTATAGGTAAGTAATACATACATAACTTCAAACGCAAGACTACCACGAAAACTAAGCCAATAATTGAACATGTGTTTGATATATGTCAATTCATAGAAAACTATGATTTAAGGCATGTCTAAGATGTTATCATGGTAAGGCCGTGTAATTTATTTTAGAAATTGGAGGAACAATCATGGTCTGAGAATTAATAAGTTATTTTATTAGCTACTCCAGAAGTATTACATTTAATGTTTAAAACAAGGAAAAATTTAACATTATTGCCTTTCGAGTTAACATTTTATATATACAATACAAGGTCTTAACTGTTTGTTTGCAAGTAGTAGGTACTTTCACTGTTCAGTGTTTGAGTGATGATCATTTACTATTATAAAATAAATAAAGTCTCTTATAATAAGTAAAAAAAAAATAGTGCTATAAAACCGATGCTAACAACAACAAGTACATGTTTATTTTTGGCACTTGCTGCGGAACTACGGTTTATGTTTTCATTGTGTTATATATGAGGTACGAGTAATTTACACCAGGAAATAGATAATCTGTTAATGAAAATAATGATGCAGGTATGAGTTAACTTCTAATTAAAGTACATTGTTATGTACAGTCGGGGTAAGAAAACCTTCGTCAATTATTAAATTGATTCCTTTATCAAGTCATAGACTCTGAGTACCATTTAAAAAATGGAGAACATCAATAGAAAAATTTCGTTTGTAATAAAAATGTTGACAGGACTCACTATTGCCTTGGTGCAAGCAAATGTCAACTAAGATGACGAACCTTTTTTACCCCGACTGTACATTGGTATGATAATTATGCGTTACAAATATAAGGACATGAGTAATTAAATTAATAATTATATTTAGGTACGTACGTATTATTGCTTTAGTAGGTCGATCTGGTTTTCATTGTTAAAACATAGTTTTCTATTTTATTACAGTAGTGTCTTGATATTATTGGTTATGTTGTCGACCACATAACTATATGAATCAGTAATTATGGGGAAATATATCCGTTAACTAAAAACAATTATGTACTTCGCTTACTAACAGTCTCCATACGACGCTGTATTTGGGTCGTATATTCTAAATAATAATTATAATACGCTGTGTGGCATTTCTTAGCAAACCTAAATACCTTACTAAGAACTATACATACCTACTTAGCTGTCCCAAACAACACGTCTGTACGTATACATATTAAATACTATAGATAGATCCATGTCTAATATTTCTTACGTTGAATCAATAGATAGGTAAGTAGCTATTATTAGTAGTGAACCTTGACAAAATTATAGAGGACATATTGTATTCAACACGTCTTCAAACATTGTTTTAAATTTCTACAGTTCTGCCACGTACCCTACCTATTTTATGTACCTACCTACCTACCTATCATCATCATTATACATTTAATCTTCATACACTGTACCAATATATTAAACTAGCTTTAACCTGCAACTTTGTTGGCGTGTTAGTAAAATTAACGATACTACTACAATTACAACAATACTAGTACTAATAGTTATTCTGTGGTAAAGTTTCTGATACCATTAACCATTAATACCGACACATAGGTCACTCTAATATAACGCATATCGGGCTCAAGAGCCACATTGAAACAATTATATAAATCCCTTTTACTATCTATCCCACAGGAATTTCCAATGACCCCATCATAGTGCACCTCTATCTAACTCTATAACCCTCAAGTAACATTATGTGCCAATATCAATCTCTATATTAGCTAGTAAGTGTTAAAAAACACTCTTTTATTCCTTATCCCGCGGAAAATTCGAAAATCACTGCTTAATGCACCAAAAACGTATAGCTGCCAAACCCTATACCTAGCACCCCCAAAAATGTAAGTTTGTATCTGCAAATTTCAAGTCTTTAGCTCCAGGCCGTGAGTTATCTAAAGAAAGAAAGAAAGAAAGAAAATACATTTATTTACAACATCACAAGACACATCATCAATATTTTACAAAACATAAGGCAACACTAAAGCTAAAGATTGAATGTGTCATTGCGGTTGCAAATCGGACACTGGCTCAGCATAATGCTGAGGCGTTTAAAACACCCCAGCGCTGATTTTCAGCCAGTACCGTTGGTGACACCCGGATCGCTGTTTAGATAGATAAATAAATAAACTGCACACTAATAGCTACATACATAAGACTACATGCGTAAATAAATAATTTGTAAATTGTAAAAGCAAATAATAATAACAAAATTTCTTGAACATAATTAGTATATCTCACTTGCCAAGTATACAACCCTGCGCGGACTAAAACGAAAAATGAAAAATGAAATAACCGAGACAATAAAAAATCAAAGAAGTTTTGTGAAATAGTGCTGGAAAGGAGAGGAAATTAAGGTTTTTGCAATGACAACAAATAGCCTTTAAGCTTTCGCCCAAAGGTGTACCTGCTAGTCACACTTAGGATGGGAGGGGGGATGTCATTCCAGCACTTAGACGCCACAAACCTAAAACTCCCTCGAAACGCCGCCGTCCGGTGCGGCGGTACAATAGCCTTAAGTCTGCGCAAACTTTTCAACCATGAGATTTTTTTAAAAAGGTAGGAAGGCGTCTTGTGTCGCACTACACCAAACAAAAGAGTTGCAAGGTGCAAGCGCCTCCGATTGTGCATCTTAAGCAGATCAGCAGCGTTCAAGTACGGAGTGACATGGGACCGAGGAGGGACTTTGAAGCAAAAACGAGCACATGCGTTTTGAACTCGTTGGAGCAATCTCCTAGAACGACCAAGTAAGCAACCATCATAAACGACGTCACAATAGTTCATCCTAGACATTACGAGCGATTCACACAGTCGGACACGCAAATCCACACTGAGGTAATCACGAATATTGTAAAGAATCCGAAGGCGATAGAAGCAACTGCTAACTATCTGAGCAATATGGCTCTCGAAGCGTAACTCGCCGTCCATAATTAGCCCAAGATTTCTTGCTACGTCTACCCTTTCTATTGGTTCGCCCATGATAGCAACATCTTCGGAAGCCAGGTATTTCAGAGTATTACGAATTTGATGCCTGGATCCAAATATAAGATACTTGGACTTTCCGGGATTAAGAGCCAGACAGCACCTCCCCGACCAAGAGAAAACCCGATCAAGGTCCGCGTTAATGTTCTTCACGACGGTGACTGCATCTGAAGGCACACTGGATGCATACAGTTGCAAGTCATCGGCGTAAAGATGGTATCTACTGTTCTTTATACAAGAAACGATATCAGCGCTGTAAAGTATAAAGAGCAGCGGACCCAAGATCGAACCTTGCGGCACTCCTCTGTTCACAGAACTAAGGGAAGACCGCAAAGCACCATCATTTATTCCACGTAACTCAACCGCCTGTGCCCGGCCGGACAAGTAACTGTCAAACCACCTAATCGCCATAGCATCAAATCCGTAATATGACATCTTAGATAATAGCAAGGACAAATTGATGCAATCAAAAGCCCTAGAGAAATCCAAAAGAACCAAAATGGTACTTCTGCCAGCATCCCTTGCCTGTAAGATGTTATCGACTACATCGAGTAATGCAGTAGCAGTCGATCGACCCTTGCGAAAACCCGACTGTAGTTCAGGCAGGATGCTATTTTTCTCCAGGTATTCCGACAGCTGATGACAAATTACCCTCTCTAATATCTTCGATGTGCAAGGAAGGATACTTACAGGACGAAGGTCGGATAGGTCAGCTGGATTCGGTTTCTTAGGTAATGGAGTCACTCGAGCGTTTTTCCAGTCCTTCGGGAATGTTGTACTTTGTTGAACTTTTGTTAATAATAAATGTCAAAATGTCAGCAGTCTTTGAAAGTGTCAAATGAAGCATGTCAACAGAAATCGAGTCCAGTCCCTTTGCTGTATCTGTTAGTCAGTCAGTATTTATACAGAAGATAAAGAGGTAAATGTTGTTTTTGTTTATAGGAAGGGAATAATACTTACTTCTTGGTAAAAAAAAACAATAGAAAGATATAAGTATATTTTATATCTTTCTATTGTTTTTTTTACCAAAAAAAAAAAAATATTAGGGGACAATCTTACACAAATCGACCTAGTCCCAAACTAAGCAAAGCTTGTACTATGGGTACTAGACGACGATAAACATACTTATATAGATAAATAAATACTTAAATACATAGAAAACATCCATAACTCAGGAACAAATATTCGTGCTCATCACACAAATAAATGCCCTTACCGGGATTTGAACCCAGGACCTCTTGCTTCGTAGGCAGGGTCACTACCAACTAGGCTAAAGCGGTCGTTAAAAACCCGTAGGTACTCTTGTTAAAAACCAGCAGAGATGTAAATATATAAGTTTTGTGGCAAAAATCTAGTAAAACACTTGTAGCAACTCTGAGCGAAATGTTTATAAAACGAAACTTATATATTTTAACTAGCTGTTGCCCGCGACTCTGTCCGCGACTAATAGGGGTATAAAAAATAGCCTACGACCTATTCTCAGACCTACCGAGTATGGAGAAAAACTTCATAAAAATTGTTCAAGCCGTTTCGGACGAGTTCGATAACAAACACCGTGACACGAGATTTTTATATATTAGAAGATAAAGATAATAGATCATGAAAGTAATCGCGTAACAAACATACAAAAAATAATAAGATACAGACGAATTGAGAACCTCCTCTTTTTTTTTGAAGTCGGTTGATAATGATTTTTGGTTTTGTTTCTATTTTGCCCGTATCTATCTAATCTAATACTTTTAAACGAGCAATTCTTGTATATATATATATAATCAGGATCTCGGAAACGGCTCCTACGATTTCGATGAAATTTGGTATGTGGGGGTTTTCGGGGATGAAAAATTGATCTAGCTTGGTCTTATCTCTGGGAAAACGCTTGATACCGAGTTTCAGCCCGAGCAGAGCTCGGTTGCCCAGGTGCTATCCTAGGATCCGCGTATACAACGACCTTCACCGATCTGGTTAATGGATGAAAAGTATTTTATATTAAATTAATTATGTTAATAAATATATTGCAAGTGGGTTGACTAAAACATTTTAGTCCAGTATAATTTTTTTTTTCAGTTTAACGTTTCGGTTAATAGACAAACAAATGCAATACCTACCAATGAAAAGTATGAAGCCTATAGAATATGCAAACGTTAGGTTGACTACTTTTTTCCGGTCATAACTTTTGACCGGAACGGAAAGGAACTTTTGAACTTTAACAGGTAAACTCAGGTAAATCGATATAGTGTAAGCGTACCAGTGAATGAACAGTACCAGTGATTGAACAAAACGAACATTTTTTGAAATAAAAAGAATTTGGTACGTTTCTATCGCGCCTCGTATTTTTTTTTCGTCTAGCACCTTTACTTGTTAGGTTCTGGTAAATTTGCTTTGACTTCTAAGCAACAGTTTTGAAATGGCGACGATGTAAAGTAGACAGACGTACGGATGTTGTACATTTTTCTATGGAGCAGTATTAAGGAAGAAGGAAAGCTACTATACTTCTGATGTGTTACTGCATTTGTCCCAGCCGTCTATCATTCATTGGGTATGTTTTTTTTAAGCTTTAAAGACCTGTTAGTGCTATTCATATATAGTTTAATGTAATTTATTTATAAACAATACCTTTTAATCCAGTGTTTTTTTACTGGAACCCAAAATCGCCTAAATCCAGTGAATGAACGGGGGTGTTCATTCACTGGGACTGCAGGATTTTCTATTTGTGCAATATCTTTTCTTCTAGTAGTCATATTAAGATTTCTATTTCAGTGACATTGATCCAAATATATTATCTAACGAATGGCTAGTATTGGAACAAACGTAAAATATAGGTTCATTAACTGGTTCAAGTTTTCCAGTGAATGAACTATGACACTTATAGCTAGTTCATTTACTAGTTTCCAAGATCTAGGTAGTGAATGAACAATAATCTTATTTTTGTATTTTAATTGATTTAGAACATGGAATCAACCAAATAAGTATATTAAATGTAGTTGTATTAATATAACTTCGCTTTTGTATTTTTATAGTATAACAAAACATCATTTTCAAAGTTGTTCATTCACTGGTTTCATTTGTTCATTCACTAGAATTTTGCGTTCATTCACTGGTGATTTTCCATTTTTTCCCTTAAATAGTGATATATCTTCAAATTGTGCAGTAATACTGTTGAATAATGATGATGTTAGCCAACTAGAGTAGTTGGTTGTGCTAAACAGAAAGTAATAAGTATGTTAAATAAACTGTGTCCAACTCATCATCATCATTTCAGCCGAAAGACGTCCACTGCTGAACATAGGCCTCCTCCAAGGCTCGCCAAACAGATCGGCCCTGCGCCATCCGCATCCAATGCGTTCCCGCTACCTTCACCAGGTCGTCGATCCATCTTGTTGGAGGCCTACCTACACTGCGTCTTCCGGTCCGCGGACCAACTGCCTAAAATTAATTTTCAAAGTCGAAAATTTCCTGAAGTGTTCATTCACTGGTACACTTACCCTATGCACTGGTCTGGTATTCAACCTAACGTTTGCATATTCTATAGGCTTAATACTTTTGATTGGTACAGTCAAGGGCAAAAATATGTATACACTTTAGTACCTTGTCTATTTTCGTCATATTTGAACTGCCATATATGAACTGTCACAGTGGTTAAAGTGACAAGGTACTAAAGTGTATACATATTTTTGCCCTTGACTGTACCTACGTCATTTGTGTATTAACACTTTCAACGCCAAGCCTCGACAAAACGTAAACCTGCTTTGAATCTTATGTCATTGTGTCAAGATCACTCTGACAATGTACTTTGTGACACCTATATGTGTCGTTGGCGTTGAAAAGGTTAACCGAAACGGTAAAATGTTTCAAAAATAAAAAAAATATCATATTCTGGACCGACATTTTTTAGTCAACCCACTTGCAATATACTTATTTGTTAACATATTTATCTTCTAATATGTAAAAATCTCGTGTCACGGTGTTTGTTACCGAACTCCTCCGAGACGGCTCGACCGATTTTCATGAGACTTTTTTCTCTGTATTCGGTAGGTCTGAGAATAGGTCGTAGGCTATATATTATACGCAGACGGAGTCGCGGGCAACAGCTAGTTTTAATATAAAATGCTTTTCATCCATTAACCATATCGGTGTAGGTCGTTGTATAGTACGCGTATCCTAAGCTAGTAGCAAGGATGATAAATAGACTGGATTAGCAATCGGCATAGTACAGACCGACCGCGGAAAAATAGTTCGATTATTAAATCTAGATGGCGCTGACATTATAGCCCGAGGCTTTGAAAGCAAAACAATAAGACTTCAGATGTTTCATATTACTACAAATGTATTATTCAAATGCAATATTTTTGAAAAATTATACATTTGCAGTAATATGAAACATATTATAGTCATTATTTGCTTTCAATGCCTCGGGTTATAATGTCAGCGCCATCTAGATTTAATAATCGACCTATTTTTCCGCGGTCGGTCTGTACTATGGCGATTGCTAATCCAGTCTATTATCATCTCATCATTGCCCGTAGTACTCGGCCGAGCCTAGAACGCCTGCCTGAGGTGCCATCTACTTCAAACATTGTAAAACTTTTTACAGCTCCATCTGTTTTTAAATCGTACAACTACGTGGGCAAAAGAGACTCGTAAAAGTCATGGGACCGAGAGACACGTAGCGTAAACCTTGGTAACTAAACTTGGAAAGTAATTTAGTAATAATAAGATATCATCACAGATGGCGTAATAGTCTTTAAGTACTGTTTTAATTCATTCGAGATTTTTAAATATTTATGTAGAAATTTATATCTTTTATTTATGCATTGGAGAAGCTACCGCTGATCGTAGGTACAGATACTTAAGTTTAGTGAGTTGGCTAAGATCGCGCATTATTATTTCAATAATCCGTGCCACCAGCACAGCATGCGCATTCGTGGTAAGTACACGGCACCTATCTAAGCCACTAGCCAAATTATTTGGCTTTGATGACGGTGCGGCTCTACCCTGTTGATTTTACATAATGGAATAAATAATTCAATCGAAGAAATGCTAAGTTTAGTTTATTTTTTTAAGGGGCGAAGTTACACAGGTATTTATTTATTAAAGTACTACAGATTGAAAAAATGACGGAGGAGAGATAGTTGCACATAACATGGAGTGACCCAGTATTTTTTCTTCTTATTTTAGCTACAAAAATATAACGGTTAAGGCACCTGTTTTCAAATTTACATTCACATCTATAGCCCCATAGTTTTCTAGTAAATAAAATCACCGTGATTTACGGACTTAAAGGCAGACGGACCGAACAAAACTATAAAGGTTTTGTTTTTTCCATATCGTATAGGGAATCCAAAGAAAGTATTAGTTTTTTCATTAAAAAAAATAACGTTTAAAATTTTTACGAGTTACAAGCTTTATTTACGGCATTATTGGCCTAATAAGATGTACCTACTCCAAACCAATATAATAAAGTAGCTATTAAACCGTTGTTTAAGTTAATTAATTTATTAGTATACTTCATTTAATTTAGAATTGAAAACCACAACATTTGCGGCTGCGCAAACGCATTCGCGGCGGCATTGCGGCTCGTCAACTATTTCTTACCTAGCAAATAGTACAGTACAATAGTCTGGGAGCCACAAAATAAAATTGTTTTAATGTCACTTTATTTGCGTGTCGTCAATTGTTACTCTAGTACAAATTGTAAAGAGATTACAGTTCACGAGCCGCAATATAATGTTGTTGTGGTTTATAATTCTAAATTAAATGGAGTATAGGTACTTAGATATTATTGCAACCAATAAAAAGCCGGGTTGACCTTGTGGTTTGACTTAAGGCTTCTCAAGCAGAGGGTCGTAGGTTGAAATCCTGTCTCGCACAGCTGAGTTTTCCGGAATTTAGGTATGTGGGAAATTATAATTTGATATTTACCATGAGCTTTACGGTGAACGAAAAAATCGTGAGGAAACCTGCATACAATCGCGAAGAAATTCAATGGTGTGTGTGAAGTTCCCAATCCGCACTGGGCGCGCGTGGGAACTACGGCCCTACCTGTCTTATTCTGAGAGGAGGCCTGTGCCCTGCAGTGGGACGTATATAGGCTGGGATGATGATGATGATTATTATTAGTATTATATTAACACGATTTTTCATCTTAAACAACGCATAGGTAAAGTCAAGGAAACTGAATCGCGTACCTATAAGAGTTTACAACCAATTTCACGATGATTTCTTTGGCAGTTGTATGAAATGTCAACATGACATGATATTTACAATGAAAAGGGTTGAAAGGGTTTAACTTCTAAAATATTTACGGCTAAGCTAAACTTTAAGGCCTAATGTTATTGTAAACCAACACGTTTTTATTTCATTACAGCTTAGGAGATCGGGATATCACAAGATAATAAAATGAAAATCATAATACGTAGCTGGGTGGGCTCGATTATCTGACATGTCTTACCTATTGCCTGCGGGTACTAACCAAACAATCTAGCTAGTACCTTAGAAAATAATAGATGTACTACCCAACCTACCCAAACCTACCTTACCTACCCAAATCTACCTTATTCTTGTAGTCAAAAACGGGGGTTCAAAGACGCAGGCTAGTTTGGAGTGAACGCAATTCTACATGCAATACTCTTCGATGGATGTAAGTATTCTATGGAAAACCAATTCCATTATCACTAGAATCAACTACATTCATTCTTTTATGTAGTAGTAGATATCTATAATAAACTGTAAATAGTAGTATACGTAAACTGTTTGCGTTCCGGGTTCTACCTTGCCAAGGTATAAAATATAAGATAAAAAAAAAACAAAAGAGCCAAGACTAGTAGCAATTCATTTGTGAAGCAATTTTCGTTCAATATTCCAGGAAGCTGCAAGGTGCTCACGAATTAACTTATTGTTCCAATTTGTACAAAACTATGCTTACTGGTAAGATTAAAAGCGTCATAAATAATGTCATTTACCTTTGTATAAGTAGATACGCCTGACAAAAGTTGACAAAAGGCCGACAAGTAATAAAAGGTAACACTAGATGAGCAGTAGCTCATAAAGGTAAATATTTTGGTCAAGGATTGTACTCAAGAACAGTGGTAGCAGCAGGTTGCTTTGTTCAGAAATTTGGTGGAGTCCGTGTACCATCTTAGTAAAAATAGGGTTCAGCTGGCCAACGTAAAACAGCTTTTGCCTCTGTTCAATTCTGTGGCTCTAGTGAAAAAGGGGTTAAGTCTGCAGAAATTAAACAGCTATTTTCTATTTTATGTGTAAAAGGGGCTAAGACGAAATCAGCTGTTCATTCAACTTCTGAAGACTTTTAACCCCTTTTTCACTAGAGCCACAGAATTTTGCCTTGCAAACGAACGATTATAAGAACGGGCATAATTACATATTGACTTCTAATACAATTTAAGATATCTTATTCAATGACTTATTTCATCTCAACCTGCCATTTCATAAAATAAGTGTAGGTAGGTAACACCTATATTTTTCTATCGCAATATCAGGTGAAAGATTTTGGAATATACAGCCTTTGCTTCGGATGTTATTATGTTAGGCATTTTAAATAACGCTACACATCGTTTTTGTTACAAACAAAATTGATTCTTATGCGGATGTGGGTAAGTTAATTTTTGTATTACCGTATAGTCGTCTTTAGTCTATAGCCGACGCTGGCGTTCAAAAGGTTAACAAATTATTTGAAACGTAGCTATGATTAAAATACATACCTGGTCTACAAAAGATAAGCATCGAGATTCGTCAATATATATATATATATATATATATTAGGGGACAATCTTACACAAATCGACCTACTCCCAAACTAAGCAAAGCTTGTACTATGGGTACTACACGACGATAAACATACTTATATAGATAAATATATAAATACATAGAAAACATCCATAACTCAGGAACAAACATTCGTGCTCATCACACAAATAAATGCCCTTACCGGGATTCGAACCCAGGACCTCTTGCTTCGCAGGCAGGGTCACTACCAACTAGGCTAAAGCGGTCGCTAGGAACTAAATAATAAAAATATGTCACTGATGGATGATACCACAATAACACAAAAAATACTTGTGAGTCGTATACGTACACATAGGACGAGGGCTCGATATATCACTCGAAAATGGTAAATATCTATAATATTCAAAATACGTGCAGGTAGAGTTCTTGAGACGTAGTAGATTGCTAAAATGCTCGAATATTCTTTATGTACCAACTTTGCGAAAATTTACTTCCACATGAAAAATCATAACCGGTTCTTGGTGTGTTCAACGCAATTCGGACCTGGCTCTCTTTAGACTACCATCGAATACGGATGGCTACATCAGGTGTGTCCAATCGTTGCCGCCCATGTTTCCTTTGTATAGATATGATATTTTCACTTCACTTTTCGACCTTAACTCGTTGACATAGAGTCGAAAAGTGACGAACCTTTTCTTACCCCGACTATACTTTTCTTTGTGCAATACACAAAAACTTTTGTCGACGTAAAGGATTCTAGAACAAATTATATTCATAAAACGCTACTGTGTGGTATTCGACATTTTATTATGCTTTTTCTTTAAATAAAAAAAATACTTTTAAATACCTACTTACGCATAATTGTCAAATTGACGGAATTCGTTTAAAATAAGTACGTTTAGTTTATATTAAAATTTGCATTTAAATACCAAATAGTATAATATTATAAATATAGATCAACGTTGAAAGAAAGAAAGAAAAACAATTATTTCTAACAACAATAACACGTACACAGGCAAAAATATGAGTACAAACATAGACATAGACATAGGTATGCACATATAATGCTGTCACAAAAAGGGTCCCAAGGGGGGAACGTTGCAGGTATATTTGAGAATATAAATTACAAACTGTTGCCTGCGTCTCTGTCTGCAAAGAATTCGGTTATCGCTATCCCGAAAGAATTATGCAACTATCCAGGATAAAAAGTATTCTATATGTTAATCAAGGTTACAAACTATCTGTGTGCCAAATTTTTTCAGAATGCGTTAAACCATTTTATCGTGAAAGAGTAACAAAGATTCACACATTCATCCATTCATACAAACTTTCACGTTTATTAATTATATAATTTTTGCTTAAAATATTGCTTGTTCATTATGTGTATGGAAGAGTCACTTTACGATGATCCCTATGACTGTATGTATCTGAACCTTCGTCAATCAGAACATCATTGATTTTTTTTATTATGAGAGAGAGGCAAACAAGCAAACGGTTCATCTGATTGAAAATGATCACCACCGCCTATGAATACTTATTGACAGTACTCTGTAAGAAATATCATTGCAAGTGCTGCGATTATCGTAAAATGATTCTACCATAGGTCTTAGTACTCATGTACAGTGGGCTGCAAAAGTACATGGACACCACGGGGCGATAATCGCGTGAGCGCAAGCGCGCGGGTATGTTAATAACATCAAACGATCAACACTGCTCATGCGATTATCTCCCCGAGATGTCCATGCACTTTTTCAGCCCATCGTACATCCATTTTTATTACAACTTTAGGGTATTTGCGGTAAAAAAATGTATAATTTTTGAAAATCCAATATATAGGAAAGGGGTAAGAAGGGAAGTGGGGCGAGGGCGATCTACGCGCACAATGAATGCCGCGCTCTGCTTTGTCGCCGCGGCCAATCGGCCCGCTCTCGTTTTCGGCGGTGCTAGCGTAGGCGTGGGCCACAAAGAGGACATTGGACAGTACCTATTTATATTAATCATGATAATTTTTCATGTTGGTGAAATAGGGCAGCAAACAAGCAATGGCCCCTGAGGGTAAGTAAGCACCACCACCCAGAATACCTGCAACACAAGAGGATCGACTATTAAAATAATAAAAAAAGATTAGCAAGATAATATAGCTTAAAATAGTCATTTCACGATGAGTCCTGTAAAAATATGTAAAGGAAACATAAAACAAACAACACCCACCGAAAAACATAATCGAATTCATTAGTATAAAAGAGCTATAATTGCAATAGCTTCATCACACATCGCATGCACACGGATCATCGTAAAACGGCTTTACTTACCATAATGATAATGAACCAATTGAAGGGTCCACGGAAAAAACATGTTTAGTCACTTTAGTCCTATCGCGTTTTTAAAGTTTGGAACGATGAAATTAACCAACAAATATATTTATGCATTCGTCTATAAATCAATTGTATGTCAATATTACTTATCTTTAGATAAATGTACTGCAACAATTTATTAATAACATAACATTAAAGTGATTAACTAATTATACAGAAATAAAAAAAAAATTATATATACTAGAACAATTAACCTAAAACTAAAAACCTTAAAAAATATAATATAGTAAATAACTAAAATACATTATTAAAAGGAGTCCCTTTAGGCAAGGTTCCGAAGATACTGGCAGCGTTCCCCCTTTGAACAGCTAGACTAATTCTTTGCTCGAGGTAGCTGCCAGCTCTTCGGTCTCCTGTGATGTCGACTAACCTTTTTGTAATTTCCTTAAAAATAAATAGAATATTAGTTAAAAGTGACGGATTGTTATTATTAATACCAAAAAACCGAACCAGACCCCTATTGAACACGGAAGAATCATGCGTTGCCACTTAACTACAGGAAATAAACATGCAAAGTCCAAAGCATAAAAGTATATTTTATTGGAATCTGGTTACTTTGAATATTAATTAAGTATATTTTGAGTACATATTCCGTGGTTCTAAATACCATGGAGTCGCTATTGTCTTTATTAAATAATAATATTTATTTAAGTATATGTAAGTGAATCTAGGTATGTCATCTATAGGAAGGTAATAGCTTAGTAACGTAAGTAAGGAAAAAAATTGTTAAAATTAGCTAATAACTCCATTACATTATATACCTACCTCACCTACCTGTATAAAATAATTTAAAGACTCCGATCCGAAGTCACATAAGTTGATAATACCTACCATTCATTCGTTCTGTGATTCGTTCTCATTTTGTAATGTGATATACTAAAAGAAAAGTTTCTCTAATGTATTGTTTTGTTTTGTGACATAACATGTTTTTTCCATGTATCTAATATACAACAACCACCTTATTTCCGAGTATAGGTTTTATAAAAGTAAAAAAAAAGTCATGTTAATATAATAATACAGTTGCAACAGTTTTTGTAAGTTATAGTTTATTACTTGCTTTATATTTTGGCATTAAAATCTCATTTTCAAAAAAAAGTGACTAGACATGTTCTTTCCGTGGACCCTTCAATAGGGTAGTGTCCTGGGTAAAAAAAAACACTATTACAATTAGTCCAACATTTAAATTATCAAAAAATATTGAACACTTTTTTTTTCTTTTGTCAATTGAACAAAAAACGACAAAGATAAAGCGCGACAAAGTTCGGGAGTGGGGGCTCGTGACGTCACGGTTCGCTAAAAAGTGTAGCGAATCGTGACGTCACGCGGAACTTCAACATA
Organism: Archips xylosteana; assembly: GCA_947563465.1. Classification (NCBI taxonomy): domain Eukaryota; kingdom Metazoa; phylum Arthropoda; class Insecta; order Lepidoptera; family Tortricidae; genus Archips; species Archips xylosteana. The sequence goes on along the minus strand of OX387343.1, from coordinate 26,971,327 downwards.
CAATATCTCCGTCATTTTTTGTTCAATTGACAAAAGAAAAAATACGTGTCCAATATGTTTTAATAATTTAAATGACGAACTAATTAGATATTTTTAGGAAACTAGCCTATTGCAATGCGCGAGTAGGTAGAATAATTAAAGTCAGGATTATGTTGTTTGAATCTCAGTTGATAAAAAACAAAATGAGTTAAGTAACAAGTTATGTACATTCATATGCTTAAACAGGTTTTTAGTGATGTATGTAAACTGATTGAATTATAAGTTAAATCTAATGATACGACAATAATGAAGTTAGGTATTGGTTCGTTAAAATATTAATTGGAATAATATGGAAATATTCTTCTGAATGTTGATAGACTACCATCTGTACCTGCATGAAATAAACTACCATCATGTCATGTAGATCGTTTCAGCTGAGGTCAAATTGCAACATTTTTCTTTTCGAGATATTTCCAAAAATAACGATAGTTGAAAAAAAACTACAAATACATTTTTTTTTCTTTCCTACAAAAAAGTACAGCGCACCCGCATATCCTCCCAGTGTGCCCCATGCGCCGGCGCAGTGATTCCGAATTGTCGGAAACGGTGTCGCGCGCTCCACTTCCATTTTGGGTTAGCTTCCTCCGCCGATTACCAGCGGCGGGCCAATTGCTAAGCCTTCGTATTACTACTAATAATTTCTTGACTTCTACTAAAAATATAGACAGTAGTAAAAATCACAGTTCTCAGAAAAACTTTTGAAAAGTTAAGGTAGTTAACAAGTTATGCATACACGTTTGTATCATTGACAGGCCCATAGTAAACAAATCGAGAAGCAAAAATTGTTTTATGCCAGTGCTGTAGCCAAAAATACATTACTTAGTAAAATTAGGTGTTGCTTAGTAAAATTAATGTTTTTTAAACTGAAGTAATTATGGGGATGTAGGTACCTAAATATTACTTAGCTGTTATAAAATAACCCAAGGCCGATCTCCTACCAGATGGACCGACCAAATAAAAGACTCCAGGTCCCCGAGGTTTAGCTCCGTCGTCAGGGCCGCGATGGACAGAAGCCGATGGAAACAAATAGTTCACTCCAAGTGTGGACCACTTGTTGATGACACTCATGAGGGAACGACTAGAGAGAGAGATAAAATAAAAATAGAGTGGACGGACGATCAAGTCCACAGGAAAGGCGCGAACTAAATTTAATGTAGAAACAGGTGTTACTGTGTTCTTTTATTTCATACTAAATACAAACTGAAATATGGATGCACAGAAAAAAACCCAGAAAAAATACCAGCGGTGGGAATCGAACCCAAGTCCTCAGCATTCCGTGCTGTGTGCTATTCCCCTATTTATATTTGAAGGATATCAATCGATTTAGGAACGAAATGTCGATATGCTTAATAAAGTAACCCTTAGCTGATAACAGGGTAGTTGATACCACTATACAAAAACTTCAAAATAAATAAATAAATCGTAGGAAGATTGACACCAATTGACCTAAAGAAAAGGTTTATACTTACTTTAAAGGCCGGCAACAGATTTTCGACTCTCTTTGAGTTGTTGATATTTATGGGCGGTGGTGATCATTTTCCATCCCCCGCTTGCTCGTTTGCCTTCCTCTCAGAATAAAAAAAAATTGACCTAGTCCCAAACAAAGCAAAGCTTGTACCATGGGTACTACACAATGGATAAACATGCGTGTATAGATAAATACATTCTTAAATACATATTAAGCATCCAAGCCTCGAGCACTAACATTCGTATTTTTCACACAAATATCTGCGCCGACCGGGAATCGAACCCGGGACCTCAAGCTTCGTAGTCAGGTTCTCTAACCACTAGACCATCCGGTCGTCGTACATGACGCGACGCGACTCCAGTAAAAAAATAAAACCGGCCAAGAGCGTGTCGGACACGCCCAGGATAGGGTTCCGCAGCCATTACGACGTGTACTATCTGTATTCAACAAGTAATATTATTCTAAGGATTTTGTATTTACGGAAATTCCAATTTCAAGTAGATATATTTTCTAGGTCAGGCTGCTATTTACTCTTAAACTACTAATAACTTTCATTTCATTTTGCCATTTTGGCTCCGGAACCCTAAAACACTTTATTTTAGTCCTATAAACCAGATAAATTTTCAACTAACAGCAAAATGAGATTTTTAGTTACCTACAAAGAAATTCAAATAAACATGTAGTTAGTTGATTGAGATTAAATAAGTGAGACATGTAGTTCGTGTTTTGCCTGCTTAGATAATCGGCCAAGTGCGAGTCGGACTCGCGCACGTAGGGTTCCGTATCATTATCTATAAAAACGGCAAAAAAATCACGTTTGTTGCATGGGAGCCCCCCTTAAATATTTGTTTTATTTTAATTTAATTATTTATTTTTAAAGTGGATATATAAATAAATATTCTGTGAATATTTCAAGCGTCTACCTGCTGCCGTTATCAATATCGAGCAAAAACAAGCAAAAAAATCATGTTTGTTGTATGGGAGCCCCCTTAAATATTTATTTTATTTTTTAGTATTTGTTGTTATAGCGGCAACCGAAATACATCATTTGTGAAAATTTCAACTGTCTAGCTATCACGGTTCTTGAAATACAGCCTGGTGACAGACGGACAGACAGACAGACAGACAGACAGACAGGCAGACGGACAGCGGTGCCTCAGTAATAGGGTCCGGTTTTTACCCATTAGGTAAGGAACCCTAAAAAGTACGTCAACTGATTAGTGTTGTTATCCACCCTATTTATTATAGTCGCGTTTAATTGCTATCATACAGATTATCTCATCAGCATCCTCATTTTAGCTGTAGGACGTCCAGTCCTGGACATAGACATCCTTCATCGATACCCAATCATTACGGTTTGAAGTGGATTGCATCCATTGTGAACTTGCTTCCTTTACCAAAATAATCATCCGTCCATCTCATTTACACATTATAAAAGTGGCTTATTTTTATAAATAAAACCGGCCGGCCAAGTGCGAGTCGGACTCGCGAACGAAGGGTTCCGTACAATTATCTATAAAAATCACGTTTGTTGTATGGGAGCCCCCTTAAATATTTATTTTATTCCATTTTTAGTATTTGTTGTTATAGCGGCAACCGAAATACGTCACCTGTGAAAATTTCAACTTTGCAGCTATCACGGTTCCCGAGATACAGCCTGGTGACAGACGGACAGACGGACGGACGGACAGCGGAGCCTCAGTAATAGGGTCCCGTTCTTACCCTTTGGGTACGGAACCCTAAAAAGGACAAAATTATTGTCTAATTTTATAAACAAAGAATCCTCAAAACCATCATAAACCTTCAAGGGAAAAGAAACAAATGAAAAGATTATTCATTACTAAATACAGTTTTTACAAAACCAAAGCGAAAGACTTTCTTTGCCACACGTGTTTCTGTTTACGAGTACATTAAGTAAAGTCATAATATTTTTGGACTGTTGTTAAGGAGTACAATTGCGCTGTTTGCCCATGTTTTGTTTGTTCGATTTTTAATACAGATGTGCGATTTGTTGCGCTCTTCGAGTCCATTTATTTCAAATAGATAGTCAATTTTTTTTTCGTAGTCATTTTTGGCATTCCTAAGCCAATTTATGCAGTTATTTATTTAAACCATCTAGTAATGTTGATTTTAATTAATAAAATATGTAGGTAGTTAGTAAATTGATGCATCAATACCATCAATATGAAATTTAATCATGTAATCTCGTTTTTAGGGTTCCGTAGTCAACTAGGAACCCTTATAGTTTCGCCATGTCTGTCCGTCTGTCTGTCTGTCCTTCCGCGGCTATGCTCAGAGACTGTTAGTACTAGAAAGCTGTAATTTGGCATGAATATATATATCAGTCACGCCGACAAAGTGATTATATAAACAAAACTAAAAAAAAAATTTTTAAGGTATCTCTCATAGACGTAAAGTGGGGGTGATTTTTTTTTCTCGACTAACCCTATAGTGTGGGATCACTGGATAGGTATTTGAAAATAAATAGTGGTTTGCTAAAACCTTTTTTTGATAAAGTGAATATTTTCGGAGATATTCACTCCGAAAGTTCAAAATAATGGGTCCCCCCTTCTAACTTTTGAACAGCAAGTCTAAAAAATATGAAAAAAATCGCGTAAGTTAAACTTAATAAACACTTTCTAGGAAAATTATTTTCAACTTAATCAGTTGAGCAGTTTTTGTAAAAAAATATTTCTAAATTAAGATTGTAATTTAACCGCCATTGCAAGCATTTTTTTTCCTTTTGTACCTATAAGATCACGCTAACAGTATCTTCTTTTAAATAAAAAAAATAAAATTGAAATCGGTTCTATAATAAAGAATTACATCTGAAAAACCATCAACATACATACTAGTTCTAGTAGACTAGTTACCCAATTCGCCGATAGATGGCGCTGTAGCGCCGACGTTGAAATTCTGCGCGCGGTGGGAGTTGGGACTAAAATAACCACATTAATAAAGTATGCAAAGATTTTTTCGTACCTGCTACGGAACCCTATCTTGGGCGTGTCCGACACGCTCTTGGCCGGTTTTAATAACTAATCATGGTTAATCCAACTTTGTAATTAGCGGATTTAACAGTATTTAATATGCTATTAACAAAATGTTTCTAAAACTCTTTTATTTTGAATTTCTTGTTTTTAAAGTTGACCTTACATTTATTTTAATCAATGAGGAGTTGGTACTTAATCCTAACAATCATTTTGAGCCCCTTTTGCCTCACTAGTCTACGACGACAAGCTGCTCACCATACACATTATACTAGGTAGAACTTGTTGAACAGAATTGCTTAAGGTGTTATAAATAAGAAAAAAAAGAAGTTAATAGGCTTACCCGGATTCAATACTTGGAACGCATGTTTGCAGGCTAATTGGATGACGGTAAGCAGTAAAAGTAAAAATTAAACTATCTTTGTTTTAAAATTAGCTCTACTTAAAAGACAAAACGCCTAGCTACCTATTTGTTGTGTACCTCTAGGCCCCGCAATTATCACCATTCAACATGTAAGTAAATACATGGAATAATTGTCAAAAACGTAGATTGTTTACAGTTATTTGCTCATATGATTAACTCCTTTGTTGGACATAAGTGTGCCAATTGTCGCGAGCCTTACCGCCATTCCGCGCGTGCGCCGGACCGCGGCGGCGAGATGCTGTGCGATCTGCGCCCGCGCATGCACGCAAACCACACGCTAATATCTACAAACTAGCTTTTGCCCGCGACTTCGTCCGCGTAGAATTCCAATTTGTGGTAAAGCTTCTTCATCTCTTTCATTGTATAAAACAAAAATCCGGCACCGGCAACATCCATCATTATTATCATTTCATCATGAGTATCAGTTAGTGAATATTATAAATCCCGTTTATTCCCTATCCCGCGGGAATTTCAACAAATTTGTCCTTATTCTTTGCAAAATTACACTTATTTTTATCCCGCGGGTATTTTGCATTTTCCCCGAGAAAAGTAGCCTATGTCCTTAAAGCTTTCTACCGATAAAAGAACTTTTAAAATCAGCCGCGTAGTTGAGTTCACTTATTTTTTTCCCGTGGGAATTTTGATTTTTCACGGAGAAAATAGTCTATGTAAGTAAGGGTTAGTGTAGCTACTCACTAATAGGTGAAAGAAATTTTCAAATCAGCCCTGAAGTGAAATTCACTTCTTAATATCCCAGGGGAATTTTGCATTTTACAGTAGGTTTTTATAGTAGGTAGCCTATACCAATAAAGGATAGTGAAGCTTTCTATTGGTGATTTTTTTTTAAACTCAGCCCCGAAGTTAATTTTACTATTTTCTATACCGCGGGAATTTTGCATTTATCCGGAAAAAAGCATCCTATGTTAACCAAGGACAGTGCATCTTTTCTATTGGTGTAAGACATTTTAAAATGAGCTCCGAAGTTGAATTTTCTTTTTTCTATCCCTTGGGAATTTTCATTTCCCCGGAAAAAAGTAGCCTATGTCAATAAAGGATAGTGTAACTTTTTACTGGTAAAAGTTTTTTTTTTTAATTGAAAAGATTAGTTATTGTAGTTACGGAGATATGGTCCTGTTGATTTGAGTACCTACATATATAAATCCTGATTTAACTTTATCCCGTGGAAATTTTCAAAATTCTTTATATTCGCTTTATATTCTAATTGCATGCCCAATTTGTACAGTTTAGTAATCTTCGTTATGGGCATAGGGTCACTCTTGATGAAATATATAAATCCCGATTATTCCTTATCCCGTGGAAATTCCGGAAAATCCTTTCTTATCGGATGCCTACGTCATACAAAGAACACACCCTCCACGTTTTAGGTCTCTACATGCAGCGGTTTAGGCTGTGCGTTAATCCGGCAGTCAGTCATTTAGGACTTCAGGACAAAGCATTTTATATGTATTTGCATTACACCAAGCTTTTATGCGAGTTCAACAATGATATTTGAATACTCAATTCGATTTTATTCGATAAAGGTTGAACTCGCATAAAAGCTTCATCATCATCATCATTTCAGCCGTAGGACGTCCACTGCTGGACATAGGCCTCCCTCATTGACGTCCAATCATTACGGTTGGAAGTGACTTGCATCCACCCTGAACCTGCGGCCTTCACCAAAACGTCCGTCCATCTCGTTGGTGGATGTCCCACGCTGCGCTTGTAAAAGCAAAAGCTTGGTGAAATGCAAATACTTAATACATATAATTAGCTATTATCAGAGATCAGATCAAGACGTGGTTGACAAACGTAGACAAAAATGGTTTGCAATATTTGAAGTTTCGTTTCGTTTACAATGTGTCAAAATAAAATGTAATTTAAATCAAAAGCACTAAGGAGTATTGATATCAACTTCGAAGCAAATCACCCCCAAAATAACTTTCTACTACTTTTTGACCCCGTCAAGGGATGAATTTCAATAAAATACGAAACACGTCTTCCATCAATTTTGTTAAAGAATGTTTATGCAAAATTTGAAGTAGATTGGACCAAGGAATCACGATGTCTCATACAAACTTTGCCCCCCTTTTTTACCCCCTTAGAAGTAGAACTACGGAAAATCCTTTCTTATCGGATGCCTACGTCATACAAAGAACACACCCTCCAAGTTTCAGGTCTCTACGATCAGCGGTTTAGGCTGTGCGTTGATCCGTCAGTCAGGACAAAGGATTTTATATGTATAGATAACAGCTAACAACTATTAAAAATTCTGTATCCAGCACAAGTCAATACTACTCCCCATATTCACAAATAAATAAATATCAACCCAATTTACTAGACAACGGATATTATGTACATACATATTTAGATACAAAAAGATCACTGAATAACTGAAAACCTCAAAGTAGTAGTGTACTCTATTACTAAGAGTTCGCTGTCCGTCCGTCGTCCGTCTGTCACCAGGCTGTATCTCAGGAACCGTGATAGCTAGACAGTTGAAATTTTCACAGCTGATTATTTTGGTTGCCGCTATGATAAAAAATACTAAAAATAAACAGAATTAAATAAATATTTAAGGGGGGGTCCATAAGGGTATCTTAGTCCTTGACCTGTTAGTAATATGGTATGTCTTTAAAGTTTCCGTCAAAATTGCCTCATACATATATGTATAGATTCATACCTTAAAAAAATAAAGTCGCAACTAGAAGTTCATTAAGGTAAATTCTATTCTTTAGAACAATGTATGCAAAACGTGATCGTTGTAGCTATGCTTGTCGGATATCTTTACGGTTAACTGTTGATTGTTCGTTCGACACGGTCCTACCCAAATTGCAGGTGCTATAAACAAATAAACAAGCCCATCCAACCGCTATTTGTGTATCGGCGAAAGGTAAAGGCTGGTGGTCACTTTTCTTTACTTCTGTAAATAGTCGATCTATTGTCCTTACCGTGCCGCTTTGAAGAAAGTTGTAAAACATGAGTTTATTGCGTTGCGCTTACAACTGCGGCCCTGCTACGGTATTTCAACACGGATCAGGTAACGTTGGTAAAAAAAACAATGTTTTATTTAATACTTGCTCTTGTGGAAAATCTTTATACAGACTTTGGACATTGAACGCTCTTTAAAATAACAACGGTTTAAGCGTGGAGTTGTCGCACGCGCACGTTGAAGTCTTTTTGCGGCGCGATGCTATTGATAGCCTACGAATTTAAAAGTTTACTTGACTTTTAGATATAACTACGTAAAGAATTACACAAAAGTTCAAGGAATAGACAAATTAAAAAAGTATGATCAATTGCTCATCTCAGATGTTGGTATGAGCAAAGCTTACCCTAACGTTAATCAGCTGCTCGAAAGCTTCAAGAAACAGGAAACGTCAAGTCAGATGGGTCTATTTTAATTCCAACCAGTGCCCCGACATTCCAGCAGTCGCCGCAATAAATTTAGTATTCGCAAAAACAGTTCCGCGCAGCCGCGGGCCCGCGCGATCACCGTTACCGGCCGAATTCGGCGCGCGCGCAGGTCGCGCCAACTAAGCCAACTGTCCCTTGCTTGCCTCACCCCGCGCCTCTGTAACTCATATATTACATGATATACTAATACTGTGCAAACTTGTACTTGTATATACGCAAAGGTTTATTGTTAATGAAAATGATGAATTGACTACGTTGATCTTGGGTTGGGTTTGTTAAAGGTGGTTTTGAGTAATGTAGGTCATGGTTTTGCTATGATTTTTTACATACACTGTGTAAACCTAAAACCTACGTGTGTAATTTATGATCGCATGAAGAGGAATTTTTAGTTTTAATTCAATATATAGGTAACTGAAATATTCGAAAGTCAATTCAGTTATTCTTTTTATCCAATTTCATTACACAGTGGATAAGATGCGACAAGCGACGCTCCGGAACTTTACCTCAGGGTATCGTACCCAATAATATGATGGTATATAATCACTACAGGATTTGCCACACTGGATGCGTTCTGCGGTCGCGGTCAGGTCAAATTGAACGCAGCCCGCATTATGTATGAACAGCATTGTCAGCAAATATTTTGTATAGATATGCGATCTGACTGTGTGACGCATCCAGTGTGGCAAATCCTTACATGCACGTAGGTGCAGGACATTCTAGAGCCGTTTTTAAACTGAACTCAAACCTTAAACTGCCAAAAGTCATATTGAGCTAAAGAGACCGACGTTTGAAATCACATCACTCGAAAATATCACGTATCTTCTATCCTCCCTTCCGCCAGTCTTTTGACTTCATGATATGACCCGGCTACAAATAATTTAAAGTCGGTCTTCTACTTATAAAAACAATGCTGCAACATTACCGCTTGAATAAAATTTTAGGCCATTTGATAACATTATTTAGAGCTGATTATATAGACATTATAAGGACTCTGTTGTACCGGTTGATTGACGCCCCAGGGACACAAGAGCTGGCACATTCTTATCCCAGCGGATCGCCCTTCCGGTTCAAAGGGGTAATGCCGCCAGCGTCATGGGGACCTTGCCGCATCGGACAGGTCTTTTAGAAGGGGTTTTCTTTTTATATTTTTTTATTTGTAAATGGAATTATTTTGAACATTCCGTGTCTTTAAAGCTGTAATTTGCTAGTTACTACGTATATATGCTACTCGTGTTTTAAATTTTACACAATTTACCATTAACAATTTACAGTGGGCTTTTGGCTTTTGCACAGCACATCGCTCGCTCATCGAACTGACGGCCGATGGGGCCGACAGGTTCTAGAGTGGCGTCCCTGACCAGATGACGCAGTGTAGGTAGGCCTCCAACAAGATGGAGCGATGACCGCGACCTGGTTTAGGTTGCGGAAACTCGTTGGACGCAGATGGTGCAGGAACGATCTGTTTGGCGAGCCTTGGGGTAGGACTATGTTCAGTAGTGGACTTCTTTCGGCTGAAATGATGATGTTGAACGATGATCATTAACATTGGAATAAGGGACTAAATGTGACTAACTTAATATTGTAAGACGGTTTGGCATATATATAGGTATATATTCAATATTATTGATATTGTGTGGTTTACTATTTACCACTCAAAATGGTATTTTCATAGATGTGTTTAAATATCTGCCCCCTGCGTGTTAATACGGGCCTCAGGTATCTTCAATATTGGTTAACCCCGTGCTCTACTTGTCGCGTCCCAGGCTGCGCCGGCGCCCCGCGGCCCGCGGCCCCGGCCCGGGCGGGATGACGGCACGTTGTGCAATCGTGACCAGCAACACGTCCTCGAGTGCCATTAAGAAGAGTACAGTTATGCTACCACTCGAATGTTAACACCCGTCATGGTTATTAAATGTTTCATTACAGAATGAAAAAGTAATGAATGTTTTTAACCTATTTTATAAACGCTTGTCAAGCTTATTCGTTTGCCTTTACCGTCACTTTGGCATTTGACGTAAACAAAACATAAGTTTAGCTAAACTGGGCTAGAATAAATTTTATGAGTAAGGGGTCACTAATTAATCATATTTAATACCCTTTTACTATATATTAAGGGGACATGTTGTATACGCTTTCCATTTACCCCGTGGGCCTTGCTCAAGTATCACAAGTAATTCAGGCTAAATGTCAAAGTGAAGGTAAAAACAAAAAAATTAAATACTAACTTACAACCAAAATGAAAAGGGTTTTTTATTTAATTTTAATATACATAGTAGATTCGTTTTTACACACTTTTTAATATTTTAGAACACATCACGTCTATATTTAATTATCGCAATAATTTTTGATTAGATCACCATTTAATTCGATTATACAAAAAAAACGTACCTATTACCAACTGACAGGCACACAAATGAGTTATTAAAACTTAAAAAAACCTTTATTGGAAACATTCAGACGGACGTGCGAACAATGTAGAGTGAGACAGCGAAGCAAAGGAATAAATCAAAATAAAGCGTCGAGCATAAGAAGCGGGTCAGTGTGCCACTCTGTGGGCCATTAGTTCGCAACGCTGAATAGGCCGCCATCGCGGGAGCGGGAGCATACGCGGTGGCGGGCAGCTCTCTGTTAAGTAAAAGTACCTACCGACCGTCGCTGTAAGGAGAAGATCTGCTAATAAATAGTTAAACTAAAAAAAAGTAATATAGGAGAAGGTTGTTTTACGAAGTAGTATCAATTAGGGTTCCGTACCCAAAGGGTAAAAACGGGAACCCTATTACTGAGGCTCCGCTGTCCGTCTGTCTGTCCGTCCGTCTGTCACCAGGCTGTATCTCGGGAACCGTGATAGCTAGAGAGTTGAAATTTTCACAGATGATGTATTTCGGTTGCCGCTATAACAACAAATACTAAAAAACCGGCCAAGTGCGAGTCGGACTCGCGCACCGAGGGTTCCGTACAAATTTATATGTATCTATGAACATACAGTCTTAGCAGACCCCTGCTCCTAAGCAAAATGTGCGCAGTGTGGGATCATTGTAGATATTATAAAGCACATGTCGCGCGGGAAGTCTCCTGGTCATGACGGTCTGAGTATAGAACATCTTAAGCACGCGGGCCCTCATTTACCTAGACTGCTCGCTTTACTCTTTAAGCTGTGCCTTGGACACTCTTATCTACCTGAGGCGCTGATGAAGACCGTGGTGGTGCCTATTATTAAAAACAAAACTGGTGACATTTGTGACAAGGTCAACTATAGGCCAATCTCGTTAGCAACAGTTGTGGCAAAAGTTTTTGATGGTTTGCTTAACAGTCAACTGGATAGATACATCACGTTACATGATAATCAATTTGGTTTTATTCGTGGACTCTCAACAGAAACGGTCATTTTGTCTGTTAAGCAAACTATCAAGTACTACACAGATAGGAAGACACCTGTCTATGCATGCTTCCTCGACTTGTCCAAGGCGTTTGACTTGGTTAATTATGACATCCTGTGGCGGAAACTGGAGAACATTGCTGTTCCTCCAGAGTTGAACAGAACGCTTAAATTTTGGTACCTTAACCAGGTCAACGTCGTGCGCTGGTCGGGAGCATATTCGAGGCCATACAGGTTGGAGTGCGGTGTGAGACAAGGTGGACTTACATCACCTAAGCTCTTCAATCTGTATGTCAATGCGTTAATGGAGGAGCTCGGCAGCATGCATGTCGGCTGTCGTATTGACGGCACCTGTCTCAATAACATCAGCTACGCAGACGACATGGTGCTGCTGAGCGCGTCTCCGTGTGGTCTTGCCAAGCTGTTGCGGGTGTGTGAGAGATATGCTGTCAGTCATGGCTTATCTTATAATGTTAAGAAAAGTGAATGCATGGTCTTTTGGGTCAGAGGTGAATCTCAGTATACTGTTCCTACCATAAGACTGAACGGGACACCCTTAAAGGTAGTGAACCAATTTAAATACCTGGGTCACATATTAACCTCTGACCTAAAAGACGATGCAGACATAGAGAGAGAGCGCAGGGCGTTGTCTGTCAGAGCAAACATGGTGGCTCGACGGTTTGCTCGGTGTTCTAGTGAGGTGAAGCTGTCGCTATTTAGAGCATACTGCACGAACTTCTACACGAGCAGCCTGTGGATAACCTACACGCGCAGGCAGTACAACGCCCTGCGTGTACAATATAACAATGCTTTTAGGGTGCTGATGGGGCTGCCTCGATTCTGCAGCGCTTCGGGTATGTTTGCGGAGGCTAGAATGGACTGCTTTTATGCCACCATGAGAAAGCGCTGCACATCCCTGGTGCGCAGGGTGCGGGCCAGCTCCAACAGCATCCTAATTGCATTCGCGCAGAGGTTCGACTGTCAGTACATGAATCATTGCAGTATGGTTCATGTACTGACTAAAGTGTAGCGTCACTAACAATTAGAATCTAAGCTTTTATGTATTGTATTACTAACACTATGATCCTATGTTGGTCGAAATAAAGTATTATTATTATTATTATTATTATTGTAGATTGGCTACTGAAATAGACAGACGGACAAAAAAAATTATGCTTTTCGCAATTTTTCCTTTATCTGTGCTATAAGACCTTGCTTCGTACCAAATTTCAAGGTTCTGAGTTCACGGGAAGTACCCTGTAGATATTGATTCCCTTGCGAGTGTCGAAAATGTGCGTTGTTTACTGATATAGACAGACAGACAATAAAATTTATGCTTTTCGCAATTTTTCCTTTATCTGTGCTATAAGACCTTACTTCGTACCAAATTTCAAGATTCTGAGTTCTGAGTACCCTTTAGGTTTTGATTCCCTTGCGAGTTTCGAAAATATGCGGAAATTTGCGTCATAAACGGCTGTATCTTTTGATTGCGTTGGCTTAGAAGTTTGATTTTTTCACAGCTCCAAGGGACAGTAGACTTGAGTATTTGATATAAATTTCAGCTTGATACCTCCACGCGTTCCTGAGAAAAAGGATCTTGACAGACAGACGGACGGACGGACGGACAACAAAGTGATCCTATAAGGGTTCCGTTTTTTCCTTTTGAGGTACGGAACCCTAAAAATGGAATAAAATAAATATTTAAGGGGGCTCCCACACAACAAAAGTGATTTATTTTGCTCGTTTTTGCTCGATATTGATAACGGCAACAGGTAAACGCTTGAAATATTCACTGAATATTTAATTATATACTGACTTTAAAAATAAATCATTAAATAAAATAAAAAATATTTAAGGAGGGCTGCCATACAACAAACGTGATTTTATTGAACTAAAACAATTACTTTGCTCACCCGCGACCTTAAGGTCGCGGGTGAGCAAAGTAATTGTTTTAGTTCATTAATATGGACCTCCGCAAAGTAACGCCTGATTCAATAAATTATAAACGTGATTTTTATAGATAACTAGCTGACCCTGCAAACGTTTTGCCTTATATCACCTAGGTGTATAAAAAATAGCCTACGACCTATTCTCAGACCTACCGAATACAGAGAAAAAAGTTTCATAAAGATCGGTCAAGCCATTTCGGAGGAGTTCGGTAACAAACACCGTGACACGAGATTTTTATATATTAGATTGTACGGAACCCTTCGTGCGCGAGTCCGACTCGCACTTGGCCGGTTTTTTTAACTTCTCTTCCTTTCGCTTTATGAGCATTAAGTAGCAACAAAGTAATAAATTTTAACCTAACATTTTTTGTATGGAAAGAATCGAACGAAATTTTGACTTTGATAGTAAGTAGTCAGATATTTCTTTACGAAAACAACTACATCAGACGTGGACACAATTAAATCAGGTCTGTGTACTCAAATTGGTCCAATGGAAGAAAAAACGGAAATATGAAGAACAGGTATGAGTTTGCCCACAAATTAGCACCCTAGCAATTAAGATCAGCATTAACATAAAGTGCCGCTCCACAGCAGTGATAATCATATCATTCCATTTATACGAAACGAACATAGTCGATAAAGAGATATGCTTTAATTATTTCTCATTAAATCAACCCTTGAGCAATGCGGTACTGCTAGCGATGAGCTAAGTAGATCACAATAAATAAATGAATAAAAACTGTACTTTGTACAATGTACCTATCTATATTTTTATTGAGTTTTATTTTTTAGGTCGATACGTCATCAAATTAGCTGAACCATTTGGAGACAACGGTCGCGGAGCGAGTTGCATGGTTTCTTGATTAGCGAAAAACCAAACGTGTGCCCTATATGCCTCAATAACTATAATTCGTGCCATATAAAATAGTTGTGTTTTTTTGCTAAAGTAGTTTACTAATATATCAAGGAGTTGGAATCTGTTCATATATTAGATATATATACATATATAATAATTACTTTAAGTTGAATTTAAATTTATATTTTGTGTGTTTTAGTTTGTAGTAAAGTTGTTTATATACCTAGAGGAAGTACTGAGGCATATCTCGAGGTGATAGCGTACATCGTTTGTACTAAAAGCAGTATATTGTTGAAATCTTGTATGATATTATTATAACCCATCTAAAGCTTCAGGTACTTGCATAGAATTAAATATTCATATTTATGTTTCAGGGTAGGTAATATAAAAAAGGTAAGGTATAATACGAACAGAACATTGTTATGGTCTGAACCTGAGGTTGTTTTTAGTACTTTGAAAGCATAAATTTGTAACTGACCGATGGACGTGAGTTTCGTGCAGCCAATTCCATTAAGTTAAGTTGTATTTGATATTTTTGAAAATAAATTAAATGCATGGAAGGATCATCAAACCTTTTGAGGAGTTCATATACTGAAAATGATTTATTTCAAGTATGGATTTTGTACCGATTTACTTTATTTTACTCGCTAAATAAGTGCTCAAATTCAATATTGATATATGGAAACTACTTAAAGCAAAATTTTAGTCGATTCTGAATAAATCTGAAATACTTACTAATTATTGCAACGATATCGCAGAGTAAGTCAAACATTGTTGCAGGAACCTGGCGGTAGATATCGGTTTCGAGGACTAAGTAAGTGCTACCTCTTCGCTGGCTGACTTATTTCCTGATAAGTACTCGTATAAACCAAGACCTAAGGAGAGCCACTGAAGGGCCAATAAAGAAAATCATTCGACGTTCCACTTACCATCTGACTGCAAATTCGCACAACCATTATTACAAGCAAAAATGGCTTCTAAGTAGTTGGTGTTAACGGTTACCCAAAGTGAAAGCATCGTTTGTAGGTCTGTAGGCCTGTCAACTGCTGGAAGTAGGCGCCGCAGTGTGCGCGCGCGCGAGTGTGCGGGTACGCAACGGAGATAGCTGTCCGCAGGGGTTTTCAACTTAAAGAGAAATGCGCCGCTCTAACTTTTTTATCTTCTTATCCAAAATAAGTCTGAACTTGATTTAAGATTAACGTTTCCCCACAAATAGTTTAGCAGAGCAAAGATAGATGAAAAGGAAACGTTTTTGGAAAGGGATATAATTTCTCTGGACACCAAACAATTATAGAACTTCAAGAAGCGTACAACAAACAATCTTATAAAAAATTTAATGAGTAAGTTGAGCATGATGTGACGGCTGACGTGAGTATCTACAGTAATGAAGCGGTCGGGGCGCTAAGCGCGCTACGGGCCAGCGGGCTGTGCGCGCGCGAGCGGGCCGTGGTTGCATCGCCCTGGTCGCTCGGTGGTGGTACAGAATTTTGGTGGGAAGTGAGTAGGGTGCGCCCGCGCCACAGTCAGTCGGTGCTACGCGCGGTACGCGCTCGCCTTTTCTTTAGTGCAGTGCGGTGTACATACGGACAAAATTGGACAACAAAATATAATAGTGCCACTACAGCGACTTTAAACCAGTGTATGTCAAAAAAATATGAAACACGTTTTTGTTCCATTTTTGAAAATTACTACAATTTTGTGAAAAATGGAGCAAATTGCGGGTGTTTTGGGAAATGTTTGTAATTGGCATTTATAAAGTGACGTGACAGTGCCGCGGATTGTTGGAGTACACAGTGGATAAGCACTCTGGACGCCAGTTTTATTTTTTCTAATTTTTTCCTATCTTGTTTGTAAATATTCGAGGGAAATTTAACTTTTTAGTTATATTTCATTTTTTATTTATGCCAATCACACTTTTCCTTTTTTTCTTTTTGTTCTTGTTAACTATCTTTTTACGTGATTCCTTAACTAACTCTGCATGTTATACTTAATTCCATAATTAAATAACCGTTTTAATAATTTTATTATAAATATATTCATAAATTGTTCAGTGGAAAATTCATGTCGCATTTTCTCTGTAGCCTGGGCGGGCAGTTCTGTTTTCGGCTGATATTCGGGTTGGCCGGGGTCGGCCGACTGGTTTTTTACAGTTCTAACGGGCGCGCGCGCCGGCCCGCAGCGACACAAATTTTTACGCATTTTTTTGTTAAAATTTAATCTTCTTAATTATTACTAATGTCTAATTAATATAACAAAAAGTAAATAATTTACCTTATTTGGCTTATTTACCATAAGCTGAAATATCCTTGTGAACTTATTTCTTCTTTGTATAGAAGTAAAGGATCTTTTTAGAATTTCTATTGCATGTCATCAATAGATAAACTATCTTTTATTATAGGTCTGTATTTGTAAGTAAGATCATTAATTTCTTCGTAGACACTGTCGGATACAACGTTGCTCGTCCTACTAAGAGCTAAAGTCTATCATTCTTGTTTTCTAGTTTCCACCCCGATCCCGTGCTTGTTGCCCCACTTTCGACCCTGGGTTCTCCCCTGTACGCTGTTGAAGGCACTTAAGTGATTCCTGTGACATTTGACAAGTGAAGCGCCAAGTTCGAGCTAGAGAAACTGTTGAACAAGTAGACTTTTTATGATGTTGCCGCGGATCTGACAGGAGAACACTGCACTCTACTTTCGATCTCGCCACAGCTTATCCAGGTGAGCCCTCGTCCCCTTAATATTTCCCTCTACCCACAGCGTAGTTAACCATACATTGTCACCTAGTTAAAGCAATGCACTTATTTGATTAAATTCTGCATTTGAATTATTTATTTACAACATTTGAAGTAAGAGCCGATGCATTGTTAAGACTCGATCTCAAAGAATGGTTGGCTATTTTTCTAGGTAAAGTACTTTGAATTTCAATGTTAACATAACATGTTACTTTGAAATTAATTACAAGATTTTATTACTTTTGTGCCCTATTCGTCTTTGCGAATGTTGTTAGACAATGCCAGTGTCCTGTAAAAATTACAAATTTAAAATTGTGTATTTTACTTGTGTGAACTTTCATGTGCATGCACGATATTGCAGTCCAGTTGAATAAGTACCTATTACAATGTAGTTGGTTATTGCATATAATGTATATTGCATCTTAGTAGGTGGACGTTATCACAAACACTTTATTTTTAACTAAATACATACACCTTCTGAATTAGTCTTCTACACTTACCTTCTTGATGATACCAAGTATAAGAAAAGTAAATTTATATGCATAGATAGTATCAACCCACTACAAATTGTAATCAGAGGCTGAACAAATTGAACTAGGATTGATTACGCTACTCAAAATTAAGTGTTTTGAAACTTATTACTTAGTTCCGCACAACCAGGTCAGCGGTATTTCTTCAACCAAGTCTAGACAAATCCTAAATTCGCAGCAGGTGCTTTAAAATCGTCTCACTGGTTTACTGGACGGCGTATTTATTTATTTTCATAAAGTAATTAATCGCTTTAATGCAATAATTAAGAGAACTGGTCGGGCGGAAAGCACTACTTATTATTATAAGACGAAATTTAATTACGTAGGCTACCAAAGTAATTACCTAGGTATTCGAACTGGCATAAAGTTTTGCATTAGGGATGTGACCTAGAAGTACAGGACAACAGTTGTTCCTAGCGCCCACAGCACATATTGCTTCACAGCAAGTTTGGTGACTCATTTGGTTCCGTCGGCTCGGAGGCGAAGGCTGTATGTATCATCCACGACCTCTAAAATGTTAGTAATTAGGACTTTTAGGTGACACATTACAGCATGAAATACCTTGTCGATATCTATCACAAATCAGTCGGTCAGAGATATTTTATCAATGACTTTTTTAGCTTAACCTGATGTTCCCTTCATCATCCAAATCGGGCGTAGTTCTCTGTTACATACTTTGCAGCCCAGCTTATTCGTTGATTACTTTTCGTATTAGTTGATTACTGGTCTTATCCAGTGTAAATAGTTAGCTCGTAGCTAAGCACTAAGCTAACGGTGAGGATCTGTCCAAGTTTACTGTCGTGAAGCATCAGGATTAGCAATTGATTTTGCATTAACTTCAATCACGTAATGACCCTTAATGACAAGAAAGACCAAGTATAAATTATTTGCTATTAGAAATTACAAATGAGCTGAAATTTTTGAAACTAGTAGTTAGCCGTCTTCAGTTTGCGTTGGATTTGATCCCTTTTGTTCAAATAATAAAAATTCCATCTAATTTTGATACGAGATTGATTGCACTTTCCTTTGTGGTAAAGAATTTATCCGCAAATGATAATCATCAAACAATACTCTTGTTATTTAATAAGTACCATGGTACTTGTACCATTTTTTGCAAAGAGCGAGGAAATTATTTTACCGGGATTGTTTCAAGTTGATTTTATGTCGCGCATACAGGCTGTCCAAAATCCAAACATGTTTTGTTGCGCTCACACAATATGCCGTGAATAGGGTGCATGTGCAGCAACTCGAGCCAATGGAAAGCTGCTATTAGCGAGTCGTCAATTGCGTTTAACATTGGCAAGCGTTAAGGTCTACGTCTACCAGTGACACATATACCGCGGGGCAGTGGCGCGGGCGCGGGGTGTGCGCAACTTTCACTCGCGCGCCGGAGATGTGCGCCGCTCCGCGCGGTGGATCCGCGGCAATGACCACGCGAACTGGCAACAAGGCGACATGTCAAGTGCACAAGAGTAGTACACTTACGCTCTACTCGAACAAGAATCTGAACAATACTGGACGAGTAAATAGTAATAGCCTGGATCTCTAGTTATCCCAAAAAGTGTTTTTTGTCAGTATCTGACGTATCAATGTTGCTAACGAGATTAAAGCGGTTATTAATGAGGAATCGATCTTCACTGGCTAACCCGCGTTGGTGCACTTAACTTGGCTTTAAGTTTAGGAACCACTATGTAGTGGTCCCTAAAGCTTTCTTTGTTCTGCCTATATAGGCAGAACAAAGAGCCATGAACAGAGTGAACACATTTCGGAAAGTCACTACAAATACTGGGGTGAACGGTTTCGTATCTCATTTCTGATAATGTAATGTATGTCCCATTTGATTTTGAGTAGGTATATTGGTTGTGATCAGCTGATCCCACAAGCCGCGCCTGCGCTGCACCGCGCTTTCACCACGATGGCCAATGGCCGCTCGATCGTTGTTATTGATTCTAGCGGCGTCGCGTATGCGATTTATATATAATGTATGTAGATAGATTTATAGGTATCTAAATAATTTTATTGGATATCAAATGCTAATAATAAAAGTAGATAAGTACTAATCAAATTTTAAGTTTAACGATCTACTTAATTACGTTTTGCCTATAAATTATTTCTATCTGTCATTTGATAAAAAAGAGTTCTACTGGAAAACAAGAGTTATTCCCGTGTCTGGTTCGCGGTATCAGGCCATAGAGCATAAAAAGAGAGTAGAAATGTCGTAAGTAAAGTACCTAATTTGTTAATAAAAAAAACAGCCAAGGAGATATTATATCGATAGCCAATTTTTAGTCATACTTAGTCATTGCATGGCATAATATACATGTGGTTATAATATAACATTCACTTCTCAATAACAAAAAAAAGTAAATCTTAAAAACTGAAATGGTTATGTCCGTTACCAAAAGAAAAATTATCGCGAAAGCACTAATTAACTAGTTCATCCGTATATACCTTCTTAACGTTCTTGACAGATGCATCTGACTTAGAATTTTCCTATCACAACAGTCTTTACTACTTTGAGAAAGACATCTTATGCATTGATTTTCACTTCAATATTCTCATTTCTAACGCAGTATTTATAGGGGGTAATAATTAACCATCTTAACTTTATTATGCGCTTTATATCTCAAGGGTATCCATAATTTCTGACACTACAGAATCAGACTAAAGCATACATATCTAATTTCCCGAATCTAGATAGATCTATCCTTACTAGTTATAATAAATATGAAAGTAAGTTCCTGTATCTGTCCGTCTGTCTGTTACCTTGTCCGTCACGATTAAACCACTAAACCGATATAGATGAAAATAAATTTGTTATGGAGATAGTTTAGGGAAGACACAGGATTGTTTCTTATTCCGAAAGTTGCATAGTTCCCATGGGATAGCGATAAACAAATTCTTCGCAGACGGAGTCGCGGTCAACAACTACTTCATTTATAATTACGAAACCAACCAAAGCTATGCTAGGTTTATTTTGAAAAATAGTATTATTAACAAGTTATTTTTGTATGTATCTACCTAATAGACATTCTTAGTACCTACATCTTTGTGGACAAACATCCGTAGTATAGTATGTATTATAATGAGTTTATTTGTGATGTACTAGAAACGTCTTTATTTACTAGTATCGTTGTATGCGAGCAGCGTGTGTGTGCGGTTTGCATCGCAAACGGTGGAGCGCGGAGAAAGCTACTCATCTCGGCAGACCGGTCGCTCAAGCCGCCGGCTAGACCTAATTCTTAGACCTAGGCAGACTCACTCCTCTGACCTAAAAGCCAAATAGCTTAAGCATTTACATATTTAAGGAGAACATATTTTAATAAGCCTTTTCTTAGTTATCGTTTACTTGTTAGAAAAAGCCAGAGACCTATTGAAGTCTATTATTGGACGAGTTTGTATTATTCAAATAAGTAAAATTCACGAACTTCATTTTATTTTGACATCCTTTTAAATAACTTGCAACGTTGTATGGAAATTTGTTGGTATGCAACTTGTGGTTTCGAAATTAGTATATAAGTATTTTTGGATCACTTCATGCATATCCGGTTGAGCTGAAAATTTAAATACTTATGTAAATCCGGTGACAATAAATACCTAGTAATCTGATAGGTAGTGGAATTCTGGTGGGTCCGGCCAGGATCATCTCGCAGGACGAAAGTCTTCAACGGTTAATGGCGCCAAATTTAATTTAGTTACGGATATGTGGATTGGATGACAATGCAAGTACAGTCAACCATAAGTACAGTCAGTAAGAAAAAGCTAGTATTAAAGATTTTATTTATACGAAAGATTCACATCTTTAACTAACAAACAATAAAAAACACTTTTATGAAAAAATACTATATTCAATACAAAATACCATTCAAATATTTGGAAGTAAAGAGACACATGTTACGTCGAACAGTACAATACAGTTCTGTAACACATGTTACCCAAAATACATGCAAGTAAAGGCTTTCCCATCGCGTGAGGCTTTCTCCGGCGTAAGATAAAGGGCTGCGACAGATGTACCACGAACCCTTCAATCAGTCAATATTTGAATTCAAATTTGGAACGGCAGGTAGAAAAAAAAGAACATGTGCATATACGGTGTGGGAACATAGCCGGGTACGCGACAGGCAGTCAGCAATTTGAGTATTTATTATTGTACTTTAAAACAGTTGAACATATATTTATATCTGCTGATGCGAATTCTGAACCCTATCCTGGTATAAACTGGCACAGAAATTGACTTCTGCCTGCCTGTCTGTTCCTCATAAAATAAGACAGTGGGGAGTCAAAAATAAACTGTGGTGGTTTCTCTATTACTTATATTTATTTGGCCATAAAATCTGCGTATGTTTAAGATTAATAAGCATACAATGATTTTCTGATATGGTATGTTTGATCGTAAAGATGTGTTTCAATTTAATTTGTTAGCTCTTTTCCCTGTTCTGGGTTTTATATAGACGTACACTTAAGGCCCTACTGAGCTTTTGACGCATTTATTGCATGAATTTAATCTCGTGCTGTATCATTACTATTTAGCAAAGCTATAGTCCTGAAATTCATGTGTAAGATATTTGAGGATTCACTCTAATGACAAGTGTTTATCGAAACACGATTATTTGTAGTTCGCTCGATAGAAAAAAATCCAAAGTAGTCTCTAAAAAATAAAATGAATTCGTAGTACGACGTAAATACTGCATGCACGGCAGGTCATAACTTTTTGAGTTTTAATAAAATAAGATGTTTTCTAGGGCGTAGTGTTGCTACATTTTTAAAATGTGTATTTGTTTTAGTAATACGATGAAAAAAACCTAAATACACGCGCAGTCTAACCAACCTATCTTGAGCCATCGTGCTTCCCCCATGTCCAATAGAGTTGCGTCAGTTCTCCTTCGGCCATCGGACGGGGAATTTGTGTCGCTTGCGCTTACGCACGGCTTTGATTCTAGCCGCTGTCACGCAGACATACACGAGTGCATAGAATACCTAAAATCGATTAGCGCCAAAAGCTTGGTAGGGCCTTAATGAAAGACATTTAATTTCACTGTAAACTTTTAGAAGAATGTGTAAGTATCTCCCAAAGTATGCAATAGCGAAATGAATGTAGTGGTTAACTGAGGTAACAATGGTACCTACGCCGGGACACCTGACAAAAGGTCCCATCTCTTAATGGGTTAGTGGGTTCAAGACGTGTCGAGTTACTCCCGCGCACATGATCTAACATCCGGCGCTTATTAAAACGATTTCCGGTTCGTTCCGGATTTAAGGTCGATATAAATAAGGGGTGATCACAATGGGCCGCCTCTAATGACGGGGTACGAACGTTTAAGATCAATACAAAGACGTTATCTAAACGAGCATAAGCAAAATACAGAGTGAGATAGCAGAGAGTGTAGAAAAAGACTCAATGTTTTTTTTACTAATAACAATTGTAATTTTTAAGGGTAAAAATATTTTATTAAACCAGATAATACATAAAAGATCCAAGTTTAAGAATTTCATTTAAAAAGCCAGGTTAGGTTAGGCCAGTGGTTCGACCTGTCACTTTTTAAGAAATAGGTACTGTGGACTCCAGTCCAGATAGTATATAGCATCTGTATTTTCTGCAATTAATACGCGAAAATGATTTCATATGAAGTTTATTGTTTAAAGTACCCGTAAAAAATGGTAATTTAATAGTGTTTATCATGCATATAAAGTTCCGAATCCGAAATTTGCTTGAGTGAAATCTTTGCCCCTGCCCTCTCAATGAAATACGTAATCTGTGGTTCAGGTAGTCCTGGACCGTATCTACTTCATTCATATCGCATCTCACGTCACTCGCCTTTTAACTCGCCGTTGCATAAAATATTATTCTCGGCGGACTCCTAGGTTAGATTCAGATAAGTACCACATCAAAAAAAAAAAACATAAATAATTAAATAAAACGTCCAATGCCTAAAATGGCTATTCTTCAAGTAAATATTATGTTCTTAATATACCTAATGCTTAACATTTTTCTGTTTTTGGGATCCTTAACAAGGATCAATTCTTACACTGTACTAACATATTTTCATCTTTTACCTGTTTGTACCCCTTTAGCAACGTCATTCGAATCTTTTTTCGGAATTCGGATAGATCAAATATTTTATTGGTGGTCAAGTAAGGTAACGACGAAGGCTCTGTGAGTGAGAAAGAGGAAAGCATGTGCGAGCGAGATGCCGCACGGGCAATGTCCTGATTTGTCAATAAACTTGACCCACATTTCATTGAGAACGAGTTGGGCAGGAATCTTCGTAAAGCCGTGTTCATTATTTCCTAATTTAAACAATTCTCATTTATATTTTGATTTTTCTACACGTTAAATATTGTTAGGTAATGGGGCTAGAAGATTTAATAGAGTTTAGGTAAAGTTACTTACCATAAGACAGGTAATAAAATAAATGAGACTATAATGCATTTCGCTGCGGTACCACTCATGCTGAGTAATATTTTCCTTTTTTTTTATTTTATTTTAAATTACTTGATTGCTTGCACCTTTTTATATGTAAATCTTATCAAAACTAAAACACACAGAAAATTCAGAAAAGTATTTATCCAACTGTAGCTGGGTTACTTGGCTTAAACAGTTTTTTTTACATATTAGAAGAATAGAGGTGTAGGTTTAAGTGATCGAGGAATGTGTGAAACGTTTAGTATGGGCACGGGCTTAGCCTGAGGTCCTCGTCCGGTGTAACGGTCCTGAGAGGGCAGCATTTCGGGCGCTACGCAGCGCCGAACGCGCGCGCCGCTGTTGCTACGCCGACATTACTTAAAAAAATTCTCTTTTTATAGTATAACTAGTTGCTGCCCGCAACACCGTCCGCAAAGAATTCGTTTATCGCTATCCCGCGGAATTCATGCACTTTTCCGAGATAAAAAGTATTCTTAATGTTAATCCAGGTTATAAACTATCTGTGTGCCAAATTTCATTAGAATCCGTCAATCCGTTTTAGCGTGAAAGAGTAACAAACATCCACACATCCATACAAACCTTCGCGTTTATAATATTAGTAAGATTAAAGATTAAGATACGTAGCATTTACATACTTGAACATAACAGTACCCTATTAGTACACTTGCGTAATAAGTAGTTGTTACAGAAAGAACTAATTATTAGTCAATCACTACTTCAAAGCTGTAAAATACCCATAAGGAGCAGTCCTTGTGGGTATTTTTCAATCGGAATTTAAAATAATAGATGGGTTAGTCAACTACTTTGCCGGGAAAAAACACAATGATCTGCAATCAGTTGCCGTCCGCTAAAACTAATCTTCCATTGAACGATGAGCTCAATGAACAAACTTGTTTGCCCAAGCACAACACTTATCGCCGCTACCATAGACCTACTTTCCAGTACTTACAGTATAAATACAACGTTTCGACCCCGACTCTTCATTTAATGCTCCACTTTAATGGTGGTTGCTTTCCCGTAGTAAATGATCGAACGCGGTAGTAGTTAAATTACCAATAATACTAGAACTTTTACCCTTCAATTCCCCATCAAAAAAGAGAGACCCCAGTTGGCAGTCCTATTTTTCAGCATGAAATATTTTAGGACAAATATTTTATTTACTGTCACAAAAATTTTAGTAAGTTAGTATGCGTATAAACTGCACTGAGGGGTAATAACAGCCTGAATTTTACAAGAACTAAAGCGTCTTGCCAGTTATATACCTTGTAATTGTAACACATAACGAATACCTGCATACTTTTTTTTTCAAAGTACCTGGGCGACCGAGCTCCGCTCGGGCTAAAACTCAGTACCAAGTGTTTTCCCAGAGATAAGACCAAGCTAGATCAATTTTTCATCCCTGAAAACCCCCACATACCAAATTTCATCGAAATCGTTGGAGCCGTTTCCGAGATTCTTATTATATTTATACATACAAGAATTGCTCGTTTAAAGGTATTAGATTAGATAGATTAGATACTTACCAAAGAGTTTTTGCACTGCTTCCTTTAGAATGCACTGTTGGTTTGAAAAGATAAACGGGGAGAAGCTTTTGTCTCTAAAAACAAATCGTCTGAATATTAAACTTTACGACGTTCGGTAAAGTAAAGGATAACGTTGGTATGGTAGGCAGACATTGTAATTCTTTACGCCCCGGCTCCGCCCGCTGTCCGCAAAGATAACCGTTAATTATTTACCTATACAAGTTTAGTTTGAGAGGGTTCACACAAATGATTACACACAACTCGACGTAGCATGTAAATGCTGACATCATGATGCATCCCACTAAGTATTAAATATTATCTTCATTGTAGTAAAAATTAGCGATTCGTTTACGTGCCAGTAACACAAGCGTTTTACATGATTGTATTATGTAAATGGCCGAGTCCCGAAGACCGAACGGTTCCTTAGCACGTGGTGTGAGCAGGGCGGCGAACGGCCTTGTTGGCGGCGGAGCGTGCGCGCAGTTAGCTACGTCACGCGGGCCGCGGCCGCTAACGGGACCCGCACGTGGTCGCAGCCCACTACACGATCATGATTATTAGCAGGGAGTTTGCCAACGTCCGCGTAATGCTCCTTTGACGTACTTACACGTATGTAGTTTCATAGAAGAGATAAAAGTTCACAATTGACTTCTTAAGATCATCCATTACTTAATAACGTTTATTACTACGGGTGTTTATAAATATGGACGACGCATTTAAAATAAGTAATTTATCAAATACTATTCGTCGCAGTTAAGCGGAGATGTTCAATATTCAATCCAAAAAGTAAGGTAAAATCCCTAATAGTCATTTATTTGTCAATGCAATGAATATCACAGTAAGTCTCTGAACATCGTACAGAAAAATATGTTTTCATTCACATACCTACTTATCCACTAACTACATAAATGAACAGAAATCTTGCACGCTAGAAGCAACAAGCGCTGCGCCGGCGGAGGCCGGGGAAAGGTCTCGCCCGTCACGTAGGCTGTACTTGACTTTGAAACGAGGTTTCGCGGACACGGCGGGCGGCAGCGCGGGGGACGCGTCTCAAAAAGTGAAACGTCCATAACAGTACCAGAGTGATTCACAGATTGGATCCCCGGGCTCATTGCAGCGAATTTGTTTGTAGCACCAAAAATGATTCTCATTAAACATGCAGTCTACTCGTAGCTCGCTAATACTTTGTCAAAACGCCATATTCTGTACAAACAGAAGACGATTGATCAACTTCAACGATATATACAATTATATATGGGATTGGTATATAACTGGGACTTAAATTAACTGAGAATAGTGCCATACTGTAAAAAATATTAACTGGTTTTATAATTTTCCGTGAAATATGCGTGCCGTTTCATCCGGTTGTTTGAAGACGGATTCGCGTGACTTTCTTCTCATGAATATCTCGTAAATGGCGTCACATGACCCAATGATCCGCGGTCAAGCGTGATCAAACAGGATGCTCTTAAAATATTAACCAAAATTAGGTCGCGCGCAAAACCAGTCGCTGCGAAACCTAGTGCATGAAGGGCCTTAGTCAAGTTTAATATTTTTGCTTGTCTCAGTTGTTTCCTACAGTAATACCAATATATTACCGACCAGCTTGAGTCAAAGTAGGTATGCATATATGAAGCTTTAAACGAAAAGTTTTTATTTGTAAAATTATTCATTCTATTTACACAACAATGTTGAAACAAGTCACGCTGCTTGACCTAATTGCAAACGTTTAACGAACACAGTCACTATAATTATGCAAATCTAATACCTTTAAACGGACAATACTTGTAGGTATATCATTTATTGATTCCGGGGAAACGGTTCTAGCATTTTCGATGAAATTTTCTTGGGGGTTTTCGGGGGATGGGGTATGTATTAATACCGAAGTATGAAAGACCGAATGTATTAAAATATCGAATGGGTCAAAACACCGTTAAGTTACCACCGTTAGTTTTTTCCGAAACCGTAAATTTCTTAGAATTTATTTAAAGAGCATCGTATAGAACAGATTAGGTTAAGTTAGTTTTATATAAATCTTGAAAAGTTTACGATTTCAGAAAAAAAACCTGATTAGACTTATCGATCGAAAAAGCGTGTATTCGATGAAGCTCGGGTGCTAAGTACTTGTTTTAAAACTAACTAAATAACAGCAAGTTTACTTTTAGTAAGAATTTTACGGTCATCTCCACATTTGTGCCAAATTTTAAGAATTTTATGAAATTGTTTTTTTACTGGCTTTATTAGCTGGCAAGCCTGAAACTGAAACAGATTTACTTTTACATTTATAATATGCAATTAGTAGCGTCTAATTTTCTCAGGTTTTTGTTTCGTGGGAAATACATAATTTTATATTTCTTCTCCAAAATTGGTAAGAATTATGTACATATCTGAAACGTGTTAAGTTTTGGTATCAAATATTGTTTTTTCAAATTGTCTATGTTGCTTATAATTATTTAACGTCAATCACACACGTTAAAAAAATATTAAATACGCTCAAATGGAATAATTTCGGAACATTTTTTGCTGAAAGTAGGTTGGCGGTAAGTGACTCCTAAATCGCAATATGAAAAAAAATGAGTAAAGTCCTATTGTAAAAGTATGTACATAATGGTATGGGATGTAGCCGGTTTTCCAAAAAGCCGTTATTGAGGTCAGGTGGGTTCCGTTACCCGGGACGAACCTGTTCGCCGCCGCGGTTTTGGCAGGACTCCGTGACTTAACAACTTACCACTTCTTTATTACTGGAAATGAAAAGGAATTACAGAAATTAAGAGCATTCCACTTTATACACAGAAGGGATATTATGAAGCTCCATAATTGTGACTACTCTCTGAGTATCTAAATGAAATAAAAAAAAGTTTGGACTCTCAATGAGACGGAATAGGAATGGTTACTATTCGTACCCCGCTGTATTATTTTTTGTTGCTATCTAAAATATAATATACTAGCTGTTGCCCGCGGCTCCATCAGTGAAGAATTCGTTTATCGTTATCCCCCGGGTACTGTGCAATTTTCCGGAATAAAAAGTACCTACTTTTCCTATATTTATGTTAAACCAAGTTATAAACTATCGGATAATCCGAAATAATTTTGTATTCGTAACTGTATCTATAACCGGTAGAATATTATCATACGTCTGTAGCTAGTTTCAGATCCAAAAATTCATCCGCAATGCTATGTAGGCAAATTATTTAATTGAAATTACACAAGTACAGATGAATATCATTCATGAGTACAAATATGACTTTAGGATACGATGCAAACTGTGACAGATGTTAGAACTTCTTTTATTGAGGTAAACTCGCGTTTTAATTGACACACAAAGTGTACAAAAATAATAGAAGAGTTTGTAAAAAAAGAAAAGAAAAAAAACTAACGTAATTGAAACCTAAAAAACTTACATTTACAGATGTCGAACTTGACTCCCATTTATCTATATGTATATCAAAACACTATATCATAGAAAATTTTGTAAATGAATGCTTCATAATTTATTTATCTAAAGAAGTCTAATAGCTACATATGTGTAGTGTATGATTTTTCTGGTAAATCCTACTTAATACGATAAAGCGAAGTAGCCTATCAGATGTGTCGGACTATCCTCCAATTAGTTAAGTTCAAATGGTGTCATCTGCCCGATGACGTTGTAAACACGTACCAACCGGCCAATCTAACGGGATAGACTATACAACCTGAAAACAGAAATAATGAACTGCCATCGCTCTATAGAGCTGTCATTTTGCGCTGATACCGTTAAACAGTTAAAAAATTTGACGTCTTTAATTATTGCCCCGATTCTGTGTTTGTGTGCTAGTATTCCCACGGTAGGCGCACGGCTGTCTTCGATGTATCCCATTGTTTCCTTGTCTTCCCAATATTAAGCAGGTATACATATGTATTTAAATTAATGACAGGAGAAATGAAAATTGTAACGCTTGCCACGACATGCATCAGCAAAATCGATTTAAACGCTTATAAACATTGAATGTCGCATCATCATCATCATCTCAGGCTATATACGTCCCACTGCAGGGCACAGACCTCCTCTCAGAACGGATTGGGAACTTCACACATACCATTGAATTTCTTCGCAGGTGTATGCAGGTTTCCTCACGATGTTTTCCTTCACCGTAAAGCACATGGTAAATTACAAATGTAAAGTGTAATTTCGCAATTAATGTAATTTTTGGAATGTCGCATATGCTTTACTAAAGCTAGTAAAGTTAACTATGGCACTTTACAATTTACAGCTTTGAGATTAATTAATCTTGGGATATAAAATACTCATCTTCTGCAATAAGTAAGTAAAATGCACCATAACAAGGCTAACAACGACATTATATCGACGGTAAAAAGGATAATCCTGTAAGCGACATTTTGGACGAAATTTTGTTATAATAATAATAATTTAATACAGACAACGTCCATATTTTGTTAGATACATAATTGTTGTTAGTAATTGACACAATAAAAACACAGTCTTGAAATAATAATGAGTATGTAACAATTTATTACATCAGAATTATGTTGTACCTACACACTTCCCTGCGAGCCCATGTGTAGGTAGAACATTCCAATGTCTCGACATAAAGCTCAAACGATGCAGAAAAAAAACTGAGTTTAACGATATTTATAACTCAATTTCATCCAAAATGTCGCTTAAAGGGTTTCTCCTTTCCACCGTCGATATGTAGGTATAATTATGATGTAATTGCACAGTGCTTATAAAGGGCATTAAAAAAGCAAAATAATAGATCTTTATACAAACGGAAATAACGGTTTTTATCCGCTAAACATTAACTGATTTCAACCATTTATATATTAAAATAAGTACTACAATACTACATGAGTATTGAAAGGCAACAGAAAAATTAGGTAAGTAGGTACATCTTTTTAATTTCACTAAGCAATTTCTGTTTTACACCAAGCCAATATTTAAAAAAAACTAATTGTACGGACCTGTTTTGATTGAAACTGGTCAAAATCGGTAGATGTTTATGGGGTGGAAAACATTATCACCGTATATATGAAAAGATAAGTTTTCGCTTGTGCCTAGGTACTTCCTACTTAATGCTCTTGAGATTGATTCATCGCCGACTAAACGGTTAAGTCTACACGATACAGTTTAAATAAAAATGAAAAGAAAATGACATCACGCTAGGCGCACAAAAATTTGGTTATGGCTAAAAGAGTTTGCAGTGACCGTTACATATTATAAGTTTTGTGATTATACTTATAAAGAATGAAGCATTGACGAACCAAGTAACTGTTATGCTAGGTAGGTATAAGGTTGACTATCTCGTAATGCCATGTCTTATTCGGATATACGTTATACGGTACAGGTATGGAACACTAGATAAAGCTACGTGATATAGACCGTGATTACATTTCTTCTCGTTATAAATAAATATATATCTAATATATTTAACCGTTAATCAATAAAACTGTTAAAGTGGAATATGTTTTACCACATCACGTTCAATTACTCAGTTTTTAACCCCCGACGCAAAAACGATGGGGTGTTATAAGTCTGATGTGTCTGTGGTGTGTGTGTCTGTCTGAGGCATCATAGCTCCCGAATGGATGAACCAATTTTGATTTTGTTTGAAAGGTGAATTAGTTAAGAGTGTTCTTAGCTATGTTTGATGAAAATCGGTTAAAGATGGCCGCCGCCACAAAATGGCGGATTACATATTTTTTCACATTTCCCTCAATATGGATATCAAATGAAAGGGCTTGACTAGTAGAATACTATATGTACACTATGATAAATTTCAAATCCAAGATGGCCGCCAACACAAAATGATGAATTACATATTTTCAAACATATTGCGTTGGGGGTTTTTAAAAGTTCTACAAGCGTGTCAGCCGCTATACTTTTCTATTGAAGAAATTAGGTACAGCTGGCAGGAACTTTAATCAAATTAAAACTGTACCGCCAGCACACCGTATCGTTTTATAAAAACCTTACGCTCGGTGTGGCTCAATTTTCAATATATATACCTAAGCGTCAGGATACTGTTAGCGGTTAAAACGTTTGTAGAACTACACATGTCAGTATAACTAATATTAAAACGAAGTGCAAAGTAAATTTTGGATCACTAAATGCGTGCTAATTACGTACCTATGGAATAAATAAATAAATATTGGATAAAATTTAAGTAACTAAACATGTTATTTTTGGGTTGGTTGAATTTATTTTAATACATCTTCTGCATCTTTTTGTTTTATGTAAAAAGAATCAAATTTTAAAATTCAATTAGTTTTAAGATCTAAATAAGACAATTTTGTGTAAGAATTTCAACGGTGGGGTGAAATATGTGGGCATCGTTGTTGAAAATTTTACGTAATGTCTCGATCTAATAATCTTTATTGGTTCTGATACTTGATTATTAATCGAGATACTTGCAAATCTACATTGGGGCCGCATGGAAGCTATAGCCCAGAGAAGGGTTGTGCCCAGCTCTGCTGTGAGACATTTGTAGGCCGGAGGTTAACGTAAATAAAATATAATTTTCACGACGCAAATTTCCGCATATTTTCGAAACTCGCAAGGGAATCAAAACCTAAAGAGTACTTCCCGTGAACTCAGAATCTTGAAATTTAGTACGAAGCAAGGTCTTATAGCACAGATAAAGGAAAAATTGCGAAAAGCATAATTTTTTTTGTCTGTCTGTCTATGTCAGTAAACAACGCACATTTTCGACACTCGCAAGGGAATCAAAACCTTACAGGGTACTTCCCGTGAACTCAGAACCTTGAAATTTGGTACAAAGCAAGGTCTTATAGCACAGATAAAGGAAAAATTGCGAAAAGCATAATTTTTTTTGTCTGTCTGTCTATATCAGTAACCAATCTACAATGATCCCCCACTGCGCACATTTTGCTTAGGAGCAGAGGTCTGCTAAGACTGGATGTTCATAGATACATATAAATTTGTACGGAACCCTCGGTGCGCGAGTCCGACTCGCACTTGGCCGGTTTTTTTTTTATAATAATTACCTTAGTTTATTGAATTGCTACACAGTAATAGGGAATTGAGCTGTGTTCGTTGTTTGTAGGTATAATCGAGAAAAAATGGTTTTCCAGAGATGAGACCTAGCTAAATCGATATTTGACCTACACTACAGCTAATTTCATCGTAATCTTTCGCTGCTATCGAGATCGCTCGTTTAATAGGATAAGATATATGTGTTAGCCACGTACTATCCGCTAGAAGGTGGGTAGTATCTGTGGTATCGTGGTCAGGCCGCCCGCCATGCTTCGCTCACACAAAGATCCGCAGCGCCCGCGCCGCAGTGGGTCACTGTGCCGCGCGCGTTGATGTCTTTTCCACGGATTCATTTAGACATCCTAAATCGGTGTTTTAATACGATATAAAATAGCCTAAATTAGGTGCATAATGTTGTTAACATTAAAAATACATAAGTATACCTGTGGATTTGTATATTGACGAAGGAATAAGTATAATATCTTTCGATTTTTTATGTATTGGTAAGAACTAAGACTTTTACTTCTTGAAGATACGGGTTATCCCTAAATTCGACGTCAAAATAATGAGGTTGACAGATTAACTCATTAGCTATAAGATTTAAATAATTTTGACTAAGTATAGTAAGAACAGATAATATATAATTGTGACTAGAAATGACATGCTACTAGTAGTACTTTACGTAATTTGGTAGCTTATAAACTGTCCTATTCATTATCGGCTCTATGACGTTGATCACAAGGACACCTTATAGTTAAATGTACTATACCACCAAATTTTTAGATAAAAGGCATAATTGACCATAGTATCATGTCGTGTCATATTTTCTATATTATATTATGGAAATATTACTGATTTTTGTATTTTTCATTGTTTTAATTCCTTACTTATATCTCTACCAGCTTAACACAAAACTTCGATCTGTAGAAGAATAAAATTAGTCTAGTTCCCTGTTCCCTGTCCCAATAGAAAAAAAAGTCCACCTATCTACCAAATTAGTCTTTAGCTCCAATTTTCTGGCTACGAGTTGTTTGTCGATGGTCATGGTACAGTTTTGTAGGTAGGTAGGTGTAAATGACAGTCGTAGTTTAATAAACAAGCGATATTTGTAAATAGGTATACTATACCTATCTAAAGCGGTTCTAACATTGCGTGGAAATTTGCTGTATATGGGTTGCAAATAAATAATCTATCTAGTTAGGTATGATGTCTGGGAAAATGTGTTTTCACACACATGTATAGTCGAACAAGTAATTCCTTTACCACCCTAAGGTTCAATGTCAGTTGTACAGCTTAAAACATCAAAGGCCATTTTCCCTTACCAATCAATGTGACAATCAGCCTTATTGTTTTTCTTCTAATCTAGGACTCTAATCTGAACTTTTTTAAAATTGGTATAGCTCTTACTTGGTCGACTATACTATGTAATAGTAAGGTATCTCATTTAAAGTTTGTCGATATAATACCGCAGCCCTCCTAGAATCTCACCTGCACTGCAGTCATATGGACACAATCAAACGGCGTAAGAACGGGACGTAAATAATAACAGTTCATGCTTAGGGTGTTTGACCTCTCTCTCGTCCGCGCCCGAACCAGTTGACTGAAGAAATAAGCCACAGCCGCGGTGGTCTTACCGACAGACATTTTTTAACCGAAAAATAAGTTATAAATCCGTCGATGGTGTAAAATTAATTTAAATTCAGAAAAATCACTTTTTACTGGATTTTGTACTCAATGAAAAGTAATTGACGTAACTTTTTTAGTATGTAACTAACTATCAGGCGGCCTTGCAGGCAAAGTCTAGATTTAGTACCTGTAGTTAAGCTAACTAAAACTTATTTGTTTTTCAAATTATCAATATCGAGCATGCATATGTAACATAAGATTAATTAAGCTATGTTTTATTATTGCTGTCTTGATAACATCGCTTGGCGATTGCGAATTGCGAATTAATTGTGAATTGTATTCAGATTTGTTTATTATTTTTATTTACCGCTTCCGCACTGTAGTAGTATTGAGCATAATTGCGAGTTGAAAATTGCACAGCTTATTTAAGTCATTTCATTTGACATCTTTGGTATTAGACACTTCAAGTACTTATTAAGCACTGCGAACCATTGCCAACCGACTTCATAGATGAAGAAGGTTTTGAGTTATACCATATGAATCGATTTTTATTTATTAGTAATAGAATAGTAGGCACCATATTATTGTACTACTTGTAACTTAGACATAGTTACAAATAACTTCACTAAGGAAAATGAACAAATGTTTTAATTAACAAAATATTACAATTTTCTTCAATTTGAAGCTGGTTTTTAGTGGATTTGTCATGTTTAATTTTAGTTTTTATTTGTTGCTCACTAAACTGAATAATTATCCTATTCCATCGTAAAAACGATAACAGATAAAAACGATCAAGTAATTAAATTAAGTACCAAACCATTACAGAAGGAATTGTGAAAATCTGTCTTCAGTTATTAGTGTATGCATCATTTTCGTCAAACTTCAGTAAAAATGCTTGATTATGGAAAAGTTACAAATAAAGGAGTTTTTGCATTATTCTACGTGAATATTGTACAAAATATTGTTGCACTCCGGGTAAAGACATACAAAGTTTATATAACATTTATGACTTACATTTTGACCTTCATGGCTTAACTATGTCGTCAGATTAGTCCTCATCAACGCGTCAATATTTTGTTTCGATACTTATACAGAATGATTCAGGAGTTATGAGCAGGAGTGAAAGAGGTGATGAGGAAATTCTCACTACTACTAACTTTTACTATGGGACCATACCCGAAATCGCGAAAAAAAATCTAATCAATTGTTAAAATTGATCGCTAATTATCCGATATGTATGGAACAGCAGCTTTTTATGCGATTTTGTGGCTGGTCCCGTAGTAAAAGCTGCTCAGTGTGGCTGCTCATGAGTCCTGAACCAGCCTGTATATCTAATTTATTTTATTTTAAGTGAAACGTACGAATTATTAGATGCCTATATTCTTTAGACATTTTTGGAAAGCATTATTTTCTTCATATTAAGTAGGTATGGTTGTTAGTAAATCACTATAAATTAAAAATTTTAAAAACCCCCAACGCAATTAAAGCTAAGATCCCTTCCTCTTATCAAAGAGCTGATAACTTTAAAATGGCTGGACCTATTTTGATGAAACGTGTCTAAGAACCATCGCCAAGAAACCTGCTTTCAAATAAAAAAACCGCGTGCAAATCGGTTCACCCATTTAAGAATTATGATGCCATAGACAGACAGACATTCACACACGCACATAGCGGTCAAACTTATAACACCCCTCTTTTTGTGTCGGGTTTTAATAAATATAGTTTTATTAAAAGGCTTATCGTGATACGCTGTCAAAAACTACATGATATGACTCAGTGCTTAGATTAAACAAGTTAGTCGACTCGACATTACAACTGTCACAAGACATGTCTGGTCTGTCCATGGCCAATACCTATTTGTAGTAACGTCGCAAAGAAAACGTCACGATAACTCGGATTACATAAGTTCAATACAAAAATAGTATGTTCCGGAGTAGCCTCAAGGCCAGCCAGGCTCATTAGGTCGATCCCCCTCCCACGTGGGCGACGACCCCGGCCGGGACTGCGATAACTGTAAACGCGGTGTAAATAGTTCCTTCCCCAGGCAATCCCAGAAAAAAATATAGGCCGTTGACCGCGGGAATCGGACTGCGCTACTTTTTTAATACGGAAGGGTTGTTAGAGTTAATTTATTTTGGGCAAAGTGTGACCCTGACCATAAATGCGTGTCATAGACAGACATAGATAACATATGGATGCCGGCAAATTACTTAAATAAATGACCTCAAATAAATTTCAGAATAAATAAATTTCATTTTTTTCATTTAATTTCATTTGAAAGCGCAGAAGCGAATTTAACGTCTCTTTGGTAGTAATTCAGTAGAATGGCTGGTCATATGAAATAGAGCTTAAAGTTTTGCCCTGAGTTTACAGATTAATAACTCAAGACTGAAATAGTATCTAATGTTGTAAATATGAGCTATTTAGGCAGTGAGCTTACAAATAGTAACATATAAGATCATTGTATTTAGGTACCTATATGAAAGTACTTTAATCCCGTCATGCCGTGATATAAAAATAGTGAATTTCAGGTAATTGCGACCTATGTTTTGTTTCTATTCGTAAAATATAATAATCAATTTATTTATCAGCTATTCTGACACAGACTGTTCTGAAACATTGATCGCATAACCTCAAATCGGTTCCGTCTATCTTGTTACTTTATTAATTTTATTTAGTAGGTACACGATAAACGTACAACACTGTTTAATTCTAACAACCAATAATAAAAGTTAATAACTATAAATAAATAACGGGTGGCAAATTTTTCAGTAGATAGTAAATTATAGACACCATACATATAATATGAGTTGTTTACATTAATTAAGTCAGAAAGTACCTAGGCGCCTATCTTGTTTCATAACTATTCCACAAAACGGACATTATTGAATAATTAAGGTGTTATAAGAGCACATTCCTTCTTATTATACCTCTTATTACGTTCAACATTTTTTTTAAATATTTGATAGGTTTATTAATCTTGTATGGCGTTACGTGCGGTTTGCTGTAAAGTGACAAGATACAAAAACTTAATGCTGCTTGTACCTACTTGAAAATATTTAATAATGTAAAATTATATCCAACTTATGTTTTGTCTCTTTACCTTAACCCAGTAGCTTAAGTCTCTACAAACTTGTAGGTGCTGTAGTTCTTGGGCCCATAAAAGCGACACGGAATAAGCAAATGTACCCAATATTTCAACAATAGAGTCGTCGTTAATAAAGACTTTAGCCGCTCCAATATAAAAATGGCTGGTGATGGATGATGGCGGCAACCCTGATATATTATGGTTTTAACTATTACTATCAAAGTCCTCTGTTTTCGCCACTCAATTACTTAACACTGATTCGAATTCCAATTTTCTCCATTTTGCCGCGTTACTACGATCACTTTTGTTTGAACTACTGTCAAATCTAAAATTCCCGCCAAAAATGACATTACATCACAGATAAATTTATCTTGAGTTATTAAACTTTATTAATATAAGTATAGAGATGACACTAATGTCATCTTTCCGTATGCGAAACAAGTTACTACGATCACTTTTGTTTGAACTACTGTCAAATCTAAAATTCCCGCCAAAAATGACATTACATCACAGATAAATTTATCTTGAGTTATTAAACTTTATTAATATAAGTATAGAGATGACACAAATGTCATCTTTCCGTATGCGAAACAAGTTACTTCTCAAACCGCCCTAGTACCGCACATACAAAAAATCATAAAAATTAGTCGAGCAGTTTTGGAGGAGAGCGACCACAAACACTGTGACACGAGATGATCGTAACTCTATAATGAGATGATTTGAAGGCATAATTAGTATCAGATCTATAATGACTACTTTGGGATTGCACCACTAAACATAACGCGGCGTTGGGTTCTACTTCTCATTTGTGAAGCGAATTGAAGTACTTACCAATAACATCGTTATCAGTTTTTATTCGTCTCTAATAGTATAGAAGTAGTATTCTTGGTTATCCAGAGCCGCTAAGAGATGTTCAAGTGATTATTTTAGTATCGGCTCTCTTTGCTGTAGGTGTGTAGGTAATAAGAGGTAAAGGTAAAGCCAGTGCGAGGCTGCGCCTGAGCGGGCGCGTCCACTCCCAAAAACCCGTTGTGGGCCCATAACGGTCCACGCTGCGAGCCTTGACAAACTGACGGACAAACACTTTAATATTAGGCAATTAGGATGCGAGGATTCTCAAACGCGCCGACTCTTTGTGTTTGTGCTGTCCAGCGCCTAATTGCTTTATGTCTACGTTGCGAGGTAGACGGTAGAATATCGCATAATGCACGTATTAGGTGGGCAAAAAGTTTTATTCCTTCGACTTACATAGGTAACTAATATAAACCTACTTTAATTGACATTTAATTTTGTTTTAAAAATGTTACTATTAATAATAGTTTCCAGAGATGCGACTAATTTGAATTACCTACTAGTATTTAAAGTGCAAAACACAAAATGTATAATACCTATTTCTATTTTGTATTTAAATACTTTTCTACGAAAAGCATTTAAAATAAAATTAATATGTCACGAAATTAAATTTATCAAAAAAAACGGTATGAGCAGGGACTAAAGTTTCTTGCGGCGCATTCTTCTTGGCAATGATGGTCCTTACGAAAGCGCTGGTAGTTTTAAAAAAAGTGACATGTAAAAGAGCCCTTTGCGGCCTACTTGCAGAATAAACGTTTTAATTTTTTTTTTTTGTTTTTTTTTTTTAAAAAAGTAATTTGTTACTATGTATTTCATATTTAGTATTTAAAATACAAAGATAAAAACTATTTTATATTTGAAAAGTAGGAAGTATTTGAATTTTGTATTTAAATACATTTTATTAGTCATTTTGCACATCTCTGATAGTTTCGTTACGAAGATTGTAAAGCAAAAGCAACGACAGTTCCTATTATAATCCTGATTGAATTCCGACAGTCCTTGGGCAAAGTTTATTTCTCATTCAAATTAATTAAATTGTACCATCGAACTTCTGAGTATTGGAACAATGCAAAGGTAAACTTTTAATCTGCAGGTATGATAGTACGATGAATGAAACATAGGTATTGAATATAAGCGTGTCCACTATTTCTAACAGTAAACATGCTAAGTAAGCACGTTTTGCCGTATTAAACTACTAAATTTAGTTCAACCTGCATATTCCTTTTTGTTTTAAATGGTATTGAAATTAGCGAATATACTCAAATTGCTCGACATTATCTTACTTTTACTAATATTACAAACGCGAAAGTTTGTATGGATGTAAGGTTGTATGGATGTCTAGATGTTTGTTACTTTATCACAATAAAACGGTTTGATGGATTTTGATAAAATTTGACACATATGTAGTTTATAACTTGGATTAACATATAGGATACCTTCTATCCCAGAAAATTGAACAGTTCCCGCGAAATAGCGATAAAAAAATCTTTGCAGACGTAGTCGCGGGCAACAGCTAGTTCGATACTAAATTTTAAAAAATATGCTTGAGTGTGTAATTCGTAACTTACACTACAAAACAATGACTTTAATGACACCACATATAATAAACAATTAAGAAAAAGTCGGACTTCCACAGACCCTAGGCTAGTTAGCTATATAAACTCCGAGTTAAGTGCTATTCCACAGTTAAATAGTATCAAAATATATGGAACTGTCATTCATAACCCTGGGTGGCAGCTTTATCGCTACAAAGCGATCACTTCCAGGCTGGGATGATGATGATAATGGCGTATTAATAAAATACTTACGTAAAATATGTACACACAAAAATACCAAACCAAACCGTACCTAATACCGTTACGTTACCGTTTTTCGTACCGAATTTTCTCCATTACCATCGATATGTGTAGAAACAATGGTTTTTGGTTTATATTTAGAGCCTAATTGGTTGGTAGAGCATGTAGATTACCATTTTTAACAAAATCTATTCTTGCAGTAGATTTTTTTGTTTTTTTTTAACACTAAGCTTGAAAAATTTTTTTTCTATGTTCATGTTAGCTAATCATTCGTCAATTAATGAATTAGAGCACTATATTTAGATTTTAGGCGAAATTGGACAAATACTGTTAAATAGTGATATGTAATTTCGGTATTTTCACATTACTTTAAGTACATTAACAATTACATAGTAATAATGATATTTAATTGCGAACATGATCCCTACAATGCGCATAGTACCTATATACAAACCAATATGCGACTAATTGTATTTATCACTATTTATTAACCCCTTGAATGCAGAAAAAAATCGTATCACGATACTATTTTTTAGGCCAACCCACACACAGTGCCCGCATCGAAAATTTGTCGCGCAACAAGTGAGATGGAAGATACTATCTGAACGAGAGTGAAAGAGTAGGATACAAGAAAAACAGGGCCGGCTAACGGTACACACACGGAAGTGTGTCAGTAGCGTAAAGCGTGGTTCTAAAGCGATAGGCAGTAAGCGACAGCGCGCTCGCAATAGAATAGCAACCTTGACCTCGTCCAGTAGATTCGGAAGTTATACGACAAGCGGTCAGGTTTTCGATTTTCACGGTGCTGATTCACTACAATAGAGCGTTCTCCGTTTCTATTTAATGCCTACATAGCCAGACCAATTTGGAGCCTACCTCAAGGGTAGCCAAACTTATCGCTCCAAAAGACAATAACAAAACATATCAAAAGTTTACGTTTACAACCAAGTTTACTTCAATAATATATATATGGTCGAAATAATACATTTATAATTAAATGCGAAATTAACTCTGTCTGTTACCTCTTTACACTAAACCGCTGAAATAAATTAGATTAAATAGATTTTATCCCAGAAAATGTCAGTTCCCGCAGGATAGCGATAAGCTAATTCTTCGTAGACGGACTCGCGGGCTATAGCTAGGTATAAATTAATAAACCAAAAACACTTTCATTTAAAATGTTGCCAAGACGAGACCATATTCCTTGCACTGTCAAAAGTTATCAGATATATAGAGCTAAGCTTCCTAGTTCTACATGCCCTACTTCACAAACTTTACACCTTGGACAAAATATGTGGCTTAGTTCTTAGTTTAATAGTTCTTAGGGTACTTCCTGAAGTCCAAGAAAGAAGAATTTTTGTATGTAAGCTAGTATATCTACACAAATAAACAAAAAACATAAAATATGGTAGTTTTGAAAATAAAAAATTATATCTTACAAAAAGAAGTGAAATCCCACCAAAAACATTTTCATGTAAAATGTTGCCAAGACGAGACCATATTCCTGCACTTTCAAAAGTTATCAGATCTCATAAAGAGCCAAGCTACCTAACTCTACACGCTTTAACATCACAAACTTTACACCTTAGTCAAAATATGTGGCTTGGCAGTTTGGCTACCTACTACAAGAACTATTGTATGATAGAAGAGTTATGAACAGCAATAAATTTATATAAATGAATAAGAATATTTTTTTTTACTTTAGTGTGACGGTAGCCAAACGGCCAAGCCACATATTTTGACTAAGGAGTAAAGTTTGTGAAGTTAGGGCGTGTAGAGTTTGGAAGCTTGGCTCTATATGAGATCTGATAACTTTTTGACAGTGTAAGGAATATGATCTCGTCTTTGCAACATTTTACATGAAAATGTTTTTGATGGGATTATTATTACTGCAATGTTCGCTGTTTAAAATCATGGGAGGGAGATTCCTTGTGTGGAAATTGATTGACAAAATTGATAAGACTTTATAAGAATAAACTCGACCCAATAATTAAATTGTTGGCTACAAAATTGCCAAAATAAAAAATATGATCCAAAAAAGAAGTGCAATAAATACTCTTAAAAGCTCTACAAGTAACATCGACGAAAAGGTCGCCTTGACATCTTAAATGTCCATTTTGCTTGCAGTGGCTAGACATCTGTCCGCTTTGATCCACCAATTAACTTCAACGGCTGCAAGCAAATTTGTTTTGAAACTGCGTAGGCCTCGGTTTTGTTGATTGTACATTGATGGAAAAATAAGTAAAATTTTACTATTTTTTATTTCAGACATATATACATACATATTTTCCTCCTTTGTTTTTATTTACTGTGTTGATACCGTCCCTTCTAGTGTAGTGAGCTTCTCCTAGCACTTATTTATTTATTTAGTAAAGTTCGTACCCCTCTCGCTTTTCAACTGCCTAAATACGCGTGCAACCGAATTAGCCAGCTACCTATAATTAATTAAGAGCCCGTATTTAGTATTGTAATTACAGGAATGTAGGAAAAAATCGGCTTGTTTATTGTCATTGTAATTTATAAGTTATGCACGCAAGCGGGGAAAAAGTGCTTTTACGTGCAAATTTCGAAGGTGAAAGACAGTTTTTTAGAGCGAGCGTGGTAAAAAATAAATAATCAATTTTTTAGATACTGGCATTTTAAGTCCTAAATTAAACTAAGTAATCTGAAAACTTTCGTGGCAGCCTAGGTAGAAGGATTGGTTGGAAAGAGATTTTGAGAAAATAAAAATCTGCAACGGGTTTGGCTAATGATATCAATGAACATACCTAACCAAGGCATTTAAAATTAGTAAGTAGTTACTTTGCCTTTTTCAAATGCTTGTTATTTAGCAGTAGAGATGACAGCAGGATGTCTTATTAAGTCTTACATGTATATCAATAAAGAAGGTCGGCGAAAAAGTTTTACGGTACCTTCCCTTCACTCTTTCACGTGCGTATATTTTGGATAGAAAGGCAGATAATAGGTATACTTATCATTAACTACTTTCACTATCATGGGCCATCGAAGCGAATAATAACATAAATATTGCAGCGACTTTTTGAAGACAATTTAAATGAAGAAAAATTCGTAATCCATTATCAGCAAGTAACGTAAAATTTACTTAATCCCGGGAATGTGTAAATTTTTCACGGGACGCGGACAAAGTTGCGACCAACGTCTTGTGTTTTATGTTTTATATTATACATAAGACTTGAATCACCACTCACTCATAAATTTCTGATATTTCATGTACTGATATCAGGAACTTGTTTGAGAATGGTGTAACTGGCTCTAAATACACTTTGTCTAATTGTTTGAATCTCTGAAATACTGCATCGATTTTCATAAATAAAACTAAGTACTTATAGAAAGCTATACCCGCTAAGCTATTCCCGTTAACATTTATAAGTTATTTTTTATCTCAGGAAAGTACAAAGTTCCCGCGGTATCTATACGAAGATGCGGGCAATATCTTGTACAACATTATTTTTTTAATAACCTGCTTTGTTTTCCCACTGCTGGGCAAAGGCCTCTCCTCTCTTGGCTCCACTCTTGCCTATTAAACGCGAGTTGCCAACCCACGTAATAAACATCTAGGTCGGGTAGGTAGATAGGTAGGTAGGTAGATCGTCTATCCATAGCCTTACTTATAAATACTATAAATGAGAAAGTGCGTTTGTCTGTCTGTCTGTAACCTCTTCACGCTTAAACCGCTGAACCGATTTAGATGAAATTTGGTATGGAGAAATTTTGTGACACTGGAAAGGACATAGGATAGTTTTATCCCGGAAAAATTGCAAGATTCCCGCGGGATAGCGATAAACGAATTCTTCTTTGCAGATGCAGTCGCGGAAAACAGCTAATATACTTACACCGTGGCCCAAAACTACGTTGACAAAATTATAAAGTAAAAAATTTAAAAATGGAACGCGTTATGAGTTCATTTATTTGTTTGTTTTGTTTTTTACATATTTTGAGAACGATTTGGAAATGGTAGCTACTAGCTACATACTTAAAATTATTTAGTTATTCTTCGCAACGCAAAGCAATAATTTCCTTGTACGACACCGGAAAACGACAGTGTGAGATAGTTAGGTCGCTAAGTGTCAGTCGTCAATTAGTTTCCAAGACTATTAAGCGATACAATGAGTTCAAGCATGTCGCAGACCGCCCAGGAAGAGGAAGAAAGAAGACTACTAGGACTCCTAGGCACCGAAACATTGTCAAGAAACGGCTTGATCGTAATCCACGGACCAAAATGCGAAAAAGGCTCGGGAGTTGGGTGTAAGTCGTTCAACGGTGCAACGTATTGTCGTAAATGACCTCAAATTGAGAGCATAGAGCTGCATAAACCAAAACTCCTTGAAGATAAAGATAAAAAAGTTCGCCTTGACAGATGTCATCTTATCAAGCAGCACGCCGCTACTGAATAATTAGAAAATATTCTTTTTTCAGATGAAAAACTTTTTTTCATCGAACAGGCTCATAATCACAAAATAACAGAATATGTTTTTCTCAACGTCTTGGAGCGACCGCTGTTATTCCTTACCGC
This sequence comes from Archips xylosteana, assembly GCA_947563465.1. Taxonomy (NCBI): domain Eukaryota; kingdom Metazoa; phylum Arthropoda; class Insecta; order Lepidoptera; family Tortricidae; genus Archips; species Archips xylosteana. The sequence goes on along the minus strand of OX387343.1, from coordinate 26,926,713 downwards.
GAAAACCCAGAAACCCAGAATCAGTTATGGATTAAATAGGGGGATATTAACTCGAAAGGCAAAATTCCTATTGCAGTTATAGAAAAAGGTGTTTAAATTTATCAAGAAATATACAGAACATTTAGTTTTTGAGCAGTAGTTCTTCCTTGGAGTCAACAACATTTTGAGAATAAGCCGTGGATATTCCAACGGGACTCTGCCCCATCTCACAGGGCCCGCAGACAGCAGCCGTGGTATAAGGACAATTTACCGGGATTCATAAGCTCAAAAGAGTGGCCACCCTATTCTGATCTAAATCCAATGGATTTGAGTTTGTGATCAATCTATGAAGCAAGAACCTGTGCTACTAAACATCTAAGTGTTGGTAGTTGCTCTGTAAGCAACCCTCACCAAAGAGTGGGCGAAAATAGCTTTGAAATAGCTGCGGCATATCGCTGATAATTTTGACAAACGTTTATGTACGTAATAATGTGTATCCAAGCCAAAAGCGGATATTTTGATGTTATTTTTTTGTATTACTTTTAAATATTGTAGGTACATTTAATTTTTAATGCCTTACATTAAGATTCGTGTAAGCAATAAAAACATTTTCCAAAAATTCTTTTTCAACGTATTTTTGGGCCACAGTGTATATATATATCATATCATGCAAGTAATGCGTCACGGACTAAACTTAGCAGAACGTGAGGGTTACAGGTGCTAATAACCTCCTTTATCACGTAACTGTATACACCTAAGTAATAATATCCAACGTAGTCGGTACAGCATTAAAACGTAGTTAAACATGCGCGCACAGTAAAAAACGGTTACTTTTGAGAGAATTTACCACCTGAATATCAGTTTGAAAACAATCTTCTGTCTGGTGCCTTAATAATACAAGTAGTTTAATGTTGTGTTATTGAGCTTTACTTTTATACAGACACTTAATTTCGTCAAAATATTAAAATTAACAAAGAGCGCATACAAAAGCGAGTTTTTCTGTCACCGGCCAAGTCACGTTCCGTGCCGAGGTTCGGAACGCAATCGGTAGTCTTGTAATTCAGTTTTTTTACAACGATGCATTGCGCCAGGCGGCCGCCACGGGCCGTTGACCCGTGCAATCGGGCTTTATTCACACTCGGACATTTTGCGAAAAATCCATTCAAGGCCGCGCTCTGAACTGCCGAAACAAATCTATATTTTAATAGCATTTTTTTGGTCCGATATTGCCAATTGCGTGCCGCAGTTACCTTGTTGGCCAACTAATTGCGTGATGCCATGAAAATTGTGAAGTGATTTTTTGCCATATCTTATCTATGTCGTAGAGAACTTTCGTGTTCATAATACCTATCAAGAAAAAGAAACCCGTACGTACCATAGAGTTACCTACATAACATACCTACGTTTACTATAAAATATAAATGGATAATTGTTACTATTCTCTAGCCAATCACGTACATTCTTGACCGCGCAATCTATTTCATTAGCTGTTCGAGTAGGACTTGCCTGTCCGTCCGAATATAAGAAATCTGAAATTTAAGAATAAGGTAAACGTCCCTGTGCTCGACACAGACCCAATACATGACACCTTCGATCTTATGTCATAGTAAGAGAGGTGACAGATGGGTGTAATCTACTGGGCATTGAGGTGTCGAGCATTAGTACGTTTACCTTATACAAATATAATAATATAATATAAGAACTGACTCTGATCTTTCCACATGCCAGTCAGGCCACTCACAATCCCCTAAAAAATCGAGGATAAGATTAAGACAAGGTAGAATTTAACAAATTCTTCCTAAAATGCAGGTGACGCTTTACATACCAATTGATTCACCATTCCTTACCCTAGCTTACATCAAATTCATAAACATGCCTATTATCCGCATCCTGATTTCGTTGCGATTGGCAGTAGATAGTTACAAAGAACACGGTCAGCTAACTCGAATAACTCGGTTAATTGTGCATGCATACGCTAAGTGGCTCGCTGGCAGTAATCAGCCGATTCAGCCGGTATCTATGTTCATCAGTAGATTCCCCCGTGGAGCTCCTGCACGAGATTATAGCAAATACTATGCGGAATGACTAAAAACTCTAAGCATTTAGCAATGGGTTACTTAGCCATTGAAAATTGATGAGCTATGTATGAAGGACAGTTGCGCCACTTGCGCCTCACGTTTTAAAATGGTCTAACCGAATATAAACTTCAAGTAATTTTCCGACTGTCGAAATATATCTCAAGAATTTTCTCCTGCATGATTATAGTACATTGTTGTAGAGGCTAGAAAGTAAGCAATAGATGGACGAGTTAGTTCGAAAGTACGAGTCCATCTATTGCACTTTCGGCCATTATATTTATGGAATCTGATTCCTTTGCCTATCCGTGAAGGGATGGATATTATTAAAAAATAAAACGACTTCTCACTGGCCAATTTAATTTCATATGCAGCTCAAGTCGTGTTCTGATTGGTCGAATCAGTGATCAGCGGACCGATGTGATTTGTCGACTTGCTCAATGGAACAGGCCAACAATGTTATTGTTGTCCAGTTCAAAATCATAGAAGGCCTGCTCATTCAATGTATAACTGTTGATTGTTTTGGGGACCAAGAACAGACCATCTTCCGCCAAATTTCCGAGCAGTGGCGTGAAAAAAACATAAATAAAACCGAATATAAACTTCAACTAATTTTCCGACTGTCGAAATATGTCTCAAGAATTTCTCCTGCATGATTGATTAAACACATAAATAGTATGCAGCGCCGTAATTTAGATTGGAAAACGATGAGAACTTTATAACTATTTAATTAATTAAATTCACTGTGGATTTTCATTTCATTTAACTGTAGTGTCTTGCGTGTTTAAATAAATTTTACGTTTTTTAATATCCCGTCAACATTTCAGCAATAGAACTGAATTCAGAGTTAAATAGACGTTAAAGGGATGCACCAAAAAAAATAACCTATAGTTTTTATATTTTTTTGGAAAGAATAGGATATTTTAAGATACCATTTTCATCGATTTTGACTTTGGTTGCGTATTTAATTATTTATAATTTTTTTGAGAAATACGTTGGATGACGTCACAGTGAGAGAGCCACGTTCCATTGCCTACAAAAATTCAAGCCGTACATAACATAATCTGTGGCATTACTGATTTGTCTTGTCACTGTCAATAATACAAGCACGGCTTAAGGTCCTAAATGAACCATGACAAATAGTTTTATTTATTTCTCTTCTTTTAGCTTCTATTATTCCTGTTTGTTTAATGGTGTGATAGTAAATAGATATTTTTTATTAAAATCTGATATTAAAACTCTTTCATATTTACTTGTAACATAGTAATTTAATAATTAAATTTGTAAAAATACATTGCGAGTATTGTATACATTTCGGACTTTATGATAAATGACAACTGTTTAAAGCCAGGTGCGCATCAAGTGATTAAAGTTCTGTCTTTGTCACTCTTTGCTATTATAAGCAGGACAGCCACATTTCAAACTGTCAATTTGCTTTAGAGTGTAGACCTGCTTTATGTCTGCCTATGTGACGATTCACTGCAGGGGTCAAATGAAGGTCATTACTTAAATTTTCTTTATTTAATTCAGTTTATCATATTTTTGGAATCTGATTTCTGAAAACGATTCACAAAGCCTATTACTCCAAACGGTTTTCAATTTATTATACGTTGTCAAAAATTGGGACATCCCAATTTAGTAGACACAGAAACATAGGTAGGTTTAGGTTATGTCAATTTAAGTTTGCATCGGCCCGAAGGGCCAAAAGCACACAAGAGAAGGAGCTCCGTCAACACTGTGTCTGTGTCAATCCAAATTGGGAAAAAAACGCTACTGTGAAAATAAGCTGCAGTAAAAATCAGTGTGAGAAAAAAAGCATCTGGGAAAAAATGCGAATGAAAATTTTGCTACAAGGAAATAGGTATAGTCGGGGTAAGAAAAGGTTCGTCACTTTTCGACCTTAACTCGTTGACATAGAGTCGAAAAGTGACGAACCTTTCCTTACCCCGACTATACCTAACAACTCTGGCAAACTGATCTAACAAAATTTAACTTAAATCAATTGTTTGTTCGAAATTCAACCAAGTTGATCACAAAAATAACTGTTTACAATATAAGTAGCTTTTGTTTTTAATGTTTAGTCGTAACGTAAGCGAATCCATGCATATTGCATATAGTACGTCGACGGATACTTCGATAGCATGGAATGTACTGACAGCCTACTTCTGCTGTAAAATTGTAAACAAAACCTTAGTAGCGAAAGGATAGGGACTAATATTGTCGCCTTAGATTTGGTGCTTAAGTCGTGTTTTTGAACATAGCACAGATACTCTTTAAGTCACTGAACTGAAAATTACTATACTCAAAGAAACTCAAAATCAAAATGCAATAATCAAAATTTTGCAAGCAAAGAATATCAATCGCGTGTAAGTAGGTTGGGAGCCCATAAATAGTAATGAGACTTATCAGTTGGACAGTTCTCGAAATTCTTTGTTCTAGCCTATGATATAACATATTCAATAAACTTAGGTGGACACGCCAATACACGTTCTACCAACGTTGTAACAATTGAAAAGACAGTCAATTGCCATATTTTCGATATTTGTTTGGCGCAGATTTCTGTACGAATATTAATCTTTGATTTTCAACTGTCACATGTCAGATGTATGGAAAGTCAACATGACATTTGTAATGTAAAGGGTTCACCCTTATACGTGATTCAGTTCCCTTGACTGTACAGTCAAAATAACGAATTTAAAAGGAAAACTATTACAGCTTAGTAAGAAATTCTTCACAGGTGTGTGCGTGCAGCTTTCCTCGCGATGTTTTCCTTCACTGTAAAGCTCATGGTAAACTTCATTCGTACTTTAGCACACGAATTAGGACAAACTAAGAAGTGCAATCCAGGGCACAAGCCCACGACCCTCTGCTTAAGAGTCCATAAACGAAAAAGGTCGTCTATCACAAGGTGCTTCACTGAAGAGTGCAACCCATGCATCAAAATACATGCCCAATAAATTACTTAATTTTACTACTTAATTAATACTTAATTTTTTTATTTATATTTATTATCCTAATAAAAAATAGAACTTAATAAAATCCAAAATCTGCTCATTTATTGTCTCTAAGGCGGAACAAAGTTCGCCGGGTCAGCTAGTTATTTATAGATTACTACACACTTTAAAGATTTTAAAGGCAATTGAAATTTATTATGTAGGTACATATTATGTATGTCTTATTAGATACACAGTATGTATAGTTTACTAAGTAATTCCTTTACCTACCATCTTAAGGTTTAATGTCAGTTATATGGCTTAAAACATTAAAGGCTATTTTCACAAATGTGACAATCAACCTTATTTTGTTTTTATGCTGATGTAGGAATAAAATAAGCTAAGTGCGAGTTGGACTCGCGCACAAAGGGTTTCGTACCATAATCTATAAAAACGGCTTAAAAATCCCCCTTAAATATTTGTTTTATTTTAATTTGATTATTTATTTCTAAAGTGAATATATAACTAACTATTCTGTGAATATTTCAAACGTAGAGAAATAAATATCGAGAAAAAACGAGCAAAAAAAGCACATTTGTTGTATGGAAGCCCCCCTAAATATTTATATTATTCTGTTTTTTAGTATTTGTCGTTATAGCATAGCGGCAACCGAAATACATCATATGTGAAAATTTCAACTGTCTAGCTATCACGGTTCATTAGATACAGCCTGGTGACAGACGGACAGACTGACGGATAGACGGTCGGACAGACGGACAGACGGACGGACAGTGAAGTCTCAGTAATAGGGTCCCGTTTTTACCCTTTGGGTACGGAACCCTAAAAAATGGTAAAGCACTTGCCCGACATACATACATGATTTTTGACAGTCTTTACTATCTCTCTCTGGTCACAATCAGCCCGTCATTACCTCGTACTACATGACAGAAGCGCAAGTTTGGTAAAAAACATCTATAAGTACCAATGTAGGTAATTAATTAATTTCATAAAAATATCTATTGACAAAATATGTAAGTAGTTACTATCAACAGCTACAGCAACAACACCGATAACCAGTGAAGCGAAGCGTCTAAATGGAAGCTATTATTATTGCACCTACATCTTGATTGCGTACGCGCCACGAGCCGCGAACCGGCATTTAGAATCCTAATTTTTGTACTCATTTGCGTGAGCGCCCTTGCACATTATTTGAATAAACACCATAGGTATAATACTTATTTTAAATTATTTTGTCTTGCTTTCAATAAATTTCAATTCGAAAACAACAACACGTGGACGTAGTTTTAGAGTTTAGAAAAAGAATTAGTCTTTTTCGAATTCTGTAAGGTAAACGTACCAATGCTCGACACCTCAACGCCCAGTAGATGACATCCATCTCTCACCTCTCTTACTATGACATAAGATTGAAGGAGCCATATATTAGGTCTGTGTCGAGCACAGAGACGTTTCCTTACTTATCGTTAGTTTAACACAATAATCGGATTATCATCACCTTTTTTTAGTATTTAGAATACAATAGAATATACTTTATGTGTTTATTTGTGAAACATAGGTGTACATAATCGATCTTAAAAGTATAACATTCAGGAATCTCTAAGTTTTGCCAGTGGGCGTACAAATATTTCTGCTTTCCTTTATCAAGTCATCAATCAAAATCTAAATGTAATAAGTGAAAATTCATAGCAGTAATAAATATAAAATTTAAAACTAACTATAGTATTACGAGACAAGCATATTTGGCACGTGAATCAAACAGATGTTTAATATTTTTAATAATTGTTACAGATAGTACAGCAGGGTGGCGGCGTCTAAGTATGGCAGTGGCGGGATCTCGCTGGGCTCGGGAGTCGCGGTGAGGCGAGGGATGAAGTGCGCGGGGGTCGCCGGCGGTGGGGGCGGCGATGAACTTTTGCTCGGCGCGTGCTGGCTCGACCCCAAGCTGGATGCTTCTTCGCCCCCTCCGACATGCCATGAACTTCTGGATTCTTTACTAGCCCCACCTCCATTGGCAGAACTAAAACCTTTACCTCCATTTACTGGCTACACAGGTCATCTTTCTATTAATGGAATTTCCGGTCACCATTATCACGCCATTGCGCAACGTCTTCCAGAAGAAAACAATAACTACCCCACACAGAGCGGATACGGAGCTGATCATGATGTCGTATCTTCGTCAACGTGTGCCGCTGACAACGAACCACCTGATCTCGAAGATGTCAAACCTTTCCCGCTAGATGCTGATACGAAACCATTTCCAGCAGACAATTCGGCTTCTGGTGCTCCTGACTCTTGCGCAACATCTTGTTCGCCATCTGCAAAACTTTTTGATGATGGTCACAAGCAAGACATGTATGATGATATAAGCTCCATTGAAGATATAGCGGCCATAATTGGTTCCGCAATAGCTGATACCACGGTTCCATCACAGCCAGAAGATCCTGAAAGAAATGATTCAAGAGATAGTTGGATGGATATTGATGCTTGGATTGCCGGAGCATGCAGTCAGCATAGTGACAAAATAGTACCACAAGATCTAGCAGAGTTCTTACCAAGCTCGCCACCACCTTCGCTTCCGAATTCCCACCATTCTGGTTTAGATTTTCCTTGTAAACCGGGACAAGAATTCTCCAAAAGTCAAGAATTTCTTCACAAAAACCTTGGTCAAGCAGGATCTACATTGCAGACTCTCCTTACTCACGGCTACATGCCACTTTTACAAAACCGACTACAAAATGGTCCACCAGTAAAACAGGAAGCACCCAGTTCAACTAGTTTCGGGATGGATGTAATATCGACTTCTTCTCCGCCGGGTAACGCTGTATCAACAACAGACGGCGTAGGTGGTCTTCTTAACGGTCGATACCCACCTCATTACGCGCTTGGTCTCAAGCCTGACGGACTCTGTAGTCCAGATCGGCTATTGGGTTATCCTCACGCTCATACTACGACTTCTACCCCCTCAAGTAAAAGTAAAAGAAGCCGAGCAAAAGCGAAACAATCAAATAACGGAGGAAATATGCACGGGAGCTCCTTAGCTTTTTCTTCTGCTACAGCAGCCGAGTTGAGTGGTCTTCTTGGAAAAGAAAAGCCCGTTCACCGCTGTGGTATATGTAATAGAGGCTTTTTGAACAAATCTAACATAAAGGTTCACCTCCGAACTCATACGGGGGAGAAGCCTTTCAGGTGCGACGTATGTGCCAAAGCGTTTCGCCAAAAGGCGCATCTCATCAAACATCAGCAAATACACAAGCGGATTGGAAGGGACTAATACTAGAGAAAACGCTATTGGAAGGGACGAATGATAGACCAATCCCGACACTAGCTCAAAATAAAGCATTTTAATAGGTCGTAGGTGTGTGCGTGATTGTCGAATGTGTACGAACGTATCAATGTGTGCTGCTGGTACCTCAACTTGAGCGGAATCTCACTTTAGGCTATTGTACATGAGTACTTCAACATTGACCAATGTATGTTTTTGTCATTGTCTTCTAACTGGGTTATGAAAGATTTTCTTGTATTAGTCTAATATTAATCCCTCTAGCTTAACACTCCTCCTAAGGACAAGTGCAATGTTAACTAGTTTTAAGATATCTCCGGAGTTATTTTGGTGTAGATAATATTATTTATGTTAATTTAAGCGGAGATTAATGAAATTGATTAGTTTCATTTATGATTACGAATAATTAGTGTTTTTTACTTTCTATTGTAAAACTTCATCTCATTAGATAGGAACGTTTATTTTGATTTTGGCAAAATAGTAATGATTTCGATAATGTTTTGATGTCTTTGATTTGTATTTATATTATTATTCGTTCTATGTATAAATCGACTTCAAAACGTAATTGAAATGCTGCTGATTACTTTCATGGTTTTTTTTCTTTTTTTGTGATTTGTCTCCGATTACCTATGTATAGTCAATTCTAACGAATATATATTATAGCGCGTATACATATATATACGAGTATAGGGCGTGTGGATCGTTTTTCTTCGTTCCATATGACAAATATGACAAACCTAACGAGGCTAACGCATTTTATAGCTAGAACATCAATATTATTTAAGTATAGCTATTTTTTTGTTAACTCATTCTTCCGGTAATATATTTAATATTTTAGATATTTAGATGTACATAACTTTACCCTGATTGTCACTTATTTGAAATAGTATTCGGAGTAAGTATTAACTAACTCTCAAATGGGATGCCTCTTACTGCCTATGCATATAAATTGAATGTGAGATATAATAAAATGGTGCAGCGCTGTAAATGAAGTAGTTTAGCGTCACAAGTACGATCGATTCCTTCGCGCTGCGCCGGCGCACGCGAGTCGCCGGAACTGGCCGCGTCCGGGAAGCGGATGGAAAAAAATTAAAAATATTGTTCCAATAATACCTATACGATGTTGCGCAACACAGTAATTAGCTAATGTATGAAGTAAAATAATTTAACGGTCATAAAAATAGCTTAGGGCGCCCGGCATTTGATCAGCGACTAACGAATTTTAAATCAATTTAGGTATGTCTCATTTGTAATTTAAGTTGGTGAATATTTTTGCTTACGTGCTGTTTATAACCTATAAAGTGTATTTAAAATTAAATACTTACTTATTAAGTTACAATTCCTCCAAATCTGCATCGCTTCTTGGCTTAGGTATATGCTTAGTACGACAACTACCATTCCGCCTCCATCAGGTATTTGTCAAGACACTTTTTTCTTAAATTTACCTAATGCTATATGACTAATACCCATTATTAATATGATTAATGTTTTATGACGTCATTATTGTCAAATTAGTTTTTCATACGTTTTATTACCACCCATGACATTTCATAATTATTTTTTTCTTATCTTTGACCAAATATTACATTCTATTACTGTGAAATTGTTACATAATGATATACCTATTATAATTTAAAATGACTGCTAGGGATAACTTGCACGTCAATATTAGATAGATCAGAGTAGAGATGTGTAGCTCGCGAGTGAGTGATTCTAAAGAACTATATCAGTTGGTATAGCTCACTAACTCTTTAGCTCTTTTCGGATCGAAATGTGTCACTATATCTTTTAGCTCACTCGCTCTAGCAAGCTATCGCGAACGTAATGTATATCCATTTCAGTCTAACGCTTAAACACGAAGTATAACTACGTCCTTTTCTTTGCCTACGAACTGAGGAACTGACCCGAATTCGCCCGACGAACTAAAATGATAAGCGAACGAGTAAGTGAGCGAGTGTACGAAGGAACTATATGAATCAGATGAACCGCAGATACGCGTAGGAGTTACTGAGCTAAATGAGCTACTGAGCTAAATGAGTGATACATATCTCGGTGAGCTGAAGACACATATCACTCTTTTCAATCAAGTGACACATTTCGCGCACCTCTAGATCAGAGGAGAGATCGCAGGATTCGCAGGAGGTGCAAGAGCGTCACGCTCTGAAGGTGCAGCGCGCACGCAGTCGCAACCGCTGCAGCTGACCTGTCTCGCATCCCAATTTCTTTTAGTTTCTACTACCAGTCCGTATAGGTACCTACTTAAAAGTCTTAAACAAAACAAAACACGGTACGTACTTCGATTGTACATTTTATTTCATATAAATATTGGTATAAATTCTATTGAGAAACAACTATACAGATAATAAAATATGTACTTAGTATGCTGACAAGCATAAATTTTAACAATCTCCTAAAATAACTGTTGATATGATTTACAGGACTCTCAATTTGATAATATTAATAATCTAAAATGTTTTTCCCAATCCCAAACCGCACTGGGCCGGCGTGGGAACTACGGCCCAAGCCCTCTCATTCTGAGAGGAGGCCTGTGCCCTGCAGTGGGACGTATATAGGCTGGGATGATGATGATGAAAGTGATTTTATTGATAAAATGCAAGAAAAAATTAAAATTTTAGATAGCACATCCTTTAACTGATCTGAACTTGAATATTTACTGTTGAAATCCATCGTCGCTAAAAGCAGATCTTTGAAACAAATATGTACAAATATGTACGAAGCAAGCAAGCTACAAGTAGACAATGGTCTTACTTTTCTATCTATTTGTTTGTCAAACTACTAACGATACTACCAAAGCCACTTCAAAATAATATTACCATAACCGATTGTTAAACTTTTCTAAAAATATCTGCAGCTTGTACCTATAGAGTCATATGTTTATAAAGTACCTTTTATTTAGTAGCTAAGTGATTAAATTGTAAAGTATTTATTGGTAACTTTAGTTTTGTAATTATTTTTCATTGTACATCCTTTAAAAATCGGTACCTAATGCATTACCGATACCTTCTGTGTAGTAATAAGTCTTTGTAGTAGTTTTAAGGAACAATGTTAAATTTTTCGAGATGTTTTTCAATCACATTTAAGTAAATTGTAAATTAATGTAAAATGAATGAAGATTTTTCGTTAACTAAACCCATGTTTTTGTCATACCAGTATACCCCTGTCGTAGGTTCTGTGCACCTCTCACCGAACACACGTGTTTAATGTAATCAGAAAACTTTTCCAACACAGCTAGGTACTAACAAAAGTAGGTCATGTAAGACATCAATGTCGCAAACAAAGGTGTGAAATAGACAAAGTGAAAGATTCTACTAAAAGTTCACACAACACACGTAATATTCCCGTGCGTCGGAAGAAAGTCGGATGTGAAAATTGTCATAATGCACACACTGGCAACCTATTGCTTTTTTGCGACTGCCGCGCAAGCGCAGGGCACACGAGAGAAAACGAGCACTCACACATGGAGGGACTACACGCGAATAGCAGCGTCACTTCGACGCGACACACTAGCATGCATGTACAGCCAGCAAAATAAAACTTGAATTTTTTTAAACATAAAACACAATTTTGAGGTGTAGAAATGAGTAGTAATCAAGAAACATAACAAGTAGGTAGTGGAATTAATTTTAGTACATAGTACTTACTCTTAAAAGTCGTAAATGAAAAAAGATGATCGAATTTAACTGTTTTTTTAATGTTTTTGATCTATGAAGAAATATTTTGCTAAATAAGGAAAACCGTCATATTCCAAAGACATTGGATACTTTGAAACGACAATGGTCTAGAAAATTTTGAACTTTTGAAATTAGTACTTAACCTTTTCTTTTCAATTATAATGATTTTATATTTTGTTAGCTTAAGACTGGGTAACAAAATACAAAAATCAGGGAAAAAATAATATGGACCAAATTAATATTTATTGATTCTATTTTTAGACACTTAAAAGACTTTCCTACTTAAATGTCGTGAATGCCGGTAGCATGCCAGTATTTTATTTTAATGTAATTGCAAATTACAGTCCTTGCTAGAAATACTAGCAGCTGCGATCCCACGAACATTGAGATATCATGTCCGTTAAGATTTAAAAAATACATAAATGTTTAGAATCAAATTCATACAGCCTACTTTATCTTAACACCTGCCTACATCTTGGGCGTGTCAGTTGTTTGGCATGAGCTTGCCGACGCTACGAGCGCCGGCGCACGGCGCGCGGAGAGATTCTTTCACCAACCCACTTACATAGAGAGGCTTGATTTCACCGCGGCCACCGCAGCCGCGCCGCACGTACGAGCTACCACAAAAACTATTGACTTAACACTTGTTACATTGTCTTTCAGTATAAAATTTGGACATATAGTATATTTGCAATCATGCAAACAAATCTATTGAGGAGAGTTGTCAATGGACTCTTCGTTTCAATCGACATATTTCACGGTACAGAACTTCATAGCTTTAGGTAGATCCAACAAGAGCACGTCATTATTCAATTTATGACTTCAAAAGTATGCTGGCCTCAATACAACCAAGATATACGAAATTAGGTACTAACCCACAAAAGCGTACTAACTAGTTTTTTCAATACAAGACAATACATTACGATCACCGCTCAATCGACAAGAATCCCAGTCTTACATAAACTCTAGTACTTAGGTACCTACTTAAACAATTTCGTGTTAAATTCACAAGAGTAAAAAAAAAGATTATTGCCACACTTTCAGTAAAATTGGTTTTATAGAAATTTATTATTTTGTAACTATAACTTAAACTTAAATAAAAACTACATAGTTAAATAAATATTTTATTAAAAAAAGAAACAAATAAACGGGAATAATTGAAATAAAAGCTATCCTGAAGATAACCTAACTATACAGGGTGTTGCAAAAATTCCGTACGATCCGAAACCCAGTGACAGTACTCATGAAACTGAACAACTTTCCTCAAGGAACATGGGTCGGAATATGAAATAAAATTTTGGTCTCTTCATACTAACTCTGTCAGCTGATCGGATGTTTTGTATGGGCAGTCCAATTTTTTTTTGTATTTCGACCCCTGTTCCTTGGGGAAAGTTGTTCAGTTTCATGAGTACTGTCACTGGTTTTTGGATCGTACGGGATTTTTGAAACACCCTGCTGTATGTACAATTCGCCTAAGTCCTGTTAGCAGCATTCCTACGCTGGATTATGATGTCAATACTTTTGGCGAGAAACTCGTCACCAGTGGCTATATGTTAATTTTTAATAATATATATTTTTTTTAAGAAAAATAAAAGCAGAAATTTGCATCGCAAATTCTTGGAAATTCCTTATTTAACTATTTATTGTACAGAAATTACTTTCTGTGGAACTACGCAAAAATAATACAACATTAAGTACCTATACAGAACCTTGGTGAATTGTAATTCATATACTTTATAACTAACTTAAGACAGTTAAATATATACATAATAATATTAAATTGAACTATATAATTTAATTTACCTATTACCTAGGTAAGGTACCAAATATTGACGAAAAGAAATTATTTCGATTCATATATCCAAAATGACGACTGCAACAATATACTTTAGTAACTAAAGCCCGTATCAATAAACTAAATATACTCAAGTTCAGAACCACATTCAATCACTCATTTGACATTTATTTTGTATACAATTGGAACGTCAAATACGGGCCTAAGACCACAGTTAGAGTGGTAGCGGTATACTCGTAGTTACCTATATTTAAAATGCTGTATATTGCTGAACGGGTGCGATAGCCGAGAAGACTTCGTTGTGGCGATCCATCCACCGAAAATTAGCGAGTACGGTAAGTAAGATCCTGCGTAAGTATACTGAACCAAGTAGGTATAACGAATATAAAATACGAAAAAAGTCCAGGATCTTAAGTATGAATAAGTACCTAAATACATTTTTTTATTAGAATCTATTGTAAGAAAGAGATCACAGAGACACATCTACTACGTGAACTGGACATAGGTAGGTTCGATTGACAAGTCTAGCCTTCTCTTACGTCGTTGTTGTTAGTACGGAGGGAGGTTGCAATGAAAAACCATTTTTTGTGTGAGTGGGTATTATGCAATGTTGAGAGCAGAATCCTTTCAAATCTAAATATGTATATCCTAATTTTCTTGGAGAAAATATAAGTAATATAGATTATAATATATTACTTTATAGCCTATAGGTACTTGAAAGGTTTAGGTAGTTAACTAAATGTAAACAAACTTCAGTTTCCAAATTTGGCACATTCAAGGATTCAAAACATTTTATTTATCTATCATTGTAATACAAACTAGACTAAAGTATTTTAATACAGAAATGCAAATGTTTAGATAGTTTAATGGGAGAATTCCAGTATTTAAGACATCAGTTGACATTGTTTTGTTTACATTTAGTTAATTACCTAAACCTTTCAAGTATAGGATCCGCTTATACAACGACCTACACCGATCTGGTTAATGGATGAAAAGTATGTTATATTAAATTAAATATGTTGACAAATTATATTGCAAGTGGGTTGACTAAATAATTTCAGTCCAGTATATTTTTTTTTACAGTTCAACGTTTCGGTTAATAGACAAATGCAATACCTACCAATGAAAAGTATATGAAGCCTATATTATATGCAAACGTTAGGTTGACTACTTTTTTCCGGTCATAACTTTTGACCGCAACGGAACGGAACTTTTGAACTTTAACAGGTAAACACAGGTAAATCGATATATGCACTGGTCTGGTTAGTCAACCTAACGTTTGCATATTCTATAGGCTTTATACTTTTGATTGGTACGTCATTTGTGTATTAACCAAAACGGTAAAATATTTAAAAAAAAATCTTAATCATATTCTGGACTGAAATTTTTTAGTCAACCCGCTTGCAATATATTTGTTTGTAATTTAATATAAAATACTTTTCATACATTAACCAGATCGGTGTAGGTCGTTGTATAAGTGGATCCTAGGCTATTAGTTATATTATAAAAGTGGACTAATAGACCCGATCAAATATCTCAGATTAAAGTATTAAACTTGACGCAAACTAAGCACTTTATCTGAGTATCCAAATAGATATATGTAGCTAAGTCTTGTCTCAAAACTACCTATTGTGTAATCTGCTACACGAGAAGGATTAAGACATTGACTTTATACCAGCTCTTGAATCAAATAATTATTAGTATTGTTAGTAGGTATGGCACTTCAACAAAATCTGAAGGTAAGACGACAACGAGAAAGCGTTATAAAATTGATAATGTGTTAAGTAAAATGAATACCAAATCGAATATAACCTCTTATTCATATTATTATATATCATCAAATACTTTATAGAAAAAACCGCAAACTATCACGATTTTTTATCTATTGAGACATTAACTGAGTAAATTTTGTGAATGATGGCACCTCCAAGATAACACTTTCACATTAATACACTAGTGTAAAGAAGTGGAGGCAGAAGACTTATTTACTCCCAAATAAGTAAAGAAAAGGTCAGTGTAACCTTTAGAACATGCGCAAAGATCAGGTGAAATGCCCGCCGGTAATAAGTGTGCGCCGCGCCTTGCCCTTCATACTTGAACTTGCGCGGTGACCTTCCGCCGAGGCGCGAGACATGAGCGGCAGCGCATTTAATTAAACAACAATAACAATAAGTAAATATTAAGTAAGTAATTAAAGTCAAAGTGAAAATTTTTTATTCAATTTAGGCATCAATTGATGCTCCTATGAACGTCGAAGAATCTACCACAGGTTCGGTAAAACCCTGTTGAAATGAATCCGGCAAGAAAGTCAAAAAGGTATATTTTTCAAATAGATCTACATTGTTAGTAAATTACATACTTACATCTAAAGTATTTAATAAAAGTAATTTTATTAACACAGTACATAGTAGGTACGCTAATTTGGGACTAGGGATCGCCAATGCGGATCGGAATTAAATAAGATAAAATCAATAAAATAAGTATACACTCGTATCATCATACTCACAAGGTAATAGTTAAGAGGATCAAAAAAAAATAAATCAGACTGGATATTCATAGGGATATTACAATTATGAAGGCAACACTTCTACAATTAAATAAATCCAAGTGCCAGTCACATCTTGCCCACCGAGGGATAAGCAGTTCAAAAAATAGGTTCGAAAATAGGTTCGTAATACTAATTCTATGGAAAACAAAATATTTTTTTTGCGGAAAGGTGATTAGATCTTTTCCTTTAACTACGTGGAGAGGCCTTACTTCCTGACAAATTTCATAATTTTATGTCAACAGGAAGTATTTTCTATTAGGTAACAGTTTTGTATACACATTCAAAAGGATGTATCTTCAGATCGCGTGAAATTTGTTTGTATTTTATTTTATTATAATCTTCTTTTTGCTCTTTCAATAGGCTGCCTTTAATATTTCTTATTAATCTTAACTTGATACTTCCACGCATCCCTGAAGTCAGCAAATTAACAGACTCATATATTTAGTTCGCGAAATGGCTCTAACCATTTTGAGGAAATTTGCTGTGTGGGGGTTTTCGGGTTAGCTTGGTTAAAACCAAAACTATCTGGCAAAACACACAAAATTCATTTAATCATTTGCAGGAGTAGTTTAACAAAACGTCCAATAAACTCCTCTACCTCTTAAGAGTTGCACCCCGCGACCTTTGAAATGTATGTGAATTGTGCATTTAGGTTATATAGTAATATTTAATAAATGCAACTGGGTGGGTTATATGATCCTACCTATGATCACATTAACTCAAGCCAATCAATAAATTGTACTTTTAGGGGAATTATTAGTCAAACTTTTATTGAAAATATTATCTGGAATTCAATCTTAGAGGCACGCCAATCGAAACCTTGCTCCTTCGATCAACAAAAAGCCTTGCTCATATTAAATTATACAGGGTTATTTGTAATTCACTAGCATCCTTTTAACCCTGAACTCCTACCACTTAAACAAATGTTTTTTGTTTTACGGCTTTTGTCATAACTTAATATTTTTGGTGTAATAACGTTTTGAAAATTTGAGATTTCCTCTTATTTTTACGATACTCTGTGTATTTGTATGGGAAAAAAAGTGCTTAATTTTAAAAAGTCGTAAAATAAAAAACATTTGTTTGAGTGATAGGAATTCAGGGTTAAGAGGATGTCAGTGAATTAAAAATAACCCTGTATAAGTAGGCATATTAAAGTTATAGAAGAAAATAAGATTTTTTAAATACATAGGTGGGTAGATTTACTTCTTGTATATCACTGTATCAAATTAATAAAAATAAATTAGTAAAAAACTCTACAGCCTTTTCCTTTGCTTCTCCGCTACCAAAGTATTTGGTATGTAGCGGGGGAGTAAATAACAGTTATGTTGTATCCATGGACAAAGTAACGCCTGAAACAAGCAATTATTATAATTAACTCTTAGTAAGAGATTATAAGTAATTGACAACATATCCTAAAAAATCCGGATTTCTTTTTGTTTTGTACATTATTTGTGGCGTAAATTTCGCATTTTCAGAAACTGGTGCCAAATGCTTCCAGTTTTATGAAATTACGTTAAATCTTAATGTTTTATCTTGACGCGCAAACACTAACCCATAACCTTGACCATAACCGACCAAATATGGCACTTCCGTTTGCGCGGGAAGCTGCGCCGGCGTCGCAGCACGGCGAGCGAGCGGGACGGCGCTACTGGAAAGTGTGCTAGTGACACCGTTTAAGTTCCGACGCTCGTCGAGTGGTACCGCATCCGTAAACATGCTGGCAGCTTGGGAACTAGATTGCTCCTTTTTCAGTTTGTACAAAGGTACAAATATGATATTTCCTTAATGAGTACTCGTCTAGGTACAATTTTCCTAATTCTCTCAGTGTCTCTGTAAATTCACGAGATTTTTGTTATTTTTCCTGTAATCTTTATCTTTAATGATTCGCTAAGTATATGTACAGTAAAGTCTGGTTACTTTGGCCCTGAAGGGTAACTTTGACCATTGGGATTAACTCTGTCCAGATTTTATTATTGCATCAAAATTAGGGCTAACTGCCGTATGGTTTGTTTTAGCTGACTGCTCACGTTCTTATGTTTTTTACTAGACTCTTCTTTATTTAGTTTTATATGGGCCAAAGTTACCCTTTATTGGGTCAAAGTACCCCGACTTTACGGTATGTATGTATGTACGTAAACTCTTTATTGTACAAAAATAAGGAAAAAAAAGAAAAACATTATTGACAACCGTTGAAATGCATGTACAAAGGCGAACTTATCCCTTTAAGGGATCTCTACCAGTCAACCTTTGAGCGGATGAAAGGAGGATTTAGTAAGGGACCGACAAAGAGTAAGTAAAAATAAAACAATCGGACAAAGCAAAGGCTACAATACAACTTATATAACTACACTACTTTATAATTTTTAAAAAAGGTGGCGGTTCTCAATTAATTACCTGTCGTGTTTACAAATAACTCCTAGTCGGTAGGTATATTGGCTTCGGTTACAGATTTACATAAATTTTTTTTTTTTTACTCAAATTTACATATGTAAGTAAAAATTATAAAAAAGGATGCTTGGGTAAAGTTTGTGAGAGTATGATATAAATGTTTATTTTGAAGTCAAAGTTAAAAAAAAAAGATTGGTCAGCAAAATATTTTGTGCTACGTAATCGGAAATTGTAAAAATATTATTCAATAAAAAGACTTGTAGTTATATTATAAAGGTGGACTAATATACCCTTACGATAGATGCCTTACGTTACCTACTAGGTGCTCGTGATCCCTTTGTATGAAACTTACCTAACTAGGTAAATATAATATAATAATATATATTCGCAGTTAGTAAAATCTTAAATAATAGAAACTAGGTATGTATTAAATTACTTAATGCTTGTAACTTTCTTTTTTGCAATAAACAGTTTTTATTTTTTATGTGAAAACAACATTTTGTCATATTTTACCATCATAAGTACCTAATTTGGACCCTCACTTCTCAAAGGCAGCATTTTTTTGATATATTTGAGCATTAATGAATGTAACTAACATAACGAAATTTGGAGTGATATACATCGAGAGTGAGGTCATTCCTTCTTAATAAAAAGGAAAAATACCCCTTCGTAAAGCCAGCATAAATGATGGTTTGAACTAAACTCGAATTGAATCCGAGTTCGCGATCCATAACACTGACCACGCTTAAGGGACGTGTCGAACGAGTGAAACACAAAAGTAAAAGTCATGGCGGAGTCTAACTGTACCTCCCGCGTTCGCTCTCGACGCTGCGCCCGCGCAACCAGCCCATATTTACTAATGACTCGCGCGAATCATAACATTTTTTGGTAGACACCAATACAAGTGGCAGTCTAGGGAATTCGTCCGAATTTAGGTATGGCAGTCGAATGGAAATTCTGCGAACTCCTAAAAATCCTTGAGGGATTTCCCAAGAAATACATCGAATAACATCATAACCATCGTTAGCGTTGCATAAAAAACACCCGTGCCAATTTTTATATCTTATCTCAAATCCCAGCGGTTGATATTTCCGGATTTTATCCCCATCTCGAGGAAATATCGGGATAAAAAGTAGCCTATGAGTTATTTTAGACATTCACCTTTCTATAATAAAGTTCTGGCAATCGAATTGAATGACTGGGAATTTCCAAAAATTATGTCGTGCTTTTCATTAACATAGCATAAAAAGTACCCATACCAAATTTCATGTCTTTTCTCCTCGCGGTTGTGACTTCAGGATTTTATTTCGATTCCATGGGAATATCAGGGTAAAAGTAGCCTAGGTATTTTTTCCATATATAATATCCAGCTGTCTACATAACAAATTTCATCTAAATCCAGTTACCTGTTTTTAGTCGTGAAGAAATAAAAAACACACGCACGCACATACCTGCCGTGTCATGACAAAACACTGTAACTCGAGTTACAGTGTTTTGTGGTAACACCGTTAAATTAACTATTCGAACCCTAATCTATATATGCATGCTTAGAGGAAGTGATTTTCTATCAAAAACATTGAAAAACGTCATTGCAATTTACACTGTAACTCTTAAAGTGTAGGGTCTTGATTGGACTAATCACTGTAATTATCTCCAGATACCGTGTTTTGCCAAAACAAACTCACATTTTCTTAGTATAGTATCAAGAGTTGCAGTGTTTTGTCGCAACAATCACACGAGAAATTAGTCCAAGTCCTTGTTTATTGTAAGTCGGGACTTCTTCAAGGTAATCATCCTTTCTAAAGACTACGAAATATATTAAGATGAGAATGTTAGTTTTATGAATTGTGATGTTAGCAATATATTACTAAATGAAATTCAAAGTAGCATTTTCATGTGAGTATAATGTCATTAAGTATCACAATACAGTGTTTTGTTATAGCAACTCTCATATATTATTGATAAAATACATTACGACATAACACATTTTTGCTTGAAAATTCATGTAAAAAGTAAAAATTTTAATATTATTTTTCTTTGTACACTACTAGTAGCACATAATCCGTGATTTGTCCAAATTTTATTGCAATCAGATCAATATTCACTGTTCTATAGCCAATTAAAGAAAGCAAAAGTTTTATGCGATTTCTGAAAAATAGGTGGTTTTTAGATACAGTGTTTTGTCATGACACGGCAGATACTCACAATCTATCGCATTTACGAGTATAAAATTAATATGTATTACTTACTAGTAAATTAGGATTCATAACATCATTAAGTAATCAATAAAGAAAGAATTAAAGTTTTTTGAGCATTTGTCATGCCATATTAAAACTTTATAAGAACACGCTATCGATAGCCAAACTCAAATTTTTGACTTCATCTCTAGTTACTTCCATCGTCATTATCTAATATTTATTATCATATCAAGTCATTACGTGGTTTTAATTTGGTGGTGGTGGTAGTAAATATATTAAATTTACAAGGAAAATTATAGCGGCTAAGATTGCTTGGGAATTATTTGTAGTTTAAGAGTAAATAGTAGCCTAAGGTATTAAACATACCGTCACTACTTTGAAAAACTCGTATCTCAAATCAGCATGTATACAAAACTGAACCTTGATACGCGCGTAATAAAGTTCACTTTGCCAGATTAACGATTTTGAGATACAAGCTTTGTCAAAGTATTGACGATACCTAACTTGGAAGATTCCGTACACATACGAAATTCTTAGAAAAATATTACTTGATTTTTTCGTAATGGCTACGGAACCCTATCTTGGGCGTGTCCGACACGCTCTTGGCCGGTTTTTTAAACATAAGAAGGTATGTACGTAACTTATTCTGCTAGAATCTGGGGACGGACATATGTCTAATATGTAAAGACATACTCGTGTCACGTGTAAACAGTTGCACAACAAAATTTGTGGTAAGCGTCTTATGCAGTTTTTCTTTTTTGGTTATAAATTATAAAAGGTATTAAGCTTCATTCAACTGCTAAGCTGCGATACTTTAAAGAGGCAAAAACACTGCTATTCTGCATTTATGCAGCTATGCAAGTATTTTGTGCTACTTGGGAAGTTTGTATTTTCAATACATAAGCCAGCTTACCTTAATATAGGCCCTACCTTAATGTACCCTAATGTACTTTACCTTAATGTAGGCCCAGGAAAGTATTTCATAAAAGTGCGAGAATGTACTTAAATTCAATGCTTTTTTTTGAACACCTATGAAGTGGTCGAAAAATAGCTCTTATTCTGGTAAAATTAATAAGGTCAAGTACTTTACTTAAATAGGTATGTTGATATTTTTGACTAAATATCTTTGATTTGTCGGAGTTAAAATACATTTTGGGGCTTTTATGTAGCAAAAGAATATCAAAGGTACACAGAACAGTTATTAATTGCTAAGTTGCCATCTATAAAGAATTTTGCCTACGTTTCTCCATTTTTAGGGTTTCGTACCTAAAGGGTAAAAACGGGACCCTATTACTGAGGCTACGCTGCCCATCCGTCCGTCCGTCCGTCCGTCCGTCCGTCCGTCCGTCCGTCCGTCCGTCCGTCCGTCCGTCTGTCCGTCTGTCCGTTTATACGTCTGTACGTCTGTCCGTCTGTCACCAGGCTGTATCTCATGAACCGTGATAACTAGACAGTTGAAATTTTCACAGATGATGTATTTCGGTTGCCGCAATAACAATAAATACTAAAAAATAGAATAAACTAAATATTTAGGAGGGCTCCCATACAACAAACGTGATTTTTTTCCGTTTTTAGGGTTCCGTACCTCAAAAGGAAAAAACGGAACCCTTATAGGATCACTTTGTTGTCCGCCCGTCCGTCCGTCTGTCTGTCAAGACCCTTTTTCTCAAAAACGCGTGGAGGTATCAAGCTGAAATTTATATCAAATACTCAAGTCTTTTGTCCCTTGGAGCTGTGAAAAAATCAAACATCTAAGCCAACGCAATCAAAAGATACAGCCGTTTATGACGCAAATTTCCGCATATTTTCGAAACTCGCAAGTGAATCAAAACCTACAGGGTACTTCCCGTGAACTCAGAATCTTGAAATTTGGTACGAAGCTAGGTCTTATAGCACAGATAAAGGAAAAATTGCGAAAAGCATAAATTTTTTTGGTTGTCTGTCTATATCAGTAAGCAACGCACATTTTCGACACTCGCAAGGGAATCAAAACCTACAGGGTACTTCCCGTGAACTCAGAATCTTGAAATTTGGTACGAAGCTAGGTCTTATAGCACAGATAAAGGAAAAATTGCGAAAAGCATAAATTTTTTTGTCTGTCTGTCTATATCATTAACCAATCTACAATGATCCCACACTGCGCACATTTTGCTTAGAAGCAGGGGTCTGCTAAGACTGGATGTTCATAGATACATATAAATTTGTATGGAACCCTCGGTGCGCGAGTCCGACTCGCGCTTGGCCGGTTTTTTATAGATAATAACCCTTATAAACCTTCGTGCGCGAGTCCGACTCGCACTTGGCCGGATTTTTATAGATAATAACCCTTATAAACCTTCGTGCGCGAGTCCGACTCGCGCTTGGCCGGTTTTTTATAGATAATAACCCTTATAAACCTTCGTGCGCGAGTCCGACTCGCACTTGGCCGGTTTTTTATTAACAAAGCATTACATGTGCTTTGTATTTTAGGTACCTATCTAAGTACTTATAATTAAACCAAAAAATACGATAATGCGGCATGTAAACATTCTATGTTTATCATTTACTTGAACGAATCTAAGGAGAAAGGAACCAACTAAAAACATGTCCCTTAATTAGTAGGTACCTATAGACTTATGAAATAATTCTTATTTAAACTGAGGTTTTACATACCAGATACTTACGTAGTTTTCTTGTTGTGTCTAATTAAGTCATAAACTTAAAAGTAACATCCTTACCAATGTTTCATACATTAACTTGTCCGTGTACCTATTTGATAGGTTTCCGTGTGTGCGTGGCGCGCGGCCGCGACGTCGTCAGTGGGTCAAGAAACAAGGTCACGCCATTTCTCTCTGCGCCGGCGCACCTCGACGGGGGGAAGGAGGGCAAAGGCTGTACGTAGGCGCAGATTTAGATTGAGTGTTTCTGATTGCTAAGCGCAATGGAATAGCTCTAAGGAGTCAGTCTTTCAAGCAGTCTTTTCAGAAACTTCACAGAACCCTTTATGCTCCAATGCACGAGCACGAGTACTGGGTCAATTATTCCACTTGAATTACCTAAGGCAGAAATAATAAGACAAGTTAGAGACAATAGTTATTCAATGACTCCCACTTCGGTTGTCTGCATAAGCTGGAAATAAATGTACAAGATATATACACATGCAAAGCAACGTTAATTAGACCGGCCTTGATGTACCTAACTGAGACGAGACCTAAAAATTTAACACCAGTCAAGAAAGAAAAAGAACGTCTTGTAAGAAAAATATATATAAATTTAAGAATTGAACAGACTCCAATAAACCAAATAAATCATTTTCTTCTGATCTATTTCAAGTCGGTGCCTCAGCACAAGCCAGCAGGAGTGATAGAAGCCTGATATATTATAGTACGTAGGCAAGGTAAGGTTAAGGTAGACTAGGTCCTTTTCTGCTAGCTCGTGCTGAGGCACCTACTTGGAGTCTGCTCCATTTTTAATTTTATTTATTTCACTTTATAATGTAATTAATCTAAGTTACAATAAGCTTAATGTCAACTGCTTGTCATCTTTAACAAAATATTGCATTCCCGATTCAGAGACTTTAATTGTTCAGGAGTCCTCATTGTGCTTTGTAATGATGATTACCAAGCGCAAATACACGAGTTACTACAAAATATTATACCCAAATCGCTATAAGTATCCATAGAATATTTATTTGAAGAGTTCTCTGGATTTTCCCGGGTTCCACTCATCAGATCCTAAATCCTGGCTTTAATAATCCTAATGGGGAATTAGGTTGCCATCGCGGACCTCTTTACATGTACCACATTCAAATAAATCTGAGCACTGAACGTACCTAGGTCAGACCTTCCTTGCAAGTTTAGAAGCGGATGTAAAAACATTATTTACAAAGCGAAGTTATTAAAAACTTGGAAAAATATGTAGTTGATGCCGTTAATGGTTAGAGAAGCAAGATCTTTTTCACTTCTCATGCTCTTAAAATGTTACTTTAGTCTCTGCATATCGGGACTAAAGCTCTTTTTGATCCTAGGGATTAAAGTAATTTTTTTTTAATTTACTTTGGAAACCCTAAACTGCCAATCACGATGTTTGTGGATGGAGGATTATTGCCATTTTCAGTGACTGGGCATAGACAATTTTAAAGCTTTCCACAGACCGCAGCGCGCTGCGGACGTTCCGAAGCGCTCCGTAGCGCCCGCTCCGTAGCGCTCCTTAGCGCCCTGCGCTTCGGTCTGTGGAAGCCTTTAGTGCGTGGAAATACCTAACCTCAAAATGACAACTGTATAAAAATATTTTAAAAAATAATAATTTCGTGAAACACCATGAATAATTAAGAATATTAATCTATTTAATTATATTAAAGATAAATTCATTTTATTATGCATACTTAGTCTAATTAGCTATGAAATAATTTTCAAGTTTGAATCTGTTGGCTAAATATGCAAACATTTAAAGCGTCACTCAACAAAAAAAAAAACCGCGGAACAAATTTAAATTGCTATATGAATTCTGAACAGACGTCCATTGCTCGTATTGAGCGTACGTTTTATAAAAGTAATATTGTAGATTAGTATACCTAAAACACCGTTTTTTTCCTCGCATTCAAATTGAAAAGTAGAGTGTTTAACGCGAGACTAAACTGCCATAATGACACGCGAATTATAGCCACCCTCGCTCTGCTCGGGTGGCTAAATATCTTGTGTCATTATGGCTTGTTTTAGTCCCTTGTTGAACAATCTACTATTAATACCTACCTAAACCTGACACCGTACTGGTAAATACTCGTAGACATTGATGTTGGCAACATGTAAATGTGCTACATTTTAACATTATGCAGATATGAATGTAAATAGATGCAAACGAAAACTTAATTATATTTTTATCTCGCGGTGGGTGTAATTAAACTATTGACCCAAAAATTAATGTCACTACGTCACAGAACAGCCGAACTTAAATGCGGCGAGTAAAGCTGTAAAGTAGAAGATAGGTATGTTAATCTGTTAAAATACTCTGATTTAAACAATATGATAGTTGCATAGGCATATAAGTGAGTGCTGACCACTGCCCCGATAGTTGAAATTAATTTTGTCATTAGCAATATGTATAGTAGGGGAGCCCAAGAGGGGATTTGTGAAGTTACTCGAGCGCGGCAGATTAATATACGGGGGGATACCTTATGCCTTCTAGAGTACCCCCATAGAGTATGAGCACTTCATGTGGGGGGGTTTGCCTAGGGCACCCCGTCAAAAAACTTAGTAAAAAAATAGATTCTTTGAAATATTCAAGCGCGGCAGATTTTGATACTCCAGCGTGCCACAGATAATAAATGCATGATAATCTGCCACTTTGCATGGTGGGGGTGGCCATACGGAAGGGCGCGCATCAGGTTTTCATAGGGGATGTTAATTCCAAAGACTGACGATTTGGAAGTGAAATGTGCATTGAACAAAATTGCTAATAATTAACCCACCTTATCTTAATCTGACACGCTTGTGTATTTTAAAGAATCAATTTTTTTACTAAGTATCTTGACGGGGTGCCCTAGGCAACCCCCCCCCCCCCCCACATGAAGTGCTCATATTCAATGGGGGTACTCTAGAGGGTATAAGGTATCCACCACCCGTATCTGCTCCCCTACTAATAATATAGCAGTGTGTCAAACACTAGAACATTTAAGTACCTAGTTTGAGGTTATTGATTCGCGAATGGTAACAAAATTTTTTGAGTTTTATACTTAAACAAGCGACCCGCCCCGGCTTCGCGCGGGTGCAATGCTGATACTAAATATACTACAGAATGTCTTTATTACAACTTTCACAGCTTTTTTATCATTAGACCTTATAGTGTTCCGTACCATTACCATCTATAAAAACGGCAAAAAAATCACGTTTTTTGTATGGGAGCCCCCCTTAAGGTATTTGTTTAATTTTAATTTAATAATTTATTTTTAAAGTGAATGTAGAACTAAATATTCTGCGAATAAGTATTTCAAGTGTCTACCTGTTGCTGTAATCAATATCGAGCAACAAAAAATTTTAAATAAAAAATAAAACCTCCTTCAAAAAACACCCAAAAAAACCATGAAATAATAATTGAACCGACCACAATAAGCATGAAAATATCTTTCTACTTACTAATCTGTTTGCAGTCAGTGCCTCAGCTTTTTTAGGGTGTTTTTTGAAGGAGGTTTTATTTTTTGCTTTTTAGTCGTTTCTGTATAAAAAAGATGCGTAGGATAAAATCATCAGTTTGACTTCGAAATAAGTTGAAAATTCTATTTTTAATACTCGGCGGGGTTGTGTCGTTTTATTACAGAGTTACTATGGCCACTTTCCAGCTCCATCATCAGATCAGCTCCATGTTAGAATAATATTGCATTGTCACCTGATTTACACAAGCATGCAAAATTTCAACTCAATTAGCTTTGATCAATTATAACTGTAGATGCACAGTCGCGCGCCCGAATATGTCCGAGCCAAATGAGCTCTACTTTGATAAAAGTGGACGACTTTTTTCTCAGTACGTTGTTGTCAATGCAAGCGTAACGATGCCCACGTGCGTCTTTAAAAAGTGCAAAAATCACTCGAAAAAACGGAACAAATCTAATGGAATATCATACTTTCGGTGAGTATCTGTTGTTTTTTCTATTAAATTCTAAGAATCAGAGAGAAATATTGATTTAAATTAATTTTAAAGCCATTTCTAAATTGCTAATTAAAAGATTAACGTTGTCAGAATTCCACAACATTGACATATGCCTTGTCTTTGTCACACGCACAGGAAAGCTTATCAGTAAAACGAAACAGATAAACAACAGAACATAGAACAAAAGTGTAGTGAAGTTGCCATCACCCTATTTTTTTATTTCTAGAATTTTATGTGTTTTTGTGTGAAGTTTTGATATCCTGGATGTGTATACGTATGTCATGTATGTGTGTTTGTGTTACTGGTAAACGTGTGCGATAGTTTGACAAATTGAAAATAAAAATTAATAAAGTTATTATATTAAAAACAAATTTTATTCATAAATAATGAAATTTGTTTGATTTTTTTTGTTTTATTATAATACTACCCACCATTACAAAAAAAATATACAATGTGACTTCAAATACATAATATTAGGGAGAAAATTATACTACAATATTTTAGACTATCGCGGTCATTACTAATTTCACGAGTTAAAATCGGGTTTTGTTCCCCGTACCTTGATTTTGAAGAAGCCCGATATTTCGGCACAGTTGCATGCGCCATGATCACGAGACGACACTGTGTCAAGGTACGCGGAACAAAACCCGATTTTAACTCATGAAAATTATACTTTCTGGATCTTCTCATGATTACGAACAACTTTAAGTACTCCCCTACACTCCCCAAGGAACCTAAATGGCAAATTTCAGCTTTCTACGACCAGTAAAACAAATAATCGATCCTGTTGAACTGAATAATATAAATCCCGTTTTTCCATATCCCGTGGGAATATCCAAAAATCCTAAAAATATTTTTTCACTATTATAATTACCTACTTTTATGCCCAATTTGAAGAGTAGTAATTATAATATACATAGTTACGGAGATACATAGGAATCCCGTTGAACTGAATATATAAATCCCGTATTTTCCTTATCCCGTGGGAATTTCCAAAAATCCTTCCTTGTTGGATGCCTACATTGTATAAGGTACACATTTGCAAAATTTCAAGTCTCTAGATGCAGCGTTTTGGGCTGTGCGTTATATACAACAGTCAGTTAGTCAGTTTATCATTTTATACTTATATCTCGAAAACGGTAAACATTTGGAGTAAAAAAAATTAGCTTCAAAATTATCTAAATGACGTCCCCATTCATCCTGTAAAGTGTTGGCGTTAATCTTAATTTCACCCTGTTTTTTAATGCATTAATTGACAGAAACTTTTTATAAAGAAAGTCCTCTCCTAAAGTCGGAATGCATTCTTTGTTCTACAACATCATTTCGTCCGCCAAACAAACGTCAAACTCGTCAAAGCAATCTTACAACGTCGCCTTCAATGTAGCAAGTGAAATTAATCACTCTGCCGTTTCTGATAAGGCTTACATTCATATCCGACCAAACGTGTGGAAATTGTGGAGTTTAGCTGTCAAGTGTCAAGCGTTGTGGAGTTTTGCCGCTACCGAAATTCGACTGTAATGAAGTATAGACTAGGTTCAAATTTCGTCACGTATTCACGTATTTGGGATCAGTTTTCTCTACGCACACGTAAATAAATTTTTAACTGTGAAGTAGCGAAATTCAATTGTAATTAAGTAAAGACTAGGTTCAAATTTCGTCACTTATTCTTTTCACACAAAGTAATTACTTTGTGTAGGTGATGATTTTATTTGTTACGCAAACAAATAAATAGTTCGGACATTCTTTCAAGGGGATTTTGTTCGGCAATGTGTATCTTCAGTTATAATTGATCAAAGTCAATTAGAAACCAGGTGGTGAATCAAATTTAACTTGCAAGATTTGTCCCATTGAGGAGTTCCGTTGGCCATCTGTGGTCTTCTTCATCAGATCCAGTTTTTACCAAATGATACTTTCTGAATGCAAATACTCGACTTGTCACCGAAAATACTAAAATTGCTATACATTTCTCTTGAATTTTTGAAGAGTTCCTTCAATTCCACATGGATCCCATCATCAGAACTGGATTTTGGTAACAACGGGACCAACCTTGAGGCATATGCTTTCACACAACGAAAAAATTTTCCAAATCGGTTCATAAATGACGGAGTGCAATACACATTAAAAAAAAGTCCTCCTTTTTTTGAAGTCGGTTAAAAAAGGATAGATTTGTTGAAATTCCCCACGGGATTAATACGGGTAACGGGATTTATTATATTCTCTAAGTGATGAGACGATGGATTTTTGGATGTTGCCGTTGCCGGATTTACGTTTTATTCAATGAAAGAAATGAAGAAGCTTTACTGCGCAGACGAAGTCGCGGGCACCAGCTAGTATAATATAATTAAGTTTTCCGGACTCACTGATTAAAATTTGTATATATATATACCTACTTAGGTACCCAATAGCGTAGCGTCCCATCCTTCTTGCAAAATCTTAATCATATGTAGCAACTATTTGATGAGTGTTTTTATAGTTATGTACTGAAGTATAGTCGGGGTAAGAAAAGGTTCGTCACTTTTCGACTCTATGTCAACGAGTTAAGGTCGAAAAGTGACGAACCTTTTCTTACCCCGACTATACATATCTAAGTATCTGCCACTATCGTTATAATAGTGTTTTAAAGTGTGTATTTTTTGTTTGCATTATTTTTAATTGGTAAATTAATTCACTCAACTTCTTATATCTGTTTCTGAATAGTAATAATTCTCTTTGGATCGGAGAAAGGAGATGATTATTTTGGTTACGTTTAATTAAGCACTGTTTAGTTAGGTTATTGTAGTAATAATACTCCTTGGTTATTGTTGTTGGTTTTATGTTTTTTAAAAGTTCTTTCCGTTAGGAAAAGGCAAAGGTTTGATCCATACAGCCAAGTCAATTATGGCCACCACGAACCGAGGCGTCTCCGTCGCCGTTGCGCGCACGCCCCGCACTTCGGTCTGTGGAAGCTTTAAAT
This sequence comes from Archips xylosteana, assembly GCA_947563465.1. NCBI lineage: Eukaryota > Metazoa > Arthropoda > Insecta > Lepidoptera > Tortricidae > Archips > Archips xylosteana. Next base: position 26,896,233 of record OX387343.1, on the reverse strand, counting down.
GTTTGTTATTATCATTTTATTTACCTATTTATTTTTCTTTTATGTTAGTGTAATATTTGTTTATGTGGCCTTCCGTGATTTTACTATACTATGGCCCGGCGGAAGACCAGTGCTGGTTCTTTAACCAGCGACACGCTGAGTCGGGACCCTTTATGGCAACATCAACATGTATGTACCTACCTATGTCTATGTTTGTTTATACTTTTAATTTTAGCCTGTGTACGTGTTATTGTTGTTATAAATAAATGTTTTTCTTTCTTTCTTTCTTTCTTCAATAGATAAAACGAAATCATGCACTTAAATCACCTTCATCTTCATCTTAATGCTTTAACCGCTTCTTTATTAAGCCCATAATTCGTATAATGACACAAGTTCTCATTATACAGGTCTGCATAATCTTAACGAAGCCTTCCCCTCCCCCTTTCACCTGCCTCCTCTCCCCGCACTGTTCCACTTCTACGACATACATTCCCAATCAACCGGATTGGGGCCTACATATTTTGGAGCTTACTTTGATAAACAAATACCAACTCTGAATTCCGAGCCAGTAAGCTGCGAATCGGTTGCCGCCATCCTAACAACCCAAAGTATCTCTTATGCACGAAAGTTCAGAGATAATTTTACATTGGAACCAAGAACAGCTCGATGAATTAAAACGGTATGCAGAGTTGAGGTGCGTGAGTTTAATTTTGGACGATTTTTAAAAGGCTTCTTCCAAATAATTCCTACGAACTTAAACCATCTCGGTTTATATTAAGGTTGAAATTCGAGCTGCCAATTTTATAGGTTCTTGAGTAAATAGGTATGTCACAGTGGGCTTTGCATACTGAAATGTTCGATTTGTGCGACTTTTTGATGCCTGTTTGTTCGCGAGAGCCGCGAGAGACCAATAGGCTTGTTTGACACAGTTATGTAGTACCTACAATAACTTTTACTATCTTTCAGTTATGCTTTGGTGCTAATTGCTTACTTATGATAATTGCCTAGTGACTACTTGTACGCGTACATTCGTAGGCGCATTACATTTTTATTAGGGGATTTCCATTTTAAGAACATTTTTTTTTTATGTTGAATCTTTTTGTTTGTACATAACTAGCTTTTGCCCGCGACTTCATACGCGAAGACAATAACGTAGTTGTTTGCATGAAATTTGGCACACGGGTAGTTTATTACGTGCATTAACACATAGGATAATATGCCAGGAAAATGAAAAGTTCCCGCGGAATATGAATAAGTAAATTCTATAGCCGCTACGACGTGGTAGCCTAATGATTTAACCTATGGTCTCTTTAAGCAGAGGGTCGTGGGTTTTAGCCCGGGCTTGCACCTCTGAGTTATTCCGAATTCATGTGCTAAATTACGTTTGAAGTTTACCATGAGCTTTACAGTGAATGAAAACATCGCGAGAAAAGCTGCACACACCTAAGAAGAAATTCAATGGTGTGTGTGAAGTTCCCAAATCCCACTGGGCCCACGTGGGAACTACAGCCCAAGTCTTCTCATTCTGGTAGGAGGCCTGAGCCTGATTGAAACAGACTTATTTTATCCCGGGAAAGTGCAAAGTACAGTTCCCGCAGGATAGAAATAACTGTTTTGACCTATTTTGAAAATCAGAGACAGTGTAGCTTTTTATTAGTATTTTTTTTTAAAATCAGCTCCCAAGTTTAATTAATTTTTTTCTATCCCGTGGAAATTTTGCATTTTCCCGGAGAAAAAGTAGCCTATGTCAATCAAGGATAGTGTAGCTTCAATTGGTAAAATATTTTTTTAAAATCAGCCCCAAAGTTGAATTTACTTATTAAATTTCTACCCCGCGGGAATTTTGCATTTTCCTGAAAAAAAAACCTTATGTCAATCAAGGATAAGTACTGTAGCTTACTATTGATGAAATTATTAAATTCAGTTTTTTCTATCTCGTGGGAATGTTGCATTATCCCGAAGAAAAAGTAGACTACATCAATCAAGGATACGGTGAAAGAACTTTTAAAATTAGCCCTGAAGTTGAATTCACTTATTTCTATCCCACGGGAATTTCGCATTTTCCCGAAAAAGAGTAGTCTATACCAATCTGAAATAGTGTAGCTTACTATTGGTGAAAGAATTTTCAAAATCAGCCCTGAAGTTGAATTTAGTTTTTTCTATCCCGTGGGAAATTTGCATTTTCCCGAAGAAAAAGTAGCCTATGTTTTGTTTTCCAGATGTGTGTATGTATTATTATTTTTATTACTATTTAGTTAGCAGAGATGTGACTTATTTGAAATACTAGTACTTAAAATGCAAAATACAAAATGCAAAATACCTATTTCTATTTTGTATTTAAATACTTTTCTAGGTAAAGTATTTTGTATTTTATTTGAAATACCTTTTGCAACATATTTTGTATTTGCAAAATGCAAAATACTTTTTGTTAAGTTCAGCCCACAAAATCAATAAATTTGATAAACAATTATGAGTTATTTCCCTCAATATGGCAACACTGAACTGATAAGTTTACTGTACAACATTCTAAGTGTTTACTTACTTACTAGCTTGTGCAAGCAGTTTCGCTTTCATTGTTAAACTCCTTGTCCCTTGAAAATTTCGATGAAATCGTTTTATTATATTACTGTCTACAATCTACATTATTTAAAATCAGGTTTCTAGATCCAAGGGTTAAAGGATTGGCATCGATGAGTCAGCCAGTGAGATAGTCAGTTTTTTCTTTTTTTATTTGAAAATAAATAATAAATGTGGAGGACAGCGCCTGTGTTTTGAATTTTATTGACATGTCAGCTTATACGATCTACGGTTTGGTTACAAAATTAAAATGTAACGAAATATACTTTTTTAAAAAAAAACTTAGGTATTTAAACCTGAATGAACAGGCAGTTAATATCTAAAAGTATTTTATTTGGGAAAAGTATTTTGGAAATACGTATTTTGTATTTAGTATTTAAAATACATAACTAAAAAGTATTTTGTATTTTGCATTTGAAATAGAAAAATCAAGAAGTATTTGGATTTTGTATTTAAATACATTTCATAAAGTATTTTGCACATCTCTGTTAGTTAGTTATACTGTTACGGGGTTACTGCTGTTGCCTAGTTAATTGTCGGATTGGTTCCAACGGCAGACCAGCGTCGGCTGCAAGGCCGACAACATGCTGAGTTGGGACCATTTCGTGACAATATAAGTATCTGTTTCCGATTCCTCTTTTTGTATTTGTTTTTTTCCTTTGTCACGAATAAATGTTTTTCTTTCTTTTGCTTCATATCATATCAGATGAAAGAATTTTTAAAATCTGTGACGAAGTTGAATTAACTTATTTCTATCCCGTGGGAATTTTGCATTTTCCCTGAAAAAAGTACCCTATGTTAATCAGGGATACTGTAAATTAATATTGGTGAAAGAATTTTTAAAATCAGCCCCGAAGTTGAATTCACTTATTTCTATCCCACGGGAATTTTACATTTTCCCGAAGAAGAGTAGTCTATACCAATCAAGAATAGTGTAGATTTCTATTGCTGAAAGAATTTTTAAAATCAGCGCTGAAGTTGAATTAAATTTTTTCTATCCCGTGGGAATTTTGTATTTTCCCGAAGAAAAAGTAGCCTTTGTCAATCGGAGATAATCATATCACATTTAATATGTAAGAATTTTTAAAATCAACCCCGAAATTGAATTAATTTATTTCTATCCCTTAGGTATTTTGCTTTTTCCAGGATAAAAAGTAACCTATGTCAATCACGGATAGTGTAGCTTTCAAATGGTGAGACAATTTTTAAAATCGGCTCAATAGTTTCAGAGATTCCGCTACAAACAAATAAACAAAGAAAGTTGAGATATTTCCCTATCCCGTGGGAATTTCGAAAAATCCTTCCTTAGTGCACCTCTACAATACTCAACGTACATGTATGCCAAATTTCAAGTCTCTAGCCCCAGTTTAGGCTGTGCTTTGTCTGTCAGTCAGTCAGTCAGTCAGTCACGGTACTGTTTTATAGGTATAGATTATAAGCACTCTTAAGTATTTAGAATCATGTGCACCACTGTTTGATATACTTAGATGAAGAAAGAGTGCCCCCAATTTTCCTTATTAAACAATAAATATGTGTCTGTTTTGAGATAAATTTTTTTTTACCCAACTACTCACTTGTGATTCTGAAAAACAATGTTACCTAGGTACATATTTATTATATACCTAGGTATTTACTAAGTATAAGTACTTACTTAAAATGGATGTACGCCTAATGACTTATAATAGTTAGGTTGCTAGGTATATGTTTTGTTGTTAGGTTGTAAGTTTACCGAAATAAATTACTAATTTTTGACGGGCGACTACGTTCGCGTAGGAATAGATTTGCAGTTAAGCGTTTTGTGCGCCGAGTTACGTATTGGGACCGTGCACGACGGTGGCGCCGCGTAGCGTTGACAACATTTCCTCCTCATTTACTTCCAATTTTTGCCATGTTGTGCGCTGCGATCGTTTTCTGTACCCCCACCACCCGCTTCTGGCTACGTGCACGAAGGTGGCGCCGCATAGCGTTTACAACATTTCCTCCGAATTTACTTCCAATTTTTGCCATGTTGTGCGCTGCGATCGTTTTCTGTACCCCAGCACCCGCTTCGCACATAGCCAATAGATTTGTAAGTATCCATAAAAAAAATCCATTGTAATGCATATTAAGAAGAAAACAGGCAATATTTGATTAATTTTTAATTTAATTTAATTTATTTTGTATTTGTTATGAACCTAATTTTATTTTATTTTGTACTGTTAATTTAATTTTAATTATTTACCGCCTAATTTAATTTATTTAAAACTTTTTTCGATATTTCATTTAATTATAATCTTTGTAATGTATCCCTTGTTGCGCCCAACCAACAGGGTAGTACCTTCATAATGTGAACTCCTAGTTTATCCCTTGCTGAGCTGCCCGTCTGGCAGCTCGCCCTCTCTCCAGTAAGCTGTAAAAGCCGTCGAGGCTAACAGCAACAGTCCGTCCAAAAAAAAATCCTAGTTTAAGTTGTGCCTGTACTTTCAAACACTGTAAAACTATTCAGTTTTTCACTTAAATACGACCGCTTTAGCCTAGTTGGTAGTGACCCTGCCTACGAAGCAAGAGGTCCTGGGTTCAAATCCCGGTAAGGGCATTTATTTATGTGATGAGCACGAATATTTGTTCCTGAGTTATGGATGTTTTCTATGTATTTAAGTATTTATTTATTTATAATAAGTATGTTTATCGTCGTCTAGTACCCATAGTACAAGCTTTGCTTAGTTTGGGACTAGGTTGATTTGTGTAAGATTGTCCCCTAATATTTATTTATTTATTTATTTATTTATTTAAATGCTTAAATGTTATTTTATCCCAATATCCGTATTTTCTTTTTCTCTTATCCCGCCCACGTTTTTAAAACGCACCTTCCGATTTTATCAAACATCGCTAGTCGCAGTGATGCTAACAATGCTATACTTAAGCTGCATGACCTTTTGGCAGAATTGAGCAAAAACATTCTGGCTTAGATAATATTACTAGATTTGTCACTATAAAATGTAAAAATTCGCTTATCAAAAGACCAGTACTTATCCAAACTTTGTGTGTTATCAACTGCTTGAGAGGGCAACAACTTAGGTTAGCTATTTTTAAATTTGTTTGTTTTAGTTTTAAGAGTTTGGTGATAGAACAGTTTGTTAACTAGTAAATTTCTTATTGTAATTGCTTGCATGGTAGGCGGTGTAGTAAAGGCTATTATTCCTTGGTGGGCGGTATGTTTAATATTAATATTAAGAAAGAAAATTTAATTCACATTGTTTCTTTAGATGGCGCTGTACTGATTATAAACTCGCTAACGGTGTGTCGCCCTATAAATCATATGAGAGTTTTGTATTTCGTATTGTTTGAGCTTTGGTTGAAGATCAAAGCAGTTATGTTGGTAATCTGACCTTAATTCTGAGCTCCCTAAACAGACCTCTACTAGAAAAACTCCAAAGTAGCTAGTATGAAGAGAATTTTGTGGTTTAGATAAGAGCGCTTTCTATAAGTATGCAAAGACTGTCATTACCACTATAACAAACTGTACAAAAGAGACGTCTAGAGGACAATCTAAAAATTTACGGTTACCTACGCTAAAAATCGTTGTGATACCTAATAGCACCATTTATAGACAAACTCATAATATTACTTCGCAAATGTAAAATTTGTAAAAGAGACACCTAATAGATAAACAAGGAACTCGTTAACCTAAGTAAAAACTATTTTCGCGGTTCTAGTAACAGCGCCATCTATGACCAAAAGCTGTTGTAACGTCACCACGGGCCACCTACAAATTGAACAAAAAAAGAGCCATCTAGTGGACGATGAAAAAACTTATAAGTTTCATAACAGCACCATTTAGAGTTTGTCAAGCGAGTCGTGCCCTTGAAAACAAGCGGCATTTTCAAAATCTTTTATATATCAACACTAATGAGATTAAAAACTACGATTTATACTTGTATTTATGTAGCTGCCTTTTTGACTACTTATTGCTACATAAATTCGAGTATCAATCATAGATTTCAGTATTATTTGTGTTGAATACTTAAAAGATTTTTGAAAATGCCGCCTGTTTTCAAGGAACACGACTCACTTGACAAACTCTATGACCGCCAACAGTCGACTAAATAGCGACATCTACTAGAAAAACAACAAACTAGCTAGCTAGCCTAAAGAACATTTTGTAGTTTTGATAGCAGCGCTATCTATGAACAAAGACTGCTGTCACTACATCGCCACTAACAAACTGTTCAAAAGATACATCTAGTGGACGATTTGAAAACTAACGAGTACGCTAAGAATAGTTCTGATAATTGCACCATCTATGGACAAACTCAGTTATTATTTCGGCAAAGGTAAAATTTATAAAAGTGACACCTAGTAGAATAACAAGGATCTCGTTAACCTAAGTAAAAACTATTTACGTGGTTCTAGTAACAGCACCATCTATGACCAAAAGCTGTCGTTACTTCGCCACCTACAAATTTGACTTAAAAAAGAGACATCTAATGGTTGATCAAAAACTTATAAGTTTGCTAACAGCACCATCTATGAACAAAGTATGTAAATACAACGCCACGAGTAGACTTTATAATAGCGACATCTACTAGAAAAACAACAAACTAGCTAGCCTAAATAACATTTTGTAGTTTTGATAACAGCGCTATATATGAACAAATACTGTCATTAAAATCGCCACTATCAAACTGTACAAAAGATACATCTAGTGGATGATCTAAAAACTAACGAGTACGCTTAAAATAGTTGTGATAATAGCACCATCTTTGGACAAACTCTGTCATTACTTCAGCCAAGGTAAAATTTATAAAAGAGACACCTAGTAGAAAAACAAGGAACTCGTTAACCTTAGTAAAAACTATTTTCGCGGTTCTAGTAACAGCGCCATCTATGACTAAAAGCTGTAGATTTTATAATAGCGACATCTACTAGAAAAACAACAAACTAGCTAGCTAGCCTAAAGAACATTTTGTGATTTTGCTAACAACGCTATCTATGAACAAGGGCTGTCATTAAATCGCCACTAACCAAAAGTACAAAAAAGACATCTAGTGGACCATCAAAAAACTTATACGTTTGATAACAGCACCATCTATAAACAAAGTTTGTAATTACACCGCCAAGAGTAGACTGATAAAAGAGACATCTAATAGAAAAACAACAAACTAGTTAGTAGGCCTAACGAAAATTTTGGAGTTTTGAAAACAGCGCTATCTATGAATAAATACTGTCATTACATCGCCACTAACAAACTCTACAAAAGAGACTTCTAGTGGACGATCTAAACACTAACGAGTACACTAAGCGTAGTTGTGATAAAAGCACCATCTATGAACAAACTCTGTCATTAGATCGGCAAAGGTAAAATTTATAAAAGAGACACCTAGTAGAATAACAAGTAATTCGTTAACTTAAGTAAAACTATTTTCGCAGTTCTAGTAGCAGCGCCATCTATGACCAAAAGCTGTCTTTACGCCACCTACAAATTAGACAAAAGGGCCATCTAATAGAAAAACAACATACTAGTTAGGTAGCCTAAAGAAAATTTTGTAGTTTTGATAATAGCGCTATCTATGAATAAAGACTGTCATTACATCGCCACTAACAAACTGTACAAAAGAGACTTCTAGTAGACAATATAAACACCCTGTCTCCGGTAAGCTGTAAAAGCCGTGAGGCTAACAGCAACAGTCAGTCAAAAATAAAAAAAAAAACAATATAAACACTACCAAGTACACTAAAAGAAGTTGTGATAAAAGCACCATCTATGAACAAACTCTGTCATTAGATCGGCAAAGGTAAAATTTATAAAAGAGACACCTTGTAGAATAACAAGCAATTCGTTAACCTAAGTAAAAACTATTTTCGCGATTCTAGTAGCGCGCCATCTATGACCAAAAGCTGTCATTACGTTGCCACCTACAAATTAGACAAAAGAGACATCTAGTGGACAATCAAAATATTTATGCGAAGAAGTTTTGATAACTGCACCATCTATGAACAAAGTTTTTAATTACACCGCCAAGAGTAGACTTTATAAAAGAGACATCTAATACAAAAACAACAAACTAGTTAGCTAACCTAAAGAAAATTTTGTAGTTTTGAAAACAGCGCTATCTATGAATAAATACTGTCATTACATCGCTACTAACAAACTGTACAAAAGAGACATCTAGTGGACGATCTAAACACAAACGAGTACACTAAGCGTAGTTGTGATAAAAGCACCGTCTATGAACAAACTCTGTCATTAGATCGGCAAAGGTAAAATTTATAAAAGAGACACCTAGTAGAATAACAAGTAATTTGTTAACCTAAGTAAAAACTATTTTCGCGGTTCTAGTAGCAGCGCCATCTATGACCAAAAGCTGTCGTTACGTCGCCACCTACAAATTAGACAAAAGAGACATCTAATAGAAAAACAACAAACTAGTAAGGTAGCCTAAAGAAAATTTTGTAGTTTTGATAACAGCGCTATCTATGAATAAATAAAGACTGTCATTACATCGCCACTAACAAACTGTACAAAAGAGAAATCTAGTGGACGATCTAAACACTAACGAGTACACTAAGCGTAGTTGTGATAAAAGCACCATCTATGAACAAACTCTGTCATTACATCGGCAAAGGTAAAATTTATAAAAGAGACATCTAATAGAATAACAAGTAATTCGTTAACCTAAGTAAAAACTATTTTCGCGGTTCTAGTAGCAGCGCCATCTATGACCAAAAGCTGTCGTTACGTCGCCACCTACAAATTAGACAAAAGGGACATCTAATAGAAAAACAACAAACAAGTTAGCTAGCCTTAAGAAAATGTTGTATATCTGATAACAGCGCTATCTATGAATCAAGACTGTCATTATATCGCCACTAACAAACTATACAAAAGAGACATCTAGTGGACGATCTAAACACTAACGAGTACACTAAGCGTAGTTGTGATAAAAGCACCATCTATGAACAAACTCTGTCATTAGATCGTCAAAGGTAAGACTTATAAAAGAGACACCTAGTAGAATAACAAGTAATTTGTTAACCTAAGTAAAAACTATTTTCGCGATTCTAGTGGCAGCGCCATCTATGACCAAAAGCTGTCGTTACGTTGCCTGCCACCTACAAATGAGACAAAAGAGACATCTAGTGGACAATCAAAATATTTATGCGAAGAAGTTTTGATAACTGCACCATCTATGAACAAAGTTTGTAATTACACCGCCAAGTGTAGACTTTATAAAAGAGACATCTAATAGAAAACCAACAAACTAGTTAGCTAACCTAAAGAAAATTTTGTAGTTTTGAAAACAGCGCTATCTATGAATAAATACTTTCATTACATCGCCACTAACAAACTGTACAAAAGAGACATCTAGTGGACGATCTAAACACTAAAGAGTACACTAAGCGTAGTTGTGATAAAAGCACCATCTATGAACAAACTCTGTCATTACATCGGCAAAGGTAAAATTTATAAAAGAGACATCTAATAGAATAACAAGTAATTCGTTAACCTAAGTAAAAACTATTTTCGCGGTTCTAGTAGCAGCGCCATCTATGACCAAAAGCTGTCGTTACGTCGCCACCTACAAATTAGACAAAAGGGACATCTAATAGAAAAACAACAAACAAGTTAGCTAGCCTTAAGAAAATGTTGTATATCTGATAACAGCGCTATCTATGAATCAAGACTGTCATTACATCGCCACTAACAAACTATACAAAAGAGACATCTAGTGGACGATCAAAACACTAACGAGCACACTAAGCGCAGTTGTGATAAAAGTACCATCTATGAAAAAACTCTTTTTACATCGGCAAAGAAAAAATTTATTAAAGAGACACCTAGTAGAACACAACAAGCAACTCGTTAACCTTAGTAAAAACTATTTTTGCGGTTCTAGTAACAGCGCCATCTACGACCAAAAGCTGTCGTACGCTACCCCTACCGACCTGCGTATGTACTGAAATATGTACCTACTGCTTAATTTTAAGGTTAATTGCTTAAATTCTCAGATCAAATAAAAAGTAAAGATAGAGCGCTGGGAACAACGAAGTGAGGCCGGTCAAACTACACCAATCCGTGTGCTTACACAGTGGCACGCACACATTTGCAACCAAACTACACCAAATTTTGCTTAGAAGCCAAAACGTCAACACTAGTGTTGCCATCATAATGTTGTAGTTACCCTATTATTGGGTAAATGCCGCCTATGTAACAACCTTTTCTTTTTTAATTTTAAATTTTTGTAGTGGTAGAGCCATGTTGTAGCTAGCCGCTGCATCACGAATGGGCCAGCTCGTCCGGGGCAGTACCACCCTCTCACAGAACACCGGCGTGAAGCAGCAGTAATCCTGCTTGCGTTTCGTACGGTCAGTGAGAGTGCCGGGGGCCCAATACCTCACCCCTTCCCTCTCCCCCATCCCCTATTCCCTCTCCTTTAGGGCCGACAACGCACTGGCATTGTGTAAAGCGCTGCGGGTGTCTATGGACAGTGGTGTTCATTTAACATCAGGTGACCCACTAGTTCGTTTGTCTGGCCTATCTATCATAAAAAAAAAAAAAAATTCTATTCTTTATTAGCACGGCTTAAAACGTGAGAACGTGAAACAATGTAAAGTTATTTGTTTCTTGTAAAAGTTAATCAGCGTTTTTTTACTGTAGTAACGGTATCAACGTGACACGCAACGTAAAGTTATTTGTAGTATCGGGGTATTAAGAATTATTTTGGCAACACCGGCCTACGCACACATGTTTAAAAAACCGGCCTCACTCGGCTGTTCACCGCGCTCTATCTTTACTTTTTATTTGATCTGAGCTTAAATTATGGAAGGAATGAAGTAAGTGATGTTTAACCAAAATGCATTTTACGTTATTTTAATAAACCACAAAACGTAACATGTTTTTAACGGTTTTATTTAGTTTCATCACTACGTATATTTGCTACCTACAAATTAGCCACGGAGAAGTATTTGCGCCTTTTCTGGTACCTATGTGCGAAAAGCAATTTAAGAGTATAAATTCAGACGGAGTTGATAATCTAAAAAATGTCAATTCCGTTTCGATATATGTACTTAGATGAATTTAAAACATCCGTACCCCGAACAATACTGTTCATATCGTCGTGACATAGTTAATAGGTAAGTACTTACATAATAAATGCTCGTGAGTCCCGCGCCGACCGAATGTAACCGCGCAGCACCCCTGACTGATGGTTGTCGAGATATGCTGAGATTTCGTGGCGCGCAGGTATAACTCGCGTTCCAGCCGTTTGTATGGAGACGTTCTACTGCTCCTTTTTAGGGTTCCGTACCCAAAGAGTAAAAACGGGACCCTATTACTGAGGCTCCGCTGTCCGTCCGTCCGTCTGTCCGTCTGTCACCAGGCTGTATCTCGGGAACAGTGATACTAGAGTTGAAATTTTCACAGGTGATGTATTTCGGTTGCCGCTATAACAAATACTACAAATCGATAATCTGACTAAGTGAACTTTATTACGCGCCTATCAAGGTTCAGTTTTGTTTACATGCTGATTTGAGATACGAGCTTTTTTCAAAGTAGTGACGGTATGTTTTATACCTTAGGCTACTATTTAACTACAAATAATTCCCAAGCAATCTTAGCCGCTATAATTTTCCTTGTAAATTTAATATACTTTCTAACATTTTGAATTTTTTCAAATTTTTCCACCCAACAGTTTAGATTTTAGAGGGGGGGGCGGTCGATTTTAATGAAAATTTTCACTTTAAAGTTGAATATTTCGCAAACAGATCACTAAATACAAAAATCATGTTAGCAACCCCCCAATGGTTTTAAAAGACCTATCCAACGATACCGCACACTATAGGGTTAGTCGAGAAAAAAAAATCACCCCCACTTTACGTCTACGGGAGGTACCCTAAAAAAAAATATTTTTTTTATTTTACCACTTTGTTGGCGTGACTGATATGTATATTCATGCCAAACTACAGCTTTTTAATACTAACCAGTCTCAGAGCTTAGCCGCGGACGGACAGACAGACGGACAGACATGGCGAAACTATAAGGGTTCCTAGTTGACTACGGAACCCTAAAAATGGAATAAAATAAATATTTAAGGGGGCTCCCATACAACAAACGTGATTTTTTTGCTCGATATTGATAACGGCAACAGGTAGACGCTTGAAATATTCTCAGAATATTTAATTATAATTATATTGACATTAAAAAAAATCATTAAATTAAAATAAAAAATATTTAAGGGGGCTCCCATACAACAAACGTGATTTTTATAGATAATTGTACAGACCCTTCGTGCGCGAGTCCGACTCGCACTTGGCCGGTTTTTTCTTTTCTGTGTGGAAGACCTAGGGCCTGTTGCATAACAAAGTTCAACTTATATTACAAGCGGAACTCCCTTTCTAGTTAATATAACTGAAGCGAGAGTTTGCTTGTAATATTAGTTTTACTTTGTTTATGCAACAGGCCCCTAGTCTGAACATCTTCACAAATATGACTTTTCTTATTTATTTATCAAATATCATGTTAGAAAACAATGCAGAAACAGGTTATATTGCCGTTTAGTGACAATTAATTTATACGTCGGAGTGTCTTACTTTCGATAAGTAAATGTAAAATAAGTATATTTCAAGCTTTAAACTAACAAATAATAAGCAAATAACTGATTTAAACTACGACCTGGCCAGTACGCGCGCCAACATCGTAAAATAGAACAGTAGATGCATGGAGTAGATTTGAAACTTAATTAATTTTAATATTATGTGTGCTGTGGTGGCCTAGTGGTTTGACCTATGGACTCTCGAGCAGAGGGTCGTGGGTTTGAGTCCGGGCTCGGACCTCTGAGTTTTTCGGAATTTATGTGCATTATTACATTTTGTAATTTACCATGAGCCCTACGATGAAGGATTCAATGGTGTGTGAAGTTCCCAATCCGCACTGGGCCCGTGTGTGAACTACGGCCCAAGCCCTCTCATTCTGTGTATCTACTGTGTTAAAAAATTTGTTTGTATTGAATACTTTAGATGTATGTAATGTAGTAACATTGTAGATCTGTTTAAAAAAAATCGTGCGTGCAGCTCCTCCACGCGGAAAAAGTGAAACTTCGTAATATCGAAATGAAAAAGGCATTTATACATCAATATGAACCTTATTGCAATAACTTATAGAACTAAATTTACTTATGCATCTATGTGTTTAAATTACTCACTAGATGGCGCTTTTATCAAATCTCATACAAATTTGCAGACAGTATGAGTTCTGCATCGCACTGTCGAAGTTTTTAACATCCGTTAGTATACAATCATATATGTATACAATGCGAGATTACTTGCTTCGGCAGTACATATACTAATGCTTTCATACTCCCTCCATGGTAGCGTTAAACGTTTAATGCAACCTTTTTGGAAGTCGCATTAGGAGTTTCACTTCAAAAACCAGGCGGTCACCCATCCAAGTACTGACCGTTCCTTTGTGTAACAGTTACCAATATAATTTGTATATAGTTTGTATGACTAAGTTTCATTCATTACACAACGACGCGACAGTGATTTGTAAACTTTTCTTGGGGGATGTAGAGACAATAAAAAATATCACATATAACACAGTACAGTTTATTTATAACAGCCTCTAGTGATTACAATAACATGTAGGATCTCTGTTGAATACTGTTTGATTAGCGTTAACTACTAAGGTTGTCCTAACTAAATGATACGACTTTAGTACAGTGTGCAGTGGTCAGTATCCGGCTTAAGTGAAGGAGTTGAATTCTATTGTGAGATTCACACATCCAAACTGTAACTGCTTTTACCACTCCATTATTCCTCCGTAGAATTTATTTAAAAAATAGTGAAAACCCAAAACAGATGGTCCAAAAAGTTTGCTGTATGAAAGATTCATTATAGCAAATATACGTTTTAAAACAGTAAGTATAATAGTAAGGATTGCGCTGCTAGTAGAAACAATTTGATTACCTACTCAGTCTAACCTATTACTTTTGCAGACATTTTTATCGTCACGCGTCCCGCGTGTGACATTAAAACCAGTCACTAAATAAGATTTTATAGTAGAGTGAGTATGAGTAAAAGAATGTTTAGATTGTTTTTGCTAGCAGGCTGAGGGTGGTGACGAGCGGCTAGTTGGAATCGACGAAGTACTCCTGAGCAGCTTTGGTGTCGGGCTTGATGGTCTTGGAGCCGGGCTTCCAGTTGGCAGGGCACACTTCGCCGTGCTTGTCGGTAAACTGGAACGCCTGCACCAGTCGCAGCGTCTCCTCTACCGATCTGTTAACAAACACCTATGTAGTGCTTTGCATAATTCGCATTTAAATCTGGCGCTTATAAGCTAGCCAGTCGTCTGAATTTAACTTCTGAAAAAGCGTTATCTATCAGTCGACGAGACTATCAGGGTATAAAGGAATACAAGTGTCATTCAATAAGTCGGACATTGTCAATCTTTGTTTCATATACATGTTGTGTCGGTCGCACAATGGAACATTCACTTACGGCTAATGTCCAACTTGTGAATTGGCTTTCGCTATGACAAACCAACAATTAGTGTTGTAAAAACACCAACAGGAACACCAATTTTGGAATCCAACAGCAAGCACAAAACCAAATGCATATTTGAAATTTCCGATTAATATTTTCGCTGCGACAAGATCGTACACATTTACAAATTATCGGTCAGACCGTACTCCACAATTTTGAATACTACATTTATGACCTAATCTTTTACAGTATTTGAGTAGGCATTATACCTAAGCATGCAACTGTCTTGGGACTCTAAAACCGAGCTTTAGGGGCTGTTTCACCCTTTATCTTCAAACTGCTGGTTACGTAACCAATGAATAAACTAAGTACTGGAGAAATCTGTTGGTTAGTGTTTTTTTCAGTTTCACCACTCCGGTCCTGTGTAAACTAAGTACCACTTAACTAATCGTCAGTTTAACAAATAAAACAGAATGGCAACGTCACATTCCACGAAAACGCGTTCCTGTTTGCACGGTTTCGTTCAAACAGTCGCTATTATTGTTATAGGTAACGCCACCAGAGTTGAGGCCACGCACACAACCACATCTCATGTAATGACAGCGGGATTTTGACGTTGTGTTGACGTTAAACGCCAACACAACGTCAAAATCCCGCTGTCATTACACGAGATGTGGTTGTGTGCGTGGCCTCAACTCTGGTGGCGTTACCTATAAAGCAGAGGAAATCGTAAACTAAGTAATTTATAAACACATAAATATTTTTTTGCATAAAAAATGTGTAACATTATAATTGATCCAAAAACGGTATTTATTTATGATACTTTCTAACAATAATAAAATAAAGAAAAATAAAATTACGTAAAACGAATCAAATATATTGACTTGGCCATCGCATGAAAACACAATGTATCTCACAAGTAATACATATTATATTAAATAAGATTGTTTAGTGCGATTACCAAGTCAATCCATTTTATTTAAAACATAAGTTTTTTAATATTGATATGGTCACTATAAGATGTTGTTAGGTTGGCCAATTACGTAATAACTTAAAACAGAAGGTCCTTTAATAAATTTATGTACCTTAGAGTTTTGATGATCGGTTAGTCAGTCAGTCAGTGACAAAATTAAGAAATTTTGACTAGTTATAATTCTTAAACTATTGGTTCAAATTGAATGAAATTTGAAATATACCGTGTCTATACAATGTCTGCTTGGTTACTGAAAATTCAGGCTTCTAGTTTTATCCACAACAAAGTCATAGGGGGACTGAAAATTCAGGCTTCTAGTTTTATCCACAACAAAGTCATAGGGGGTCGAAAATGGCCTGTACTGCTTCGAGAAAAGGATGGTACAGTAAAATTACATAAAGTTTACCACTGACAGATGGTTTGCCTTCATTTCATATTCAACATTAACGACCTACAAATAAAGCCAATTTTAGAATATTGTTTACCCACGTTTACAGATTTTGTAATAGCTACTTTATTTGTATGGTGTTAAAGTTGGAAATTTATTTTTATGGTGTTAAAGTTGGAAAGCCACCTGTCAGTGGTAAACTAAAAGTAAACGTATTGTACGGCCGTGCCGCTTTTTTGCTCGACTTGGCTTGGGATCTCCACTTAGTCCAGATAACCCATTTAGACAGAAACTGTGCTTTTTGTTATCACGGAATTCAAGTAGACGATTTTTTTAACCAACTACGAAAAAGCATAAGCATAATTTTGATTTTACTCTCTTCATAGGGTATTTATGTGGCTATACATAGCCCTAGTCGTAAAAGGATTTAGGGTCGTGATCAAGACTCACCTTCCTACAGGTAGGTCGTTGACGGTGACCTGGCGAAGGTTTTGCTTGTCATCGATGATGAACAGCCCGCGGAATGGAATGCCAGTCTCCTCATTGAGAACTCCGTAGTCGCGCGCAATGCGGTGAGACTTGTCACTGATGATGGGGATGTTCATTGGTCCAAGACCCCCTGCAATTCATAACAATAATACTAATTGTAAATATTGTCATTTCACATTTCTCACAGTCATTGTCCTACGCGCATATTTATAAAGTGAGAATGTAAAAACATACCCTGTTTACGCGGTGTGTTGATCCAAGCCAAGTGAGTGAAGTGCGAGTCAGTGGAAGCGGCGATCACTTCGCAACCAATTTTGCGAAAATCATCAGCACGTTCAGAAAATGCGATGATCTCGGTTGGGCATACGAAAGTACTGAAAAAATACATTATTACAACTTTTAATGCCGTTTACTAGAAAGAAGTTTAGGTACAATATATAATTATATAATAATATACAACTCTCCTCTCTACATTATGTGTGATAAAGTTACATTTGCCTATCAGCAACTCTTATGTAATGTTAGAAACATCTTCCAGAATTATCTATTGAAGATAATTGTCAGACATTTAACCTTTCCACCATAAAATATGTTTATCTATGTTAAAATAACGTATTTTATATAAACACCGTAACCTTAGGCATGACTGATGGAACCGCGTCACAAATAATGTAACTATAAACTATAAACATTACATTATTCAGCTTGTTTCAAGTACTTAAGTAAATCTATGGTAACAAAACCACAATAAGGTGCTTCCAAATTAGATGTCAATACTATTACAATAAGAGACGTTTAGCTTACATAAAAATATTTTCCTTTAAATAGGAATTAAGAAAACTTTTTATCTGTAATTTTTGTTTTCATTTTCCCAAACTGGGTGTTATAATTTGGCACAGTTTCTTACCTAATTTTCTCCAAAATATAACAAATTTTAGTTTTATACTCAAGTCTACTTCTAAGAACAAGTACTATCAGCTCTAAAAGTATTCGCATCCAATTTGTAAGCACCTTGTATTCGCTTCGGAGCAAAATGCACAAAACGCAAAATGTAACCAATATCAAAATCTACAAGACGAAAAACGTACACAACGCAAATTTTGAAACACGCAGAACGTACAAAAAACAAAAAATACAGATCGTAAAATTTATTGTCTAATAAATCGATGAACGCCGGCTGCATGCACAAAAAAGGATGACGCAATGTAACGTACATGTACCTACAGTACAGTACAGAGTAGTGAAGGCCAGTATGTATGTACAAGAGAGCAGCGAACGCCAGGATGTACAATCTTAGTACTAGCGCTCGGGTAATTTTCAATGCGGGAGTGCGGGGGAGGGGGGCTATTAAAGAGGGGATGAAAATTTCATTAATTTTGCCGTAGGATGCACCGTTTTCAAGATATTTGACAAAACACCGGTTCTCGTCCGATCACAGAGGTTAAGCAACGTCGGGCGCGGTCAGTACGTGGATGGGTGACCGCCTGGTTTCATTTTTGTTTTTTGAATGTTTTGTTATGACGTTGTCACGTTAAACTATCGTCTGTAAACTGATTTTACAGACAAACGGTTTTTTTTATTCATTTTCATAACATCTGCCAAGAGAAATATTTCTCTATTGTAGCTTATATTTTACCGAGGTCATTTTTGGTATTTGGCAGATTTCTGCCCACCTATCTCCCATTTCCGTTTGTAGTACTACTTACGGGACACCCTGTATAAAATCGGTTATAATAATTATTATAAAATTCTATTTTTAACACCCGACGTAAAAACGACGGGGTGTTATGTAAATTAGCAATGGTGTAATATTGAATCACGAAAATTTTCCAAGATGCAAAAAAACCAGTAATTCACCAGGGTAAATAGTGATAACTAAAACCACATAGTATAAAATTATGTGCAGATGTAAGATTACTCATCGTCATAGCATTTAGGGAAGGAATGAAAATTGAATGAAATAGCAAATATAAGGTAACTAAGTGGTTTTGTGGTTTGGAATTACCTCAATACTGTTCATCATTAATCTATGATTACATGTTTCCTGGGGTTACTCAGAGACACTGTGCTGCTACTGAGAATTAATTAACATAGTCTTTTGTAGGTCTAAAGTATATCATACAAGTGGCACCGAGCCTACTATTACATAAACAAGAGATTGTTATGACAAAATTGAACAGTTTATGACTGCCCTATAAACTAGCTTAACATGTATTTGTTGAAGAGTTTTGAAGTAATATTGGTAACTGTTAACATTACTTGAATAATGAATGCATAACATAATAAGAATCGTTCCAGCCTATATTCGTCCCACTGCAGGGTTTCCTCTCAGAATGAGAAAGGCTTGGGCTGTAGTTCCCACGCGGGCCCAAGTGCGGTCTCGGGTATGTTAAGGTTTCCTCACGATGTTTTCCTTTTACCGTAAAGCTCATGGTAAATTTCAAATGTAATTTCGCACATAAATTCCAAAAACGGGAAGTGCGAGCCGGGATTTCAACCCACGACCCTCTTCTTGACAGGCCATAGGTCAGGTAGGTAAACCGCTAGGCCACGCACGACGAATAATATTAAGAAATTTACGTTATTGTATTAATATGAATATGTTAAAAATGTATTAAAACTTACAAGTCGAGAGGATAGAAAAAAAGAACAACGTATTTGCCCTTGTAATCCGACAAGGAGACGTCCTTGAACTCGCCGTTGACGACAGCGGTGGTCTTGAACTGGGGAGCGGGTTTGGTCAGCTGGAGGGGCATCTTGTTGAAGCTGTAGATAGTAAAACGTGATTTAGTGTTTTACAATGGTGCCATGATGTAAAAGTTAGAATACCGACATACAAATAAACTAAATAACTATATATATATATACAACAGATTACTGGAAATTCCTTCACAAATTATTTTTTAAGGCAACATCAAAAGTAGGAGTTAGGGAGGCGTCACTAGTTATTTAAGGTTAAGGATGTAAAGCAATCGAAGTTCCTATCAATTAGTTAATTAATAGCAAGAACTTTTGATGTTAAGGTACAGTCGCCATCATAAACATCGCAGCATTCAAGGTGGTTAAAAATAAGTATCTGAACACGCATGTACCTACGCGATTGGCAATACGGTCGTTTTCAGATATTTTGGACCACCTTGACTGCTCCGATGTTTATGATGGCGTCTGTACCTACCTAGTCTACAGCAGATGCGACGTCGTTAGAGAAGTATGTAGTTAAAAAATTCTTCTGAAAACCTACCTGCACAATTACTCAAAAATACACAAGCATTGCACCAGTACATAATTAATAATAAGTAGGTAAAGTAATGTATTCTTTATGTACACTAGACTGTCTGTACCAAATGACATCAACTAACTTAATTTTGGTACCATGAAAAAGACTTCAAAATTGCATCAGAATTAAATTAAGACCAATGACAAACAAATTGACGATATAGACAGTCCGTCACGACCGTGACGGATCGAAGCGTGAATTTCACAATAGTTTCGAGTTATTAGTAAACTAGTAGTTACCTACTTATTAAATAAATGGTCTTTGTTTGAGCATCTGGGCGTTAAAGTTTTTTTTAATGTCATTACAATTGCCAGTACAAAATACAACAACACGAAAAGATGTATTTTTATGCATTCGTTGCCGGCTTGCAAGCTCAAAACTTGTTCAGGCGAACCTATTGCCAAGCTTGTGCGTTCAAAATGTTGAAATGCACGTAAGTAAAGTAATGACAGAGGCACTGGTTGTAAGCCTAAGGTTACACACCACCCTAAGGTTCAATGTCAGTTTTACGGCTTATAACATCAAAGGCTATTTTTTTTTACTCAGCAATGAATGGGACAATCAGTTTTATTATTCTTATTCTGATGTAGGTTACCGTCATTAAAAACGGTAAAGCTCTTACTTGGCCGACTATACCTACGTAAAGTGCGTTGCCGGCAATTAATGCATGCATTAATACAATTAAGACACAGGGTAATTTTTTAAATAGAGCACACATTTTTATACGTGATTCAGTATCGTTGATAGATCACGATTATCTGTTCAAGATTATTTTTTTACATTTTGAAATTTGGGTTGTTCAAGTAATTCATTCATCCAATAAATTGGTCGAGTTACTATGAAAAATAAAAAAATTAAGTGATAAATATTATAACGAAAACTACTGAAATTTGTTATTTTAACGACACTGTATCACATGTTAAAATTTGTGCACTTATTAAAAATTACCCTGTTTATCAACGGAACCCGACGAACCTATCTAAGACACCCATGCATTCAGGGTAATGTTCGCGTCGTATAACATGCACTGTGTCCTCTACCCCCGTACATTTCCATAGTGTAACTAATAATTTTCCATCGCCGCCATACAAGTTTTCTGTGAGGCTTCCACAAATGAGCATGTTACATAAGATGGTCTCGAGGTTATTGACCCTGCGGGAACGAGAACTTTCGACAATGCACTTGTATTAAAGGAATACTTAGTTGCTAGTCAATAACAACGCTTTAAACACAATTCATCATAACAACAGCATCGTTATTTTATTATGCAGAACTGAAGAACAGTATAAAATAGTAATTTAGGTACGCATTATGTTACGTAGGTTACGTAGGTATAGCAGTTTACAAATACTTGTCGGCATTTTTACTAGGTTTAGGAAGTTTCCTAATCCCCACTCGAATATTTGTGTGCCCCCTTTTAGATTAGATCGACTATCAATTGTTGCTGAAGATATCTAGAAATATGACATGTTCAATTTAAGCTAACCACAGTGTTTGAATTAGATAGGTACTCTTGACAATGATGAAAGTAGATTCAATATAATAAAGCACATGTCATGATAAAGGTATTGAATTAAAGCACATAGGTATATCTGATCATAGAATTCCGAAAAGATAAGAGATAACAATGTGACAAAATTGAATGACGCGGCCTTAGATTATTTATGCACTAGATGGAGCATAGGCGGCATGAAAACGTCCCATAAAAATATAAGCCAAGTTGGCTTATATGTCAATTGCGTCATTCCGAATGACAGGGTTGCCAATAGTAATATGCTAAAATCCCCAAACGCTTTGTCGAAATTCCCCACGGGTGGGGAATAAAAAATTATGTGGGCCGAGTGACTTAGTTTCGAGCTGTTGCGAATAGTGAATTGTAGGAAATTAATCAAGACTAGCAGAAATTTTATGTCAAATGTAGCGTATTTATGTTCATACTTAAAATCCCCTCATTTTCCCAGAATTGAAGCTCTCCCCACACATTCCCCAATCAGCTTCGCTTTCCCCGCAGTTTTGCCGCACACATTGGCAACACTCATTTGTCATTTTCCCTTCAGTCTGCATTGTGACAGCGCGAGAAACGTTATAAAAATGACTAAATGTGTAATAAATAAATGTAATGTAACCGTGTTTCATTATTATTTTTGGAAATAAATTCTTTTTCACCACTCAAGCTCTGAAAGTAGGTTGCATTCAGCTTGAAATCTGGGATGTAAATTCGATTTACATCCTTAGGGATGTAAGTAAATTTGAAAATCGAATGGTGCTCCTTTGTATTCACGAACCCCGTGGCCGCGTGCTGCGCCACGCCGCGCGCGTGGCGCGCGTGCGCTGCTGCACGTGCAGCTGCAGCGCCTCGCCGCCTGCGCACCGAGCTCAGCAAGGTGTGCAGGCGGCCGCGGCGACGTGACGCCGGTGCCGGCCGCAAGGGCGGCGCGACGCGCTCTCTTACAAATGGCGTTTATATTTTTAACATAACGGTTTTTCTTTATTTCCTCGCATTTATGATAAAAAGTAGTGTTCAACTCGAGTGTAAATGATCAATTACAACTAGAGATGCGCCGAGTACAACTTTTACCGAGTAACCGATTACCGAGTATACTCGGTTCAAAGTTTCTCAAACCGAGTACTCGGCCGAGTTACTCGGTTCTGTTTTGAGGCGCGAAAACGAGTTTAGACAGGTTCGCGCGGCGCTACCAGCCACCGCGAGCGAACGTCGCGGGGACCCCCGCCTTCTCCCCGCAAATTAGTCAGTTTTTGTTTAACGAGTAATACGCATTTGGTCCGCACATTAATTGCTTAAATATTTTAAAAACATTGGAAATAGATGATTGTGTACAGTGACTGTTGACACAATGAGTATACGCAAAATATTGCGAATCTGGTTGTTTTACAAGCCCGTTTTATTTTAATACGCATGATTAATAATAATTTTATTTAGACCGAGTATACTCGGCATTTGAACCGAGTTATTCGGCCGAGTAAGAGTATCAAAAAAACTGCAGAGTACACCGAGTACCGAGTAGTAAACGAGTACTCAGCCCATCTCTACTTACAACCCTTATTTATCAATCTACTATCTATTTGTATTGTAGTTATGAAGGGGTCAAAAGTGGCTCCAATTGGTTCGTGTAATATTCACACAGCGCTGCTTTGCCAGTTTCATTTTCTTGAAATTAGCTTGACACACTACCGCGTGTTTAGATTTCCCCGCGGCCGCTCAATTTCGATTTTGCCACAGAAAAAAATATATATAATCTGTTTTTAGTTTTATTTATTCATACTTTATTTAATTACCATTTACAGTCACTTTTACTCGCGTCTATCGGCCTCTAATATTTTTTCCCCACATTTTGGGGAATGTGAAATTAACTGGTATCATTAAGCACAACCGGAATGACGTAACGCGATCGTAATATGAAGCTGTCAAATGGATGGTGACGTTTTGTATCGCGATGTTTGCTCCTGACGCTCCATCTAGTGCATAAATAATCTAAGGACGCGGCTTAGCCCTTAGGCCCATACTACACGGGCGGTTTTCCCGCCGCGGGAAACCGCTCGACGGAGCTGCCGCAGACCGTCAAACTACACGGAACGCGGTTTACCGCTCTCTTTTGTTCATTTCAACATGGATCCACCAATGATAACTACGCTTAATTAATAATGTAACAATTTGAAAGGAAATATATAAATTTGCACGCATTTGGTTTCATAAAATACCTAGTTAATATTCTTTTAAAAGCGTTTTTCTATAAAAAAGACACGTCAAGATTGTTTACCTTATTTCTAATGCTAAAAAAACGAAATACGCTCGACGAACGAGCGCCCTCGCGCAAAGCCCCGCGCCGCGCAGAATGACGCAATAGCGGGAAACCGCCCGTGTAGTTTGAAGCGGCGGTTATCAGCGGCGGTTTAACGCTGCATGCGGCGGTCGAATTTTTCCCGCCCGTGAACCGCGGCGGGAAACCGCGCAGTGTAGTATGCAGCATACAACATCCATATAAAATTGTGTCTAGTGCGGTTCAGAAGCGGTTTTCCGCGGCGGGAGAACCGCCCGTGTAGTATGGGCTTTACTCTCCAATTCCCAGAATCCCTTCGGTAACCTTCTTTTTTATCGACAGGCGTTGACATTGTTTGTAAGCTAAAAAAACGATAAAATTATTACCTACATCATAAGTCATCTGATCTTCATCACATCATCCCAGCCTATATATATGTCCCACTGCTGCGCACAGGCCTCCTCTCAGAATGAGAGGGCTATATAAACCTAGGTACAGTTAGCAGTCTGCTGCTAACTGCTGCTAGTGTATGAGCAGTTATGGAGCTCAAAACGATCTACTCACAACTCTATTGCTAAGGGATGGGTATGTTGGTCATTTTGAGCTGCGCCACCATTCCTCCACTTTTGCTGCTGACTATACATAGATACATAATACTAATTAATAATGAATGATAGAGCACCGCAGTTATAGAAGTATGATTAAATAATGAGCAATAGGCATTAGTCGTCAAGCTAATTATAGGATACATTATGCAATATACAGATTTGGAAAAAGCAAAATTGAAAAAACCTATTGTATGAAATAAATTTGAGAACAAGATTATAATCTGCTGTTTTAAACTTTCGTGATTTTCACTCATAATTATTATTTAACGGGACTTATCACGCAAACAATATTTACCTCGTGCCACGGCTGCTGCAATGTGGCCAAAAACGTCGAGGTAAATATAGTTTGAGTGATAAGTCCCGTTTAGTATAACAAAGATTATAATCTTTGATAAGTCTTGCAGATTAACTTGACTTAACCTCATTTATTTAATTTAAAGACTCTTAAATACCAAATAGGTAGGTAAATAAAAATACACCACTCATTTGAATTATGCATTTTAGTGGAAAATTGTAACTAATATAATTAGTCCTAAAATTATACCTATTCATGCCTTACATTACCATTATTTTATTATTCTGGCAAAACAGTACCTTAAATAAGTACGTGTACCTATTGTAATATTCATAATATTTTATCTAACAACATCAAATAAATAAGTTTAAACTTAGAACCACTATACCAACACGCTGCCTATTGTGTGACTATTTTCAGACTACATATACATACAGAATGTAGCTGAGGATGAGACTAAGAATTTGACAACTAAAACTAACATGCGTGAGAGTGCAGGCAAAGAATAACACTACTGTAATTAATGGTAAGTAAAAACTATAATCTAGATAGCTCATTCTACATAGTAGTGAAAAGTTTGTGAACTAGCTACAAAATACAAGGACAGGTGAAACCTCATAGAAAACGGCCTCATCATAGGCATGAGGTGCTCTGGCTTGTTAAGATCCATGCTGGTGATATCATCACCTCGACAGTAACACTTGCGCTCCATCGACATCCTCGCAACTGGCACTTGTCAATTTATGTGCTGTTAGAATTTTAAAACCCATGTTAAAGTAGGAATTACTTCCAAACACTATACTTATTTACTTTTATCAACACTGTAGGTACTTCATGCGATAAGAAGGCCCATTTGCTCATACTTGAGGCCGTATTGTCCCTTGCAATCAAATGGCACATCTCTTTCTACCCTTATCCTATACTATGTTACAGAATGAACTGAAAACGATTGTGATGCCAAGTGCGTTAGACAATAAGGCTTCTGGGCTAGCTACTTTAATAAATTAAATAATAAAAAAATCAATTAAGTCACATGAATTACTGAGGTAACCATTATGTTGACACAGATGAGCCACACAGTGCGAGAAATACTAAAAGTATAATGACAGTGACAAAACCACAGATTGCTTGCAATATAACTTGAATTCATGCAGACAAGATGTCTTGTAGTGAATGTAGCCTACAATAACATTATTATGTCTAAGATTATTGATAGATCAAATAGATTTCTTGTATCCTCCTGAGTCTTGCCTTTTTTAATACATAATATGTAATCCTCAAGACCTAGGAGAGTTGGCAATTTTGTTATCTATATTCTATACTATATACTATAATATTATAAAGCTGAAGAGTTTGTTTGTTTGTTTGCTTGAACGCGCTAATCTCAAGAACTGCAGGTCCGATTTGAAAAATTCTTTCAGTGTAAGTTAGCTCATTTATCGAGGAAGGCTATAAGCTATATATCATCATGCTAAAACCAATAGGAGCGAAGCATCAATGATTAACGCGGACAAAGTCGCGGGCACGGGCGATATTTCAATATACTTGTATCTATAATTCTTTATTCAATGAACAGGTAATGCTTTGTTTATAAAGTACATTCATGAAACAAAACATCTATTACTTTAAATCATTTTTAAAATAATTTTTTAATTAAAATCATTGTCACACTATAACGGGGTGAATATTCGAGCGTTTTGACCGCGCGGTTAAACAAAATTACCATCCGATGATTATTATAAGGACGAATCGCGCGAAATTTAACTAGATTCAGCATTGGTACCGTCTTAAGTTTTCATAAAAAGTTAACCCTAAGCGTCATCCATTTTAAGAATTTCTGCTCAAATGGTAATGACAAAAAAACCGCCGTAGAAACGCTGAATATTTACCTAACGGTTATTTAGAGTATGAGCCTAAAACCTCTTTAACAAGTCAGTTTCTTAAACAAACTACCTACCTATAACATGAGGCATGTAAAAATCCCCATCAAAGCAATGACATTTTGATTTTAATTAAATAGATACTTAATAAGATACCTCACCTATGAAATTCCATTTTGGCTAGGGATTAATATAAATCAACTCCGGATCACCATGTATACTAAATGTTAAAACAAAATCTTTGGAATAAAATTGTAAATAAACATATTTTCCAAGTTCATCATTTTATCTAGGACATCAATTAAATTCAACCACACTCAGAATATCAATAGTCAGCATCAACCCTCATTATGTCAGTAAATAAAAATTGTTAAATATAGCCTTAAACTGGACACAAATCTGAGCCTGGACACACGAGAAGTTAAATACCCTTAGAAAGTAAAGGTGCTCAAAAACATCCAATCAAACCACCATCATCATCACCAGTAATGTAAGAAAATATTGAGTAATATTTTGGAATCTTATCTGCCCAAAATGTACATGCATTTTGTGCTTATAGATTTAGAATATACTAGTCTTAGATTAGATCAGCTCTGAAGTAACTGAGAAGAGCCAAGAAATTAGCTGTTTGCATATGTGCAAAAAAAGATTTATATTAATACTATTTAAGAATGTCACAATGTTCTTATGGGCTCGCTCATAGCATATAAGGAAAATGGTCTTGTCTACCTACGTCGCCCCAACATGTGGATTTATACTGACACTCTTTCTCTTATGTTGTTCACCTTTAGTAGATCCTAAATCTATCACGCTGATAGTTACTATTAAAACTTGAATTATAAACCAATTCCATTCATGCAGGTAACTTTGCCAAGCTTTGATTAAGAAATATTATCCCAAACAATAGTTATTCTGCAAGCATGCTGACATTCAGTTATAGAAAGCAATAATTGACCAACTTTTCTGATATATTTTGTTGAAGAATATAATAATAATTATGTTCATGATGGATGACACTGAATTACTCATTCATGATAATGTGAAAAAAATGATTTCAAATTAGTGCATGATGTCATTTCACAACATAATCTGGTATATAAGTACAGCACCTTACAGCTCTGAAGAGAAATTCTATGGCAGATATGAAGATTTGTCACAGTGATAATTGTAAGCAAGAATTAAACACGTAATGGCTGTAATATCAACAGATCAATTCAGAAACATGCTGGACCGACACCATGGAGTCCTACCTCGGTGCTAATAACTTTTTTGCCACATTGCCACTGGCTTCGGTGTCAGATTCACTTCTGGGTCTTTTCCTATCACTAGACTTTGAAGACATCATGAACATTTCCTTCTTGAAATTAAAAAAAAGCTGAATTATTTAGTAAACTTAAAAAATCAAGTACTTAACGTAATTAATTTAATAAAGTATAAAAAGCTGGGTATTCCTTTAGCACAATGTGATTCTGCTGAAAATTATCTTTATTCTCATAGAAAAGAACCGTTAGGTAGGTGCCGTAGTTAGAACCAAGGTCATTTCTGGAACTAAGTGGAGACTTAACGATGCACGAGCAACAGTTAAGACGTTTTTTCTCGACAAATCTTATTAACAATAGCACGTTGCTACAACTACGTTGCTATTGTGAATCATTAAAATCATAGTAAAGTGAAACAGCGTAAGTTAAAATTTGCAAAGAATACATTAAAAATACGATACTTACAGATTAGTACTGGTGGGTAGCTATTTCAAAGACAAACACTTTTACAGTAAAACGATCTTCACGTCTGGACGTCGGCGTGTGAGTGTGAATGACAGCTCGTTAACTGCCGGGCCGGCTTCGTTCTTTTAACAAAAATGGCGCTGCATAAAGTTGCCAGCCACTGTTGTCAGCTAAGAATTAGTAGAAAATAGTAGAAACATTCCATCATCATATAAATTTTATACCAAATTAGAAATTACTGATTATAATTATTACTGATTACATTACTCATAGTTTGCTTATCAATAAAGTATAATTATGTTAATGAAGCTCCAAGTTTAGGGCTCCTTGTTTACCAAAGCTGTATTTAGAGCAGCGGTGAAATCAGAAATGGCTAACATTTTGTTTTTCATGGCGTAGACAGTGAGTGTTGGGATGGAAGAATAATAACAAAGTAATTGCCCTCGCCAAGACGTATTTAAGTTGCATAAATATTTATAATAGTATTTGTGTAATAGAAATGTGCTAAGTACATTTTTTTCTTATAAAGCTTAGATAAAGCGACATCTCTGTACAAAGTTAAGTTTTTGTTAGCAACAGTGGTTGGTTGTACGTCGCTGCCGTCGTAACATACTAGTTAGTTTGTTGACAATGGGTAGTAAGAGATGGCGCTTTACTCTAAATTAGCTGCACGTCCCGGCTTCGCACTATTGTTAAATTTTTCAAACAATATTCCTTTCACAGAATAATTCCGTCGCATCGCAACGCAATATAAAAGAACCTCGGACCAACCTCGGAAAGAAAGATGATAGATAAGCTAGAAACTCCTATTTATAAACGTGTAATTTTTGAGACTAAAAACTGTCTCGAATTGGTGCATAAATAGTACATAAGTCTCATAAAATCTTGTGTCTGATACGTCAAACTTAAGATATTGGATATTTCGATACGGTTACGAAAATATTTTTTTCACTTCTCATGCTCGTAAAATAGCTTTTTATGCTCTTGTGCATGAAGTAAAATCTACGTCTAAGACTCGGCAAACAGCCACAAACAGTAGAATAAAAAATTTTAAAAAATTAAATTAAATTTATAGTTTCATAGTTTTTAACCCCCGACACAAAAAGAGGGGTGTTATAAGTTTGACCGCTATGTGTGTGTGTCTGTCTGTCTGTGGCATCATAGCTCTTAAACGAGTGCACCGATTTGGATGCGGTTTTTTTTAATAGAAAGCAGGTTTCTTGGCAATGGTTCTTAGATATGTTTCATCAAAATCGGTTCAGCCGTTTCAAAGTTAACAGCTCTTTTGTTAGCTGCGGAAGGCATCTTAGACGCATAACGGGCATTGACTTAAAATGTTCAAACATACGAGAGACAATTGCGTTGCGGGTTTTTAAAATTTTTAACTTATAGTTATTTGTTTATAAGTTAGTGTTTCATATTACGAAATTAATAAAACTAGACAAATCTAGTAGGTACTTACTTACATAGTTACAGCTCGCGCGATAAGAGTTTGGCTTTGACCTTCGGGTGGAGGGGATTACTGCGCATACCCCGCACCCCCGTTGATACCCAATGCGCAATAACGGTCAAAGCCAAACTCTTATCGCGCGAGCTGTATAGAACTGCAATGCTGTTGCTGTTTAATTTCCTTACAATCGAAGTGAAAAGCAGAGTGTATCGAGCATTAGGGTGAGGATTCCCCCTCGACGTGTCTATCCACTCTCGTCGCACCGGCTAGCTATTTTATAGCTCGTTTTATGCTCTCGTTGTACAATCTACTATTTTGCAGGCAATATCTCGCTTCCTATGGTTTTGATAATATTTGTATCTACTAGGAAATTGTAGGGCATAACATCTTTATTACGATAAATTTTATTTGAATCATTTTATACACTAAATCGTTTGTGAGATAGAGCATTACAAGCTAAGATCAACCGTGAGTGAGGCTTGATACTTCACATTTGGCAGGCAAGCAGGTAATTCTTCTTCTTTCTTAGCCGTTTACCTTTGGTCGTCACGTTGGATCTGGTGACAACTTGACAATCCGTCGCAGCTTTATCTAACAACCAGCGCTCACCAGGGACTAAATTCAGGAACGGGCCTTCACGGGTACAATCGTTCGGGTTGGGTTTGGTTTGAAAACTATTCAGGAACGGCAAAAATCACTGGTTTGCGAGAGGTTTGGGCTGAGTTTGGGATGAGCCTTATTTATTTGTTTATTTATTTGTTTACAAAGCGAATTAACAGGAAAATAAGGCTCATCCCGAGCTCAAGCCATACCTATCCTCTCCCAAACGATTGAATTACCGCTCGCTCGCTTCGTTCCTGAATTTAGCCCCTGGTCGCCTTTCTTGTGCAGTGCTGTAGGGGAGCCTCTACTGCTGCCATTCCAGGGTTCCGGAGCCAAAATGGCAAAAACGGACTCCTTATAGCTTCGCCATGTCCGTCTGTGCGTCTGTCCGTCCGTTCGACCGTCCGCTGATTAGCTTAAAGACTATATACATAGTACCTATTAGAAAGCTGTAATTTTGCATGGATTGTAGCAACTATCCCGACAAAGTGGTAAAATAAAATGTCATCATCATCATCATCCCAGCCCTATACAGGGTTATTTGTAATTCACTAGCATCCTTTTAACCCTAAACTCCCACCACTTAAACAAATGTTTTTTGTTTTACGGCTTTTGTCATAACTTAATATTTTTGGCGTAATAACGTTTTGAAAATTTGAGATTTCCTCTTATTTTTACGATACTCTGTGTATTTGTATGGGAAAAAAAGTGCTTCATTTTAAAAAGTCGTAAAACAAAAAACATTTGTTTGAGTGATAGGAATTCAGGGTTAAGAGGATGTCAGTGAATTAAAAATAACCCTGTATACGTCCCACTGCAGGGCACAGAATGAGAGGGCTTGGGCCGTAGTTCCCACGCGGGCCCAGTGCGGATTAGGAACTTCACACACAACATTGAATTTCTTCGCAGGTGTATGCAGGTAGGTTTCCTCACGATATTTTTCTTCACCATAAAGGTCATGGTAAATTTCAAATGTAATTTTGCACATAAATTCCGAAAAACTCAGAGGTGCGCGCCTACAAGAGACGTGTTTTTTCAGCGTTTCTAACTCGAATTTTATATTTAGCGTTAACTGGACACTTGAAATTTTCACCGATAATGTATTACTATGCCGATACAACAACAAATAATACAAATATAATTATATTAAACTAGCGGCCCGGTACGTGCTTCGCTACGTATAAAGTGAAATATTAAAAAAAATTCATTGGAACATCAATTTGACAGCAAAATCCCTATTAACAAAATGATCCGCCATTAATTGAATTCATTTGTTACAAAAAATTTGATAAATGAAGAACCGCTCTACCGATTTTGTACAAACTTCACATAAACCATCTACTAAATAGTCCGAAAAAAGCCTAAACATTGGCGCGCAAACACGACAACAATGTTACACTAATCGAAAACAGGACGTATCAGTATATGTATTTCATAATACGATACGACTTTTTGAAAGATAATTTCTGAATTTCATTCCTGGCGTGCTGAATGGACCAATCAAAAGTAATCGTCTGCTGCATGTGATGGATGGATGGATGGACGGACGAACGGACGGACGGACGGACGGACGGACGGACGGACGGACGGACGGACGGACTGGATGGACGGATGGATGGATGGACGGATGGACGGATGAACAGACGGACGGACTGGATAGACGGGATGGACGGGATGGACGAATGGACGGATGGACGGGATGGACGGGATGGACTGGATGGACGGGATAGACGGGATGGACGTATGGATGGATGGATGGACGGAATGGACGGGATGGACTAGATGGACGGGATGGACGGGATGGACGGATGGACGGATGGACGGGATGGACGGGATGGACTGGATGGACGGGATGGACGGGATGGACAGGATGGACGGGATGGACGGATGGACGGAATGGACGGGATGGATGGATGGACGGATGGACCGGATGGACGGGATGGACGGGATGGACGGATGGACGGAATGGACGGTATGGACGGGATGGACAGGATGGACGGAATGGACGGGATGGACGGGATGGACGGATGGACGGAATGGACGGAATGGACGGGATGGACGGGATGGACGTATGGACGGATGGACGGAATGGACGGGATGGACTGGATGGACGGGATGGACGGATGGACGGAATAGACGGGATGGACAGATGGACGGATGGACGGGATGGACGGGATGGACTGGATGGACGGAATAGACGGGATGGACAGATGGACGGATGGACGGGATGGACGGGATGGACTGGATGGACGGACGGATGGACGGATGAACAGACGGACGGACTGGATAGACGGGATGGACGGGATGGACGAATGGACGGATGGACGGGATGGACGGGATGGACTGGATGGACGGGATAGACGGGATGGACGTATGGATGGATGGATGGACGGAATGGACGGGATGGACGGGATGGACTAGATGGACGGGATGGACGGGATGGACGGGATGGACTAGATGGACGGGATGGACGGGATGGACGGATGGACGGATGGACGGGATGGACGGGATGGACTGGATGGACGGGATGGACGGGATGGACAGGATGGACGGGATGGACGGATGGACGGAATGGACGGGATGGATGGATGGACGGATGGACCGGATGGACGGGATGGACGGGATGGACGGGATGGACGGATGGACGGAATGGACGGTATGGACGGGATGGACAGGATGGACGGAATGGACGGGATGGACGGGATGGACGGATGGACGGAATGGACGGGATGGACGGGATGGACGGGATGGACGTATGGACGGATGGACGGAATGGACGGGATGGACGGGATGGACTGGATGGACGGGATGGACGGATGGACGGAATAGACGGGATGGACAGATGGACGGATGGACGGGATGGACGGGATGGACTGGATGGACGGGATGGACAGGATGGACGGAATGGACGGGATGGACGGAATGGACGGATGGACGGATGGACGGATGGACGGATGGACGGATGGACGGGATTGACGGATGGACGGAATGGACGGGATGGACGGGATGGACGGGATGGACGGGATGGACGGATGGACGGGATGGAAGGGATGGACGGGATGGACAGGATGGACGGGATGGACGGAATAGACGGGATGGACGGGATGGACGTATGGACGGAATGGACGGGATGGACTGGATGGATGGGATGGACGGATGGACGGAATAGACGGGATGGACGGATGGACGGATGGACGGGATGGACAGGATGGACGGGATGGACGGGATGGACGGATGGACGGAATGGTCGGGATGGACGGAAGGACGGATGGACGGACGGACGGGATGGACGGTTAGGACGGAATGGACGGGATGGACGGATGGACGGAATGGACGGGATGGATGGGATGGACAGGTTGGACGGGATGGACGGGATGGACGGATGGAAAGATGGACGGATGGACGGATGGACGGATGGACGGATGGACGGATGGACGGATGGACGGGATGGACGGGATGGATGATTATGATGATGATGATGATTTCCTCGCATTAGTCGTGAAAAGCACAATGTTTAGTCTCGGCCAAAAGTGCAATAGATGGACTCGTACTCCGCTACGCGTCGGCCCTCAAACAAACTCGTCCATCTATTGCTTACTTTCCAGCCTCTACAACAATGTACTATATTTTCTTCACCACAATGTTTACAATACATACAGTGAAATGAAACTAGTATAATAAAAGTAGATACAGAACCCGTGTGGCGGAGACTGGTGCCCGAACTAGGAGAAGTACCTGTATGTCTGGTCACCAGGTCTCCGACTCTCAGATAACCATAACTAATAGGGGTTTACTATTCAATACAAATTGAATTGAGGTGAAAAATAGCTTAATTACAACATAGGTAAGTATATTATTATAATTATTTAGTTATAACAATATTTGATAATGGGGAAAATAGTAACGTTCAGAAACGTTAAGGACAAATGCGTATATACAACCGACCTTGGGTTTCATGGTAAGAAAAAAGCTCGAGGGTTTTATATGGGGCATTACGGCCAAGTTAACCTGTATGTTTTGACACTGTTTACGTGCAAGTGTGATGAAAAATAATTTACCACAGTATTGTACAACTTAAAAAGGTCTACAAAAAAGTTCGCGATGCTATACTTAATGTCTATCTGTTATGGATAACCATTTTTTATCCTTTACTTTTTACGAGAAATCATTGGCTTATTTACGAAGCGATTTTAAGCAATACAGCATTAATCCTTATCCAATTAAGTACCATAAATACATTGTGCATGTACCTAATATAGATCAATATGGCCCTTTACAGCATATCTAATGACAAAAAAGCTGTAGTATTATTTAGTATCAGCATTGCACCTGTGCGAAGCCGGGGCGGGTCGCCAGTATTAGATAAAACACTGAGCTCTTTTACTAAACAAGACGAGGCTGCTACCCAACCAATTACCTTCGTAGGTATGTACCTCTACGAAGCAAGGCTTCGATCGATCCGATATAACGGAAATTCAATTACGCACATACCTAGATAAGAGTAGCTATAGCGGCCCTCCACAATACAGTAATTATGTTCCATTATACGCTTTGCTATAAGTATTATAACAATCCTTCTTAACCAAACTACCACACCGATAGGGGTGGGTGGGACTTGTTACGCCTAATTTGTTATTTATGTCGAGGTTAATAGGAAAATTCAGAAACTTAACCGTTTTAGCCACACAGTGCGAGCAGTTCCGTACTAACAATTTTGGGAGATTTACCATTTGTTATTTTAAGTACCAGGGCGACGGAGCATTTCTCGGGCTAAAACTCGAAATACGGCGACTTCCCAGCGATAAGCCCACGCTAGATCGATGGCTAGCCCCGAAACCTCCCACGTAGAAAATTTCATCGAAATGTTTATAGGTAGGTAGAGCTGTAAACGAGAACCCTAAAAGAAATAAATACACAAGTATTGCTTATTACCACCACGCTACGTACCTACCCCATTTTATTTCATAAAATTTATTTTTATTTACTTTAGATAAGTACTGTCCGTGCTTCGTCGAGTCACAGAAATGCATGCTGCATCTACGTTTATTTTATTTTATCACGTTCACGGACACAAGTTGCTCGCGGGCCCAGTGCGGATTGGAAACTTCACACACACCATTGAATTTCTTCGCAGGTATATCCAGGTTTCCTCACGATGTTTTCCTTCACCGTAAAGCTCATGGTAAATTTCAAATGTAATCACGCACATAAATTCCAAAAACTCAGAAGTGCGAGGCGGTTATTCAACCCACGACCCTCTTCTTGACAGGCCATAGGTCAGGTAGGTAAACCATAGGTCAAAAGGCTTTGATTTTGCTTTTCACTAACTTCAGCTATCAGCTCAGTAGATTTTTGAGTGGCGGTGACATATACGGACAGATAGATAGGCACACTAGTGATACTTACTAACAAGGGTACTATTTTTAAATGTATAATACGGCACAGCAGAACCGTAAATATAATGCGATAGGTAGTATTATTTACAATCTACCTAATATTTAAATTATTGCTTTTATCTAAGTCCCTAATAGTTTTTGGGAATCACAGTAACTCGGACATTTTGCTGTTAAAACTTTTATTTTCCGTATCTTTCGTAGGAAAACTCGATAACCCGATCAGTTTTGTCCTTCCCTCGAGATTCGAGTTATGGAGGTTCCACTTTACCACTAGAGAATAAACCACGCCGCTGAAACTTGTTTGAAGGTAAATAAAGAGTATTGGTTTTATTTTCTGTCGTATGTGGATGACGATACGCAATTTCTGGATTTATTTAGAGATCTCCGAAAAAAATAAGATTGTGCGTAGAAAGAGAGAATCATTCCAAAATTGTAGGTATTTTTCTTTCTATAGACTTTCCCCTCTCATATGCAAATACGTATTACGTACATAAATAAGCCTTACACCCCACAAGGAAACATTGGACAGCTTCTAACAAGGTTATTCCGCTAACGTCACCAAATTAGTAACTATGCCGAAGTTCAGAGTCAGAGCCTTGCCGCTGATCGAATAGTCTGCTTCTACCTATATGTAAAATGGCTGTCAAATACAGACAGACGGACATGGTGAAACTATAAGTTTGACAAATTAACCGAACGCTCAAACAGGGGTCAACTACACCCTAATCACCCTCTACTATTCACAACTCTGGTTAAGTACGTGTTGGATTACGTACGTATTTTTGTCTATTTGTCCGTAGCTCTGTTTGTTTTCTTTTTAATATAATAGTACATCACTGCAGAGGTCGGCAACCCCTGTTCCGGCCGAGGCTTGTATAGTGCTTTTCTCCACCATGCAATGAAATAAACAAAAAACTTCAAGAAAACAGTTTTTATTTGTAAGGCAACTACTTAAATCTAAACTAGTAAAATAAAGTCTGATGGCATTGTAGTCAATGCTTTATTATTATAATAATCAAAAAAACGACACTTGACAATTGTGACAGCTGAGACCTAACCTATTTACATTCCTGCCGAGGTATGTCTAGTGTTTTTCTCAAACATGCAATGAAATAAATTTAAAAATACTCCAAAAAATTAAAGGTTTATTTCTAGAGAAATACAAGTAGATAAAATATAACTAACATATTTATTACTATTTATTTCAGTCCATTTCCAACTCAGATTTAATAGAAAACAAATAATTCATAAATATTTTTTTCTCAAACATGCTATGAAATATTGA
The DNA here is from genome assembly GCA_947563465.1 of Archips xylosteana. NCBI lineage: Eukaryota > Metazoa > Arthropoda > Insecta > Lepidoptera > Tortricidae > Archips > Archips xylosteana. The sequence continues at coordinate 26,859,071 of OX387343.1, read as the reverse complement.
CGTTATGTTCTTTTCAACACAGTTGCTCGTAAATTGACTCTTATTACACCGTTTTTAGTTTCATAATTCAGCATATTACCACACTTGTGCTGTAAAAACATTACCGTACAAGTGCTGTAATATAAACTTTTTTTTAATTTGAGCAAAAGTTTATAAATGTCTAAGAACATTGAATATTTTCACGAATATTAAATTATTTTAGGGTTAAGATGACAAATAAACATTTTATTTCATCAAATTGTATATTTATGAACACAAATTATCGTATTTACATAAAATTTATAGTTTATTTTATTTTTTATATTGCTGCTGCTCTGGCTGAACAGCCGTTTTTCCAGTGCCTTTATTGAACCTGCGCGCGCATCGAAAGTGCGGCGCGCGAAAAAAACAAAACTAGTGTGTCATTTTACGTAAATATTTGGTAAAGTTGCTTCTTTGTGGTTAATTACTATCAAAAACATCTACTTCAAATAGTGAAGGTTACATAGTAACCTTCATAGGTGATGATGATGATGACGGTGATGATGATGATGGTGATGTGATGATGATGATGTTGTTGATGATGATGATGATGATAGTGATGATGATGGTGGTGGTGATGATGATGGTGATGGTGATGATGATGGTGATAGTGATGATGATGATGTTGATGATGATGTTGATGATGGTGATGGTGATGATGGTGGTGGTGATGGTGGTGATGATGATGGTGATGGTGATGATGATGATGGTGGTGGTGGTGATGATGATGATGGTGGTGATGATGGTGTGATGATGATGTGATGGTGGTACATTTATCACTACATAGTCACACGGCGGCCACGACGTACAAAATACGCGTTCTTGAATCTACATAAGCACGACGACCTCTGTACACGCGTCAATGTGTGCGTAAGATACACAGGGCTGACCATCGAAAAAACCTAGTAAGTACTAATAAGTACTACCAATGACGTATATACTTAGGTACATATAATAATATGTAGGTATGGCTTAGATATGTGCAAATAAATGTATTCGTTAATCTTATCTATTTATTTAAACCTAATTATTTAAAACTAATTAAAATGTGTCTGTCTGTGTTTTTAAGCATTATTATTTTCAATTACAAATATTACAATAGGATATACGACTACAAACTTAAACGAATTATTCGGTAGGTAGTTATTTCATGTACCGTAAAACGGGGTGAATAGAAATCGCGGGGTGATTAGAAATATTCTCGAGATTTTTTTTGCATGGCTACAAAAAACACCATGATCACTAAAGCCAATTACTTTGGTTTTTAGTATTAAGTTCAATATTTGTTTATTTTGCTTGCAACACTCGATAGTCGTGAAGTAAGTTAGAAGTATTAAATATTTTAGTGCAATGAGAGACGTCACCAAGGTAAGAAATAACAGTTCCAAAAACTTTGTTATAATAGTGATTTTAGTGATAATTACAGTGTAGTGGCGTTTTTATCTAGTTACCCGGTGTCTGCAGTGTCTAAATAATAAAACGTTTGACCGAGTTTATTCATAAGCAGGTGAAATTTGTACAAAAGTAATTTCATAACCGTTTCGATTAGAAACTGAGGTGAATAGACACGGATACGGGGTGACTAGATACGCTATATGGGGTGATTAGGCACGCTGTTTGGGGTGAGAAGACACGACAGTGGGGGTGAAAAATAACGAAGGGAGGGGTTAATAGAAATGAAAAGAGTTTTTTATACATGTATATTCTTTGTATACTTATAAAAATATTTTATTTTATTATTCCCTTGACAAGGTCCTATCACCCGCATAATTTTTTTTCACAATTGTGACAACCCTGACTGAATTCTCCATTCACCCCATATGTCGTGCCTACTGACGCCGTTTTACGGATTTGAAGAAATCTCGTGTTTTTTTTAAATTTTCGCTATACCAAGAGCAATAAGGCTTATTTTTCTGATGCAAACTCGGAGAGCTTGTTAGGACTCACAAAAGAAAAACAATCTTATGTCTTTTAATATTTAAATTCATTCTTAAAAATGGGTTGGAAGTTCAAAATCGTGTCTACTCACCCCGTTTTACGGTATTAATCGCGATAATTTCAGAAAGCATTATTTATAACAGGAAGTAGGTAGGGTAGATAAACTCCTTTCCTTATATTTGGCTGTTGACAAACACCCATATAATGCACAGTATATTGCCATTTCGCAAAATTATTACTACCAAACTTAGTGCTGCGCGGCCGACTTGCATCGCGCGCGTTGCGCACCCGACTGGTTTCCGGCGGTATCTGACAATCTGCGCTAGAGGGGTGGGGTCGAATCGGTGCGGGGCGGAGCGTGGCCATTCTGTACTTTAGTACTATTATATATTCTGTGACATAGTATAAAACAAAGTCGCTTCCCGCTGTCTGTCTGTCCCTATGTATGCTTAGATCTTTAAAACTACGCAACGGATTTTGATGCGGTTTTTTTTAATAGATAGAATGATTAAATAGGAAGGTTTATATGTATAATACATGCATAATTAATTATTTAGTATCAGCATTGCACCCGTACGAAGCCGGGGCGGGTCGCTAGTTTTAATTGAAAACCACTCGTTTTAGGTATAAACCGTATAATTATTTGTTTTTTTTTCTATATTCCCGCCAAAATACTCTTTTTATTTTTTTTTGTAAGCTGTTCAGTGTTCAGGTTAATTTTGCCACCAAATCATGACCTGATTTTATTATTAAAAAATAACGATAGTACCTTATTATTTATTTTAATAAATTATTAACAGTAAATGTCAGTCCTTGTTTATTTTATGGAATATCTGATTAAATCTAGTCAAATAAGATATTAAAAAGTAAATTCACAAACGACGTTTTTCTTAACTGGTCCTCCATAGCTCCCTTTTCTGAGTGAAATCTGGCCAATCGTTTAATCTATACATATAAAATCCTTTGTCCTGACTGACGGATCAACGCACAGCCTAAACCGCTGATCGTAGAGACCTGAAACTTGGAGGGTGTGTTCTTTGTATGACGTAGGCATCCGATAAGAAAGGATTTTCCGTAGTTCTACTTCTAAGGGGGTAAAAAAGGGGGGCAAAGTTTGTATGAGACATCGTGATTCCTTGGTCCAATCTAATCCAAATTTTGCATAAACATTCTTTAACAAAATTGATGGAAGACGTGTTTCGTATTTTATTGAAATTCATCCCTTGACGGGGTCAAAAAGTAGTAGAAAGTTATTTTGGGGGTGATTTGCTTCGAAGTTGATATCAATACTCCTTAGTGCTTTTGATTTAAATTGCATTTTATTTTGACACATTGTAAACGAAACGAAACTTCAAATATTGCAAACCATTTTTGTCTACGTTTGTCAACCACGTCTTGATCTGATCTCTGATAATAGCTAATTATATGTATTAAGTATTTGCATTTCACCAAGCTTTTGCTTTTACAAGCGCAGCGTGGGACGTCCACCAACGAGATGGACGGACGTTTTGGTGAAGGCCGCAGGTTCAGGGTGGATGCAAGTCGCTTCCAACCGTAATGATTGGACGTCAATGAGGGAGGCCTATGTCCAGCAGTGGACGTCCTACGGCTGAAATGATGATGATGATGAAGCTTTTATGCGAGTTCAACCTTTTTCGAATAAAATCGAATTGAGTATTCAAATATCATTGTTGAACTCGCATAAAAGCTTGGTGCAATGCAAATACATATAAAATGCTTTGTCCTGAAGTCCTAAATGACTGACTGCCGGATTAACGCACAGCCTAAACCGCTGTATGTAGAGACCTAAAACGTGGAGGGTGTGTTCTTTGTATGACGTAGGCATCCGATAAGAAAGGATTTTCCGGAATTTCCACGGGATAAGGAATAATCGGGATTTATATATTTCATCAAGAGTGACCCTATGCCCATAACGAAGATTACTAAACTGTACAAATTGGGCATGCAATTAGACTATTAGAATATAAAGCGAATATAAAGAATTTTGAAAATTTCCACGGGATAAAGTTAAATCAGGATTTATATATGTAGGTACTCAAATCAACTGGACCATATCTCCGTAACTACAATTACTAATCTTTTCAAATACAGTATTAACGAAAATGACCATAACAACAAAAAAAACTTATTGCAGGATTTTTGGAAATTCCTGTGGGATAGATAATCTCTGAAACTTCCGAGCCGATTAAAAAAAAAAACTTTTACCAGTAAAAAGTTACACTATCCTTTATTGACATAGGCTACTTTTTTCCGGGGAAATGCAAAATTCCCAAGGGATAGAAAAAAGAAAATTCAACTTCGGAGCTCATTTTAAAATGTCTTACACCAATAGAAAAGATGCACTGTCCTTGGTTAACATAGGATGCTTTTTTCCGGATAAATGCAAAATTCCCGCGGTATAGAAAATAGTAAAATTAACTTCGGGGCTGAGTTTAAAAAAAAATCACCAATAGAAAGCTTCACTATCCTTTATTGGTATAGGCTACCTACTATTTATTCGGTAAAATGCAAAATTCCCCTGGGATATTAAGAAGTGAATTTCACTTCAGGGCTGATTTGAAAATTTCTTTCACCTATTAGTGAGTAGCTACACTAACCCTTACTTACATAGACTATTTTCTCCGTGAAAAATCAAAATTCCCACGGGAAAAAAATAAGTGAACTCAACTACGCGGCTGATTTTAAAAGTTCTTTTATCGGTAGAAAGCTTTAAGAACATAGGCTACTTTTCTCGGGGAAAATCCAAAATACCCGCGGGATAAAAATAAGTGTAATTTTGCAAAGAATAAGGACAAATTTGTTGAAATTCCCGCGGGATAGGGAATAAACGGGATTTATAATATTCACTAACTGATACTCATGATGAAATGATAATAACGATGGATGTTGCCGGTGCCGGATTTTTGTTTTATACAATGAAAGATTGTCACGAATATAACGACGAGATTTCCCTAGATGTTTGAGAAAAAGGTAATTCCGAGTACTTACAACACGAATAACTATAAATTAAGAATTTTAATAACCCCCAACGCAATTATGTCACACGTATGTTTGAGCATAAAGTAGATGCCCATTATGCGTCTAAGATCCCTTCCGCAGCTATCAAAAGAGCCGATAACTTTGAAACGGCTGAACCGATTTTGATGAAACATATCTAAGAATCATCGCCAAGAAACCTGCTTTTTAATAAAAAAACCACCTCCAAATCGGTTCACCCGTTTAAGAGCTATGATGCCACAGACAGACACACAGACATATAGACACACACACACACACACACACACACATAGCGGTCAAACTTATAACACCCCTCTTTTTGTGTCGGGGGTTAAAAATATGAGTTAGGTAAAGATAATAGATCTTGTAAATTGATTTTACTGCAGACAACTGTGTAATTAGTAATTGCATTTTTTCATTAGTTCTTTGGGCCTCAGAGCACAGGCAGCACAGTGGCATTCGTTTTCAGTGTCTGTAAAAATAAAGCATTAATAAGTGTTTTCGTTAAGCAGTCGTCTCGCGAGGAAGGCGACGGCCGGCACCAAAGAGAGGGCTGAGTAATGGCTAAGGATTGCGGTAATAAAGCAATCTATGCTACATCTTAACATCGTGAGTATAACATTTTTAAGTCAAAATTTTTAACCCCCGACACAAAAAGAGGGGTGTTATAAGTTTGACCGCTATGTGTGTGTGTCTGTCTGTGGCATCATAGCTCTTAAACGGGTGCACCGATTTGGATGCGGTTTTTTTTAATAGAAAGCGGGTTTCTTGGCGATAGTTCTTAGATATGTTTCATCAAAATCGGTTCAGCCGTTTCAAAGTTAACAGCTCTTTTGTTAGCTGCGGAAGGCATCTTAGACGCATAACGGGCATTGACTTAAAATGTTCAAACATACGAGTGACAATTGCGTTGCGGGTTTTTAAAATTTTTAATTTATAGTTAGTCATCGCTTGTTATACATTAGTACGTACCTTATTACTACATTCATATGTGAGTCATCAATTCAGGATACACAACTCTTCGATAGAGATTTTTCAATTACGAGTACTAAATTCGCAAATATGTGTTCAAATCGACGGAAAACAGATTAAGCGAGAAATCCTATTAAGATTTAATTAAACTGGTAAAACCACAAATAGTTGTCGTGTCGTGGTTAAAGTTGGGTGAAATAATCAAACAGAGTAGGTACGTAAAAAATAGAGATGTAATTGCAAATTCTATCCAGGTTAATGCTACGCTTAAATTTAGAAAACTCGGGAGATGCAAGCCTGCGACAAAATTAGGTTCTTGGCGCTCCTACCATAGGTCCAATAATTCATAATTTCAAGATTGGCTTGGGTTTGCAGAGTGTTTTGAACACCATCGCATTTTGATAAGATTTATAAAAACAGAGTAATCGTCAATACGCAAAATATATTTAATAGATAAAATTGATGACATGACGACTGTAATTATTCTATGTTGACATGGTACTTACACCTATATTTAGACTAATAGGACAGTTAGTGCCTGGCCTGTCTCTCTCTCCAACCTGCTAACTAATCATTTATAATATAAACTCCAACTTGCAAAACGTTTGAATGATTAAAATTTAAAAAAAAAATACCAGACGAATGTTTCATTCTTGTATTATTTCGACCTACGTGTTTTGTTTTGCATTTTGTGCATAGCTAAATAGCCTAATAAGAAAATCCCAGCAACAATCAGATCAGATGTGCTGAGATGGATAACATATTATTTGAGAGATCGTTGCCTGGCTGTTGCTATCAAGGGTTATTGTTCCTCTTTTGTCCCAGTACCGTCTGGTGTGCCACAGGGATCTCACCTGGGACCATTATTTTTTGATTTATTTATAAATGACGTCATCCCCTGTTTTGCTTCAGCTAAGTGCCTGCTCTATGCTGATGACAAGAAAAATTTTAAAGTAATTAGGACAGCGGAAGACTGCAGGGCTTTTCAGGATGATATTGATCGGTTGAGCATTTATTGTCGAAACAACTGTTTGAAAATTAATGTCGCCAAGTGTCATGTTATCACCTTCACACGGAAGAGGGATACTAATGTTTATGATTATTACATGAATGGCGAGTTATTGGAAAGAAAATATGTTGTGAAAGATTTAGGAGTCTACCTTGACAGTAAATTGATTTTCCGGGATCATGTGGAAAACATAGTCTCTCGGGCTTACCGGATTTTAGGCTTTATTTTGAGAGTCGGTAGGGATTTTGAAAATTTTTGTAAAATCAACATTCTCTTTAAGTCTTTGGTTAGGCCCATTTTGGAGTACGCGTCCACTGTCTGGAATCCCTGATACAATATTTACATATATTTACTGGAAAGGATTCAAAATAAACTTTTGAAGCATTTAAACTACAGAGCTACCCGTTCTAGGCAAAAATTTGATGACACAAATATAGTTTCCCTTGAAGACCGACGCACATTGAGAGACCAATTATTTTTGTTTAAATTGATTAGTGGATTTATTGACTCCCCTTACCTTCTTGTTAAAATTGATTTTAGAGTTCCTCGGCTTAATAGTCGTCGTACTAATTGCTTATTTCGTGTCCCCTTTGCCCGAACCAATTATGCAGGTAATTCTTTTATTGGTAGAGCATGCCATAGTTACAATTCATCCTTTTTTGAAATTGATATGTTTAACACCTCCTTGTTTAAATTTAAGGCTTCCCTCTTAGATTTAATTAATCGTTTTGTTTTTTTTTTTTTGGTGGCTTAACTTAATTTGTCCTCTTAAAGTATTTTTTTTTTCTCTTTCATGAACACGAATTTTATTAGATTGTCGTGTATGTTGTGTTAGATAAGTCTAAGAACACCAATTCACCCAACTTGCATTTATGTGTTAACTAATGGTGGCATCTTTATTGGTTAATGTTAGATGTATGCATATTAGATATAAGTATAATTGTATCGTTTGTGCCCAAATAAACATTAAAACAAAACAAAATAAGCTTGTATTAAAAATTTGCGTTATATTTTATATTGGGAAATTTATTACAACCTAAGTATTGTACTATTTTCAATATAGCTGTACCTATTCGATGACAATACAATTATTAAGTATGTGACAAAATAGGTCTTCTGAATCAAAATAAAAACCGGTCATGTGCGAGTCGGACTCGTACATGAAAGGTACCGTACCTACGTACAATGTTTTAAAAAAATCCATAAACGTAAGCACTAAAATCGTAAACTTATAGGTAGGTAAACATTCGAACAGCATAGGATCATTCGCGTTGCCTGGCATCTTCTGCCAGCTGTCGCCAGGGCCGGCTAACAAAACCTAGCAATGCCTAGCAACCTAAAAACGCTGAAAAAAATCACGTTTGTTGTATGACGATCCCCTTTCTAGCTATTACGGTTCAAGAGATAGAGCCCTGTGACAGACGGACGGACAGACAGACAGACAGCGGAGTCTCAGGAATAGGGTTCCGTTGGCACCCTTTGGGTACGGAACCCTAAAAATTAGCCAATTAGCTGCTTTTTGGAATTAACTGAATTTTCGAACAATGTCGTATTGTTTTAAGGAATAAATTTGATTGAAATAAAAAGCTAACGGTTTCGGATTTTTTGCTTGCACCTTCATTGGTTACGTATAGGTATACCCAAGTAATTGTGACAATAATGCCAAAATAGAAGCAGCAAAATGAAAGCAGGTTTTCGAAACATTCCGCCGACTAATGTTTTTGCTTTCCAAAGGACAATTCCGTTTCTTATTTTATGCAGGTATAGTAGCGGAATGAAAAGGTTCGTCACTTTCGACCTTAACTCGTTGACATAGAGTCGAAAAGTGACGAACCTTTTCATTCCGCGACTGTACACAAGTTATCGAATTTCACACGACGATGTTTTGGCATGGCAGTTCCTATTAACTTTTATTGGCATTGATCAGATTAATTGACTCGAGCCGTAATAACAGTAGATAATTTAACAGAGCACTACCTGCTACAATACTTTTGAGTATATCTTACACGAGTTATGTGTTATATTATATGAGTTGTTTGGGCGTGGTAGCGGCGCCTGCCCCGGCGAGGTCGTCGTAAATCTGCGCCTAATGTGACCGCTTGACCGCTAACTGATTTGAGCGGAACGTTTTATTACCTATTCTTACTTTCCTACAAAGTTGTTTCAAATTTGCTTCAAATTATGGATTAATCCTATTTAAGTAAGAGTCATAATATTATTTGATACGAATAAATTATACCTATTAATTATAATCTAAACTAAATTATCGGCGAAGGTGTCGGAATTTTGGACCTATATTTATTATGTACCCCTTCAGGACTCCAACGGGATGCCAATGTTGTGTTTTATATGACAATCACTGTGGAAGACATAAGAAAAACTACTTAGTTACGGATCAGGATCAGGAATCGATGTAGGGTCAACGTCATAAATAAGTGATTACTTTTGTACCTTGTTACTTTAACATCATGTTTGAAAAGCCATACTAAATTATGTAACGACTAAAAGTGACAAGGTACATAAATGATCACTTATTTATGACGTTGACTGTACGTATGTTGAATGTAAAATAATAATTTGCGATTCTTTGTGGCGGAATTTAAATGAACAGAAATAAAACGACTCAGGGATTGCGTCATAAAAAATGTTGCAGAACACTGATTTATAGCATGCTAGCTGTTGCCCGCGACTCCGTCCGCGAAAAATGCCTAGGGGTACAAAAAATGGCCTACGACCTATTCTCAGACCTACCGAATACAGAGAAAAAAGTTTCATAAAAATCGGTCATGCCGTTTCAGAGGAGTTCGATAACAAACACAGTGACATGAGATAATTGCCGTTTCACTAAATATCGGCAATATAGACTTCAAATTTCATACAGTAATTAAATTATAAATATATACCTTATTTACATTATTGTTTCTTTCGTAAATGCTTAAGAGTACCCACCTACTTTGTGTGTAATCGTGGTACGGTCAAGTGCAAAAATAAGTATCGATTTCCCCCCATCGTTGTACCTACCTATACCTTAATTCGACGACGTAAGAGCTATGGGACATATTTATGAGCAAGTTGTGTGCACCCATATTTTTACACTTGACTGTACATATTTTAAATCTGTAACCTAAAATTGTAATCCGAATCCGGTCACCACGTGACAGGCATTGCCAAGTGTGGGACCGCTTGGTAAGCCGAAATTTATTTAAAATGGATTTCTTTTAATAAACAATTTTTTTTATTATTATTATTATTATTTTTATATATTAGACTAGCTATTGCCCGCGACTCCGTCTGCGAAGAAAATTAGCCTACGAATTCGACCTATTCTCAGACCTATCGAATATAGAGAAAAAAGTATCATAAAAATTGGTCAAGCCGTTTCGGAGGAGTTCGATAATAAACACCGTTGCACGAGATTTTAATAAATTAGAAGATAACGCAAAATTAATAGAAGCTACTTACAGTGAAATGTATTTTTTTAAAAATATCCAAAACAAGTGGGGAAATTGATGAAGAGGGTCATTTGCTGTTAATTTAAGTGAACGCCAAGAACCCACCATAAACCACCACTACAAACATAAGAAGAAGAAGAACAATGGATATAAGATAAAGACAAATATCGAATAATTTAGGAGAACGCATGTACATAAAAATATACACACACAGACAAGACATTGGAGATCAAGGGGAGTGGAGCACTAGACTAATAGGCACATTAAACTTGTGAGTATTTGAGCTCCATAAATCTGAATAAAAGGAATGTGAATTGTAGAAGTACTCGACGATCAACTTGATCTGTTGAATCGCTTTTATTAATATATCAGCTCCACTCCGCCATATTCTTGCGCGTGACATCACAAGGGCTTCGTTTGATGTTAAATCTATATAAAAAATGTCGTTTAATAATACATACAAGCGTCGGGTGAGAATACGTTTGTGTCATATCCATTTTTTACCAAAATTGACTTTAAGTGTTGTTAAATGAGAACATATTATTATAAGTTATACGAATCCCTATGTAAAAAGAATTATTTTACACCAAGAAAATTTTATTAAATTTGTGCCATATCCATGTTACGGAATAAATGATCATTATAATTTTGTGCTACATCCGGATATGGCACAAACGTTCACTTAAATCCCATTAAACTGTGTGCCAAGCGACACGATATTGTACTATTTTGTGCCATATCCATATGATTAGTTCAACAACGTAGGTGAAATCTCATTTATTTACCTCATTAATTGAACAGAAATTTTCTGAAGTCGGGCACAGCGTCATACAAGAAGTGGCCACAATTCACAGTTTGTATGAACGTCATTTCCGTAATATTGAGATATTTTCACCAATATCATTTATTCGACACTTCTTAAAACTATAATCAGACAAATATGAATTTCAAATATTACAATTACAAAAAGATGAGTTATTTGATTACAAAAGCGTTGCCTTAAAATTTAATTTCACTGACGTACACTATTCAAAAATAAAGCATATCATTTATAACTCTGCTAATCCATTTCATTTTAAATGCAGACACGATTTTGATCAAGACATAGTTACAATAATACCTAATCAGCTTTAAACACCTAGACCGAAAATAAAATCAAAAATAAACATCATTACTCAAGAAACTTTAATATTGCAAGCAATTCAGCAGACGACCAGATGGCCTAGTGGTTAGAGAACTTGACTACGAAGCTTGAGGTCCCGGGTTCGATTCCCGTGTCGGGGCAGATATTTGTATCAAAAATACGAATGTTTGTTCTCGGGTCTTGGGTGTTTAATGTGTATTTAAGTATATATCTAAATATATAAGTATGTTTATCCATTGCCTAGTACCCATAACACAAGCTTTGCTTAGCTTACTTTGGGACTAGGTCAATTGGTGTGAATTGTCCCGTTATATTTATTTATTTATTCCAAATTAAAAAAATGACAATAAAATCACAAGTAAAAAAAGATCTGAATTTTTTCCATGTTAAAATTCATGCCCAAGGATGATAAATCATTTTATGACATCTTATTAAAAATAAACAAAGTTATTCAAATAAAATTAAATGTCAAATCAAATATCACGGGACACTACTTGACACCAATTGACCTAATCCCAAACTAAGCAAATATTTCATACTAAATACAAACTGAAACATGGATGCACAGAAAAAACCCCAGAACTGGTCGACCAGTGGTGGTGTAGGGGAATGGCACGCGGCACGGAATGGTGAGGACCTGGGTTCGATTCCCAGCGCTGGTCTTTTTTCTGGGGTTTTTCTGTGCATCCATGTTTCAGTTTGTATTTAGTATGAAATATAAGGATTTCACCGTAATTTCATGTATCCAGTGTTACTCGCGTTATCAAGACGAACCCAATGACGTATCATTTATCAAAATCGGTTCAGCCGTTGTGTAGTTACGAGAGGACATAGGAATGGACATACATACATACATACATACATACGTACATACATACATACGGGTCAAACACATAACCCTTCCTTCTTCGCAGTCGGGTAAAAAGTCCAGTGAACATAACCTCCAGTTGCCAAAATTCCCAATTGCCGAATCGCCTAATCGTCATAATGTCTAGCGAATATCACGTCCAGTTGCCAAAACGTCCAATTGCCAAATCGTCCAATTTCCAAGAAGTCTAATGGGCGGAACGTACGGTTACCAAACTACCGAATGGCCAAAACCCCCAGTAGTCAAAATGTCTAAGTGTCGAAACGTCCAGTGCTCAAAACATTATTTGTTGAGCCACTATAGCAAGGTTATTGTGGTCTTTATAGCATCTGGACCTTACTACATCCCGGACAATTTAACACTCGTACTAAATTGACCAGAGTGGTCTTCATGGCATCTGGACATTACGTCCCGGGCAATTTAACACTCAGGCCAAATTGACCAGTGTTCTTTGTGGCATCTGGACATTATGACCTCCCGGACAATTAAAGACTCGGGCCAAATTGACCAGTGGTCGTTGTGGCGTCTGGACATTATGACTCCTGGACAATTTAACACTCAGGCCAAATTGATCTGCGGTGATTATGGCATCTGGACATCTAGACCCCTTGGACATATTGACACTTGGGCCAAATTGACCTGTGGTGTTTATGGCATCTGGACATCTAGACCCCTTGGACATTTTGACACTTGGGCCAATACACCCCGGAGGGATTACAGCAAATAGAGGGATCAATAAGCCTCATACGTTATAATTCTATTGGTGATTGGGCCGGCTTCCATACATTTTTGCCCATCATTCTTTGGTATGGAGATGCAGATTAGATGATAATGGAAATATAAGTAGTCAACGAAAAGTGTAGTTAGCAAGGAAAGCTTGTATTAAAAATCAAAGTTTTAACTTATATTTAAGTAGCACTATTTATTTTCTATGCTGAATATTACCTAACAGGTGCCAAAGGTAAAATAATTAGTAGGTAATTTGCTACAGACGTACACATTATAGCGCAATTAGTGGTATTTATATAAATATATGTAATTCATACTGATATTATAAATTAAATGTTATTAAGTTTTGAGACACCGTCTCTTGCTGTTGGATTGATCATTTTTATGGTAAATGTTGTTATCCGTGTTGTATGAAATATATTTGAAGTCCCTTTCCCAGCTCAATTTTCTCATATAAGATACTTCTTTACGTAAATCATACTGTCCAAATTTGTAGTAGGTACTTAGCTTTATTTAATCCAGCTTTATGTTTTAAGTCATATTAATTATACCCAATTAATAATTTAAAACCAGTGTACTCGAGTTAAGCCGGGAGTATGCGCGGCGTGATCAATTACCTACTTGTTCAAAAAACAAAGTACTTATTATTTACTAGCCGTTGCCCGCGACTCTGTCCGCGAAGAATTCGTTTATCACTATCCCGCGGAAACCATGCAATAATCTGGGATAAATCTACCTACTACTACTACTCAAACTAAATCCGTTCAGCCGTTATTGCGTGATTGAGTAATAAACCTTCGAATATCCAAACATCTTCACTTATAATTATAATATTAGTAGGATATTTTAAATACCCAATAAATTTTTGTTCGAAAATAGTTTTCTTATTAATTTTTTTACTATAGAGAGGGAAACGAGCAATCGGGTCATCTGATGGAAAATGATCACCACCGCCCTAAATACAGGGTTATTGGTAAGTCGACCTATTCCCGTTAAGGGGTTATGAGGGAGGTCATTTGCAATCATTTTTGTCCCATAATGCCCTATGCAAAAATGAACCATTTCTGAGATAATTGAAATTTATGTTTTTTGCAAAAAAAGTCAGAAACGCATCTACAAAAATTTATTTAAAAAAAAGTTGGCCATTTAAGTCAACTTTTTTTATTTTTTTATGTACAAGATAAAATAGCTGTTCTCATGCAATATTAAAAGTATAATTATCTGTACACGTTTAAGAACGCAAGACCAAAAAGTAAAAAAAAAATATGATTTTTTTATAAGGTTGTTCAAAATGAATGGCACAATAACAGAAAATTTTACTATGACATTTGGCGTGCAGATTGTACGGAAAACATGTAGCTTTCTATCAAACTACTAATACTATCATTTTTGTAAATGGTTGCCAGAAAAAAATAATCACAAAGGATGTAGGAAGAAAATCACGTCCGAACATTTCTCAAAATCAACTCATCAATCAAAAATTTATTAAAAAAAAAGTTGGTCATTTAAGTTAATTTTTTTTTGGTTGTGTACAAAATAAAATAGCTGTTCTTGTGCAATATTAAAAGTGCAATTATCTGTACAAGTTTATGAATGCGAGACCAAAAAGTAAAAAAAAAATAATTTTTTATCAGGCTGTTCAACATTAATGGCACAAAAACAGAAAATTTTACAGATACATTTGGCGTGCAGATTATACGTAAAACATGTACGTATTTCTAGCTTTCTAAAAAGCTATAAATACTATGATTTTTTTTCAATTGTTAGTAGAAAAAAATTAGCACAAAGGACGTAGGAAGAAAATCACGTCCGAACATTTCTTAAAATTAACTCACTAAATCTATCAATAATAACTGTTATAAATACAACTAACAACAATAACTAATGTAAAATACTTACCAAATTGACACAAAAAAGGAATAAAGTTTGAAATCCTACGATATTTTTATTTTATTTACATTTTATACCCATTCATAAATGTTCCTTATTTGTTGCAGTCGCTGACTATGAAATTTGTAGTTTCAATTTATCTATGTATATACGAAATCTGTTCAAGACTCCTAGGTGTAAAACTTCGTCTTCTACACGAAAAAATCCATTTTAAGTATGAAAATGATCTCTCTACTTTTACCGACGTAACTGGTAAAAACATCATGATTCTATACTGGAAAGTATTTTTGTTTATTTCTCCGTCTATGATGCATTCTTTTCCGTTTATTAACTTATCAATTTCGGTTGTATATTGTTTATAAGTGCTATCAATTAATGATGACAACATTATTTCTAAAGGCCTATGGGTCAATGACCTCTACAATAGTGCTCTCCTAATAATTTGATCATAACTAGTGACAGAGTCTTGTGAAGATTGTGGGTTGTTTTGAAAGAAGATTGCAACAAATATATATTCGGATCAGAATATATGGCCTCTGAATAATAATGATAATAATAGTCTTTTGTGTATAATTATGGTATACACATTAGTGAAGTTTTTACAAACGTCAGATTAATAATAAAATTAATTAATCAAATAATTAATTGTTTAAATAATGGGAACCAAGGTTGTGTTGGCCAATTTGGAACACGTATAAGATTTTTTTTTGTAGCTTTTTAAAATCAGAGCGAATGGAGAAAGAAAACAAAAATATAGTTTTCTCCAAGATGGTGTAAGGTTTTTGGGATTTAAATAAATGCATTGTAATTGGGGTTATTAAGCAAACATAAATACTTGTGTCGTTCAAGTAACTTGATGTAAAAACAGGATAATTGCAATGCAAGGCAAACTGAAGTAAGAAGACCAATTAGATTGCAAAATCGTGTAATTTACG
This sequence comes from Archips xylosteana, assembly GCA_947563465.1. Classification (NCBI taxonomy): domain Eukaryota; kingdom Metazoa; phylum Arthropoda; class Insecta; order Lepidoptera; family Tortricidae; genus Archips; species Archips xylosteana. The sequence continues at coordinate 26,843,095 of OX387343.1, read as the reverse complement.
CTTATTAACTTTTAGAAATGAATTGAAATTTTCTCTCATTTAATTTAAAGGAAGAGGAGGTTCTCAATTCGTTTGTATGTTCTTTTTTTTTTGATGAGGGTAATTTTAATTGCATTTTTAAAGCTTACATAACTCCCATAATAGCTATGTTACCTACGAATAATAATTCTCTGAGTATTTCTTTTTTTTTGTCCACACGGTTCTAATAATTGTTAAAATAATTATATACGCTTATAAATATTGATATTTTATTGAGACTATTTGGCATACTCGATAAATTTAGTTAGTATGACATAGTCACTTCATTTCTTTAGGTTTTATTCGATTAAAACTTAAAATTTCCACGAAAGGTACCTACAATAATTGTCGTTCCTATTTTGTTACATTTATTCATTTATTTTTTTATTTATGGTTTTCTATTGAATAATACAATGTTAACAATTTAATCAACTGAATTAAACATTTGCGATTTCAGATATGTTAAAAAATTAAAAAATCAAAAACCCGCCTGCAGAAATACTGAAAAGGTGGAATGGAAACAAGATAAAATGTTCAATAACAATAAAAAGTTTACTGAACTCAACGAAAGAAGTCGAAAAAAAAACTAAACATTTGAAACGAATTTAAAATACGTAGATGGAAGTCTTTCAAAATTTTACGCAACGATAAAATGCAGTCGGAGGCATGCATGAAGTGACATTAAATCCCATGCAGCCACTGACTCCTATGCCTCCGACTGCATTTTAACGTTGCGTTAAATTTTGAATGACTGCCATTGACGTGCTTTAAATTCGTTTCAAATGTTTAGTTTTTTTTCGACTTCTTTCGTTAAGTTCAGTTAGCTTTTTATTGTTTTGTTTACACCGCAGTCGATTTTTAGTTTTTTTTAATTACTTTTTTATTTCTTGCTTTTTAGTGTAACCTCCTGAGACCCAGATAAATTATTGAGTATCCGTTGCTATTTAGTTAAAGTTCAAAGCCAATTTTGAAATATGTAGGTACTTAATTTTCCACATGGGTTTCATAGAGAAAATTATTGCTCAAAGATATATTAGTAAGTAGGTACGTCGTCGTTTTAATGCAATGATTGCCAATTTACTATTCCAAATTAAAGGCCGTAGCAGGATAAGGGAAGAAAAAATGACAAACAAACAAAAACAAACAAATGACTTGTATGTATATACTAATGACTTGTATTTTCTGAACAGAGGTACGGGGGTGGTGTAATACTGGCTGTTCGAAAGGAGCTTGCCGCGCGTGGAAGGCCGGGTGGGCACTCCTCAGCGGAGGATGTGTGGGTTACAATTTCGACAGGGTCACGAAAGAAGCGTATAAATATCCATATTTGTACTATATACCTATGTTCAGAGAACGTCGGTTACTCATTTAATACGCAGTTACAAAATTTCTCTGATAAACTTAATGATAATTTAACCCTGGCTCCGAATCATATATTTATTATATTAGGGGATTTTAATTTACCTCATATAGACTGGCTGCTGCTTCCAGATGGTCGCATTGAGCCAAGTGGCATTTCTGGAGATTCTCAAACTTTTTTCTTTGACACCCTTTATCATTACAACTTAGACCATTTAACTTAGTACGTAATTGGGTTGTCCCAATTTTTGGCAACGTATAATAAATAGAAAACCGTTTGGAGAAATAGGCTTTGTGAAGCGTTTTCAGAAATCAGTTTCCAAAAATATGATAATCTGAATTAAATAAAGAAAATTTAAGTAATGACCTTCATTTGACCCCTGCAGTGAATCGTCACAGAGGCAGATATAAAGCAGGCCTACACTCTAAAGCAAATTGACAGTTTGAAATGTTGCTGTCCTGCTTATAATAGCAAAGAGTGACAAAGACAGAACTTTAATCACATGATGCACACCTGGCTTTAAACAGTTGTCATTTATCATAAAGTCCGAAATGTATACAATACTCGCAATGTATTTTTACAAATTTAATTATTAAATTACTACGTTACAAGTAAATATGAAAGAATTTAAATATCAGATTTTAATAAAAAATATCTATTTACTATCACACCATTAAACAAACAGGAATAATCGAAGCTAAAAGAAGAGAAATAAATAAAACTATTTTGTCATGGTTCATTTAGGACCCTAAGCCGTGCTTGTAATATTGACAGTGACAAGACAAATCAGGGGCACTACTACAAAATTCGAAGTTCGTGTCGTATCATCCCTCTCATTCTCGTGTCAAATCATATTAGCGTGAGCGGGACGGCATGAAACGAAGTTCGAATTATGCACTTCGTAGTAGGGTCTCAGTAGTGCCGTGGTAGTGCCACAGATTATGTTATGTACGACTTGAATTTTTCTAGGCTATGGAACGTGGCTCTCTCACTGTGACGTCATCCACCGTATTTCTAAAAAAAATATAAAAAATTAAATACTCAACCAAATTCAAAATCGATGAAAATGGTGTCTTAAAATATCCTATTCTTTCCAAAAAAAATATAAAAACTAGAGGTTATTTTTTTTGGTGCATCCCAATTCTAATAATCGGATCCTCGACTTAGCATTTTCTAATAAAAAACTTATTGTATTACCCTGTCAGTGCCCCCTTGCGGTACCTGAAAACCCGCACCACAAATCTTTGACATTGGATCTGTGCCTAGACACCCCTAAGCCGTTAAACAGCAATTGTAAGCAAGTATTCAACTACATTAATGGTAATTATGAAAATATTTGTGCTGAACTAAATGCTAAGAATTGGGATGTTATTCTGAATGAGGCATCTCTAGATGAGGCTCTGCTTGTTTTTAATTCTATCATCTATAGTTTGAGAGATAGGTTCATACCTAATAAATTGGTCTCGCCGTTTAAGCATCCCCGTGGTAGCCCTGCGTTAATTAAAGTTTTAAAAGAGAAACACAATTTTTTTATTAAGTTTAAGAAGTATGGCTCTCTTTCAGATCATCAAACTTTCTTATTGCTGAGGCGCAGAGCTAAAGTGTTGGAGGGGTTGTGTTACAATGAATACATTGATAAAGTTGAAAATGCTATAACGCAAAACCCGAAACAATTCTGGACTTACTCCAAGTCACTCAGTAAGGAATCCCAGAGTATTCCAGCTGTCATGAATTTAGATTCTTTACAAGCTGATACTGGTGAGTCTGTCTTTGAGCTATTTGCTACATATTTCCAAACAACTTTCCTTAATAGAAGCGCTAACTATACTATTGACATTTCTGATTCTAGTGTGGCTAATATTGCTATAGGTGATATTGAGATTATTCCCGACGAGGTTAAAATATTATTGAAATCTGTTGACCGGAATAAAGGTGCAGGACCTGACCTTATACCGCCTATTTTTATAATAAATTGTGCGGAGAGTCTTGTTAAACCACTCTGTATCCTTTTTCGTCGCTCCCTAAACGAAGGCATAGTTCCTAATATTTGGAAATCCGCATTTATCACCCCTGTACACAAAAGTGGAGATCGTTCAGTGATTGGAAATTACCGACCTATTTCTAAATTATGCATTTTTGCTAAAATATTTGAAAAAAATGTTCACAATCAAGTTTACTCAACTCTTAAAAATACCTTAATTGTCGAACAATATGGATTCCTAAAGAAAAGGTCCACCGATTCGAACCTCCTGTTATTTAATGAATACACTACTCGTAATATGGAGTCGGGTGGCCAAGTCGATGCTGTATTTACTGACTTTAGTAAGGCATTTGATAGAATAGATCATGATTTACTACTGAAAAAACTAATCAATGCGCCGACATTGATGCATACATGGGAATCTCTTTAGATGGTTCACCTCTTATCTACAAAATAGGTCTCAAGCGGTTGCTGTAAATGGATTTATGTCAAAATGGGCTGGTATTCCCTCTGGTGTGCCCCAAGGCTCGTTGTTGGGCTCGTTGCTCTTTGTTATTTTTATTAATGATATTCATTCTATCTTCTTAAACTCCCATTTTCTTCTGTACGCCGATGACACTAAAATTTACAGGGTTATTTACAACACCAATGATTGTCTTTTGTTACAAGACAATCTTGACAGAATTTCTGAATATTGTATTAACAATAGATTGGACCTCAATGTTTCCAAGTGCCTTGCAATGTCCTTTACTCGCAAGCCTAGCCCAATATCATTTAATTATACGCTTAATTCAATAGGAATCGTTAACGTACTTTCAACTAGGGATCTAGGTTTGCATCAAGATTCAAAATTACTGTTTGATAGCCATATTGATAAAATTTTAAAGAAGGCTTACAAATCTCTGGGTTTTATCATGAGAAGTTCCGCTAATTTTAATAAACTAAAACCTATCAAGGTGTTATATTGTTCGTTTGTGCGTTTTATCCTTGAGTATGTTTCCGTGGTCTGGAACCCTTGCAACCAAATATACATCAATCGTATTGAGTCTATTCAAAAGAAGTTTTTAAAATTTCTTCAGTTTAAATCGAAAGTTATTGATCGAAGCTACCACGATAGGTGTATACGGTACCATTTTCTGCCCCTCGAATTAAGGAGAGAGATGAATGATGTTGTTTATCTTGCTAAAATCTTATCAGGTTCTGTTGATAGTCCAGAGTTACTTAATAATATTAACTTTCGTGTTCCCAGAGCACCCATTAGAAATAACTATCGGCCGTTCGCGTTGCCACATGCAAAAACTAACTACCGTAAGAATTCATACTTTTATCGTGCTTCGAGGTCGATGAATGAACTGTGTCAGCGTTGTGAGGATCTAGATCTGTACCGCTTAAATCCTGCTGTAGTTAGAAATCATGCGTCATCCAATTTCTTTGCTCCTCATTCCGCTGTTTAATTATGTCTTCTTTAGTTAATTGTTTTTTAATTTTTAATTTGGTCTGAATTTTTCTTTCTTTTACTGTATCCTGTCTTTGTGCTTATCTGTGCATATCTTCGTGCATATCTGTGGAAACTTTTAATTGGCTCTATTGTTATTTATTTCGTATTAATATGTAATAGTAATTTTAAGCTATTGGTTTTCCTAATAAAATAAAATAAAATAAATAAATAAATATTTTTGTAATCTCTTTTAAAATCCCTTTATTTTGATACCCTACTCGATAGGATTGAAAAAAAAAATTTTTTTAAAGACACAATTTGGCGCCAAAAATCCGCTATTTTGATTTTTCAAGAATTTTATGTATCCAGTGTTACTTGCGTTATCAAGACAAATCCAATGATGTATCATTTATCAAAATCGGTTCAGCCGTTCTATAGTTACGAGAGGACATAGGAATGGACATACATACATACATACGGGTCAAACACATAACCCTTCCTTCTTCGCAGTCGGGTAAAAAGGTTTACGTGGCAATATTTTGACGATAACTGACGTTATAACATGGCGGCGTATAGCACATATTTTAGTGTTGCCCGATGTTTAACGCTTATTTGTGGTATTTCTTATCTATAGTAACCAAAACGAGTAACAAAAAAGGAATTTTTGTATGGAATACAAACTTTATAATAGTATTTTATGCAACGGTTGTATAAGTGAGGTCTTAAAAGGCGAGTGACGTGAGTTGCGATACGAGCGAATGTGAGTATCGCAATGGAAGACGGCACGAGCCGTTAAGACCAAATTATACACCGTTGCATACAATATTTTTTCAACGACTCGACTCTACTGTACTGTACCCTACTGTAAGGTACAGTCGGGTACAGTTGGGTAAAATAGGGTACAGTAGGGTAAAATAGGGCACAGTAGGGTACAGTCGGGTAAAATAGGGAACAGTAGGGTACAGTAGGGTACAGTCGGGTACAGTAGGGTAAAATAGGGTACCGTAGGGTACAGTCGGGTACAGTAGGGTAAAATGGGGTACAGTCGGGTACAGTAGGGTAAAATAGGGTAAAATGGGGTACAGTCGGGTACAGTAGGGTACAGTCGGGTGAAATAGAGTACAGCAGGGTATAGTCGGGTACAGTAGAGTAAAATAGGGTATAGTCGGGTAAAATAGGGTACAGTTGGGTACAGTAGGGTAAAATAGGGTATTTTATTCTACTGTACCCGACTGTACCCCACTGTACCCTATTTTACCCTACTGTACCCGACTGTACTCTACTGTACCCTATTTTACCCTATTGTACCCGACTGTACCCTACTGTACCCTATTTTACCCTACTGTACCCGACTGTACCCTATTTTACCCTATTGTACCCGACTGTACCCTACCTACTGTACCCTATTTTACCCTACTGTACCCGACTGTACCCAACTGCACCCTATTTTACCCTACTGTACCCGACTGTACCCTACTGTACCCTATTTTACCCTACTGTACCCGACTGTACCCTATTTTACCCTACTATACCCGACTGTACCCGACTTTACCCTACTGTAACCTATTTTACCCTACTGTACCCGACTGCACTCTACTGTTCCCTATTTTACCCTACTGTACCCGACTGTACCCTACTGTACCCTATTTTACCCTACTGTACCCGACTGTACTCTACTGTACCCTATTTTACCCTACTGTACCCGACTGTACCCAACTGTACCCTATTTTACCCTACTGTACCCGACTGTACCCTATTTTACCCTACTGTACCCGACTACCCTACTGTACCCTATTTTACCCTACTGTACCCAACTGTACTCTACTGTACCCTTTTTTACCCTACTGTACCCGACTGTACCCTATTTTACCCTATACTGTACCCGACTGTACCCTACTGTACCCTATTTTACCCTACTGTACCCGACTGTACCCTATTTTACCCCACTGTACCCGACTGTACCCTACTCTACTCAACTCAGCAGGTCAAAACTAGGCTTTAGTGTTGAGTGTACCCTACATTTAATATGATGTGGCAGCTAGGTGTATCGTAATAACAACATTACGACACAAGTGCTGTTATGACGAATAGATTAAGTATAGATTTTCTGGAGTCATATTATCTATGTTCTTATATATTTGTTCGCGACCATGTAAAAAACAGATAAAAGTACAGGAGTAGGAAAAATATTTTCTACTATTGGGCGATGCTAAATAATAAAAAATACACTGTAATATGAATCTTTTTACAACAGTGCAGAGTTTAAAATCAAAAGGATAGTGTCCTTAACCGTTATTATTAAAAATGAGTTTGAATTAGCGAAATTTTGGATGGCACACGCCAGTTTTCATACTTTTGAAATTATAATGTTTTGGTTTAAATTTTATTACAAGGTATTTGACCAAAAATCAAATTTCGTATGTTTACCTACTAATTACATGAACATTGTTCACAAAATTGTAGTTTATCGTTTTTTATAGATTAAATATTTTTTATTGAAATACAAACTTGTGGGACACTCAGCAAACCGACTTTAAGATTCTAATTATAGAAGACCAGCAAGCAATCTCCCGCGACTTCACTCGTGTGAACCATTTACTTGTGACTGTTTAATTGTTTTTTTTTTGGATTTACTAAAAACCCAACAAATACATCGTGGTCTTCATTAGGGTGCCTTTCCACCAGATGTGCTACGCTACGTTGCTATGGACGTGTCTGATATCCACCAATCATGTTCATTGGTCCACATAGCATAGCACTGGTGGAAACGGGTTCAACTAAGCTATGATTTTTATATGGAAAGATGCGTTCTACGGATGCGTGCTATGGATGCGTGCTATGGATGATCGTGAGTCGTGCAACAATGTCTCCCCTCACCGCGCTGCCGCTCCTCGCGCCCCTGTCCATACATCGCATAGCTCGAGCTGCGCATCTTCTTCGCACAGCTGCCTCGCGGCTGCTCATCGACATAACGCATCTTCCTCGCACAGCTACATAGATTAGCATTGGTGGAAACGGTCACAGTTTCGTAGCGTAGCTTTCACATCTTAGCTGCATAGCAGATCTCTGGTGGAGAGGCACCCTTAACGTTATATGATGTAAATTCATGTCTTAATAGACTTAATAGTTTTGATTGTAGGATTTTGATTGTTATAAAATCCTGATCTCCATAGTATCGGGATAAAAAGTAGCCCATGATACTTATGTGTTATAACAGATATCCAACGATCTGTACTCCATATTCCCCCCAGACACGTCAAGATTTTTTAGCGTGAAAGAATAACAAGCGTAATTGTTACACTTAAACTTACATTTATAATATTTGAAGGATATTAAATAAAAGCCACTGAGCTGTCTTTTGTCGCCTTTTCATCAACTTGTGAAAGAAAGTAAAATAAATAAGTATCCTTGAATAGCGCAAGCTAAAAAAAATCTAGGTTTTATGTCGATTCACTCGGTAGGTTGTCAGCTTAAAGTTAAATTGAATTGGATGCAGCTAGTGTGCTCGAATTTCTCCTTCTATTGAGTAACGCTTCATCCACCGTCCACTGAGACGGCTCTGCTTGTATACAACGACATGCAATTATGTTCAATCGAAATGTCTTGTTTCCCCGCTACGGTATTTGCGTGGCATATACGCGTGCACACACACACATATAATACTACTTAGTACGAACGGGATTTAACTTACTCAAAGGATATTGCATGTACTTACTGTAGTGAGTAAGGTACCTACGTATTAACGTGTGTATAATTATCTAAAATTTACTACTTCATATTTTTCTTTCATATTTAAGTACTTAAGAAGATTCGTTCAGTGAATAACAGATACCTTAGTGCTAGTTGCACTATATATTTTGTTTTCTCAAACATGCTTTGAAATGTATGCGTTAATGCCACGAAATGAAGCCATGAAGTTTGTTGTTTATGGCTCCCTACATTACTTCTTGGCCTAGGCCATAAAAGTAAGTATGAAAAACCATTATTGTCCGCTGCTGTAACTTTTTAAATTTGCTTACTAACACTAAACTGACAAAGGAAAAATTACATACAGCCAACTTACGACATTAAAAAAAATCTATCTTCTTTTATTTCTATAAAACCGCCTAAACTACTGGTGATGGATGGATGGATGTATGGATGTACGGATGGATGTATGGATATATGGATGTATGGATGGATGTATGGATGTACGGATGGATGTATGGATGTATGGATGGATTTATGGATGGATGGATGGATGTATGGATGGATGGATGTATGGATGTATGGATGGATGTATGGATGTATGGATGGATGTATGGATGGATGGATGGATGGATGTATGGATGGATGGATGTATGGATGGATGTATGGATGGATGGATGGATGAATGTACGGATGGATATATGGATGTATGGATGGATGTATGGATGGATGGATGGATGTATGGATGGATGGATGTATGGATGTATGGATGGATGTATGGATGTACGGATGGATGTATGGATGGATGGATGGATGGATGTATGGATGGATGGATGTATGGATGGATGTATGGATGGATGGATGGATGGATGTATGGATGGATGGATGTATGGATGGATGGATGTATGGATGGATGTATGGATGGATGGATTTATGGATGTATGGATAGACGGATGGATGGAAGGATGTATGGATGGATGTATGGATGGATGTATGGATGGATGTATGGATGGATGTATGCATGGATGTATAGATGGATGTATGGATGGATGGATGGATGGATGGATGTATGGATGGATGGATGTATGGATGGATGTATGGGTGGATGTATGGATGGATGTATGGATGGATGTATAGATGGATGGATGGATGGATGGACGGATGGATGGATGGTTGGATGGATGGATGATGATGATGATGATGATGATGATGATGATGATGATGATGCATGTTTGAGAAAAGCTCTATACAATCCTCGGCCGGAAGAGGGATTGCTGGACTCGTTTTATCCGGCCTCGTCTCCGACTCGGCCGTATACCCCAAATCTCGTCCATCACTCCCTTACTTCACGGCCTCTGCAGTAATGTACTATTTCTCAAACATGCTTTGAAATGTATGCGTTAATGTCACGAAATGAAGCCATGAAGTTTGTTGTTTATGGCACCCTACATTACTTCTTGGCCTAGGCCATAAAAGTAAGTATGAAAAACCATTATTGTCCGCTGCTGTAACTTTTTAAATTTGCTTACTAACACTAAACTGACAAAGGAAAAATTACATACGCCAACTTACAACATTAAAAAAAATTTATCTTCTTTTATTTCTATAAAACCGCCTAAACTACTGGTGATTGATGGATGGATGGATGTATGGATGTATGGATGGATGTATGGATGTATGGATGTATGGATGGGTGTATAGATGTACGGATGGATGTATGGATGTATGGATGGATGTATGGATGTATGGATGGATGGATGTATGGATGGATGTATGGATGTATGTTTGGATGGATGTATGGATGGATGTATAGATGTATGGATGGATGTATGGATGGATGGATGGATGGATGGATGGATGGATGGATGGATGGATAGATGGATGGATGGATTTATGGATGTATGGATAGATGTATGGATGGATGTATAGATGTATGGATGGATGTATGGATGGATGGATGGATGGATGGATGGATGGATGGATGGATGGATGGATGGATGGATGGATGGATGGATGGATGGATGGATGGATGGATGGATGGATGGATGGATGGATGGATGGATGGATGGATGGATGGATTTATTGATGTATGGATAGATGTATGGATGGATGTATGGATGGATGGATGGATGTATGGATGTATGGATGGATGGATGGATGGATGGATGGATGGATGGATGGATGGATGGATGGATGGATGGATGGATGGATGGATGGATGGATGGATGGATGGATGGATGGATGGATGGATGGATGGATGGATGTATGGATGGATGGATGTATGGATGGATGTATGGATGGATGGATGTATGGATGGATGGATGTATGGATGGATGTATGGATGGATGGATGGATGTATGGATGGATGGATGGATGGATGGATGGATGGATGTATGGATGTATGGATAGATGGATGGATGGATGGATGCATGGATGAATGTATGGATGGATGTATGGATGGATGTATGGATGGATGTATGGGTGGATGTATGGATGGATGTATGGATGGATGTATGGATGGATGGATGTATGGATGGATGGATGTATGGATGGATGTATGGATGGATGTATGGGTGGATGTATGGATGGATGTATGGATGGATGTATGGATGGATGTATGGATGGATGTATGGATGGATAGATGGATGGATGGATGGATGGATGGATGGATGAATGAATGGATGGATGATGATGATGATGATGATGATGATGCATGTTTGAGAAAAGCTCTATACAATCCTCGGTCGGAAGAGGGATTGCTGGACTCGTTTTATCCGGCCACGTCTACGACACTCGGCCGTCTACCCCAATCTCATCCAGCAATCCCTTACTTCACGGCCTCTGCAGTAATGTACTAATTAAACGTCGTGAGATACTTCAAATAGTAATTTATAAACATTTTTCTAAAATTCAGTAATTTGTAAAATTCTCCATACATGTCGTTATACCGCACCACCTAGGTACAACTATCCAGCTAACGGTGAGTACCTCTACTTAGTTGTTTTGGTTTTGATATAATGTTCAGATTGTAATTATTTGGTCGTAGTAAGCAAGTAGCTATTGGAATGTACTGCATATATGTAAAATTGTTATGCACTTAAAGTCTAATTTCTTCAAAATCGCACGGCGTGCAGGTGTGCAGCCCGTGCACATGTTGGTCAAAAATCATCGTGATTTTGAAGAAATTAGACTTTAAGTGCATAACAATAAGAACTACGAGAAGTGAGAATCACATTACTGCTCGGCGGGTTATAATGAAATTCAGTACAATATTACGCCCCGCGAAAGCCAAGGGCTATAATGATTTACAATTGTACAGATTAATTTTATGTTTCGGTACTGACATTCGGCTGTTCTTCTTGATTTAAAATTGAAAATATTACCATAGAGCTTCCGCGTGCCCAGTATCGTTACAGTACTCAAGGGCAGTGAGAATAGATAACTCGTATACAATCAGTACCCACTTTTCATTGAAAAGAAAGAAAAAAAGAAAAATATTTATTTGTGACAATCTTAAAGTTAAAGGTGAAAAAACGGTAACAGATACAACATTACATTATCACAAAATGGTCCCAACTCAGCATGATGTCAGCTATGCAGCTGACGCTGGTCTTCCGTTGGAACCATTTTACCCACAATTCAAACATTGCTTTTAGTCCTCACTAAAAGTAAATGTCAAATTGCATGTTTACTATTTGTATACCTAGTAAATAATACCGCATGAATAATATAACTAACTAATTAGATGTAAGACACAAGGTGTATCAAGAGCATTCGAACTGCCAACAAACTGTTACGCAGTTTGGCAGTACATTTCATTTTTTAACCCCCGACATAAAAAGAGGGGTGTTATAAGTTTGACGGCTGTGTGTGTGTGTGTGTCTGTCTGTGGCACAAAGCTCTTAAACCCGGCACCGATTTGGATGCGGTTTTTTTTTAATAGAAAGCAGGTTTCTTATCTACGGTTCTTAGATATGTTTCATCAAAATCGGTTGAGCCGTTTCCAACTAAAGAACTTTATATGACTGCAAAAGTACTGACAGTGAGACAGCTGTTTGTGCTCCGCCTGATCCTTCGAAAGCATTCTCAGGTACCACCCGTTGACCCCGCAAAAAGATACACTAGTAGGGTATGCTCCATAGTTCCACATAAAACTAAATTTTCTAATCGACAATATTACGTATCCAGTTTAAAGATTTATAACACAAATAATCGTATCCTATATATTTATCCATTGAATAAATTTGAAGTTAAACGTCAAGTGTCATATTGGCTACAAAAACTTAGCTATGACGACACTGAATTGATCTTACCAAACTCGGCATGATTCACAACACACACACACATTCATACACACACACACACACTCACACACACACACACACACACACACACACACACACACACACTCACACACACACACACACACACACACACACACACACACATAGCGGTCAAACTTTTATAACACCCCTCTTTTTGTATCGGGGGTTAAAAATAGCCTACGACCTATTCTCAGTTAGACCTACCGAATATACTTATGACACTCAAACACGCACGCATATGCTCATTCACCTCGTTTACCCACACAAACTTAATGTTTATTATTCTTAGTTTTTGGTCTGCCTGTCGCATAGAAGTCTGATAGTGGTACATATTATAAACTTTTCAAGCAGCGGTAACGCGTCGAACGCTGATACTCCAAAACACAGGCTTTTGCTTAGTTTAAAGCCCAGAGTTATAACAAATTAAATGTGCAAATTGTTTTTATCTTCTTTTTCGTGCTGACAGAAATATGTTTGTCCTTCATTGTTTGTACAACTATATATGAATAATTGATTATTATTATTATGTTGGTACGGATTTCCGATCACGGGCCATGGGGACCCGGTCATTTGAAAGGCATTCATGGGGCCGAAGCCAACATGAAGAGGCCTTTGGTACCATATAATATAAATGAGATGGGCGCAACTATGGAGGTCTATCCCCTAATACACCATGAGGATGTGCTAGTGGACAGTTCTCCGCAGTTGCCAATCTATTGCCAGGTAGGAAGCGACATGGAATTGGCTATGGGGTTGGGATGTTGTGGACAGGATTACCGGGCTATGGAGTGAGATAACGGACACCTACCATTTCAATATCTCATAAACTGAACTTTTGGTAGGCGGTGACTCGCCATTCACTAAATGGGCCCCTCAAACTATTGCCCGCTCGGGGCAACGAGGCGGCAACATTGGTGTGAACGGCTAAGGATGGAAAGGTGTCCCTGGACTTCAAACTTCAAAATGCCAACTCGCCACTTGCGGCCAAACACATCCATCCTTCGAGCATTTAGCTCTTGCGCTCCACTCTAGGCGGCCAACAAAGGCAAACTAGAGGCGGGGTTATTATTATTATTATTATTATTAAACGTTACTTTGCTCACCCAGGGCCTTGAAGGTCGCGGGTGAGCAAAGTAATTGTTTTAGTTCATTGATATGGACCTCCGCATCCGCAAAGTAACGCCTGATTCAACAAATTAATACTCAATCTAAGATTATTTAAAAGCGAAAAAAAGTTTTCGGGTGCGCCGGTGGGATTTGAACCCACGTCTCCTGGGTATGCGCCCCAACCTGGGTGAGCGACGTGGTTCAATTGGTAGAACACCCAGGTTGGGGCGCATACCCAGGAGACGTGGGTTCAAATCCTACCGGCGCCCACCCGAAAACTTTTTTTCGCTTTTAAATAATCTTAGATTCGGTAAGCAGCCGTACTGCTAATAAAATAAATAATATTTGAATAAATAGATGTGGTACATCATTTCTTACGCATTTCCAATGTAATTTGGAACGTAGGAGTCGTAGCTTCTAATAGTTGCGATGGATGTTACCGCACGCCACTATTGGCGTATGTAAGCGATTGTACCTGTACTAACATAGATTAAGATTTAATTACTAACACAATATGGATGTAAAAACGTCTGAAATAAAGATTTATTATTATTATTATTAAGAATTTCGGGGAAGTCGGTTGGGAGCGACGTGGTTCAATTGGTAGAACACCCAGGTTGGGGCGCATGGCGCATACCCGAGACGTGGGTTCGCATCCCACCGGCGCACCCGAAAAACTTTTTTGGCTTTTAAATAATCTTAGATTCGGTAAGGCTGCTAATAAAATAAATAATATTTAAATTAATACTCATCATCAACATTTTAGCCGTAGGACGTCCACTGCTGGACATAGGCCTCCCTCATTGATGCCCAATCATTACGGTTGGAAGCGACATGCATCCACCCTGAACCCGCGGCCTTCACCAAATCGTACGTCCATCTCGTTGGTGGACGTCCCACGCTGCGCTTGCCAGTCCGTGGTCTCCATTCCAGAACCTTTGGCCCCCAACGGCCATCTGTTCTGCGTGCTTTATAGCCTGCCCATTGCTATATCAACGAGCTAATCCGTTTGGCTGTGTCGGTGACCCCGGTTCTTCTACGGATCTCCTTGTAAATTAATGCTATAAATGTGAAAGTCTGTTTGTTTGTTTGTCCTTCTTTGACGTCGAGACTGAGAGACAGATTGCCGTGATTTTTGGTATTATGGACATAGTTGAAGGGCTGGAAAGTGACATAGGTGACTTTTTACCACGGAATAATATCTCATTCCCACGGGTAAATGCGTTTTAATCTATTTCAGCGGGGGAAAAGCCTCGGGCATCAGCTAGTACCCTATAAATTATGATTCCCTTGATAGTGTCGAAATATATGTTTTTTGCGGCATAAACGCCCGTATCTTGTTTTTAGGTTAACTTAGAAGTTTGATTTTTTTTTCACAGCTTCAAGGGACTGGGGCTGTAGACCTAAGTATAAATCGAGAGTGGAAAGGTAAAATCGCTAAAGCACCATTATATGATATCACTTTAGCGTTTTTACCTTAGTGGTAGAGCTTGTCTGATTGAAAATGACACGCGCCCAACCACCGCATTTACGCACATCTGCCAAGAGAAATTATTCTCTATTGTAGCTAAAATGAGTTTCAAATCATGTGCGTAAATGCGGTGGGGGGCGCGCGCGTCATCTTAAATTAGACAAGCTCTAACATTTAAATTGGCTAAAGCGCCATTTCAAATCTATACCTCCACGCGTTACCGAGAAAAAGTGTCTTGACAGACAGACAGACAGACAGATAGACAGACAGGCAGACGGACAGACAGACAGACAGACAGACGGACGGACGGACGGACGGACGGACAACAAAGTGATTCCATAAGAGGTCCGTTTTTCCTTTTGAGGTACGGAACCCTAAAAGTAACATTGTTTGCGACTATCCATTTTCAAATGGCTTTTGCAGAAAATATTACCATTGTCTGAAATGTTTGTATACGTATATAAAAATCAAAATCAAAATCAAAACGTTTATTCTGCAAGTAGGCCGCAAAGGGCTCTTTTACATGTCATTTTTTTTAAACTACCAGCGCTTTCGTAAGGACCATCTTGCCAAGAAGAATGCGCCGCAAGAAACTTGGCAGAAAGTCATCTTTTCAAATTAAAATATAATAAATTACAAATTAAAAAAATCATACAAATATAAAATTAAGTAAATAAAAAAAATAATTATATAAAAAAACAATACAGGGATGTATTGGGTCCCTTAGTTAAAAAACTAAAACAATACCTACATCTTAACTATATCTACGTTAAGTGGAAGTGTAGAATGCTACCACCGTCAAAAAAAAAAAAATTAAAAAGGAAAAATAAAAAATAAAAATATTGGAGATGTCTTCCAATGTCACAATAATTAAAAATGATTGTGTTAAAAACACATTTCAGGTCAAGTAACCATTAAACTTATGGATTCCAAAGGCAAACGCTTACGCCTGCCGCCTCCAAAGTTGGCTCACACGCACTCATGTCATGCTCTGAAAGCAGAGCGGTACCGAGGGCATGTATCGCTTCCGTTCCCATAAGCCTTATGGGACCGTCTTAGGAACTTCGACGTCGCGGGCCAATGACTAGTTAATAAAGTATTAATTAAAAAATAAGAGTTTAAATCCATAAGCTTAATACAGCCTTAAATATAGCAAAGGGATATATAGTCCCTGAGTTAATAATAAATAGAAAATACTTCATCTAAATTTAGACTATATGTCTCTAAATGTCAACGTAAACTAGTTACATGCATTAGAGGTGTAAGAAGCCTCCAAGGTCAAAATTAATAATAATATTAATAAAAAGAGCTGGAGATGTATAAGGTCTCCGAATATCAAACAAATAGGTACCTACTTATTATAATTAAGTGGACAACGGCAACAGAACCAGAAACTAGCCGCGGATTGCGCCGGGACACTACAAGTCACACTTCACAACACTTCACATTGCAAAGCACATCCACATAAACACACACACGCACTCACAAACACGAGTACATCACATCACATATCGACATCCTAATTATCTTCGGCTTTCAGTCTTGGCCATATCGCATTATCACACAAGTACTCCTCAACTTTATAGTATGCTTTCTTCAGGAGTGCACTCTTTATGTATTCTTTGAAAGAGTGAAGAGTGGTGTGGCAATTTCCATGCTTCTACAGGGACTTTATTGTAAAATCTGCAAAATCTTTATTGCAATACTGTGTTCTAATATACCAGGAATTGCAGATACATCTTAAAGGTACTTTGTCTCTGCGGTACCCGTATAATCAAAATAATAGAAACAGTTTAGAGTTGTAGCAAATAAAGTTTTTGAGAACAAATTATATTTATTTTGTACAGCTGTAAAATATTTCATTTTTAAAGCTTGTAACGATTCTTAACTTTAATTTTATTATAATTTAATGATTTTCATTTACATTTTGACAAGTTTCTCGTTCAGAAAGCGTTCAGAGAACAATTATATTTGTACAGCTGCAGAATATTTATTTTTAAAGCCTTCGATTGTTAACATCGACTTTATTGTGATATAACGTTTTTCATTTACATTTTGACAAGCTACTGACGCTTTTAAAATCGGAATGAATATAAAGACAAGCAATGCAAGCAATTTAGCTTCAACCCAATATGCTGGTGCCACCAATTATGAAATACCCTCAATTAAGTTAATAAAAGTCTGTTTACATGTATGGCAGCGACAGCGGCCCGAGCCAGATTACCAGAGTGAAATAATGCCAATGGTGACTTTGCCATTTAAACTGATGAAAAACAATTCCGTAGCCCATTGCATCAGTAACAAACAGCTCAAACAATAAAGCAGGGAATGAACGAGGCAACTTCCGGTGCGGGGTGCACGATTACGCTGTTTCCGGTCGGCGGGCACAATGGCCCGTGTCCGAGGAATATATACCGGATGTCGGGATATACTCGGATGTGAGGACGGTGCCATTATTAGCGAATTACGGGACGTGTCTTCATTGATTCTCATTATTTGCAAACGATAATGCTCAGGTATTTTTTCGAGATACATAGCTTATTAGGATATTAAATAAAATTATATGTTAACTAGATTTTGCCCGCAATTTTGTTTACTACTCATAGTAACTTCACGCTTTCCCAGGATTAAAATCTTTCTATTAATGAAAGAATTATTGAAATCGATTCAATAATTTATAGTCTAGCTAGAGACTACCCCAACGTTAATAAAGAGCACGATGTAATTTGGGGAATTCCCACGAGAATTTTTGGGACATTCCGGAATTTCAATTCGGCTTCTAGACTAAGGCTACGGCTCCACTGAGGCGGAGCCGAGCGGAGCTGAATGGAGCAGAGCTGTGAAAAGAGTTAAGTTATTCCATAGAGGCGGAGGCGACCGGAGCTGAGTGGAGCAGAGCTGTGAAAAGAGTTAAGTGATTCCACTGAGGCGGAGGCGACCGGAGCTGAGTGGAGCAGAGCTGTGAAAAGAGTTAAGTTATTCCACTGAGGCGGAGGCGACCGGAGCTGAGTGGAGCAGAGCTGTGAAAAGAGTTAAGTGATTCCACTGAGGCGGAGGCGACCGGAGCTGAGTGGAGCAGAGCTGTGAAAAGAGTTAAGTTATTCCACTGAGGCGGAGGCGACCGGAGCTGAGTGGAGCAGAGCTGTGAAAAGAGTTAAGTGATTCCACTGAGGCGGAGGCGACCGGAGCTGAGTGGAGCAGAGCTGTGAAAAGAGTTAAGTTATTCCACTGAGGCGGAGGCGACCGGAGCTGAGTGGAGCAGAGCTGTGAAAAGAGTTAAGTGATTCCACTGAGGCGGAGGCGACCGGAGCTGAGTGGAGCAGAGCTGTGAAAAGAGTTAAGTTATTCCACTGAGGCGGAGGCGACCGGAGCTGAGTGGAGCAGAGCTGTGAAAAGAGTTAAGTGATTCCACTGAGGCGGAGGCGACCGGAGCTGAGTGGAGCAGAGCTGTGAAAAGAGTTAAGTTATTCCACTGAGGCGGAGGCGACCGGAGCTGAGTGGAGCAGAGCTGTGAAAAGAGTTAAGTGATTCCACTTAGGCGGAGGCGACCGGAGCGGAGTGGAGCAGAGCTGTGAAAAGAGTTAAGTGATTCCACTGAGGCGGAGGCGACCGGAGCTGAGTGGAGCAGAGCTGTGAAAAGAGTTAAGTGATTCCACTTAGGCGGAGGCGACCGGAGCTGAGTGGAGCAGAGCTGTGAAAAGAGTTAAGTGATTCCACTGAGGCGGAGGCGACCGGAGCTGCGTGGAGCAGAGCTGTGAAAAGAGTTAAGTGATTTCACTGAGGCGGAGGCGACCGGAGCTGAGTGGAGCAGAGCTGTGAAAAGAGTTAAGTGATTCCACTGAGGCGGAGGCGACCGGAGCTGCGTGGAGCAGAGCTGTGAAAAGAGTTAAGTGATTTCACTGAGGCGGAGGCGACCGGAGCTGAGTGGAGCAGAGCTGTGAAAAGAGTTAAGTGATTTCACTGAGGCGGAGGCAACCGGAGCTGAGTGGAGCAGAGCTGTGAAAAGAGTTAAGTGATTCCACTGAGGCGGAGGCGACCGGAGCTGAGTGGAGCAGAGCTGTGAAAAGAGTTAAGTTATTCCACTGAGGCGGAGACGAGCCGAGCTGAGAGGAGCAGAGCGCTGTGAAAAGACGTAAGTGATTCCATTGAAGCGGAGTGGAGACGAGATGTGGATTTCAACTAATATGATTGGTCGATTCCTACTCGTCTCCTCTCCGCTCCACTTGTCTTCGCCGCAGTGGAGCCGCAGCCTTAATGCTTTACGCGTGCAAAGCCGCGGGAAATAGCTTAGTTTATGATATTTAAAGATTGTAACTAAGTATAAGAAAAATTTTTTACAATGCACATGCTCGGAAAGTGCCTCTTGACGTGAGTCAACATATCTATAGAAAGTTAGTCCCAGCACGCTTCCGCAAGTGTGAAAAAAAGTTGTATAGATTTTACTTTCCACACGCGTGCGGAAAAGTAACTTCTTAAATTGCCAAATATCAGAAACTTGTGTCCAAACTAGTGTTTAAAAAATGAGACTAGAGAGTTGTGTCTTTATAATTCAGCATTGCACAAGTAAGAAAATGTTTGATGCAACCAAGTGAATATTTACTGATAAAATTAAAAAAAACTGATTGTTTTAATATTAAAACACACAAATTTTAATTTCGTCAAAAGTTTTGAAAAAAAAAGTAGTACTGAAATAATTCCTTGGGTCAATTTCGGACCGTATGACGTCATGCGCGCGCACTCGGAATTCAACCAATGAGCTTTGACCAATCATGTTTACCCGTTCGCGCCTGTCATTAAAACCCGCCAAAGTACTGTTCATGAGTTCAGTCCGGTGAATTAAGTTTTGTTTATTGAATTAAAATGGAGAGTTCAAGTGATGAACTTACATCAGACTTAACGCCGCCTGGCGTCCTCCACGAAGCACAAATTGCCAGTGACAACCTATTGCCGACTAAGTCAATGTTGAAATATGTTAATACCTACGAAACTTTCCTTCAACGGAAAGTGAATAAGAAAGCAACATCTTTTTCAGAAAATGTTTTTATGGCATATTTTAATAAAATGTCTTTAAAGTACAAGCCATCAACGTTGTGGTCTATGTACTCAATGTTGAAAACTACTATGAAAGCTAAAAATAAAATCGACATCAGCCATTATGTAAAACTAACTGCGTTTTTGAAACGAAAAAGCGATGGGTTCAAGTCCAAAAAATCTAGAGTTTTATCTGCGAGCGATGTCCGACGATTTATTAGCGAAGCACCAGATAACAAATATTTGGCCACAAAGTTAACTATTATGATATACTTAAGCTAATAAACATCTCAATATGATAGAATAATCTACATAGGTACTAGTATCTACCGATACGTCTGTTCTGTTTAAACTAATATTTGTTTGTTGATTGTTTATTTATTTGCTCGTAGGGGCAATCTATAGTATTAAGGAACCAATTTTTTTGTACAGTTCCATAGCTAAATTATCTCAGATTAATGTGGAGTTTTTTTTGTTTATAGCTGATGGTTATTAAATTTAATATACTTAGTGATATTAACAATTATATTGAATTATTTTACAGGTTGCACTAATCTTTGGCATTACAGGAGCGTGCAGGAGACAAGAACTTGCCAACATAACTGTGGACAATGTCAAGCAACAAGGGCAAATATTAATAGTAAAAAATCGCGATACCAAAACAAAAATTCCAAGAACATTCGTGATTGAAGGTGAATTTTACGCAATTGTAAAAAAATATGAAGCACACAGATCTGCAAAATGCAAAAGCAATCGCTTCTTCCAGAATTTCCAAAATGGAAAATGCATTAATCAATGCATAGGTATTAATAAATTTGGTTTTATGCCAAAACAGATTGCTGCCTACTTAGGTTTACCTGAGCCAGAGTCATATACCGGACATAGCTTCAGGCGGACGGACGTCTGCGACTCTGCTTGCTGACTCTGGAGCAAGCCTTACGACCCTTAAAAGGCATGGTGGGTGGAAGTCTAATACTGTAGCAGAGGGTTACATTGAAGATTCGTTAGAAAATAAAAGAAACATAAGTGCTTCAATATCAAAATCAGTAGATTTAAAAATACAAAGTGAGCCGCAACCGTCTACTTCTAAACAGTCATATTCAACTTGTACCGAACCCCTGCCAACTTCTTCAAAACAACCAGACATGATTTACACGAATCCCCAGCCATCAACTTCTTATGAACATGTCCATACCCATCCGATATAAGCTGAACCGCAGTTGTCTAGAGAAAATCACAATGAAAATGATAACTCCTCTGACATAACAAACACAAACTTGAGTCAAACAATACAATTAGCGGGAAAAACCATCACATTTAATCTACAAAATTGTACTAATATTAATTTTAATTTTAATAAATAAGTCTCCTTTACCTATTGAATTAAAAGTAGCTTTAAGCATCTGATTTATGTTTAATGTTTAATGTTTATTGTTTATTAAAGTCTTTATACGTTAATTTAACTATTTTTCCCATAGACGTAAAGTGGGGATGATTTTTCCTTATTTTGTGTACATATTAAGTATGTATATCTACTAACTCCATGCTAGTGTAGTAAAAAAATTAAGCAAATAAATGACATACAATAAGTGAATCACAGCCTCGTTTTTTTCCTCGCTTAATGCATTGTAAAACGTTGTATGATATACGTGTCAAAAGTAGGAAATTCCCAACTCATGTCGCCATTCGTTGGGAATTGCCTACTTTCCGCACTTGTATCATAAATAACTATTGTAACACTAATTTGCAATTAACAGATTAATTTTTTTTTTTTTAGGTATACATATGCGCGGCGCCTTTGGTTAATCCATAAGCTGGATGTATACAGACTGGTGTAAAAAGGTCTAAAGAGGTTAATTTTCACTTCACGTGTACACTGAGTGAATCTGCGTGCTATCATATTCGCTCGCACAGACAAAACTTTATTATGCTCCCTTTCCATATCTTTGTCATCTCTGAGATCAGCTGTCATCACGTGGCCGAGATATTTTGACTTTTTCCACATGTTTCAGAGGAGCACAGTTCAATGCTATGGTAGGTACAACAATTGGTGGGTTATTCATGACTTGACTTTTCCTAGGATTATACAAGTATACAAGTATACAAGTCCATGGGCGACAGAGTATTCTTCGTATTGTAGTAGTGTTTTAGTCGTATTTAAATAGTCTTAATGATTTTCATCTTTCCGTTAAGATATTATTTTGGAGTTGGAGGGGAAAAATTCGCGGAATATAATCGCGGATAGTGGAATTATTTGTGGAACAAAGCAGTAAAAACCTTTAAGAAATTGTACGACGATAAATCTCTGGAAAGCTCACACCTTTTCAATAAAACATGGGCCGGGCTTACAGACTTGTTTTGTGAATACAATTACCCTATTTTTGCTTTTATTTCCTTGTTTACATCAACGTGTCCATAAGTTGTTACTTACAATATGTTGTAGTAACATTTAAAAGTTGTCATCTGCTTATTTCAAATATTAGCTTTTTTAATAAATTTTACTAATTTTCTCTATTCCTGAACGCTTCAATTTATTACCATTAAGCGTTGCAAAAAAATGAGTTAACTTCCTTGCAAAACAAACTTCGTTTAATTATTGTCGAGATAATTTGAAATTGCAAGCGATCATGTTTGTCAAATATGTCAATGTCACATAATATTATGTTATACTAGCTGACCCGACAAACGTTGTTTTGCCATATACATATATCTATCACCTAGTGGTATAAAAAATAGCCTACGACCTATTCTCAGACCTACCAAATACAGAGGAAAAAGTTTCATAAAAATCGGTCAAGCCGTCTCGGAGGAGTTCGGTAACAAACACCGTGACACGAGATTTTGATATATTAGAGATTACTAAACTAGCTAAAGCTAGTTGCGAAAGCGCATAGACCATAGAGACGAAATAAAGGAATACTCACGTTGTCGGTATCCTATTATCTCGCCTCATTCGTTTTTCGTTTAATTCTTATTTCGTCTCATTCTGTATTTCGTCTTCGTCTTGTACGCTATCCATCACTATCTTTTTTGGTAAAATTCAGCAACTTGTCTATCTCTTAATACGTCTTATTTGTTTTTTTCACGGTCTTCCTTGGACTCATTCGTCGTTCTTCCCTTTCGTTTTTTATCTCATTTACTTATTCGCCAAAATTATTTCGATACGGTAAATAAATGTTCGTAAGTAAATGAGACAAAAAACGAAAGGGAAGAACGACGAATGAGTCCACGGAAGACCGTGATGAAAAACAAATAAGACTTATTAAGAGAGAGACAAGTTACAGAATTTGACCAAATAAGATCAGCGGCGAAGCCGACAGCGAACAAGACGAAGTGGCATACAGAATGAGACGAAATAAGAATTAAACGAAAAACGACTGGGCGAGATAACAGGATACCACGTTGTCTAATTGCTTGTCTGCTGGTTTACCGGTAATGGCGTGAAAACGTGAACTTTCCGACTTTAACCTGAGGAACGTCATTTTTAAATGATACGAAGGAACTAGTAATCGGTCGTGGTGGTGGTCTTTGAGGACGTCTTTCAGTTGATGATAGGTCGGGAAAAAATTTCTTCGCATCCAATCGCTTCGAAAGTGTGTCTGTCTGTCTGTTACCTACGTCTTCAAGCTTATACCGCTGAACCGATTTAGATGAAATTTGGTAAGTATAAAGATAGTTTGAGTCCCGGGAAAGGATGTAGGATAGTTTTTATTCCGGAAATTACCCTTTAAGAGGGTGAAAAGGGAGATGATATTTTGTATGGAATAGAAAAATTTGAGTCTCGAGAAAGGAAAGGATAGTTTTTTTTCCCTAGAAATTATCCTTCAAGGGAGTGAAAAAGGGGGCGCAAGTTTATATGAGGAATCAATAACCGCTAAACCGATTTAGATGAATTATAGTATGGAGATAGTTTGACTTGTGAAGGATATAAAATATTTTTTATCCTGAAATTAAAAAGTAGCAGATTGATGAAAAAGCAGATTGAATAAAAAATAAGCTACCAAAATTACTAAATCCTTTAACACTATCTCGGTGGCCGTGTTTACAGTACCCAGCTTTTTTTCAAAGGAGCCAAAACTGAATTATGGTCATTTTCCTGCTCTTCAGCTACGTCGTACTCGTAACCACTAATGCCGATCTTGTTTCACTTTTTCAAAAATTGCGTCTATTTTATCCATAACAGAGCGCTCAGAGCGACTTGCATCTTTGACATCAAAATTATCCGATTGAAAACGCTTGAAACAACTTAAGAAAGAAAGAAAGAAAGAAAGAAGACATTTATTCACTTTCACAAGACACACATATACAAGAAAGTACACACAAAAAAAAAAAAAACTAAGATAACAAACAATGGAGGAATAAACATGTACAATACACAGCTCAGCATGTGTGTCCCCGCAAAAGTGAAACGGTCGCTGACTCAGCATTATGCTGAGGCGTTAGACGCCTGCAGCGCTGATTTTCTGTCAGAACCGTCTGTGACTCACGGAACGATACACAAATATACTATAATGAACCACTTACCTATATAGAAATAAATTAATAAAGTGATAAAGAATTGATAAATAGTATAAATTTATTATAGAGTAGCATAATAAGTTAATAAGTAAATAAATAAATTAAAATAAAGAAAAAGTAAACGGAGAAGATGTTTAAAAACAACAGGTTGGCATATCAATGTGTAGGTGCTGGTTTTTACGGATAGGATTTTTGGAGCGTTAAGAAGTGATCCTTCAGCTTGCGCTTGAAGGTGTACCTACTTGACGCTCCTTGGATAGGGGGAGGAATATCATTCCAGCACTTGGACGCCGCGAACTTAAAACTTCCACGGAATGCCGCTGTCTGGTATTTAGGCACAAGAACCATAGCTTTCCTGCGCTCGTTCTTCGACCAAACAATTTTATTGAAGAGGTACAAAGGTGTCCTGTAGCGTCTCACACCGAACAGCAAAGTGGCGAGGTGCATGCGCCTGCGTGCAGGCATGTTCAGCATGTTAGCGGCGTTCAGGTACGGAGTGATGTGGGACCGGGGAGGGACACGGAAACAAAAGCGAGCGCATGCGTTTTGCACTCGCTGTAGAAGCCTCTTGGAACGACCAACAATGCAGCCGTCATAAACAACATCACAATAGTTTAATCTGGACAATATAAGCGATTCACAAAGGTTAACACGCAAATCAACACTAAGGTAATCGCGTATATTGTACAGAACCTTGAGGCGGTAGAAGCAGTTACTCACAACCTTTAGGATGTGGTTCTCAAAGCTCAGCTTGCCGTCCATAAGTAGACCAAGGTTATTGGCTTCTACTACCCGTTCTATTGGTTTACCCATAACGGCAACATTACCGGCAGTCAGAGCATCAATAGTATTCCGGATTTGATGTCTCGATCCAAAAACTATATACTTCGACTTGCCGGGGTTGAGAACCAAACAGTTCCTCTCCGACCAAGCTGAAATACGATCGAGATCTGCGTTGATGGCGTCTACAGCAATGGAAGTTTCCGACGGCGCGCAGGAGACGTACAGCTGCAGATCGTCCGCGTAGAGATGGTATCCACTGCTCTTTATACTGCTGACAATATCAGAACTGTACAATATAAAGAGCAGAGGACCCAGTATCGAGCCCTGCGGCACTCCCCGTGTCACAGGGCAAAGAGAAGACCGCAGAGCACCACCATCCACCCCACGCAATACGATAGTCTGCGCACGGTCAGTCAAATAACTGCTAAACCATTTTATCGCCGTGACATCAAATCCGTAATACGACATCTTGGATAATAGCAAGGGGACGCTAATGCAATCAAAAGCCCTGGAAAAATCTAAAAGCACTAAAATAGTACTTTTTCCAGCATCCCTAGCCTGCAAAATATTATCGACTACATCGAGTAACGCAGTAGCTGTCGATCGACCCTTGCGAAAACCCGATTGCAGTTCAGGTAGGATGCTGTATTTCTCCAAGTATTCCGACAGCTGTTCGCAAACTACCCTTTCCACTATCTTCGACGCACAGGGAAGGATACTAATAGGACGGAGTTCGGACAGATTAACAGGATTAGGTTTTTTAGGTAACGGGGTCACTTGAGCGATTTTCCAATCAGTCGGGAAAGTCATAGTCTCAATACTCCTATTGATAATGAATGTCAGTATCTTCGAAGTCACTGGAAGAGTCATAAGTAACATGTCAATAGCAATGGAATCATGTCCCTTTGCAGTTGTTTTAATAGAGGTCATAATTTTTGTTACAGTTCCTATTGTTGTTGGTAAAAGAGTAAATTTTTTGTCACTATGTCTATCGAATTCATACCGTGTCAGGTCAGATATAGATACGGCTGGTTTACCAGGTATATTTAAGAAATGCCGGTTTATTAAGTCGGGGTCGTTAAAGTGTGTCGGGAGGTCAGTCTGTGTCTGTGGGTCTGGAAGGACAGTGCGCTTTAAGTTTTTCCAGAGAGTCTTTGAGTCGGTAACGTCATTGATGTGGTGCTCGAAGAAGGCACGTTTCTCGCTATGAATGGCTGCGATTACTAGGTGTTTCAGGTCCAGGTAGTATTGCTTATGAACATCAGCTTTGGTTCGTTTGTATTTGTCGTGGGCTTTGTCCCTTAGACGCATCATAAGCTTTACATTGCTCGTCAGCCATGGTTTAAGAGCCTCCTTCACCACAATTGTTTTTTCAGGTGCGTGTTTGTCAAACAGTTGGAGTATAAGTTCATTAAATTTTCGAACCATATTATTCACGTCATTAAGTAATAGTATTTGGTCCCAATTTAAAGATTCAAGGTCATTGTCGAAGTCACTTAAGTTAATGTCTTTAAGAGGTCGGTAAGTAATACGCCTCGGTGTCGGTTTCTGTTTTTTTATGTCAAACTCGGCTGTGATGAAAGCGTGTCTGCCCAGGCTGGGAATGTGCTTCACATCGACATTCACAACGTGAGCGTCAGTGCAAATCAGGTCTATGGTCGTCTCGCTGTGGTCAGTAAAATGCGTTGGTTCACGTACGTGTTGAGTTAAATTAACTGATGTTAAGAAATGCATCAGACAATCAAACTTTGTGTCGGTTTTGTCAGTAAAATTTATGTTAAAGTCACCAAGTAAAATCAAACGGTCGTAATTAACAAAAGATGTAATTGAATTCGTAATGGCGTCAAAAAAGGTGTCAACGTCAAGCCACGGAGGACGGTATGCGGTTCCAATTATTAACCGTTTACAGTTAATATTCAATCTTAACCACATTTGTTCTACAAGAGCGGCCGGCGGATGCGCAAGAGTGCGGGTGGAGAGCTCACGACGGATAAAAAAACCAACGCCTCCCCCGCGACCCGCCCGGATCTCGGCGGGACGCGCCACTTGCTTCAGTCGATATCCAGCGATCGTCGGAGCACGCGCCTCCTGCCCGGCGCGCAGCCAGGTCTCGTTAATAGCAACTACGTCGGCTTTTGTCGTAGTCACAATCGCGATCAACTCATCATGTCCCGTACCAAGAGATCCAGCATTAAATAGACCAACTTTGAAGTTTTTAAAACGAGGCATGGAAAGAAGAAAATAACATTACACAATAAAAACAATGGTGAGAAAATGGTTGGATATTGGTGAAATTAATTTTTATATATAGTGTTCCGAGAACGTTATGAAATTTATGCATATAATACGTGTTAGATAAATATATTGCTTTGCTTATAGGTAAATCACAGAGCGGGACAAAAATAATCAGTTGTTTCACTTTTGCAATTTCACAACGCAACAAAAACGACACGATTGAAACACACGCGAAGATCACAGAAATACGGTAAGCATGGTTATACTTGTATATATAGTTAATAGTAAACAAAATTTGGACAGAAGAAGATAACATGACATTTTTATTACAGGACTCTACAAACAATAAACAATAACTACGCCTTAGGCGGGGCAATGGTGACCGAAGTAAAAACACCTAAGTCGGCCAAGCTGCGCAAGCAATGGCCCGGCTGGCCGTCAGATCTACGGGCAAAAATCCTTCCGCCCCGGGTCCAGACGAAGCGCCAGGCGGCCGCGCTCGCGGCCTCGCGGGCGCGCTGGAACAGCTGGCGGTTGGCGGCCGTCAGCCGCTCGTTGGCGTAGAACCGCTGAGGCGCGGCGGCCAGGCCCAGACCCTCGGTCGTGGCGCCGCGGCGCACACGCGCCTGCCGCAGCAGCTCGTCGCGGACATCGCGGCGCACCATGCGCACCACCAGCGGCCGCGGCCGGCCCGCCGCGCCCGCGCGGCCCACGCGCACAGCGAACACCACGTCCCTCGCGTCCAGGTCCACGCCCAGCTTGGCGCAAACCCGGGCGACGAGCCCGACCGCGCTCTCGCCCGGCTCCTCCGGCACGTTGGTCAGCTGCACATCGTTCGCCAGCAGCTCCTGGTCCCGGTCGTTCAGCTGTGTCTGGAGGGTCGCGACAGCCTCCTCGAGCACTTTGGTGGCTGCCGACGCTGTTACGTCAACGACAGCTTTTTCAACAGCGTCGACGCGACCCTCCAGATTATCAACCTTTGCGCTGATGTCAGCCATGCACGCCCTAACATCTTTAAACTCCTGGCGGAACTCTGTGAGCTCATTTCTCAGTGCGCGCAACTCCTCCCGGAACAACCGGATCTCCTCTCCAAGCGTAACTTGTGCCGCACCCCCGCACTCCGGAGACACCACCTCACCCGACGAGATCACCGTCCCCGCATCCGACGGAACCCTCCCAGCGGCTGGCGCCGCTGGCTTGGCGGGGGCCGCTGGCACAGCAGACGAAGTGCCGGCGGAACGGGAAGTGGCGGCCTGTACATTAACCGGCTTTGCGGGCACGGGCTTGGCGGGGGCGGCAGCGGCGGCAGGCTGGGTGAGCAAGCCCTTCACCGGCGTGTCGGCGTTGTTGTCTCGCGGCTGGAACCGCTTGCACGTCGGGCAGCTCCATTCTTGAGGGACTGCCGTCCCGGCAGGAATTCCCACGCACGCGCAGTGGTAATGGCCGCTGCATTTTGGGCACATGATGGTGCCAGTACGCCCGATAAATTTGGCACAAGCCGCGCATTTTGTGGACATGGTGGCCAGCTATTTGTTTTTTTTTTAAGTGGGTACTTATACACAGTGATATTTATAATTGTTTGACTTTAGGTAAATACACTGCACTAAACACTTCGCGAACAATAAATGTTATCAATTAGCTTGTTTATATTACATCTATCGAACAAACAGAGTCTAACACTACTTGTTTTTATTTTTATTGCGAAAAGTCACTTGGGCGCGTATTCCGTGTAACGATCCGTGAGGGTATTTCTACTACTGAGGGTACTTCGTGCTACTCTTTCTGACACTGCATGCTGCTTTTTCCTCCACCTAATATGATGGATGATGATAAAGGAATTAGTGTGTTATTGGAGTTAACAAAAACCGGAAAAGTGCGAGTCGGACTCGCGCACCGAGGGTTCCGTACACATTTTTAGTTATATCAAAATATACGCCGTAAACAGCCGTAACTATATATTATTCCAGTGTTAGCAGATCTCTGCTTCTAAGTAAAATATACGCTATGTGGGATCATTTTATGTTGGTTATTCGGGACCCCGTTAATGTTTAATTTAACACGTTAAGTGCTATACGTATCAAAAATGAGCGATCGCATAGTTTAAGTCGGTGCGGAAGCGATAATCACTGTCTGTCCTAACTTGCGAGAGCCATAAAATCCGTAATTATTAAGACCCGAAAGAGACAAATGATAGTTGGGACCTAAAAATGTTGTTTTAAAAGTACGAATGATTTTTCACACTAACGCACTGGATTGTATTAATTGCACTTCAGTGCTGTACGTATCAGCTTTATTAGTTTTACTTCAGTGGTATGCGTATCAGTTGTGATACGTACCTATCGCCATTTTTTTAGACGAGTAGAAAATAGTGAAATGAGTTAGATTATTAGTTGCGATATTGTTTTGTGTTCTACCAATGTCAAAATGAAAAAGTCACGCAGGATATTAATAACATGTTTTGGAAGAAAACCGAGGTCGAATCTGTCAACTTCAAAACTAGATACATTCCCAAAAGCCGAAAGTCAAAATTTTGGAAAATAGGGTATTAAAAGCTGCCGATATCCATATTTCCGAAACTTAAAATATCTTCAATAATTCACAGTCTACCGGCAAAAGTTTTGCTGTACTTATTGGAAAATGCAAAACTAGACTGTCAAATCTTCGATCAACAATACAACTAGATTTCGGGACAGGTACAAAATCCAAGCTAAAATGTGTCCGCTTGAATGTGTAGCTATAGAGCGACTTATGTTTTCTGCTGAAAAGAGACAACAAATTCAAAACCGTTTTAAGATCAACCCATTTACGACCATAGCACCATACATTAAAGTCGCAATTCTACCTTCTACTTACGGTTATTCGCTTGAAAGAGCTAACAAAGCAATAAATAACACCTGCCACTTAGAAATGAAAAATCATAGGTCAAATAACAGTTACTGTGAAGTCAACCTTATCGCACTACAGATAAAGTGTTTTTCAGCTTGACTGCATTGCGAGTTACATTCTTTCGTTTCCTGTCTACTTTTTCCACTTTGATTTTAACTTCGGGAGCTATGGAGTCGCTCACGACAATAAAATTATTTTAAAATAGGTACCTGTGTAGAAATTCACTTGCTTAGTAGGATTAGTGTTTTTGGGTATCTATGTATTTTATTAGTACTTACTTTTATAATGCGGATAGTCAATGATAGTCACGCGACAAATACGCGAAAGTGCGTGGGGGTGACCGTGCAGTACGGCGGCGAACATCACGAGCAACAGGGTACCGTTAACACGGCGATGGGTTCCGCGCGTTACACTTTTTATTTTATTGGCGTGATGTTTTTAGTGTATATATATTTATTTACTTTAATAATGTTGTAAGAGTCGTATAGAAAATTAACGTCGGTAAAAAAAATGTATATGCTAGTTTGTTTTCACATGTAAGTAATGACGGTGCCGGCCAAAAGGTTTTGCATCATATTATACTATAAATTAAAAATTTTAAAAACCCCCAACGCAATTATGTCACTCAATCAATCAAGTCAATGCCCGTTATGCGTCTAAGATCCCTTCCACAGTTAACAAAAGATCTGATAACTTTGTAACGGCTGAACTGATTTTGATGAAACATATCTAAGAACCATCGCCAAGAAACCTGCTTTCTATTAAAAAAACCGCATCCAAATCGGTTCACCCGTTTAAGAGCTATGATGCCACAGACAGACAGACACACACACATCGGTCAAACTTATAACACCCCTCTCTTTGTATCGGGGGTTAAAAACAAATACAAATGTGACTCGGTGTCAGTCAGGGAGGTGCGGGGAGGGGGTGCGGGAGTTTCGAAGGGGGGATTAAAATTTCATTGATTTTGCCATAGGATGCACCGTTTTCAAGATATTTGACAAAAACCGGTCCGATCACCGAAGTTAAGCAATGTCGGGCGCGGTCAGTACTTGGATGGGTGACCGCCTGGATTTTGAAGTGAAACTCCTAATGCGCCTTCCAAAAAGGTCGCATTAAACGTTTAACGCTACCATGGAGGGGGTATGAAAGCATTAGTATATGTACTGCCGAAGCAAGTAATCTCGCATTGTATACATCTAATATATAAAAATCTCGTGTCACGGTGTTTGTTACCGAACTCCTCCGAAACGGCTTGACCGATTTTTATGAAACTTTTTTCTCTATACTCGGTAGGCCTGAGAATAGGTCGTAGGCTATTTTTTATCTTCGCAGACGGAGTCGCGGGCAACAGCTAGTATATGTATACTAACGGATGTTAAAAACTTCGACAGTGCGATGCAGAACTCATACTGTCTGTGCAAATTTGTATGAGATTTGATAAAAGCGCCATCTATTGAGTAATTTAAACACATAGATGCATAAGTAAATTTAGTTCTTTAAGTTATTGCAGTAAGGTTCATATTGATGTATAAGTGCCTTTTTCATTTCGATATTACGAAGTTTCACTTTTTCCGCGTGGAAGAGCTGCACGCACGATTTTTTTTAAACAGATCTACAATGTTACTACATTACATACATCTAAAGTATTCAATACAAACTAATTTTTTAACACAGTAGATACGCAGAATGAGAGGGCTTGGGCCGTAGTTCCCACACGGGTCCAGTGCGGATTGGGAACTTCACACACCATTGAATCCTTCATCGTAGGGCTCATGGTAAATTACAAAATGTAATAATGCACATAAATTCCGAAAAACTCAGAAGTGCGAGCCCGCACTCATACCCACGACCCTCTGCTCGAGAGTCCATAGGTCAAACCACTAGGCCACCACAGCACACATAATATTAAAATTAATTAAGTTTCAAATCTACTCCATGCATCTACTGTTCTATTTTACGATGTTGGCGCGCGTACTGCCCAGGTTGGCCAAACATTTAAGAATGTTTGGCCAACCTGGCCAATACGCGCGCACAGGTCGTAGTTTAAATCAGTAATTTGCTTATTATTTGTTAGTTTAAAGCTTGAAATATACTTATTTTACATTTACTTATCGAAAGTAAGACACTCCGACGTATAAATTAATTTTTAAGCACACATTGCGGCATCGCGAAACGTGTTTATGTTGGCTGTGCTTGGACCGAACTAAAACCAAATAAGAGCTCACGTTGAAAGTGAGCTCTTATTTTCCGGGACGTTTTTGTTGCGCTGACCCGTTATCAAGTTGTATTGTTGTTGATCGAAGTGTCAAATTCAGTTTTTTAATTCAAATCGATAATCGATATATTATTTAACTTTTCTCAAACATGCTTTGAAATGTATGCGTTAATGTCACGAAATGAAGCCATGAAGTTTGTTGTTTATGGCTCCCTACATTACTTCTTGGCCTAGGCCATAAAAGTAAGTATGAAAAACCATTATTGTCCGCTGCTGTAACTTTTTAAATTTGCTTACTAACATTAAACTGACAAAGGAAAAATTACATACAGCCAACTTACGACATTAAAAAAAATCTATCTTCTTTTATTTCTATAAAACCGCCTAAACTACTGGTGATGGATGGATGGATGTATGGATGGATGTATGGATGTATGGATGGATGTATGGATGTATGGATGTACAGATGGATGTATGGATGGATGGTTGGATGGATGGATGTATGGATGGATGGATGTATGGATGTATGGATTGATGTATGGATGTATGGATGTATGGATTGACGTATGGATGTATGGATGGATGTATGGATGGATGGATGTATAGATGTATGGATGGATGTATGGTTGGATGGATGGATGTATGGATGTATGGATGGATGTATGGATGTAGGGATGTACGGATGGATGTATGGATGGATGTATGGATGTATGGATGGATGGATGTACGGATGGATGGATGTATGGATGGATTTATAGATGTATGGATGGATGTATGGATGGATGGATGTATGGATGGATGGGTGTATGGATGGATGTATGGATGTATGGATGGATGCATGGATGGATGGATGGATGGATGTATGGATGGATGTATGGATGGATGGATGTATGGATGTATGGAAAGATGGATGGATGAATGGATTTATGGACGGATGTATGGAGGGACGTATGGGTGGATGTATGGATGGATGTATGGATGGATGTATGGATGGATGTATGGATGGATGTATGGATGGATGTATGGGTGGATGTATGGATGGATGGATGGAAGGATGATGATGATGATGATGATGCATGTTTGAGAAAAGCTCTATACAATCCTCGGCCGGAAGAGAGATTGCTGGACTCGTTTTATCGGGCCTCGTCTACGACTCGGCCGTATACCCCAATTCTCGTCCATCAATCCCTTACTTCACGGCCTCTGCAGTAATGTACTATTACGTCCCTATTCATTTATTGATAAAGTTTAAATAGGTTCGATACGAATCAATTTTAATTCGTAAAGTTGGCAAATGTTGATGTCCCTGTGATATACGAGTCAAATTCAATACTTTGATACCTGTTAACTCAGTAATTATGCTTCAGAACCTTGTGCTATGCAAATTGGAGGTTAGTTTGATTCATACATTTTCTATTTTTTCAGTTAAATCTCAAAAAATATATTTTTGCATAAAAATACCTACTTGTAAAGGCAGGCCTAGACATTGAAAATAATACGTAACGTACGAACGGCAAGTCTCTAATGAATGAGTCATATTTGATGCATACCACATTTGAGGATGGTTTTGAATATCTAGCCTACCCACATAGAACGTGTTAATTATAATTTTTTAATAACAAGTCGATTGCAATTAAGTGTTACTGAACCCTGAAATAATCACCTGAGTATTAGGTACGTGAATATTAATAAACATTACCTACCTGTTATTGCGTGAATAATTTGGTTGGAATTCACAGCTGTAAGTAAATTCCATGATTTCCATTAAGTACTCACGAAATCGCAAGTTAGTTGAAAATTTTATTGCGATGTTGATCAACAAACAGGAAACGCATAGCTCGCTCACTAGCGTCAGAGTTTTAAAAGTTAGATAGGTACTCGTTTAAGTTCCTACACTACCAGGCTATTGTTTTCCGACTACATCTCTACTGAACTACGCGATACAGCGGTTTTCAGCTACTCTCCACTCCATCACGCTTTGTTTTTTTTTCACGACAGAAAAACACAGCAGCTAGTAACGAACGTTCCGCGCTTCACTTGTCAACCGACGCTATCCATCATGGCGTGGCGGCAACCGCCAAAATGAAACGAGCTTTGTCCGCGCGCAAAATCACTACAAAGGTGCATTTATAGTGACAAATGTCCCCTCAATGTATGCACGTAATCGGGACAGAGCGTAAAAATACTCAATAATAACGATGAATAGCATTACATACTTAGTCATGACGATTCTATAGTAGCTAAGTAATAGTGCACCAATACCTCAACATTAACCTATGACTAACCATGTCAGCAAACAGGAATGGAAAAACATAAAATCAAAAATATTTTTTGAATACCGTCTGATTTCTAGATATATTTCGTAGAAAAACATTCAATAACAGTTAATGGTTTTATAAATGCTAGTAAATTACACTGGTCAAATGGGAGTCTTATATCACAGCCAAACATCAAGGCAGGTAGATACTAATGGATTCCTGTATCTAAGCACATTCGATTATCAAGTTACGTATTAATGTACATACTTACATATATTATACACACGATGATTTTTAATTGGTGATCAGGAACCAGTTATTCTAGATTAGTATTCGGTGGCGATCACTTTTAAGTCGCAATTACGTGAAATAAAACGTTTATTTAAAATATTTTTTTGATTTAAATCATTGTCACCCTACACATAGTTTAGTCTATGAGTCTAAAACCTCTTTGACAAATCAGTTTCTTAAACAAACTTTGACGTGAGACCTGTCAAATTCCCCGCCAAAGCGATTACATTTGACGAAACTATACCTAACTTCAACAGATGTAGGATGACCATGCATTCAGTGGATGGAGGTTGTTATAACAATAACGTATTTATTTTTAATTAAACTGAGACTGTATTGCTTGAGACCTCATCTAAATATTAAATTCGTTTTTGGCTGGGGATTTATATTTTTCAACTCCTGATCACCGATTAAAAATCATCGTGTATAATGTTCACTAACTATGTAAAAGGGTGAAAAATATCGAATTTCATTGACCAGACTATAACTAATCAATCACATACAGAAAATATTACGAAAGTTTTTATTATACATATAATATGTTATCAAAGGCGGTCAGGCGGCATCATCATAGAAGGTAATTAATTCAAATAGTATAGCCATCGGCAGTGAAATCGTCTTAAAAACGACTCGTTTCTAGGCAAAACACGTGTCAGCTGAAATAATATTTGTTGTAATTTGGCAGAATCGAACCGATTTACTGTTGTGTTTTCCCATTGCTATAATCTGAATATTAAAATCTGGCTTCAACCCTTATCTTCTTATGTTTATTGGCGTTGTCGTAGGCAATGAAAATTTAATAGGTACTTACTACTTAAAACATGAAAAACAAACAATTAGACCGCAGTACGTAAATTAATTAAAATAAATCCGCCGAAAAAAACTGAAAAGCAAAAAATAATAAACCTTTTTTATTTAACTTTAATAAATAAGTTCTTAAACTAATGTACTATACCTAAGTAATTTTGAGCAGGTGCCAAATAATCACGTGTCATTCTCGGCATTTTCAGGTGTTTTTGGCACCGACTCAAAATTACATAGGTATACTTACATTAGTTAAAGAACTTAGTTATTAAGGTTATACATATAAGAAAGGTTTATTCATTTTTGCATTTCAGTTTTTTTCGGTGGTTTAATTTTTTTGTTAAAAAGTTTTTATTTTATGCTTTTTAATTTTTTCGTATTACTGACAGTTCTGAAGCTTTTGTAATATTGAGGTTTTTGTAATACACACCTCTGCATTTAAGTCTGTGAGTGAACAAAAAATCACACCTATTTTCCCACCCTTGAGGTTGGATTTTTTTTCCAAACTTATATGGGACCAATTTCGGGATATACCTACCCATTCCAATAAAAAAAGAATTATCAAAATCGGACTACTCTGTAAAAAGTAATGCGTGGTCATACATATTTCGCGGCCTCTGTAGTAATGCACTATAATAAAATAATTGTACATAGAATATAATGTATTTAGCTGTTAGTCATACCAAAGGCAAACTATCTGGACAAGGTTACATTTTGTTTTACAGGAGACAAAATGTAGACATTGCAGAATTAAGAGAAAGAAAAAATTAAATCTGGTTGTCACGAATCTTCTTCTTCAGTGCCACTTTATTACTGGCTGTCAGCTCTTTAAATCTCTTCCTGTCCATAACCAACTTAAATAGCTGTTCTACAGTCTTGACGCCGGTCCATTCTCTTACGTTACGGAGCCATGACATTTTGCGCCTCCCGACCTTACGTTTTCCGTCTATTTTGCCCATCTTGATGGTTTGCAGAAGGCGAAATTGTTGGTGTCGGAGAATATGACCTAAATACGCAACTTTGTTTTGTTTTATTGTTTGAAAAAGTTCAACCTTCTTTCCCATTCGCTGATGAACCTCAATGTTGGGGACATGATCAATCCAACGGATGCGTAACATTCTACTGTACTTCCACATCTCAAATGCCTCAATTTTCTTACGGAGGTCTTCTTTTAGGGTCCAAGCTTCATATTTCACAGAGTGGCCACACTTTACCACCGGAGCATTGTCGTCCGAAGCTCAACTGAAAGCTGTCGACTGCACAGAACCTTTCTCATATTCCCAAATGCTGCACGACCCATCTCGATACGAGTCCTAAGTAACCTCCGTGTCACTTTCTCACGATTCCGTAAGCCATGAACATTGTCACGAATAAAAGGAATAAAAACATGTTATCTATAAATATGGCAAATGAGATAAGTTCCTCCTTACCAATTTATGAGATCGTCTAAAACCAATCAACCAACATAATTCGAACTTTAACTTTACTTAATCGAAATCTGTGTTTTTTTATGACTTTTATATCCTACTTAATATCAGATTCAGCAAAAATTTCGCATACTTACGTATCTGAGTCCGGTGACAGTACTGTCAGTAGCAAAATTATGTATCGGTTTAATCCTCTCATAATTATGTGCCAACACAACAACAACAACTTGCTCATAGCTTTTATGTCGTCAAATTACACTTGACTGACCCATATTTTTACACTTGACTGTACAATAATCTAGTGCCTAAAGAAAGTCTAGTGGTTCAGCTAGCATCGTCTCCGCAGAACGAAAATCTTCATCGCTTAATGGCATTGACTTAAAACTTGGTAGGATGTGTTGGTTGGATCGCAATGCAAGTACAATTTAATAAAAGGATAGCAAGCAAAAAAATCTCGTCTAAAAAATTAAAATTTTAAGATAAACTAATTAATAATATCGTTATTTCATTCAATTTATTGCGCAATTGTCTGTCATATTTTTATTATCACTTCGTATTATTCACTGCTGATATGAAGTCACAGCACCGACCTACTTGTTAACGAGTGCTATGCTAACCAAAATGTTTTACATTTTCATTTACAAAACTGTTTGTCAGTCAACAAAATGACTAAGCAAAGTCCCAAATAAGCACAAATTGTTAACGTATCCCAGCGCAGTCGGCGGAAAAGTAAAACATGTTAGCTCTTTAGTGTAAGAAATAAGCAACGAGCGTTGCTCTTTTGATTATGTTTATTTTTATCATAATCCTAAACCATTTGTATAACTTTACTTCTACTGTCTACCTCTAGTACCTACTACATTTTAAGAATTATACGACGGTTAAAAGGCAAAACGCTTCAAGCGACATTTTGTGAACTTTACAGGAGATCGTTTTAAAGATATTTATTTAATAAATATTCATTATAAAAATACTAGAAAAAAGAAAGAAAGAAAGACAGAAAGAAAAAACATTTATTCGTGACAGTTACATAAACAACAGGCATACGAGATAACAATGTAAAGCAACTACAACTATCACGAAACGGACCCACCCACCTCAGCATAATGCCGGCTCGAGAGCCAGCGCTGGTCTTCCTGTGGGACCGTGAGGCCGTCATCTGCTCGCTGCACGTACGACCGGACCGTGTCTAATTGTGAAAGCGACCATTTTAAGAAATGCTTTATGTTCTAGATAAAAATCAGAAATGAGAGAGTTATACTTATATCACACGAAAAATGTCGCTCCATACAAAATTCATCGAGCCATGTTCTATTCAGACTAAGGTAAAATGATTGAACTGACACCCTGTGTTTTGTTTTGTTGAAAGTAAGAAGGTTGATACGCCGCTGGGTTTTAAATTCAGATTGACGTAAAATGCTTTTATCACCACACCAGTCTATTGAGTTAGAGCCCATTTTTTGATCAATAGTTAAACAAACTAATAGTTAAAATATACGGCAAACATAACAATAGTTAACGCATTTCAAAGGCAATTTGACTATTAGTTTGTTTAACTATAATATTGATCAAACAACGGGCCTTTAGTGAAGGAAAATAAGCAGAAGTATTTAACAAATGTTAACCAGAAAAAGGCAATGTTACCTATTCGATATTAGCATTCATACTTTATTGACTCAAGTATTATTATATTAGTATAACTACTGTTTTTTTAGAATTTGATAAATAAATAAATAAATAAAAATAAAATAAATATAAGGGGACAATCTTACACAAATCGACCTAGTCCCAAACTAAGCAAAGCTTGTACTATGGGTACTAGACGACGATAAACATACTTATATAAATAAATAAATACTTAAATACATAGAAAACATCCATAACTCAGGAACAAATATTCGTGCTCATCACACAAATAAATGCCCTTACCGGGATTTGAACCCAGGACCTCTTGCTTCGTAGGCAGGGTCACTACCAACTAGGCTAAAGCGGCGGCCGTTGATGGTTATTATCATGTTTCTGGGTAATGTCAGTTGGAAGAGAATATGTTTGCATGCATACAGTGCATTTTCCACACCTCAAATAAAAATAAAAATAACATAGCATGTAAGTACTCATATAAAACAACGTTTATGTATAGTAAATGCAGTGTAGATGGGAACATCATTTCAGTCGAAAGACGTCCACTGCTGAACATAGGCCTCCCCCAAGGCTCGCTGAACAGATCGGTCCCGTGCCATCCGCATCCAACGTGATCCCGAAACCTTAACCAGGTCGTCGCTCCATCTTGTTGGAGGCCAACCTACACTGCGTCTTCCGGTCTATGGACGCCACTCGAGAACCTTTTTGCCCCATCGGCCATCAGTTCTACGAGTGATGTACCCTGCCCACTGCCACTTGAGTCTGGCGATTTTTCGAGCTATGTCGGTGACTTTAGTTCTTGCGCGGATTTCATAATTTCTAATGCGATCCCGCAGAGAAACTCTGACAAAAGCCATTGCCATCTTCATCGTCTTCTCCATCGCCTTCTGAGTGACTTTGAGCTTACTTATGGGGCTCATCGTTAGCGGCCACGTCTCAGTGCCAGAAGTCATCACTGGCAACACACACTGGTTAAAGACTTTTGACTTGAAACATTGCGGTATATTGGATGACAAGATATTGCGGAGCTTCCCGAATGCTGCCCAGCCGAGTTTAATTCGTCGTTTGACCTCTTTCTCGAAGTTGAACCTACCTAATTGGATTGTATGTCCCATGTAGATATAGTAGTCAACAACTTCGAGCAAAGTGTTTCCGATTACGACGGGAGTTGTTACAACATGGGCTTTCGACATGACCTTCGTCTTGTCCATGTTCAATTTAAGACCAACTCGCTCGGAGACCCTTCTGTGGTCAGCGAGCATCCCACTTACTTAGGTCTTCCAAGGTCTCAGCCTACGATGACTACGTCATCGGCAAATCGAAGGCGAGTGATGTATTATTTACATTGATGCCTCGCCCTTCCCAGTTAAGAGTCTTGAAAGCTTACTCCAGTGCAGCGGTGAACAGTTTCGGAGAAATAACATCTCCTTGTTCGACTCCCCGGTGCAATAGAATAGGCTTCGACATCTGGTCCTGAAGTCGGATGGACATTGTGGCGTTATTATACAGATACTTCAACACTACGATATACCGATATTCTACTTGGCACCGTTGGAGAGGTTAAAGAGTTAAAGGGGGCGGTTATACTCCTCGGTTTTCTGTATAACTTGCCGCAACGCATATATGTATGCTAAAGCCCTTTCGGAATCCTGCTTGTTCGGGAGGCTGGAAGTCGTCTACTTAACCTGCGCGCGAGACAATTCGTGATGACTCTCGTAAACCGCTTGTAAACGTGGCTCAGAAGTGAAATGGGTCTATAATTCCTCAAAAAGGTATTATCACCTTTTTTGGAGAACAATACCACTGCACTTCTGTTCTATGCTTTTGGCATTTTCTTCACGGATGGCGGAATCGAAAAATTTCTGAAGGGCCTTGAGGACCGGTTAAACACCCGCCTTCAGAAGTTCCTTCAGAAGAAGTTGTAATATCTTAACGTACACTATTCAAGCAAAAAAAGATAAGTAGAAGTGGCTCAAATACCATTTTGGCATAGGTAATTTAAGAAAGAGTTTTATAGCTTAAGTATGTAAGCTTTTGAAGGAAAAATACAAATTTCGAGTCAGTTCATTTAATCGTGTTTAAAATTGCGCCCATTTTTGCCATTGAAACAAGCGCCAAAAAAGTGCTCCGATTTACATGAAACTCCGCTCAAAAGACTGAGAAAATTTTACTGATTTTAAATATGTAACTGTAAAACTCATTTTGATATAAAATATCGCTTGATGCGTTTTGCCTTTTAACCTTCTTATACTTACACTTAGGACTTAGGTGACAGCACCAGTAATTATGGAGATTTTTTTCCGTAAACCCAGATTTCAAGAAACACACACACTACATTTATAAATTATCAACACTATGCTCACATAACTGATGATTATAACTGGTAAAGTCCATGAATGGTAGGCTATAAGGCATTAAATCTTTGCTGTCCATTACTGGGGAACTACTGAGCTTAACATACTAGAGAGTAGAGGAAATTACTATTATCAAAACGAAGCTTTATTCCGCGGCTTTACTTTCGTGGAAGAACAAAAAGTTACCTAAGTAGTTCTCTATCTCAGCGCTCCTCTGTGATCCTCAAGGAATGTGTGCCAAATTCCAGGTATTGGTTTTGGTTACGCGATGCCTGTCAGTCAGTCACGTTACATGTTTTAAAGATATAAATAATAAAATTAATCAGTAAATACAGTGAAATTCCACGAGACCACGATATGAACGAACGAGCCTACCAATTCCTAAAAGGGTTGGCAACGCACCTGTGACTCCCCCCGTGTTGCAGGTGTCCATGGGCGACGGTGATCGCTTTCCATCAGGTGACCCGTCTGCTCGTTTGCCCCCTCTTATATATATAAAAAAAAAAAAATCTAATTTACGTCAGGATCTCGGATTCAGAATTTCATAAAAGTGGTGATGGGGATGTAGAAAAGCATCCTATCAACGGAGAGCATCGCACCTAATCTTCTAAATATTAGACAGACAATAATCCTTCCACATAATTAGCACTGATATCTCGAACAGCACTGAGGATACAGTTGATAGGTAGTAGTTGGTAGTTGTAGGCACGCGAACCTTTTCATGAGATTTTTTTCGAGATGTAAAATGCCAGATTACATCGCAATAAACCAATTATAACAAAGGATTGGGGCCCCGAACACAAATGCTGCAGTGAAACATTTTAGGGACTGGAATATAATAATATTGTTACTACCGACCTCTGAAGCTTAGTGCGATCAACTTGGACCGCGGAATAATTGTGAAGCGGCTGCGAACCTCATATGAAGAAAGTTTGTGGACGTTCCAAAGTTAGCCCCTGAGTGGAACTTGAATGGATCTTTTGCTGAGAAGAGAATTCTTTGCAGCATAGTTGTCATCCAGTTGGACCTGCTAGTTATTTTGTATAACTGGAGGATGAATTTTGTCATTATATCTTCTATAACAAACACGATCTATCCTAAATATATGATACGTAGTTTTTGCTCCAATTAAGTACGTAAATAAGAAAAACAACAAGAACTAAAGTTACCGACATAGCTCGAAGAATCGCTAGACTCAAGTGGCAGTGGATAGGGCACATCGCTCATAGAACTGATGGCCGATGGGGCAAAAAGGTTCTCGAGTGGCGTCCACGGACCGGAAGACGCGGTGTAGGTAGGCCTCCAACAAGATGGAGCGTCGACCTGGATAAGGTTGCGGGAGCGCGTTGGATGCGGATGGCGCGGGACCGATCTATTTGACGAGCCATGGGGCAGGCCTACGTAATTGTTCAGCAGTGGACGTCTTTCGGTTGAAATGATGATGATGA
Source organism: Archips xylosteana (assembly GCA_947563465.1). Classification (NCBI taxonomy): domain Eukaryota; kingdom Metazoa; phylum Arthropoda; class Insecta; order Lepidoptera; family Tortricidae; genus Archips; species Archips xylosteana. The sequence goes on along the minus strand of OX387343.1, from coordinate 26,799,814 downwards.
AAGTACATAAATACAGGGATTAAAAAGGCAGAGTTGTCGGTATTTCAATTACAAACTCAGGTTCATTAAAAAGAGAGACTGTAAAACAAAGTTTTTAACGACACTGCTAAAATAATGAGACATAAAGTGTTTAATATGAAATGAAGAGGGTGGAGATTTCGCAGTTTTTTTTTAATTTTCCTACACAATGTGCGCGTGATGCAAGCAAATTGAACTTATCGTGGGATCGTGGTTGAGACAAAGGTGGGCGTTAGGCGCCGACATCGCACATTCATTAACCACTTCAGTTCTTTCAGGTTAAAGACAAAATTTTCTTAGACAATTTTATAAGTTTAGTAAATATCGTGCGATTGCGTGATTTAAAACTATAAAAATGTATAGTATCTGTTCCTCACCCCTAGTTTTAAATATGTTGTTTACTATACTTTAACACGATTTTCAATTTTGAAACTGTGAAGTTAAATCCAGACAAATAAAATTGATGCATATGCGAAAATGATTTAGCAAAACTTGATGTTCTTTAATTTAATGACATTAATTGATATTTTCTACTCATTAAAATTTGCAAATCAACACAATATGAAATGCTGCTTTTGTTAGTTTAGCCTAACATAAGCTTGATAAATTCGAATTAAGATGAGGCATGATTGAGGGTGATACAACCTCTACGAAACTATTTACATTTTCCCGTGGGGCCTGTCTTTCAGTCTAACTAGGGGCAGTACAAGCCAGCTAATCGATAGAAAAAGGACCGACTGCAAGATAATTTCTGATAGAAGGTAGATACAATTTACACCAATAGGCATCTTTATCTGAGTTTTTAGTCAAGATCTTTTCTTTATGAAAATAAAGAAGCAAATTGCTTCTTGAAATTCCAGCACATGTGATAAAACTGTCTCTTTTTAAAAAAAAATCCTTATACATCCAAGAAGATCTAAGGGTAGGATAACGCCGTCGCCTTCTTAAAATGAAGCAGACCATAACAAGCGTGTGTAGGACCTCTATCCATCATCGTAAACAGATATTGTCACGATTCATCTAACGGCGCCTAAGTCTCAATACCTGTGTAGAGTAAGCCTCCGCATCAATGGATGGATTTTTTCTCGCCCAACGCTTACTTAGTTATTTTGTTTGTGCAGCTGTAGTTGATGTGGATCCTATTCAGATTTCAACCTCGTTACACACATTTATTTGATTTCGTATCATTAAATTTTCCATCGTAATTATTTGGTCAGGTCCTTTTTTACTTTGACTACGGCAAAGTCAAAAGGAAATGTAATGATTTTAGCTGTCTATGTTTGTATTTATTAGTCTATAATTTTGTGAGACATTCTTTCCTGGCATCTGAGCATGGATTACTGATTACAAATTACGCATGTAACATTACTAAGCCTTACAAAATTAATCGAATCACTTCAATTTAAACGATTCAGAGGTATACAATCTCGCCTACGTGAAATTCGTTCTTATACATCATTCATTTTTCACGTGAACGCGCAAAAGGGTTAACGTGTAACTGGATCGCCATTGATTACCCATGGATGATAAGACCCGCACGTTTTGATCGGCTCCAATCGGGTTCATTGAACCACGTGAGTTACGTTGCGTGACAGAAAGAATATCACAATCTACCCTTCCCGTTACACTAAGGGTTTCCCTCGGCTTTACGGGTTCATCATCTAGTTCATCATTGTACTTGTACGTACAAAAAACTCGAGGACTGCAATAAACTTCTTATGTTGATTTCTTGTATTGAATCAGAAATTGTAAAACGCCACCGACACTTATATTACTTAACTTTGATAAAACAGAAAGGGCATCTGATCATGGATCCTAATTGGGATGTCCCAATTTTTGGCAACGTATAATAAATCGAAAACCGTTTGGAGAAATAGGCTTTGTGAAGCGTTTTCAGAAATCAGATTCCAAAAATATGATAATCTGAATTAAATAAAGAAAATTTAAGTAATGACCTTCATTTGACCCCTGCAGTGAATCGTCACAAAGGCAGATATAAAGCAGGTCTACACTTTAAAGCAAATTGACAGTTTGAAATGTTGCTGTCCTGCTTATAATCGCAAAGAGTGACAAAGACAGAACTTTAATCATATGATGCACACCTGGTTTTAAACAGTTGTCATTTATCATAAAGTCCGAAATGTATACAATACTCGCAATGTATTTTTACAAATTTAATTATTAAATTACTACGTTACAAGTAAATATGAAAGAATTTAAATATCAGATTTTAATAAAAAATATCTATTTACTATCACACCATTAAACAAACAGGAATAATCGAAGCTAAAAGAAGAGAAATAAATAAAACTATTTTGTCATGGTTCATTTAGGACCCTAAGCCGTGCTTGTAATATTGATAGTGACAAGACAAATCAGGGGCACTACTACAAAATTCGAAGTTCGTATCGTATCATCCCTCTCACTCTCGTGTCTAATCATATTAGCGTGAGCGGGACGGCATGAAACGAAGTTCGAATTATGCACTTCGTAGTAGGGTCTCAGTAGTGCCGTGGTAGTGCCACAGATTATGTTATGTACGACTTGAATTTTTCTAGGCTATGGAACGTGGCTCTCTCACTGTGACGTCATCCAACGTATTTCTAAAAAAAAATATAAAAAATTAAATACTCAACCAAATTCAAAATCGATGAAAATGGTGTCTTAAAATATCCTATTCTTTCCAAAAAAAATATAAAAACTTAAGGTTATTTTTTTTGGTTCATCCCAATTAACTCTATCTATCATATTTTAGCATGTAGTATCTAATGAACCCTCAAAATTATTACTCATAGCACGAGTGAAAAAGTTAACATCGTAAGTTGTCGCTAACCATGCTCGGTAAAACGGGAAATGACAATAACGTCACATTTTTCATTGTTACCTAATGTCTCCACTATTTAGTTAACCCATAAATTTTTGATAAATCTGATTTGTCGTAATAACGCGAAATTGTGTTCGGCAATATTAGACGGTCTTACTATGACGTTTCGTAATTACCTATAGGTACACAAAGCTGTATAAACACGACAGCACAGTGAAACGGTACAGTTACATCGAAATGTACATTTTGAAAAACTGGCGATTTTTGACTTTACACTTTATATAGTTACGGCAGGTTAGGATTTGTAAGACTTTGGTTATGGTACATAAAATGGCGAAATCTATAACAATTTCACAAAGACAAACGGTTATTTTTTGGTAATTTGAATGTTCCACGGGCGACTGAACTACAAGTGTTATGGTTTGATCATGATACCCAGATTTTAAACAAAGTGCAAATATCGCGGATTTTATATCATAATTATAATATTATATTAGCCATAGGTGGGTGTATTTTCAGAGCGACTTTTTTGGACGTCCCAAGTCAATTAAAAAAAAAACCACTCTAAAAATTAAAACCACACAATTTTATATACATTGTACACAATATAATACAATGAGTTTTAACATTACAAACATTGTTGACTTCAATTAAGACTGCATAAAAAATATCCAAATCTTAGAAACACTAACTGCAGTAAGTCTGTGAGGCCTGTCCCACACGCGGTTTTGTTGAATCAATTGAGCATAACTTTGTGTCTATGTGTCACTTTTCGACTTAATATATATCAAAATGAAGCTAATTACATAACGCATTCGATTATAACTTTTGTATACTAAATACAATTTTATTTAAAAATAGGTTGGCCATAATGTGTTTGTCCCACCTCTAGCTACCAATATTACCTTGCGCAAATACCTGCTAATATCTCATCGGTGAAGGATCATATCGCCATTTTCACATTTTTGTGGAAGAGTACGTTAGTTGTGCTCCGGCTGTCACGCGGAGTGGACGTCCTACTACTGAGTTTTGTGTGCCTACCAAGGCGAGTCTTTCGCGCGATGTATTTTGGTTCGCTTAAAAGTAAATTCCGTGGATTCCTGTTGTACGATATATAATGGTTTTAATTAAATAGTTAAATTTTTATTTACTAGTTGACTTAGTCCTTATTTCACAGTAAAGAGCTTATATTAATCATGTATATAGTTTAGCAGTAATCGCAAAAATACCTAATTGTCGTAATCCTCCGTGGCGTAATTTCGATGGCATTTTTGTCCACCGAAATTACAGATATGGCAGCGAAATTACACAACATGACTTATCTCGCAAAACACACGAGTACACCTCGACGTTTCGACCACATTACAGTGGCCGTGGTCACGAGTAGACCTCTAGTCTGTATTTACGTGACCACGGCCACTGTAATGTAGTCGAAACGTCGAGGTTTCATTTACCAACTGTTTATTTTTTCTGAAACTGTAAACTTTTCAGGATTGTTATAAAACAAACCTTACATAACCTAACCTACAGGATAGTCCTAAAATATATTCTAAATAGTTTACAGTTTCAGAAAAAATAAACAGCTGGAAAATGAAACATTTGCCAAATTAATCATTTGGGAAAAACATAGTTGCAAAACGGCAGTACCCGGTTACATTAATAATAAGTTTGTAACCATGTTGATTGTGATATTTTATATTAATAATGACACATTCGAAATTATATAATATTTCTCACGTATTGTTCCTAAGAAAAACTTAAATAAATAGTTTTCCACTTTAATTTAATGTTTTATTAATCTAACTATACACGAATATGTACACGTACATAAATTTAATTATAGTTACATACATAAATCATAGTAATGGTTTATAATTTTGTACTTATTTCCTATGTAATTAATAAAGACGTAATTTCGCTGTCACTATAGTAATTTCGATGGTGCTTTTTTTTCAATGTCGAATAACTACTAAATTATTGACTTTAAATTGGGGCCTTTTATAGCATTGAAATCCTAATCCGAAGGAGTATCTCAACGAGTGATCAATTTCACCAAAAGTAAAAAAAAAATTTTGCCCACGGAAATTACGTAAAAAAATTATTTCAAAAATCCACCCAGGGTAGTTGGGTATCTCAATAATTCATAATTCTAAAAAAAAGCTGTTAGTATAGAAACCCACAAACTACGAATTGATATTAAATTGTTCCACGTTCGCGATTGTGTAATTGTAATTAATGGTGTTACGTAAGCTTCTAACACGGGCGTGTGGAACAAAGACTCAGTTCTAATAATTACGCCTATTAAAAGGAATTGTAATAATACGTATAGTCGGGGTAAGATAAGGTTCGTCACTTTTCGACTCTATTTCAACGAATTAAGGTCGAAAAGTGACGAACTTTTTTTTACCCCGACTATACATAAAATCTATATATATTTAAATTGTTTTAAGTATGCTCAATTTATCCAAATGGTATTTCATGTCCTCTTTGTCTATAATAGTCACGCTTTCTATACAAACCAATTTTACTTAGTAATCATCATCTCAGCCGAAAGACGTCCACTGCTGAACATAGGCCTCCCCCAAGGCTCGTCAAACAGATCTGTCCCGTGCCATCCGCATCCAATGTGATCCCGCAACCTCAACCTGGTTGTCGCTCCATCTTGTTGGAGGCCTACCTACACTGCGTATTCCGGTCCGTGGACGTCACTCGAGAACCATTTTGCCCCATCAGCGATCAGTTCTACGAGCGATGTGTCCTGCCCACTGCCACTTGAGTCAGGCGATTCTTCGAGCTATGTCGGTGACTTTACTTCTTGCACGGATTTCATCATTTCTAATGTTACTTAGTAAATTACGAATAAAATCTGGAAGTTTATAAAAGGACATTAGTTTTCAACCGAATCATAAGGTTAGCAAAGAAACTAAGTAAGTTTGAAAGTATAATATTATGAAAGCAGGTAAATATTAATATTTAAAGAAGCTGGGTGACAACTTGAAAGCATAACCTTTTTACAACAGTGACATGTAATGTTTAGCTAATATCAATTAATAATGACTAAAACTCGAGACAAACCAACATTTGAGAGAATGGTTGCAAGAACAAAAGCTATTTGATAATATAACACGAAGAGAAAGCCATTGTGATGTGGATACCCTTAAAATCGAGGGTTTTAATAATTTCACATCCCACACGACGTTACCTGGCGCTATGGAAATTTGTCATTAGGCCTCTGTAGCACAAAGCCTTTGTTCAATGTAACATTAAAATAATTTTCATCTCGTAGGCATTGCAAATCATGAAACCAATACAAGCTCTGAAATATTGAATAGGAATAATTGGAATGTTACTTCACAGGTACACAATTTCGAAAACAATATTATATTAAACTAAACTTTAAACTATTTATACATTATGAGTTTAAATCGCATTTCAAGCCCTTGTTGGTCTGCAGGTATCGGAAAAATTTAAATGAAGCTGCTTCTTGATAATAGGGGCTTTCAAGATAAGGGTGAGATTGGTGAGACTCTCTTTGAGTTGTTGATATTTATGGGCGGTGGTGATCATTTTCCATCAAATGACCCGCTTGCCCGTTTGCCTCCCTGTAATAATAAAAAAAAAACACACTTAAAAGACTCGACGGCGTGATACCTACCTTCTTTTCTCTAATTTTAATTAAGTTGATTCTAATCCGTCGTTCGAATATTTTTTATCATCTTGTAGCTGTTTTGGTTTTAGAATTGTGTCATTTTCAATTTAGCCTTGATCACGACACGAGATCTGCGAATGGATCGAAACTTCGGAGCTATAATCGCGACATCAGTACATACTTAGTACATAGGTAGCTGATCGAATATATGACTTTTTTAATATTTTAGAAGCTATAACTTATTTAAAAAAAACTAGGTTGCGCTCGCGGCTTTGTCCGCGTCGCAAAACTTCCAAATAATTTTTCTCAAACATGCTATTTAATGTTTACGTTGTGTTCCTTAAAACAGGCTTCAAAATACACCGTTGCAGGCCTAGGCCGGCAATGCGATCGTCTATTGTTTCATGTCACACAGCACCATGATGTTTATAGGTCTATGGCATCATAGCATTTAGCTATTTAAAAAAAAACTATAAGCAATATTTGCGTTTTGGTTCATTATGACATTCTGCCACTACGCTTATTTAAGGTAAGGTATATATATGGTGATGGTGATGGTAATGGTGATTTGCCTAGAGAAATATTTCACCATCAACATCATCACCATCATCATCATCATCATCACCATCATCATCATCATCATCATCACCATCATCACCATCATCATCAATCACCATTATCATCATCATCATCACCATCAATCACCATTATCATCATCACCATCATCATCATCACCATCATCATCATACATCATCATCATCATCATTCATCACCATCATCATCATCACCATCATCATCATCATTATCATCATCACCATCATCATCATCACCATCACCACCATCATCATCATCATCATCACCATCACCACCATCATCACCATCATCATCATCATCATCACCATCACAATCATGATGACGACGACGATGATGATGATGATGATGATGATGATGATGGTGCATGTTTGAGAAAAGCACTATACAAGCCTCGGCCGGAACAGGGGTTGCTGGCCTCGTATCATGCCGGCCTCGTGTACCACTCGGCCGTCAACTTAGATACTCGGCCGGCAACCCCTTAAGTCCCGGCCTCTGCAGTAATGTACTATTTTAAATCATAAATGGAACCTCCATGCAAAAATTCAGTTCTCTGGATCCAAGGGTTTTAGGCCAGGTGTTGACGAGTCGGTCAGTAACGACTTTTCTTTTTATTTTGTTAAGATACTTATTTAATTTTTAGGGTTCCGGAGGCAAAATGGCAAAACGGAACCCTTAAAGTTTCGTCATGTCTGTCCGTCCGCGACTTAGCGCAGTGGCACTTAGTACTAGAAAGCTGAAATTTTGCATGGATATAAGTAGGCATATAGCAATTACCCCGACAAAGTGATAAAATAAAATGTAAAAAATAATAATTTTATAATACTAAACTGTTGGTATAAAAATTTTGAATAAAATCAGGATGGGAGGAAATATTTCAAATTAACAAGAAAAACAATACGGCTAAAAGTTTGCTTGAGAATTATTAGTAGTTTAAGAGTCAATAGCAGCCTGACCTATAAAATATTGCTTGTTTAATACGGACAATATAATTAATAGTAAAATTAATAAGATTTGCAAGGATTATTTTGTAACAGCTGCGGAACCCTATCCTGGGCGTGTCCAACACGCTCTTGGCCGGTTTTTGTTTAGTTTCATTATTCTTATTTTTTATATTATAAGAGGGGGCAAACGAGCAGACGGGTCACCTTATGGAGAGCGATCACATCATATGCTTTAAAATCTATTTAACTGTAGTGGCTTCATCAATCATTGAAATTGCGACAGTAAAAGTAATTGTTTTTATGTACAGTTGAGTACAAGGATATGCTTACCTCTAAAGAAAAAAAGAAAGAAAGAAGACATTTATTCACTTTTACAAGACACACAAATACAAGAAAGTACACCTCTCCACTTTTTCACCATATTGCATTGGAATAAGGTCAAAAACTAACACTATGTAACTATTTATAAACATCTAGTAAGCGAAGTGTGAATTGTCCTAAAGATTTGTGTAATTTACCTACTAGTATTCTCGAGTCACTCTAATTTTTTGTTACTATTATAGCCAGGGTCAGACAAAAAAAGATTCGGACAACACTTTTAAAATATTTAATTAAGAACGGTCGGTATCGAGAAATAGGAAGCTTAATGCTAAAAGGTTTCAGCAATAAGTCTAGTAAATACAGCGCCAGAGCTATTATCAAGCAAAAGTACCGCGTTTTACTTGATATTGTATATATAGCTTTAAGGAAATAATCTTAAATTGAGAAAATTTTACACAGTAACTGAAACTGAATTTCTTATTTGTGACTAAAATAACAAACTCTCTGTTTACATTTTAAACCCCTATTTTGCAACTGATCATAATTTTACATAAAGTTGCCAGGCCTGTCAATGTAATTTTTTTTGTATCAACTAATTAAATATTTACATGCGTTAATTCTAAACTTAGTCATCAAACATCTGTTAGAGAGTTACCCCTTTATTTATAAACTTTAATAATGTGAGTTGTACAGTCAACCAATTTGATTCCTAGGCCCCTATAGAACCTAGTCGCATTAACTAGTAGACAATTGCAACGTCAGCGCGGGTCAAAGCATTGTCAAATTTCCGAACTCAAGTTGAAATAGTTGCAATAAATGTAAAGAGTTTAAGACGTATGTAGGTTCTCTTTGTGTATTCTATATGATCTACCACGGCGAGTGCTCTGAAGAATTATTTAATTTGCTTCCTGCTGCGAAATTCCACTATCGCACTTCCCGCCGAAAGTCTAAGTTCCATCGTCATCATCTCGATGAATAGCAGTCTACCACTGTACGTTTTCTTTGGCACTTCCTGCCACGTTCGGTGAAACTGTGGAACCAGCTTCCGGCAGCAGTGTTTCCAGACAACTATGACATCAGGGCTTTCAAGAAAAGGGTTTATACTTCCTTTAAAGGCCGGCAACGGACTGGTGACTCTCTTTGAGTTGTTGATATTTATGGGCGGTGGTGATTATTTTCCATCGGATGACCCGCTTGCTCGTTTTCCTCCGTCGTTGCTGAACACAGGCCTCCCCCAAGGCTCGCCAAACAGATCGACGCTGTGCTATCCGCATCCAATGCGTTCCCGCCACATTATTTATTATTCACCAGGTCGTCGCTCCATCTTGTTGGAGGCCTACCTACACTGCGTCTTCCGGTCCGCGGACGCTACTCGAGAACCTTTCGGCCCCTTCGGCCGTCAGTTCTACGAGCGATGTGCCCTGCCCACTGCATTTAAGTCTAGCGATTCTTCGAGCTATGTCCGTGACTTTGGTTCTTGCGCGGATTTCATAATTTCTAATTCAAACCTGCAGAGAAACTCCAAGCATAGCCCTCTCCATCGCCCTCTTAGTGACTTTGAGCTTTCTTATGAGGCCCATCGTTAGCGGCCACGTCTCAGTGCCATAAGTCATCACTGGCAACACACACTGGTCAAAGACTTTTGACTTGAGACACTGCGGTATATTGGATGACAAGATATTGCGGAGCTTCCCGAACGCTGCCCAGCCGAGTCTAATTCGTCGATTGACCTCTTTCTCGAAGTTGGACCTACCTAATTGGATTGCATGTGCCAGGTAGATATGGTCGTCAACAACTTCGAGCAAAGTCTCTCCTATTACGACGGGAGTTGGTACAACATGGGCGTTCGACATGAACTTCGTCTTGTCCATGTTCAATTTAAGACCAACTCTCTCGGAGACTCTTAGCGAGCATCGCACTGAGCTCTTACAAGGTCTCAGCCACGTTGTCGGCAAATCGAAGGTGAGTGATGTATTCGCCATTAACATTGATGCCACGCCCTTCCCAGTTCAGAGTCTTGAACGCATCCTCCAGTGCAGCGGTGAACAGTTTTGGAGAAATAACATCTCCTTGTCTTACTCCCCGCTGCAATAGAATAGGCTTCGACATCTGGTCCTGAAGTGAGACGAACATTGTTTCGTTATCATACCGACACTTCAACACTTTGATGTACCGGTAGTCCACTTGGCACCGTTGGAGAGACTGCAGTACAGCCCAAATCTCGATCTTTCTCGTAGTCCACAAATGCCAGGCAAAGGGGGCGGTTATACTCCTCGGTTTTCTGTATAACCTGCCGCAACGCACGCATGTGATCCACGGTGCTAAAGCCTTTTCGAAATCCGGCTTGTTCGGGAGGCTGGAAGTCGTCTAACCTGCGCGCGAGACGATTTGTGATGACTCTCGAAAACAGCTTGTAAACATGGCTCAGAAGTGAAATGGGTCTATAATTCTTCAATAAGGTATTATCGACTTTTTTGTAGAACAGCACCAGTACACTTCTGTTCCATGCTTTTGGAGTTTTCCCTTCACGGATGGCGGTATCGAATAGTTTCTGAAAGGCTTTGAGGATCGGTTTTCCACCCGCCTTCAGAAGTTCGGCTGTTATTCCGTCATCACCAGGGGCTTTGCCATTCTCGAGTTGCTTGAGAGCCGTACAAGCTGACGTCCGGGATATCTTCGGTATAATGCCGGGTTAATCTAGCTTTCGGGTCTTCAGCTAGATCCATGACGGTTTTCTCTTTGATGTGCATAGAACTTCTTGACTTCTAACAATAGCTCCGGTTTAGAGGTCACGATCCTACCTTAATAGGACTTTTATTTGCCAATTGGCTTTGCCCAACAGACAGATTCTTTTTAAAGCCTCTGTTACGCTCTATCGCCACTTCAATACTATTAGTATTAAATTGGCGTATATCGCGCCTCAGAGACTTTGAGATCTTTCTATTAAGCCGCCGGTATTGGCAAGTGTCACCAGATGTCTGTAAGATCATCTTACGTCGATCTTCAATGAGCTTTAGAGTAGAGGCTGTGATCTTTTTGGTTCTATTTGTACGGTGAGACTTAAAGAACTTGGACCCAACCGTATGGACAGCTTCTACAAACCCGTCATTGTAATCATCCATGTCGCTTCCTAGGCATTCGAAACGGTTTTGAAGTTCAAGCTGGAACATTTCGTGGTTTTGGAGCTGAGCTGGTGCCGGGCGGAGCGTAGACTTTATCAGTCGCGATCTTTCAAAAAAACCGAATATTCAATGTGCCTCGTACCATACGGTGATCACGCCCGGTTTTAACCGCACTGATCACGGAGACATCATTGTATATTTGCTTCTTCGTCGACATAATAAAGTCTGTCTCATTCCTCGTTACACCGTCAGGGCTCATCCAAGTCCACATCCTGTGCTCTCGCTTCTTGAAGAAGGAGTTCATCATATAGAGTCCCTCCTTCTCCATGAAGCCGGTCAGTAGGTGGCCCCGGTGATTCCTACGCCCTACTCCAAATTGCCCCATTCGCAGCTCTTCTCCATCCTGTTTGCCCAGTTTTGCGTTGAAGTCCCCCATAACAACTGTAAGTGAGTTCCGGAGCTATGCATGGCTCTGGAAATATCCTCATATATAGTCTCCACCTCTTCGTCGGAGTCTCCCTCTCATAATAATATAAAAAACTAAACATAGAATGAAGTCTTAGCTGAAGCCTAATGACACACACTATTTATTTGGAGTTCCTTCTATTTGGCTTAGCATTTACTGTCTGAAATTGTTTTAGCATAATACCTAGACTTGGCATAATCGGTTTTCGCCGAATGGTAATGTGGCAGAAACTTTATTTGGCATAACTTGTAACATCCCGAAAATGAGTAAATCCGAAATTATGTTCGCATATTGGTATTAAGACCGATTATTTTTACACATAATTCTGTTTCTCATTCGGTATATTGTCCGAAATTAACTTATAACGATAAGCAGTCAGCGAGCGAGCGAAGCGAGCGAACAAGACGGATCGGAGCGGAAGCGACTTGGAATGGTTAGGATCAAAGGCTAATGCGGGAGCGTAGCGTAGCGAAACTCCCACATTAGCCTTTGGTGGTAGTTATTTTTTTTATGACCACCTGGAAAACCTAACTATGACAAAACATATTCCTGCAACAACAGTTTTCGGCGAAACAATTTTGTGCTTATTTAATTTATGCGTACCTAGACATGATTCGGAGCATGAAAAATATGACCAAATCTTCTTCTAATCTAATATATAAAAATCTCGTGTCACGGTGTTTATTATCGAACTCCTCCGAAACGGCTTGACCGATTTTTATAAAACTTTTTTCTCTATATTCGGTAGGTCTGAGAATAGGTTGTAGCCTATTTTTTATCTTCGTAGACGGAGTCGCGGGCAACAGCTAGTAATATATATAATTACATTTAGATTCTGCGATAACAGTTAATGCGAAAAGCCTATTATGGTTATATAAATTTTTACTTACAAAATTATGCCAAACAGGGTGAACCATTTATTTGTTTTTCTACTCCTGTAGTATGTATAATCTTTCAATTATATGGTCAAAAACTATACAATAATAACTAACGTTATAAGTCTGTTCCAATCCAAGTTCTATATATACTCTATGGTACAAATTCAGTAACATAATTCCATTATGTTACGGGTCTGAGTAATATAATAACATTCAAAAAAGAATACTGAAATCAATTTTGATCATCAAGACAAGTTTCTTTAAATATGCGTGTGCCACGTGATTGGTTGCTTAAAAATGAGTAAAAACAATCACAATCAAGGTTTATTTTTTCAAGTGAAATTTCGTAATTGAGAACACGCTGATCAAGCTCTATGGTAGGAGTACGGTCGCAAATTCGAAAAAATACTTGAAACCTTTATTATTCTAGATACTTAGGTACCTGTTGCAGGAGTTTTTTTGTGCAATTTTTTTTAAATGTTCTTGAGGTTAAAGTATTGAGACACATGAGTACAAATATACCTATTTAACCATTTTTTCGAGCCTACATACTTGTACTTATAACAGAATATTTTAATTATAGATAAAATCTTATCGGTAAAGATTATTATGTCCCTTACTGTTCGAACTTGAGGCAAAACCGCTAGTTAGAGCGCTTTTGTGGAGCATTGGCACTGGCGTTGACAACCTTTATCGCGCACTTTGGAGCATAAAGTCTCTTTGATACAAAATTGTGGACTGAAATTTAATGTCAATCAAAACATAACGCGTATGTTCATAGTCATGTTATTAAATACGAACCTCGATGTTGGTGTAGGTAATCCCAGCGACAAGTTCCGCCATCAAAGGCTATTTGAATCGTGTTAGGCTGCTCTTTGTCAAGCAGGGTGCACTGGCCAGCTAACCAAATGTTGCAAACTTCCTTAACTTATTCCCAATGTATTTCGTATTCAGCGGGAGCGAGGCTATTAGAGTTTCTGATTTCTACGTTACGTAAGTAGCTACACTTGTTAGCGTCGCTTTAATGCAGTATCATGCCAAGCTTAGATGGCTCGGTTATCTGGGGAGAATATGACAGAAGATGTGAAAGGAAAAAGTAATCTTATTCATATAATTTATAACATAAAAGTATAAAGACGACTTCTTGTGGTCACAAAAGAGAGGTATAATGTACAAATTATCCCAAAATGAATCCTGAATCTTTGTCTATTAGTTAAGTAAGACCAATGAACATTCTGTAAAGATAATATTTTATCAGGATTTTTTATTTTCACGTACCTATCTGGAGAGTTACATTTTAAATATCGGCTAAATGAACTATAACTATAAATTAAAAATTTAAATACCCCCCAACGCAATTATGGCACCCGTAAGTTTGAACATTCAGTCAATGCCCATTATGCGTCTAAGATCCCTTCCGCAGCTAACAAAAGAGCTGATAACTTTGAAACGGCTGAACCGATTTTGATGAAACATATCTAAGAACCATTGCCAAAAAACCTTCTCTCTACTAAAAAAAAAACTGCATCCAAATCGGTTCACCCGTATAAGAGCTATGATGCCACAGACAGACACATACACACACATAGCGGTCAAACTTATAACACCTTTATTTTTGTGTCGGGGGTTAAAAACACTAGCGTCTCGTCCTAGCTTCACGTTGGTGAAGGTAATTAATTTAAAAAAAGTTTTAATTAGATATTATTATAATATTTAGCCCTTCCGTGAAAAATTATCTAACTTGCTTAGGTAGTGAAATTCACATCAAAATCCGTTACAGAAAGCGACTTTGATAATCTATGATTAAAAATTAACTTGCCAAACACCAAAAAACTGGCTGAACTATTCCAGATTACCCTGTATAACCAATCAAAAGGTATAAGGATTCATTAACCCATTAACCCAGTAGGACTGAGCCAGTGACATGGAGGCTCGACAGTCCTAGGAAATGAACCGCGTTAACTAGAATACCGTGACGTGGTTTGATTGACCCAACTAACGTCTCTTCTCCTATATTTCTACACACAGTTGCGAATGCAGCCCAAAATAGTACAGTGGCAGTTTCCTGGGGTTACAAGGGAATCTACTGATTTAAATGTCACTGTCTTTCATCACTCGCTCGAGTATCCATAACAAAACCCAAATAGTAAGTACTTCGCTTAGGAATAGGAGCCGATTCTACTAAGTAGAGATATAATAGCGGGCGCGCGGGTTTCGAAACGAGTTCGTGAAACTTTGAGAACCCTTGGAATTGGCGAGAGTTCTCAGTTTTTATAACACTTAACCGTTTGAAAGAGGTCGATTCCGAATGTGGTTTTTAATAATGTGGTTTATGTATTGTAATCCTTAAGTGGTTTCCAATAAATTGGTAAAATTGTTTTATACTATTCTGTAGATTATTTATTTTTTATAAGCTTTCGCCGGTGTTTGATTTCGCTTATGTGAGCCATTTGATCTGGCAGTTGAACAGAAATTCCGGGATTCTACAAAATTTCTATGGGAATTCCCAAAGATTATGTCGGTAGTCGTCATATACGATACGCTGCATCGAGTACCTAGGTAGGGTCAACGTCATAAATAAGTGGTCACTTTTGTACCCTGTCACTTTAACGTCATGTTTGAAAAGCCATACGAAATTATGTAACGACTGTAAGCGACAAGGTACAAAAATGATCATTTATTTATGACGTTGACTGTACTACACCCGTGCAAAATTCTATATCTGTAGACGCGGATTTATTCTATTTAGCGGTTGGGATTTCGGAATTTTGCATCTATACATCTCGATCCCGTGGGAATATCGGGATAAAATAGCCTATGTGTTATCCTAAAGATCAAGCTATCTTACTTAAAATGTCGTTCTCATCCGTCCAGCCATTTTAGCGTGCAAGAGTAACAAACACACTCTCGCAAACTTTCGTATTTATAATACTCGACGAGTATTAAAAGATATTTTGAAGAATAGATTATTATACCAATATACTTATACTAGCTGACCCCGCAAACGTTGTTTTGCCATAAGTTATATATAGCCTACGACCTAAGACCTACCAAGTATAGACAAAAAAGTTTCATAATAATCGGTCGATCCGTTTCGGAGGAGTTCGGTAACAAACACCGTGACACGAGATTTTTATATATTAGATATAGCTGTTTTGCTGATATGGTAATCCCGGTGAGGTTAACAGCTATTGCAAACAATAATTGCATTGATCAACAATGATCACTTATCGAACACTGCACATTCGTAGCTATGCCACAATCATGTTCTCCGGTTGTAGTAATTACTCCCTCAGAACGATTCCTGCATTGTTTGGGAAAGACAATAACGTTGTTCTACTCTAGTTCAAGTACCTAACTAGCAACAAACAGAATGTTTACAAATAGATACTGATGCCTCAAGAGCTTAATTGTCCAACTTCAGTCCCACAGTAATCGCATTTAATGTGTCAGTTAAGGCGCGTTATCCGGCTGTTTAATAATAAAGGGTATTCGTCCACAATTAATGGTAAAGCTTCTCCAGCCCTAGAGAATGACAGCCACTTTTCCATAATATTTGCATACGAGAGATGCGGTACTAATTGTTGTGTTTTCTTTATCTTTATCACAGGTTGGACAACTTAAGTAACAACTCGAGTTCAATGGTCGTGCCAAGATAAGCTATGTAATTCTGACCCCCTCGAGTTTGGGCTTCTAATTTTATAGATGACGTGGTTCAATTAATATGCAAAATGTCCACCCCTTTAACTTAATAGTTAAAAAAAAGATATAAGGTTTTTATCAATATGTTTTTTCTAGTCAACCGATTTTAGCGTGCGCCACATAAATTGTATAGTCAGGGTAAGAAAAGGTTCGTCACTTTTCGACTCTATGTCAACGAGTTAAGGTCGAAAAGTGACGAACCTTTTCTTACCCCGACTATACATTTACTAAAAAATATTTTATGACATAAATTACATTTTCATTACTATCGTTGAGAAAAAACTTTTAAGATTTTTTTAGTGCTTACTAAACATTTAAGATTTTTTTTCTTTACTTCCACGTTAGAGACCGCTTCAATTTTTTCAACTGTAATACCTACACCCACCAAAGAGTATGTATTTATCAAAATTATAGCTGTTGGAGAACATTGAGAAATCTCCATATAACCTTACTTTTACATGCATTATTTTCTATAAAAACCTAAAGAAATGTAAGTGGCCAGCATTTAAGGTACCACACACAGGTCACGTGTCTCCACATGCACGTTTCTCTAAAACGGTTGAAGGTCCTGTTTTAGCATAGCGGTTATAGCGGTTTAATCGTAATGGACGTCTTCAGTAACATTTACCTATATTAAATATGTACGCAGTCAAGGAAACTGAATCGCGTACCAGGGTGGAACCTTTTCACAGCAAATTTCACGATGATTTCTTAGCAGTATGACATTAGCAATGAAAAGGGTTCACCCTGGTACGTGATTCAGTTTCTTCGACTGTACTTAAAGTAAATTTAAACCTTCATATTTAGTATCTTCCTTAAATGCACATTGTATGGTCATGAAAATAGCAAAAACCTTCATTTGATGATCGTGCTGTTTAACTAAAAGTTTAAATCCGTAGCTATTATGTTTTTTTTTTTATAATATCATGAAAGATAATAAGATAAGTACAGAAAAATATCAGCTTCGTCAAACTTTTTTTTTCTCTTCTCGTGGTCTCATGATATCATAATAGCCAATATTCATATTTACGTATAATAAGTCTTTTTATGAATATGAATATTACTTATATCTCGTATTTATATTTTGCATGTGTAAAGAAATTTCTAGTGGTCATGCAAAGCTTCAGAGTATTAATTTCTGATATACCGTTGTTTAATTAAAACTTTGTTCATTTCACGGATTGCCTTTATGCTTGTTGATGATAATGGCTTTTGACAAAGTTAGAATACCTGCGAAAGCTTAATTGTTGTCCAGAGATTTTGTTCATATAATTTTATGCGAACTGGACAGACATTTAAAACTGAGTAAGCACCTACTTAATTCAAATTTAATTAAATAGGCAGGTTTTTAAGCCATCGTGACGCTGAATCTAGTCGGTGTTCACCTCTAGTTGCAGTAGTTCGGTTGATTTGTCCGGGACCGAACTGCTGCAACACTTTTTGTCTCAGTAGTTCGGTTAAGACGTCAAACCGAACTGTTGGGAAGACTTTAGTTGCAGTAGTTCTGTTGACTGTCCGGGATCGAACTACTGCCACAATTTTAGTCTTATTAGCTCGGTTATGACGTCAAACCGAACTACTGAGAATTGAAACGACTCAAAAGGACGTTTAAGGATTAGATTGTACAACAAGAGCATAAAACGAGCCATTTTACCCGAGACGTTTGGTTGGTCAATTTAATTTAATGCTAGAGTTTTAGGTACACTCTTCTTTTCACTTCGATTGCAAGGAAATTAAATAAGTAGCAACATTGCAAATAAAATTAACTAGCTCTTATTTTTCATGGATTGTGTATTTAGCTATATTTTTAATCGCGCTTTTGAGTCGTTTCAATTTTCAGTAGTTCGGTTTGACGTCACAACCTAGCTAATGAGACTAAAAGTGTGGCAGTAGTTTGGTCCCGGACAATCAACCGAACTACTGCAACTAAAGGTTTCCCAGCAGTTCGGTTTGACGTCTTTACCGAACTACTGAGACAAAAAGTGTTGCAGCAGTTCGGTCCCGGACAAATCAACCGAACTACTGCAACTAGAGGGGTGTTCCTCCAGGGTAACTATTGGACATTCTAACGAAATCGTACCTACCCTACTTCCGCTTAACCCTGTGAAAAAACTGTCTGGAGTTTTATTTCATCCGACTTCTAAAATTTGTTTGTATTATATTTTTTGATGTTTGTTACACGATTACTGCCCCAATGTGAGAGAACTGCCGATACTTAATAAAATAAATAAAAAAAAACAATAAAAATAAATATTATTGGGATTTTGCGGTAGCAAGGGAGTCTCATTAGCACCAAGTCAAGATCTGATGGTGGTATCCTAGAGAAATCGAGGGCAACCCTCAAATTTTATAGGGACACTACTACTGGGTATACTGATGCGATGAGAAACGAGTCTTATGGGAATACGGGTGTCATGAGAGACGGATCTTTTAGCTTACGGATGCTATGAGAACCGGGTGTTTTGTCATTCTGATGCGATGAGAAACAAGTATGTTGGCCTACGTTCATTTTAAGAAACTTTTATTTTGGAACGGATATTGTGGGAACGGGTGTTTTGGGAAACGGATGCAACGTTCCGAAACCGTATGGATTGGTATGGACAGAATGTCTAGCCACTGCAAGCAAAATGGACATTTAACGTGTCAAGGCGACCTTTTGTTCGACTGTACAAGTAATTTTCAGACTCCTGTGCTCAACGCTTTCTCATACGAGATGCGCGTAAGGAAGACCCGCCCATCATGTACCACCTACTTTATCCAATTAAATATAAACACCACTAAAAAGCAAAAAATTTAATAGTTTTTAAATGTAAATTCAATAAAACCACCTTCAAAAAACCGGCAGATGTTACAATCCTCGCATACCTTATTAATTTTACAATTATACTCGTACTGTTCGTATTAAACAAACAATATTTAGGTCAAGCTGCTATTTACTCTTAAACTACTAATAATTCTCAAGAAAACTTAACCGTTATAGTTTTCCTTGTTAATTTGACATTATTTCCTCCCATCCTGTTTTTTTTTTTAATTTTTATACCAACAGTTTAGCTTAAAGTTGAATATTTCGCAAACGAATCACAATATCGAAACATCGTCTTCACAACCTTGAAACGATTTCTTAAGAACTATCCAACAATACCCCACTATAAGATTCTGATAAGATGAGAAAAAATAATCACCCCCACTATACGTCTATGGGAGGTATCCTTAAAAATTTTTTTTTCTTATTTTTATTTTGTCCGGATCATTGCTAGGTACATAATGCCCATGCAAAATTACAGCTTTCTAGCCCTAATAGTCTCTGAGCTAAGCCACGGACGGACGGACGGACAGACAGACATGGCAAAACTATAAGGGCTCCGTTTTTGCCATTTTGGCTCTGGAACCTACCTAAAAACACCCAAAACTAAAAAGAAAAGGAGTTTTTAAGGAGTATCACACTAATATTATAAAGGCGAAAGTTTGTGAGTGTTTGAGTGTGTATGTTTGTTACTACTTCACGCTCAAACCGCTCAATCGATTCACATGAAATTTGATATGGACATTGACTGATACCCTGGCAAAGACATAGGATAGTTGTTATCCCGGAAAATCCCATAGTTCCCGCGAGATAGCGATAAACGAATTCTTTGCAGACGGAGTCGTGGGCAACAGCTAGTAAGGTAATAACGAAGAGAGGGGGTTGAGCTGAATGGCGAAAAGCAAATTAAGGTTTGGGTGAAATTTTTATAGGTATTTCGCAAACGAATATAATTTAAAAACAGAATAGTTAAATCATTTTTAAAGTCTTCATATTATTATATTCTCTCAAGCAGGTCCCATTTAAGTAAATTAATTCACACAAAATAGTAATTCAACATAAAGAATCCGGCACAAATAAAATTTATGCTCAACTCCCAATCTCGACCCCGCGGAAAATTTCAAAAATTCCTTATTCTTATTACAAAACCTCTATGATCTTAAAAGTATGATTACGGAGATAGGGTCCCATTTAAATGAATATCTTCTTTTTATACCTATAAAATAGTAACGTGACTGACAGACAAGCAGACAACGCACAGCCTAAACTGCTGTTGCTAGAGACTTGAAATTTGGCACACAGATACCTAGAAAAATCGTAAAGGTGCACTAAGGAAACCTGCATACCCCTGAGAAGAAATTCAATGATGCATGTGAAGTTCCCAATCCGCACTAGGCCCGTGTGGGAATTACGGCCCAAGCTCTCTCATTCTGAGAACAGGCCCTGCAGTGGGACATATATATGCTCGGATGATAAGTAGAAAGCTACAGTATTTTTAACTAACAAAGGATAGGTACTTTTTCTCCGGAAACATTCAAAATTACTACGGGATAGAAACAAGTGAATTCAACTTCGGGGCTGATTTTAAAAATTATTTACACTATCTCCGGGTAAGTGCTAAATTCCCGCGGGATAGAAGTAAGTGAATTCTAATCTGGGGCTGATTTTTAAAAACATTTTACCAATAGAATGCAACACCATCCCTGATTGACTTTGGCTAGTTATCTCCGGGAATAAGGGAATTAAACTTCGGGGCTGATTTTAAAAATTATTTTCCTAATTTTATGTCGATGTTTCAACAATTAAGTAAAATTATATTTTGCTTAAAATGTTCCAGTTAACAGCTCTATTAAATCGAGTATAAACGTGTTATCAGTAAGTATTCCTTTGTTTCAACATAGTGAATGTTCAGAGGATCTCTAAGCTTATAAACGCTATCCGTCATTGTCGAGAGACCGTAAGGGGGCATGTTTTATTTATTGGCCCCATTAAGGACCCCATCGAAATGTACGGCCGCACAATGGATCAGTATTCGGTGAGAATCGACGATTTAACTTGATTTTATGGCGCACAATACTCTATTTATTTTGAGTCGTTATGCCATTCATAGCAGTCGGATCATGATGCGAATCATTAAAAAACTCTTAACTCGTCATTTTGCTGGTTATTATCCACGAATAAGTACGATAGCGACCGCTTTAGCCTAGTTGGTAGTGACCCTGCCTACGAAGCAAGAGGTCCTGGGTTCGAATCCCGGTAAGAGCATTTATTTGTGTGATGAGCACGAATATTTGTTCCTGAGTTATGGTTGTTTTCTATGTATTTAAGTATTTATTTATCTATATAAGTATGTTTATCGTCGTCTAGTACCCATAGTACAAGCTTTGCTTAGTTTGGGACTAGGTCGATTTGTGTAAGATTGTCCCGTGATATTTATTTATTTAAAATTAAATCGATTTCTTTTTTTCACGTATGACGCTTTTGCATAGGCGGTGTCTTCTATGTGAATGCATGCACCAAAATAACTACATATATAATTTTAACTCTTAGGTATTACTACCTATTACGTAAATAAGAGCAATCAAGAACTTAAAATTGTATAATTACTCTGTACACCAACGCGGTGCCCAAGCGATGTAAGCAACTGCTTTATTTTAGAATTAGAGTACATATACTATGTGTAATCTTCATATAACATTACAGCTGAACCAGATTCATTTGCGAAAGCAAGTTGAGTATGAAAATCGTTGCAGTACAGTAAGTACCCACAAAAGAATATTTTTTCATCATCCACGGTCACAAATGAGTAAAAATCAGGTTAATTAAACGGTGCTTCGTACCTGAGGACAAAAGAAGCGATCAGTCAGCCCCATCTCACCGCCCAATAAAAGAACTGCGAATCGGCAGCTTTTAATTAAACCTTCCGACCTTCACTCCTGCCCCTGTGGGCGCTGACAATGGATCGTTCGCCGATTGTGAGCTCCGGACTAATGATTGATCACCTCATATAACCTACACGGAAAGTTAACGCCGTTAAAAAGCTTTATTGAGCTGTGAAAAGTCACACAGTTAAGGGTGTTTTAGCATTTAACTATGCGGTTATTGTGCCATCGTAACGTATTCTCTTACCAACAGCTAGGCCACAATTGCATCATTGGGACATAACTGCTCTTCAGAATTCATTGATTGGATCTTGTTAGTAACAAAATAGGCATGGTTAAGTCGCCAACGTTTTCTATTTGTGTTTGACCCGGAAACTATTCCAGCCATTGTCCTCTTGATTTATGCGAGCATTTACATTATAGTTTAATATTTAATTACTAAATAACCACAAAATCCATCATTTAACATTTAGATCATTTTGTATGCATTTTACTCATATATTTCCTTTAATTATTACGATTCATATTGTTTAAAACAAAAATGTAGGTATTTAGATGACATGAAAATTATGTTTTTTTATAGGTAGGTACATTATAGGTTTTATGTGGAAAACAATGACAGGTTATTCAAATACTTTAATATTTTTTTATAAAATTATTGATAGCATTTACCAAGAAAAGAGTTATAATAAGTTAGTGACTGATTATAGTGAGTACCTGGGCGACCGAGCTCTGCTCGGGCAGAAACTCGGTACCAAGCGTTTTCCCAGAGATAAGACCAAGCTAGATCAATTTTTCATCCCCGAAAACCCCCAAATACCAAATTTCATCGAAATCGTTGGAGCCGTTTCTGACATCCTGATTATATACACCGGAGGGGTGGGGGGGGTGAGAGGGGGGGAGGGGATGCGGGGGAGGGAGCGCGGAGGTATTAAAGGGGGGATGAAAATTTCATTGATTTTGCCGTAGGATGCACCGTTTTCAAGATATTTGACAAAAACACCGGAGGGGGTGGGGGGGGGGGGGGGGGGGTTGAGTCACGTTAAACTATCGTCCGTAAACAGACTTTACAGACAACCGGCTTTTCCTGTTCTGTGCTCCCAATAGGGAACGTGCACATAGACGGTGCTGCCAACTGGTGCCATAAGGGTGCCATCAATTTGAATGTTTTACCTTGATAAGTTTGTTTTACTGTCCGCATAGTGTCTCTTCTGTCGCATTAGTGCTGCCGCCTATAGTTACTGCACGTTCCCTATAATACTTTTTCTAACAAAAAAGTAACTTTTTCTCACAAAAAAGTAACTTTTTCTCACAAAAAAGTAACTTTTTCTCACAAAAGAAGAAACTTGACGTTTTCTCATAAAAAATAAACTTAAAAAACTAAAAATCTTGAAAAAAAACGTGGACTCGAACCGAGGTCGGCTGGATCCGCGACCACCCGATTTCTAATGTGCCATTATGATCTGCTCGAAGTCGGCGAAATTTAGCTTTATATTCTAATACAAACAAAAATAGCCGGAAAACATGAGTAAAAGCGATTTTCTGAAAATGAAACATAGCTAGATCAGTTTTTCATCCCCGAAAACCCCCACATACCAAATTTCATCGAAATCGTTGGAGCCGTTTCCGAGATCCTGATTATATATATATATATACATATATACAAGAATTGCTCGTTTAAAGGTATTAGATTAGATTATAATAGAAACATACATACTTTGTAAATAAGTATATTTATTATCTTAAGTAAACTGTAAGGGCGATGGAGAGGGCTATGCTTGGAGTTTCTCTGCGGGATCGCATTAGAAATGATGAAATCCGCGCAAGAACTAAAGTCACGGACATAGCTCGAAGAATCGCTAGACTTAAGTGGCGGTGGGCAGGGCCCGTAGAACTGACGGCCGATGGGGCCGAAAGGTTCTCGAGTAGCGTCCGGGGACCGGAAGACGCAGTGTAGGTAGGCCTCCAACAAGATGGAGCGGCGACCTGGTGAAGGTAGTGGGAACGCATTGGATGCGGATGGCGCAGGGCCGATCTGTTTGGCGAGCCTTGGGGGAGGCCTATGTTCAGCAGTGGACGTCTTTCGGCTGAAATGATGAAGTAAACTGTGAAGATATGATGGGATCCATGATTGTTTGAAGATTAATCGCTAAATTTTTGGCCACGCGGCGCCTGTACGACACGCTGCGATGTCGTGGTACAGTCAGCAGCAGAAGTGTATGAGCGGTTGTGGTGTTCAAAATGAACTACACACTCCTTTATTAACTTGGCAGTAGAGTCATATGTAGATCATTGTGAGCACCGTAACCGTTCATCCACTTCTGCTGCCGACTGTACAACGCAGCACCGCACCGGGCATTCACTGAACAAGGCGCGGCAACGTATATCTGCACGGCTCGGCGACGTATAGGTAACTAACTGAACGGCGCCGCGACGTAGAACTGCACGGATCCCTATTGTTATAGAAATAGAATATATATAGAAAGTTCGTCATTTACTGCAGGTGTCGCAGGCGTACAGAAAAGTATTTCTTTTAATTTGCCAAATAAAAAATTGTGTCCAAACTAATGTTTTAAGAAAAATGATACTTACTAAAGAGGCACGCATTTATGATTCAGTTTTGCAGAAATAATAAAACGATACAAAGTAAATCGATATCGATAAACCACGTTTCTGTCAACACACGCATTTCGATAAGTATAATATACCTACACAAACGTACCTATTTACGTATTACACAGCCAAAGCAGTGTATTAAATTTTAATTGAAACAGTCTCGCTTGATTGTGTTCAGTGGTTTATAACAAATATTCCTATTATGTCCTTTATAAAGTACAATCCGCTCATTACGCGACGTAGATAAATTCGTAACTAATTTGCGGCGTCGCTCACTGACACTGATTAATGCGGACCGGTTCTGCGCGAGACATTTCTAATGTATTTATTGTATGAAGCTAGGCTCCGCGTGTGGCCCTTGCTTATATTTATGGTTACATGCATTGAAAACCTTAAACTATTCAAAATAAAAAATAAATATTTTTATCTATTCTGATTTTAATATGTTAAATTTTTTGGGCAGGTAGATATTTTTTCTGGAGTAATAAAAATAATTACGATTAAGTTCGTAATCGTTCGTTCGTTCGTTCGTTACCATAATAAGCGCACACTTCTTGCGTGGCGTGAGAAGTATTTTTTCATTATGTGGCATGTGTCTTCAGATCCAATTCTATGTTTTTAGGGTTCCGCACCTCGAAAGGAAAAAGCGGAACCCTTATAGGATCACTTTGTTGTCCGTCCGTCCGTCCGTCTGTCAAGACACTTTTTCTCAGGAACGCGTGGAGGTATCAAGCTGAATTTTATATCAAATACTCAGGTCTACTGTCTCTTAGAGCTGAACGCAATCAAAAGATACAGCCATTTATGCCGCAAATTTTCGACACTCGCAAAGGAATCAAAACCTACAGGGTAGTTCCCGTGAACTCAGAATCTTGAAATTTCAAGATTTTCTTGGTCGCCCAGGTACTAGTTCTTATAAGGCATAATAAAATAAGTGAGTCATTCTGAGAAGAGGCCTGTGCCCTGCAGTGCGACGTATATGTATAAGCTGGGACGATGACGATGAAAAGAAGTGAAGTATATAAATAGTGTTCGGTATTTACGAGTACTTATCACAGTATTCACTATTTTAAAACCCCGACACAAAAAGAGGGGTGTTATAAGTTTGACCGCTATGTGTGTGTGTCTGTCTGTCTGTGGCACCATAACTCTAAAACGGGTGAACCGATTTGGATGCGGTTTTTTTTATTTGAAAGCTGGTTCTTTGGCAATGGTTATTAGACATGTTTCATCAAATTCGGTTCAACCGTTTCAAAGTTATAAGCTCTTTTGTCAGCTGCAGAAGGGATCTTAGGTGCATAATGGGCATTTATTTTATTTTCAAACATAATATAATGTGCGAAAAAATTGAGTTGGGTGTTTTTAAAATTTTTAATTTATAGTTATGAGCAGGATAGTTAGAATCTATCGGATAATATTACTCATTAAATTTTATATGATGTATTGAATCAGGCGTTACTTTGCGGAGGTCCATATTAATGAACTGTAAGGTCGCGGGTGAGCAAAGTAACTGATTCAGTTCATCATTAAATAAATAAATAAATATCACGGGACAATCTTACACAAATCGACCTAGTCCCAAACTAAGCAAAGCTTGTACTATGGGTACTAGACGACGATAAACATACTTATATAGATAAATAAATACTTAAATACATAGAAAACATCCATAACTCAGGAACAAATATTCGTGCTCATCACACAAATAAATGCCCTTACCGGGATTCGAACCCAGGACCTCTTGCTTCGTAGGCAGGGTCACTACCAACTAGGCTAAAGCGGTCGTTAAAAAATATTAAATTTTGACCTAAAATATGAAATTTATGCCGTGGCACAAATACCTACAAGAGACGAATACGTGATACAAGAGACGTGTAAAATCATGCTAGTAGCCTTTTATTGCAGAGCCGCAGGTCTATCGAGTTAAGTGGTCAATCGAGCGACGCAATGTAATACTTTTGGCACGAGTTTACAAGCTTCGTGTGAATGTTCCCTTATATGCAATGCAACTAGATACATGTCGTAATGATAGTTATTTATTTACATTTAATAGTTTCTAACCATAAATTAGACTTTACCTATAACGCCTAGCCGCATTGATGCTTTCCTGCGGGTTGCATAAATAGTAGATTGTACAACAAGAACATAAAACGAGCCATTTCACCCGAGACGTTCATGTAGCCACCCGAGCAGGTACCTACACGACGAGGGAGGATAGACACATCGAGGGACGGATGGGAGGGATACGTTTAATGCAAGAAAATTAACTGCAACATTTGAAATTAAATTTACAAACTCTTATTTTTCATGCATTGCAATTTCTATGATAATGTACTAGATTTGTCTAGTTTTATTAATTTCGTAATACATATGAAATTGAAACACCATTTTTATAAAAAAAAAAACTATAAACTCAATTTAAATAAATACTTTAATATAATTAAAATTCTAGAAATTTAATTTCTACTGTTTGTGTCTGTTTGCGGCTAATTGCCATGGTTTTAGACGAAAATTTTACTTTATGCTTTAAAAGCTATTATGCAGCATTCTCTCGACATAAAGAACAACTTTACGAGCGTGAGAAGTAAAAAAGTACTTAATTGCGTATGCGTCTATCTACATTTTCGTTTACGCGCCGTAATGTCCTAATGTTCTTTGGAACTGCCCGAAAACTTGTAAGTTTTGCACCATTCAATTGATAAGTGAATGTTTCGGAATCGGCAAGTTAGGACGATCCTTTTAGTGAAACAGCTCTTGTGCTGCTAGCATATAAATAAAATGAATGGTATGATGTAAGAGATATTATACGATATTATATGATATCCCTATAAAATATTCAGTAGCGATAAGAAAAATACCCTTATTACGAAACCTGTATCTGTGGCTCTACGTGGCTTTATCATAATGCTTATTGTTTACATTAAAGTATCAAAATCGATACTTTAATAAAATACATATTTCGAACATCATCTTAAACAAGAGATGGATTGATTTGGTTTTGATTATCGAATTAGTCGATTTGTAATTTCATTCAATGTGAAATTTTTGTTCTGTACATTTTTGAATCTCGAAAATTACAAATCGAA
Organism: Archips xylosteana; assembly: GCA_947563465.1. Classification (NCBI taxonomy): domain Eukaryota; kingdom Metazoa; phylum Arthropoda; class Insecta; order Lepidoptera; family Tortricidae; genus Archips; species Archips xylosteana. The sequence continues at coordinate 26,771,912 of OX387343.1, read as the reverse complement.
TTGAGAGTCAGAATCGAATCAAGTCTAGATTGTTTATGACTTGAAAAATATATAAATTTTAGTAATTTGTTTCGAATTCAAACTGTCAAAGAACAAAAAATAAAGTTAAGTGATGTAGCTATTTGGTGAAAATATAACGGGGATTTATGCATGTAGATAAAAATATGTATGTGACTGTGCATAATTAGGATTAAAACACTCGTGTGATTTTATTATTAAACTCACCTTCGGTTCGTTTCATAAAACTACACTCATATTTCTTAATGCCTCTTATTATGCACAAGTCACATAAATAACTATTAAAGGTTTTCTAGTCTCCACGAAATTAAAACAAATATTAACAATACTAACTTTGCCTGTCAATGTAAATGAAGTTTCGTAAAATAAAAATAAAATTAAAATCTCCAAAATCTAAATTAGTCCATTTGGTTACACACTTTTTCAAGTTAGAAAAGAAAAACAAAACAAACCGGACAGTTGTTCACTTCTCGTTAACATTGTTAACTTGTCCGATTTGTTACTTGTTTTTTAAAGGCTTGAAAAAGTGCTTAACCAAACGGACTAATTTTAACTCCCCGTTAAAATTTTCTTAATTATACAACGAAAAATAGAAATGCCCATTTGTTAACGAGCAAATTAACAAAAAAACAACAGTTTTTTCTTCGTGTGACTATTGCAATGGGAATCAATTACCGAATCTGAAACATTGATTTCTGATTACGACTTTGATGTCAGTCACCCTGAAACTGGATAGGTACATGAGGTCTCACAGCTATACCACGTAGAGGAAACGTATCTTAAATATTATATGAAGAAAAATTTACCGAAAGAAGACTTTGAACCGGGAATCGAATTCCCCAAATGGTAAAAAAAACCGTTATTTTACGATACCCATCAAAAGGCTCCATCATCATAAGCATTTTTTTCTAAGCTTTTTATTAACTTGCAATGTTTGTTTCTACGTAACTGGTAGCTCTATGTACGGATCAAATCTGGCAAGTTGTATTTGACACACTTACCGGTTTGTGATTGAGCTGAAATTTTGCATGCTGTAAATCGGATGACAATGCAATATTATTATGACAAGGAGCTAAAAGGTGACGAACTCTATAATAAAACGACTCGACCGCATAGAGTTCGGGCTTCTTTGATTCGTCTTGAAGAGTACTTTGGTAACCAGGGGTAAAAAGTACATATAATAGTAATAATTTATTTCAAAACAAGTCCATATTTAGTTTACATGACTAGTATTATAAAACCGCAATCAGAATGGGACTGTCAGAACTGTCATTTCATACATATTTTGACGTAAGCATATAGAATTACTGTAAACTCCAATCCCTTTCTAATCGCGGACGAATAATATACGTCGTTCGTTTACATTACACAAGTTGAAAAAAAACGGATTTTAGTAGGTAGGTACATTTATTACACTTCTGGGTAGGTAAGTTTTTCTAATTTCAAATAGCAGAAATAAGGCATATTTGTTCTAGTTTTAAATGGAAAGGGAAATTTTTCGAGCATTTTTGTGAAAATGGCTTCTATTTTAATAATTTCTTAGAAAGTACGTGAATTATTTTTTACCATTTTATTTAAATATATGCGATAAGATATTGCGAAACAATCCTGCAGCGTTGTATGACATTAGGTATGTGCAATCTTTTATTGAATTGAAATTTTAAAGAACATTTGGGGCAAATATCAGATAAGTAGGCGCAGAATTTAACGGTAGGTTAACGAGTATTAGTACCTACCTTTTAGGGAGTCGTTTAATTATTACTGGGTTTCTGTAATACCGGTTATAACAAGTTTAGTAACTATCTAAGAAAATCAATGAATACTCGACTAGTTTGCCAAGTGTGTGTAATATTTAAATTGCAAGATCTTTAATACTTATCCACCTTTACGCAGCACTGTTGTTTCAATCCAAGTCGAAATATAAGAGAAAGGCAGATGGAATACTGAATGAGACTCGTCTCTAAGATATTCAAAGTAGCCGTGGATAAGCCCTCTGTTGATTTAACATAGCTCAGAAAAATACTTAAGTCGGGGCGCCCGACATAAAAATGTGTGCGAGGTACTTACTAAAACAAACACTTTTAACTGCAACTTTCTTCCATTTATAAAAGCTTCTTAATTAAAATTTAAAGTAGCAGGATAAAAAAGATTTGAAAGATGCTAAAGAATTAATATGCTGTCAAAATCACGATTGATAATTAGGAAGCGGCGTTTTGTTATTCGTTAATCGTCCGTCTGTGTGTCTTTTGTAAGCGTTCTGACAAATAATCAAAACTAGTCCTTTATTTTTCACTATAAGCATATTTTTTAAATCTATGTCTGGATAGATAAATAGTCGTCGCAAACCGTTACAGGTACGATAGTGTACGTTTTTATTTACTTCTTTGTAATAATGAGCGAACCGTTCAAAATGAATGAATAAAATTAACACTTACTCATAATAATAAAATACATAAGTTGGTACTAACAACTCAGAAGAAATAAAGCCAATATCGTTGGAATTCAGCGTTCGTCCGGAACATAACGTAGACGATTTATGCCATCTACAAATCAATCGAGTTATGTTTCTAGCCAATCTCTAGATAGCATTCGTTTAGTCGAAACATAAACTTTAATATCTTTTAGTAAGTTTCTGTTTTTATAGCACATAAAGATTTGCTCGTAATGAGAAGATATCATGCCAGCATCAACGTAATTTACGCGATATTTATAATTTTTATTGCTGTGATAAGGCTGTGGTAGTCTAGTGGTTTGACTTCACGTGACACTTACGCAGGGGTTTAGAAGGCTTCAAACCTAGGTCTGCATCTTGTTTCTCGAAATTTATGTGCGAAATTATATTTTAGAGGAGATTGCTCGAAAGCAATATCGTTAAATTAAAGTTGTGTCAAGTTTTTCGTGTCAATAATTCCCGTTTTTAGGGTTCCGTAGCCAAATGGCAAAAAACGGAACCCTTATAGATTCGTCATGTCTGTCTGTCTGTCTGTCCGTCCGTATGTCACAGCCACTTTTTTCCGAAACTATAATAAGAACTATGCTGTTGAAACTTAGTAAGTAGATGTATTCTGTGAACCGCATTAAGATTTTCACACAAAAATAGAAAAAAAAAACAATAAATTTTGGGGTTCCCCATACTTAGAACTGAAACTCAAAAATTCTTTTTTCATCAAACCCATACGTGTGGGATATCTATGGATAGGTCTTCAAAAATGATATTGAGGTTTCAAATGTCATTTTTTTCTAAACTGAATAGTTTGCGCGAGAGACACTTCTAAAGTGGTAAAATGTGTCCCCCCCCTGTAACTTCTAAACTAAGAGAATTATAAAACTAAAAATAATATGTGATGTACATTACCATGTAAACTTCCACCGAAAATTGGTTTGAACGAGATCTAGTTTGTCTGTCTGTCTAGATCAGTGACCAATCTACAATGATCCCACACTGCGCACATTTTGCTTAGGAGCAGGGGTCTGCTAAGACAGGATATTCATAGATACATATAAATATGTACGGCACCCTCGGTGCGCGAGTCCGACTCGCACTTGGCCGGTTTTTTTTAATTATATCTCCAGATAAACCGTCATAAAGACACTACTGCTTTAATCTCTTCCTTTCTTCCATCTGAATCGTTTGTTACGTGGTGCTAGGATTATTTCTGGGAAAAAACTATTCTATGTTCTTTCCCGAGACAAACTATTTCTAAACCTCCCAAATTGCATCTATATCGATTCAGCATTTTGAACATAACATAAAGACAGTACCAAATACCAGACAGTACCCTCCAAGTTTCAGGTCAGCTATGATCAGCGGTTTAGGCTGTGCGTTGATCCGTCAGTCAGTCAGGACAAAGGATTTTATATGTATAGATTGTTGTGTTGCTGATATATAACTTTCTACATCTCAATTGAATTCCACCATTGGTATTTAATTACCGAACAAACACACGCCGTAGGTTGGACGTTGTAATATGTAACTAACTAAAGCACCTTCTTCGGACATCGTAGTTTTAATTACAGGAAGGAACTGCGTCTTTTGGCTTTGTCTAAACATTTTCAGTCAATTACAGTAAATCTGATGCATTTTTTATACAGAATTAATAGTAATCGTTAAATTACTGTTGTTTCACCGGTGACAGCACGAGCTTGGTAGGCCTTTCCTTTGTATGTATACTTTGTATGAATACATTGTATGTAACGGTTTAATAAGATAAATCGATTATAGTGCTAGCCAATTAACAATTTAGTGTTCGTTTATAACTGTTGATTTTCTATTTGAAAATAAATAGAAAAACTTCAAGATCTCTATTTATTTATGTATGACTCGATGCAGCATACATTATTATTCTTGTTATTGGTACGGGTTTCCGATCACGGGCCCATGGGGACCCGGTCATTTTAAAGGCATTCATGGGGCCGAAGCCAACATGAAGAGGCCTTTGGTACCATATAATATAAATGAGATGGCCGCAACTATGGAGGTCTATCCCCTAATACACCAAAAGATGTGCTAGCGGACAGTCCTCCACAGTTGCCAAACTATTGCCAGGTAGGAAGCGACATGGAATTGGCTATGGGGTTGGGATGTTGTGGACAGGATTACCGGGCTATGGAGTGAGATAACGGACACCTACCATTTCAATATCTCATAAACTGAATTTTGGTAGGCGGTGACTCGCCGTTCACTAAATGGGCCCCTCAAACTATTGCCCGCTCGGGGCAACGAGGCGGTAACATTGGTGTGAACAGCTAAGGATGGAGAGGTGTTCCTGGACTTTAAACATCAAAATGCCAACTCGCCACTTACGGAAACACATCCATCCTTCGATCATTTAGCTCTTGCGCTCCATTCTAGGCGGCCAACAAAGGCAAATTAGAGGCGGGGTGGGTGTGTAACTGTGTGTGAGTGTGTGTATAGCGCATGTGTGTATGTGTGCCCCTGGAGGTCTCGGGTTCGTGGTGTCGCTACGCACCAACAGCTCGCCACAAGCCGCCCTGCGATAACTGACTGCACTGGTGACACGACAACACCAGCGGGCGATGAGGTCGTCACATCCCTACGCCTTTTGACTGACTGCACTGGTGACACCACAACACCAGCGGGCGATGGGGTCGTCACATCCCTACGCCTTTATTATTATTATTACATGTTGTAGTGCAATTTAGCTTTAATTTAGGCCACTACACACGTGTGTGTGTGTAGTGGCCTAAATAATACACATAAACACATCGCATTGTATATTATACATTACAAATTAATTCCAAGTTTATAATCGCGAAATTGACTAAAAATGCAGCAACTTACTCGTAAATACTCGTATATCAATTGAGCAAAACTGCTAGGTACTGTAAAAATGCGTCAATTTAGCCTTCCCAGCCTACCAAAACTTATTTACCACGGTAAATTGCGAGCGAAACGCATTTCCAACTGCCACAATGGAAGCTAAACGAGAGCATAACACTCAGAGAAAATATTTTTTCCTTACAACCTTTTCACCGGCCGCTGTTACTGCATCCCATTGTTGAAATCTCTTGTTATCTTCTGTGTTATTTTATTTTTATTGTTAGGTTTTATTACTTGCTTTCTTACCGTATACGACGTGACTTGGGTGCATCTTAGTCTCCTTAATTGAAGTTATGTTATTTAGAGCTTAGTGTGGGTGAGCTAGTTTTGCTCTTTTGTTGCAAGGACTAGATAAACACTTTTGTATTTTAAGTTGAATTCTTTTAACAGTAGTATATTAAATATATATAGTTATATATTAAATTAAATTAATATCATGAGACATTTCACTCCAATTGACCTAGTCCCAAAGTAAGCTAAGCAAAGCTTGTGTTATGGGTACTAGGCAACGGATAAACATACTTATATAAATAGATACATACTTAAATACATATTAAACACCCAAGACCCGAGAACAAATATTCGTATTTTTCATACAAATATCTGCCCCGACGCGGGAATCGAACCCGGGACCTCAAGCTTCGTAGTCAGGTTCTCTAACCACTAGGCCATCTGGTCGTCAAAAATAATATAAAATATATTGTTCTTGTTGTATTAAAAAAACGGAATGCAGATTAATAATTTTCATTAATTTAAGATTAGTTAGCGTTTATTTTTCCATTAAAAAGGTTCCAGTTGCCAACTGGGGATGATATTTTTTAGGGTTCTGTATCCAAAGGCTGCGAGTCGTAATTAGTTACGCGGTATCGCACTGGTAAATATTGCGTATCTGCCTGCACAACATCCATAGGGAAAATCCGCGTAACTGGCATTGGTTAATACCGCGTATCTGACAAATTTCATTTCATTTCATTTATTTGCATAATCATAAAACATATCAATATCAATATCATTATACGATAGCCCTGGGAGGGCATTGCAAAATAATAAGAAACTTAAACCTAATAAATTACATTACATGCAATATTATAATATCTTTTAATTTTATACATAATTAAATTATTCATCACCTCACGGTAATTCATACTAATTCATAATTATTCTATAGGTTAAGTTTCATTTAATAACATTTGTGTAGCAATTTAATAGCTATTTAACAACTTTATTTCCTTTTATTAGCATTTATCCCATTACTATTATTATTCTTGATTTTAATTTACTGAATACATTTTATTTCACTTTATTTTTATTTCATTTATTATAGAACATTAAAAAACAAGGGTTGTTACATTAAAATGGACGAAGGCAGACCGAGGCTTATTTTATTTGTGTATCTTTATCATCTAAGAATTCTTGTAATGTATAATAACTCTTATTGACCAAATAATCCTTTAGAAGGTTATTAAAACGCTTTTCGTTTTTTTCGTTTTTAATATTGTTGTTTACTTTGTTGTATATTTTTATTGCCACCCCGTTAGGGCTCGTTCGGTGTAATTTTAGTTTAGAAAACTACATTTGGTGCAAGGTTGTTTAAACCTAGTTTCAAAACGACGAGTTTGCTCAGTCAATTTAGTAAAAAATTGCGGGTATTTTCTTATAAATTTGCATATTTCAAAGATGTAGATTGATGTCAAGGTAAGTATTTTAAACTTTATAAAGTAGGGTTTGCAACTGTCTGGAGTTTTTGTATTGGCAATTATACGAATGCACTTCTTCTGGAGAAGGAACACGTCTTGACATCTGTACAATTACCCCAAAATATGATACAGTATTTAAACCACGAATAAGCATATGCACAGTACGCGCTGAGGGCAGATTTTAGATCTGTACTTTTTTTTATCTCTCGTAAGGCATATAAAAATTTCGAGAGCTTAATTTTAATTTGTGCTATGTGCTCTTTCCAGAAAATGTAGCCAAATTAAGATTTCCCGCCAACGAACGTAAATCAGGACAGGACAGGAAACGTAAATGAGGAGTGTAAAAAATCTCACGTAGGTATAGAACACTAACTGTGTGTGGCCTACCATGCAATTGACCAGTTTTTGTTTGTTTATAGCTCGTTAGTAGTTATCCAATATTGTTGAAATTTAAAAGGAACCACCTTGATACTAAATTATTATTAATATTGATTAATAAATTACTTACTTATCCTTTTATACAAAAAATAATGCCTATTGACAAGGTTATAAAAAAAATAGTTGAACACAATTACATTTAAAAATGCAAGGACGAAATAGAAATCTTCCTTTTCACAACTGTTCAAATAGTCCCTAAACTTCAAAGAGTACCTCTAGAATGAAGGTAAAAAATACAGAAAACAGTAAGTACGTATCCAGTTCAGAACATTTACTCTCAATTCAGCGTTCCTAATTGCGCTAAGGGAGCAGCTGAGCTACTGCCGATCAATTATTGACATTTCATCATTGAGATAACGCCCGTCAACGGAACCATGACAGCTTGATAGATGTACTGGCTAATTAATTTGGCTAGCTTAGGCGTCCATTCTATGAAGGATGGTGACAGGCTCTTATGTATCCCGATGTCTTTGTAAGTAGTTCGCATTTGAAAATAAGCGCCATTAAAAGTTTTAATTGACCGGAGAAAATAGTATTTTTATAAAAGGTATTACAACAAATAGTTAGAAGTTATTAAAGAAAATAGATGTAATACAGTTAGGTACTTACATTTTTTTGGCGACTTGAAAAAAAGAGGAGGTTATTATTTCGGTTATATTTTTACCCGATTTCAAAAAAGGATATATAATACGACATTGACAGTCGTCTTGATTTATTTAAATTTAACCGTCTTTGGTATCATGGAATACCGCCCAGTAGTTTGAACATGCTTAAAATTAAGCAAAAATTAAGTCATACACTTTAGACATCAGTTAAATGAACAAAAGGAGGTTATCAATTTGGTTGTATTTTTTCATTTTTGTTATGTTAGAATTCCATCAATTATACCTAAACAGGTTTTAAAAATGTTATTGTATTGGAAAGGTAATAAATACTATTAATTAGTTCCCATTGTCACCAAATAACTCACTGACTGGATCACGAAGAAATCGAGGGAACTCTTCAAATGTTGTAGAGACACCTGTAGTGATTGGGTACCTAGTAACTCGTGCCTTTGCTCTTGAAAATCACCAGTGAATCCGACATTTCACGGGTTACGATTCAATTACTTTCAACGCGTAACTAAATGATAAAATGGGATTAATGGTGGAACACCAGAAGTACTTCTCAGTGATTGACGTTTCTTTTTCGAGAACAGCAATATTTAGTAAATGATCAATGTGAAATCTAGAAATAAATACAAAAGAAAATAGAAATACCCACTGAGCCTGAAAGGTAAAGTTAAGTATTAACGTTATTAAGCCGTGGTGGCCTAGTAGTTCCAATCATTTATTTTCTCGATTACAGCTCCCGTAGAATGTAACTGCGTTTAGTCACGCTAAAATTAACTTTTAAATGCGAGATATAAAAAATACGACAACTGCCTAATTTTGTTCCTTGATCCCATATAAGATTCATCTAAGACACATTGAGTCCATATTATGCAGTAATTTTTTTTTAAAGCACGATATATAATAAACGTTTTAATAAAGTTACATTCTATGACAATCCAAAGACTCGTGTTATGATTGCCATAGAATGTAACTTTATTAAAACGTTTATTATTTATCGTACTTTAAAAAAAACTACTGCATATTATATGGACTCAATTTGTCTTAGATGAATATTATATAGGATCAAGGAACAAAATTAGGTAGTTGTCGTATTTTTTATACCTCGCATTTAAAAGTTAATTTTTGCGTAACTTAACAAAGTTACATTCTACGGGAGCTGTCATCGAGAAAATAAATGATTGGAAATACTATAATAACTTACTTTGTATAACAGATACCGCATCCCGTATACAGAATTTTGAACACCTACCGCGATTATAGTCTACTCCGTCTCCTTAGAAATGGTACCTTATTGCGCAACCGTGCAGTTATTATCGCTCCGCTGCCGACAGTGACAGGTGTGGCTGTTTGGATAAAAATATTATTCCAGTATATTTATTTATATAATAAAAAAACTTGTTGCCATGTTGGCATGTTTTATTTCGTTTATATATTTATTTTGAACTAAAGTAGGAAGTAATATATAAATGGTAAGATAACAAATGTTCAATTTTTATGTACACCATACTAATATTATAAATGCAAGAGTGAGTCTATCTGTCTGTCTGTATCTCTTTGCGTTTAAACTCCAAACAAACGTAGTACAGTAGGTCTGACGCCATCAGTCCACTTGGTAGGCGTTTTGCCTTAATTATCCTTAATTTTCCATACAAAATGTATTAGTTAGTTTTGTGACGGTCCATACAACATGTATGGTTAACTGCGTCACAAAACTGACATTTAAAAGAGGGACACTTTTTTTATTGCTTAAATCGATAGTGCTTGTGAGTCTGAGTAGAAATAACCCAAAATTAGTTGGTTTTTAAAAAAAAGTACAGGATACAATTTTTTTTGAAAATGGCCAAGTACATGGCATGCAGGAGGCCTGTCTTAACGTAAGGTTCTTTTCGGTTTCGTAAGGCAAAGATTACACTTAATTAACACAACGCAAGAATATTATTTGTTATCCTCCTCGGTAAGTGAATAAAACAGATCAACTTTTTACATCGTCAAATTAAGTTTTAGGTTCATCTACACTCTTTGGCATAAGACGACTTATCATTTTACAGTCCACTTTGTAATTTATTGGTTTCAAAAAGAATCTATGAAACTAATACTCTCATTTACTTTGCTATCAGATACTTCTTGACTTCCAACATCATATTTTTTCTTTGACAGATTGCGAGTTACTTGCAATCCAATGTTCCTGCGTAGGTACCGGAGTAAATCATAATATTTCAAAAACGAGATAACTTACTTATATTTCATGGTGCCGCTAGAGATAAACAATTAAAGTCTGTGGCGATATGAAACATAGCTCAGTTTACTCAGCTCTTTAGAATTCATTTTCCCAAGTTCTTAGCATAAAATTATTCAATGTTTCCGTGCGAAATGCCGCTGCATCATGTCCTGGGAGCAAATGTATGCAGACGTGGAATTAAATAGGCTAGAAGTAACAGAAATGAGAAGTCTGTACCTATTGTAACCTAAACATTGTAACCTTATAAGAAGAGAGTGAAAATCATTTTCAAAGATTCCGCTACAGAGATAGATATATGGATACATAATTACAAGTGGATAAGAGCGTTGTAAATATACCTAGAGCTTGCGATAATGCAATTAGTCAAGCACGAAAATCGAGAGAGGTCGGCTGGTCGGTCTCGTCAACTGGCAAATATAAAAGTAAATTAAGGCAGGTACAATTGTTGCTAAAAATTACCTAGGTACTCCAGAGACGTTGGACGCGTACAAGGGAAATATAGGCCACGCATAATACCTACCTACTCGGAAAGCCTCGGATGTTAGGAGTATAATACCTCGTTATGGCAATTCTAAGTTTCCTTTCCCGAAGAGTGCCAACAGGACTCTATTACTGAGACTCCGCTGTCTGACTGTCTGTTTGTCTGTCTGTCACAGGGCGCTAGACACTTGAAATTTTCACAGACTGGCCGCTATAACAACAAATACTAAAAATAAAATAAAGTAAAAATTTAACCGGCCAAGGTGACAGCCAGCAGTTGCTAGGGGCAACGCGAATACGCCCCCGACAGCCAAAGAGGACGAGAATTCAAAATCGTTCTTTATTCAAAATACTTGCACCAGTGCTTACATTTTAGCGATTTTTACAAGCTTTTATTTAACTTGCAATGTACCTATGTTTGTATGTATGTACGGGTCAAATCTTGGAAGTCGAATTTGACCCACTTCCAATTAGTCGGATTTACTTGAAATTTGGTATACTTATGTAAGTTGGATGACAATGCAAGTACAGTCAACAAAAAGTACAGTCAGCTAAAAAGCTTGCTCTTAAAATGAAATATTTAACAAAAACTTTTTTTACAATCTTTTTACTAACTTGCAATGTAAGGTAAACGTCCCTGTGCTCGACACTGACTCAATAATAAAAAAAAATCAAAAAAAATCTTAAATCTATGTCATAATATGAGGTGTCAAGCATTGGTACGTTTACCTTAACTATGTTTTGTTCGGGTGGAACCTTTCAACTCAAATTTGAAGTAAATATGCGTCTATAAATGTGATGACAATGCAATATTATTACGTCGTGAAGCTGATCTGATGATGAAGCTAAGATGGTGGCCATAGGAACTCTGTAATAAAACGACACGAGTGCATCGAGTTTGGACTTATTTGATTCGTCTTGACGAGTACTTTGATAACCAAGAGCAAAAAGTTCAGTCAGCAAAAAAGTTTTTTAAAAATATAATTTTTAACAAAAATATATTACTGAGCTTTTTTAAAATACGGAACCGTTCATGTACGAGTCCGACTCACAATTGACCGATTTTTTACAGTATTTTAATAAAAAACATCACTCTGAATGACATCCCGAGGTATCTATCATCTTAATACACAAAGTGCAAGAGAATGAGGGTATCAGGCATGTCTCTGAAATATATTTATGAAACTATTGCTATTCTGTTTTCCGATATAATTAATCAATTGATCCGGCATTGAATCTAGTAGATCTACCGAGAATGTTTTTCAGGAGTCTTGGAAATGGGTAATTTCATGGATTTCGATGTGTTTTCTTTTGGAATTTCAACTTTGCCAAACTTGGAAAAATGGCGTCTCATAGCAATTTTCTGACGATATCTCCTTTCCTGCTCATTCAAAGACAAAAACTTGTATTTGTATGTACAAATTAAACTAGAGAAAGTTTCCTTTTGGCATGCCTATGAAAATTTGGTGACGATGCAAGATTATGGTACCATTAAGCTCATCTGATGATGGAGCTGGAAGGTGGCCAGAAGATCTCTGTGATGAAACAACATATAGCGTTGACTTTGGGCTCATTTGATTTGTCTTCACAAATACTCTGGACCTGGATTATGTACAGGTTTTTTTTTAAATAATTAAAAAAGAAAACATAAATGTTTCGAAAATGGGTAATTTGAAAGATTTTGATGTGCTCTTTTCAAATTTCAACTTTGCCACCGATAGCGACAGATGAATGGTATTACCTAGGTATAGGTAGTGAAACAAACGAGGGTATAAATACACAAGGCTCAACAGAACTTGAGTGAATCAGACATCACCGAAAGATGTTTAAAAAACTATTAAAGCTATTGAGTTCTATGATTTTATTCTTTAGCACAGGTTATTTAAACAAAATAAGTATTTAGAACTGATAAGTTATTATATATCACATGATTTTAAAATCTTTTGGTTCAGAATGTTTTGCGTCTATTATTATTATCGTTTATTTTCAGAATTATTGACACATACATTTTTACATAAATTAATTGTACTGCCAAACTGCGTAGCAGTTTGTTGGCAGTTCGAATGCTCTTGATACACCTTGTGTCTTACATCTAATTAGTTATATTCATGCATTATTATTTACTAGGTATACAAAAATACTAAGCATGCAATTTGACATTTTAATTTTAGTGAGAACTAAAAGCAGTGAAAAGTGGGTACCGAATGAATACGAGTTATCCATTCTCACTGCCCTTTATCCCAATAGTTACCTATAAAGAACTTTTTGACATTATTCATAAAATTATTTATTCTAGTAATTCTGATCAAGGACGCGTATGTTTATCTTGACAAAATACTGGTCTTCGCAAAGCCTGCTGCTGGCCTATCCAGTTGGATGAATGTATGGTATAGCAAGTGAGCGAAGTATTGCAGCCGCATTCATGGGTGGTTCTTAACCGCACACTAGCGCAGTGACTTGCCTATGTCTGCTGCTCAGCGAACCGCAAGTTATTGTCCATACACATAGCGGCTCCTTCAGCGGTATTATAATATCCTCGCTTTTATACGAGTAACATAACATATAAGTTTTAATAAATCAATGTTTCAAGTCATTTATTAAATTAAAATAGGTACACAAAGTAAACAATTTACCACATTAATCAATTTAGGCAAAAAAAACTATATAAACTTTAATATAAAATGTCAGCAAAAATGGTAAGTAACAAAAACCGGCCAAGTGCGAGTCAGACTCGCGCACGAAGGGTTCCGTACAATTATTTATAAAAATCACGTTTGTTGTATGGGAGGCCCCATAAATATTTTTTTATTTTAATTTAATGATTTATTTTTATTTTTATTTATTTATTTGTAATATATTTTAAAGTTTATATATAATTAAATATTCTGTGAATATTTCAAGTGTCTACCTGTTGCCGTTATCAATATCGAGCAAAAACGAGCAAAAAATCATGTTTGTTGTATGGGAGCCCCCTTAAATATTTATTTAATTCCATTTTTTAGTATTTTTTGTTATAGCGGCAACCGAAATGCATTATCTGTGAAAATTTCAACTCTCTAGCTATCACGGTTCCCGTGATACAGCCTGGTGACAGACGGACGGACGGACAGCGGAGCGTCAGTAATAGGGTTTCCGTTTTTACCCTTTGGGTACGGAACCCTAAAAAACAAAACCTAAAAACGTATGTTAGTGGATAGAAAAAACTTGTCAAGCAGCACCAAACAAACAATATAGGTACACTAATCCTAAAAGAATCGGAATTCACCCTAAGACTAAGTCATCCAAGCCCCTTCTCCGGGAGCGGGGCTTCTATTTCCGCTTTGAGAGACGCAAGGTAACTAACAAACCTAACCAGGTTAAACGGGAGGTGGTTTGAAAGTATTTTTTATTTCGGGGGCTTCACCCCCCCCCCCAGCTCCCCCCCCCCCCCCCCTCAGCTTCCCGCCCCTCAGCTCCCCCCCACCGGGAGCGGGGCTTCTATTTCCGCTTTTATTTTCTTTGAAGCTACCGTACCTATCATTTTGAAACTTAAGTATGATAGCGATGATGATGAGGCGATGGCATTTTGGATGTTGCCGATGCTGGATTTTGTTTTATTCAATGAAAAAAATGAAGAAGCTTTACTGCGCGGATGAAGTCGCGGGCACCAGCTAGTACCTACTATTTTAGAACAACACCGATAAACTGCCTTCGTCCTGCTTATTCCCCTAAATTCAAGTATAGGGTGAATGAGCATTTACTAGGCAGGCGTCGTCATCGTAGGCCTCATCTTCAGTTTCCATCAGGCGTGATTGTGGTCAAACGCAAGCCTATATTGTATAAAAAACCGGCCACGTGCAAGTCGGACTCGCGCACGAAGGGTTCCGTACCATTATCTATAAAAACGGCAAAAAAATCACGTTTTTTGTATGGGAACCCCCCCTAAATATTTGTTTTATTTTAATTTAATAATTTATTCTTAAAGTGAATATACAACTTAATATTCCGTGAATATTTTAAGCGTCTACCTGTTGCCGTTATCAATATCGAGCAAAACCGAGCAAAAAAACCGGCCAAGTGCGAGTCGGACTCGCGCACGAAGAGTTCCGTACCATTATCTATAAAACGGTAAAAATCACGTTTGTTGTATGGGAGCCCCCTTAAATATTTATTTTATTCTATTTTTTAGTATTTGTTGTTATAGCGGCAATCGAAATACATCATCTGTGAAAATTTCAACTGTCTAGCTATCACGGTTCATGAGATACAGCCTGGTGACAGACGGACAGATGGACAGACGGACGGACGGACAGCGGAGCCTCAGTAACAGGGACCCGTTTTTACCCTTTGGGTACGAAACCCTAAAATTTAAAAAATACATACCTACAGTCGACTGTTGGTATGTATTTTTTTTATGTTTGAACTTCGAACACAGAAGCGACTTTTTTTGAAGTCGGTTATAAAACATATCTTAAATATATTTGCTTTGAATTTGTAACGAGAATCCTTACCTAATTCCTTGAATTTTCAGGTTTTCAGGATGAAAGATACAAACGTACTATGAAATTAATAAATCTAAAAGATGTTTTAGAAAAATCTTTTGATACACACTTGAAATAGACTATGTATTAATAACAAATTTTATCGTTCACGATTTTGTAGTATGTAGGTAGGTAGCGCCTGTCTGAGCAAGCTAGTTGTCCGTTCAATGGACCGACAGCCGGTTTCAGACACGTCTGCAGAATTGAGCTAAGTTATATTTCTGGAATCGACTCCCAATGTCTAATCTGTCGATATCTATACTTAACACATCTTTTCATGAAGACAACAACTGACAAAATATGAGGCTCTTGACGTTTAATGGTGAAAACGTGAAGAAACAAAAATAATTTTGGAACGGGTTTCAGATGATTTCTGAAAGTACTTAAAGTATTATGCCGTCATCAGTTCCCAATTTTATACACATGATTGGAATTTTCTGCGAAATTTATTTCAACAAAATTAAATTAATTAAATTAAGGAATTATTAAGATTTCTTTCATTATAATTTTACAGTCTAAATCGACATTGGAAACAAAGTTGAAGGACACACGATAGCCGCGGTTTCTCTTTATTCTTTTTTTTATTCCAAACCTCCATGAGCACAGAACATTTAACTTTACTAAAACAGAGCCAACAATGAAACCTTTTAATAAATCATAATGTAAAAAGTGGAAGCGTTCTTTGTCTCCAGACTTGCTCCCCGGGACACACCGCCAAGCGCAGTCATTTGGAAAACGGGTATGGCTGACGTCGCATCCAACGTTTTTCCAAATGTCAAAAGTTTAAAGTCACACGTTTCAAGTACGAGGAGTTTCAAGGAGTTTATACATATATAAATAATGATAGCCAAAAAACGTACATTCAAACTGTTCTGACGCGTTTTCAAATGGAAAAATGCAAGCTTATGTCGACTCCGCTGGATAATAACAAATACGAAAAAGGTAAAGAATGTGATGATTCTTACCCTTATTGAAGCCTAATTGGCTGCTTAATGTTTTAAGCAGTCCAGACCAGGCCAGAGATAGCTTATGCTACTAGCTATTTAAGCCAGTTTAATAATTGTTTCGAAAGGAAACATTGGTCGGCCGCAAAAAGAGTTTTGCAGTATCTTAAGGGTACTATAGACTACTGTATTACTTACAGGAAGACGGGTGCCTATTTGTGTGGATATACGGATGTTGATTGGGCGAACTGTATGTATGACAGACAGTCATACACCGGTTATTATTTTACACTAGCAGGCGGACCCATTAGTTGGGAGTGCAAAAAGCAGCCAATAGTGATGATGATCCGACTGATTTCGGCCATGGCGACCACTTCGACTCCTAGTTATTTATTTGGCGCCCATGCGCTCTAAGATGGCTTACATAGCCTATCCTAGCTGTGAACGTACGTCCGCACTGCTGGCACGTAAGCACACCGTCCACGTAATTATAATAAATGGCAGCAGGTGGCCGAGACTTACGCTCGTCGCGTTTAGCATCGAGGTCGGCTTTACGCTGTTCCTCAAACTCGCGAACTTGCCTCTGCACTGTCCTGCGCCACTCAAGCTGCTGTGCTGCCAAATCTTTCCATTGCGATGGCTCGATGCGACACCTTTTCATATGTCTCATCTGCACATCTTTGAACCGAAGGAGCTGTCTGCCGTGTTTCCGTTTACCCTCCTCCAGTTCTGAATAGAAGATGCGCTTAGCCAATCTTTCCTCCGCCATACTCGTATGGCGGAGGAAAGGTGACCGCACCACCGAAGCTGACGACGCATTAAATAAGCTTCGATGCCACCAACATTGGCTCGACGCAAAACTTCGGTATTACGCACTCGGTTGGACCATCTGATCTTCATGATGGTTCGGAGGCACTTAAGGTGGAACCGATCCAAAATGCGTATGTGACACCGATATACACACTACGTCTGAAGAATACAAGATATTTGGCAGCACAGTTGCCATGTAGATGGAAATGTGATGTGACGACCCCATCGCCGCTGGTGGTGTCGTCGCCAGTGCAGTTAGTCATCGCAAGCAGCCTATGGCGACTGTTTGTGAGTGAGCGGTTCCTTCCCGCGCAGCATAAAAAGTCTGATTCGGCGAGGAAGGCTACCTCACGCAGATATGCAAAGAGGCTTGGTGGACTCGGCGATTCAGCAAGGCAAGGTGAATGGCCTAGAACGATGGTAGAGGGCGTATACTTGCCATAGACAACAGTAGCTTTATCTTCGACTGAAGCGGAATACATGGCGATAACGAGTGCAGCAAAAGAAGCAGTGTTTCTACGAAGGTTAGTCTGTGATATCACTGGTAACGCTGATAAGGTTGTACTTTTTAATGATAGTCAAAGTGCACAGAAAATTGCGCTCAATCGAATCCACCACAATAGAACCAAACATATTGATACCAAATTTATTTTTTGAAAATTTCAAATTTGTGATGGTATTATTGATGTTAGGTTTTTACAGTCAGACAGAATGACAGCTGATGTTTTAATTAAGCCCTTAAGGCAAACAGCTCACACAAGCCCTTAAGGCAAACAGTTCTATGGATATATTTTTTTATCTCCAATAAGGTGTCTTAGTTTAGTTTTTATATGCTTTCAATGTCAATTTGAAAATATGATTTGTTTATAGAACGATCAGCTGTTTGTCCAATTCCTGTCACTTTATTAAAATTTTTCACAACGTATACACGAAAATCTAGTTTCACTTGATTTTACAGCAGATCCACACATCAAAAATTCGATTGACTGAAAAGAGAAGTATCACTCGATCCTTATTGGATCTGGATAATGGATCTACTGAGATTGAAGGTTTAAAATTGGCTAAGTACATTGTCTTCGGCTTTTGCTATTTCTTTCCAATCTTACGTAGTTGTACCCCAATGAAATGCACACATTCGTGTCATAGTTAAAATGTACAAATTGTATTTTCATCTCTCCTGTTTGGAAAGTTTAATTTTCATGGGAATCTAGCCGGGTGGAAAATTGCGTATTCATCTCTAGGGTGGAAAGTAATTTTTTTAACGAATAGCAACGGTGTTGAATATAATTGAGTTACGTCATATTTTTTTTTATTTATTATATCTAAACTCGGTTGTACATTAAACGTCGTACATTAAACGTTGACGTCTAGGGTTCATATTAAAATCATTTTACAGTTAGTCTATTTTTTTCGCAAATACAGAAAATCAACATTTAAAATCATTCTCGGCTGCCCGCCTTAATGCCATGATAGCAACGCTTTTTTTCACGTTTCGGGATGGCCATCTATACTCTGTCTATTTAACAGAGTTAGTACTAGAAAACAGAGAATGCACGTAATTAGTCAGCGATAAGGACGATGCACCGGCACATGTGTCCCACTGCAGGGCACATATTTAAATATTAATATCTACTACTTTAAATTACATAATTATGATTAATAGATGAATAAACATGACATGTAATTATTTGAGGTGCCACAAGAAAAATCAAAAAATCATAATATATATGAATATTACAACAAACGGCATGTAAGCCGAGCCCGTCATCGACGTGCGATTGTTGATGCCCACTGACAGTTTCTTGTCCCTTTCATTTACATACAAAAGTGCAACAGAGAGAACGCCTTGCTAACTCTGTTAACTGTATACAGGGTACAGGGTATAGATGCAGACCACCTAGATTACAGGCCCTACCACGAAGTGCAAAATTCGAACTACGTTTCGTGCCGTCCAGCACACGCTAATAGGATTTAATACGAGAGTGAGCGGGACGGTCCGATACGAAGTTCGATTAAAAAATTTCGTGGTAGCCCCCCAGTCTAGTCGGCCGCGGCAAGTGGCCAGTGCGAAAATGTTGGAGGTTGGATATGGGTAAATTTAATTTATTTGTATCTAAGTAATTATTAATTTATATCATATTCATAACACATTATAATTCTGTAAAACATTTGTTCTAATTTTACTTTAAATTTTAACTGATTATAATATACATGTTATATAAAATGTGCGTGTAGTATTTTACTTTCCTCACAGTCGAAATGAAAAGTAGAATGTTTAACTCGGGTGAAATTACCCATTTCACCCTCGAACTATTGCCGCTCCCACTTCGTTCAAGTGCCAGAAATATCTCAGGTAAACTGGTTCACTTTCCACCCTTGGTTATCAATATACTATTCATCAAGAGTCTTGCCTTTAGCATTACCGGAACATCATATAGGTTGATGTCGCCGTCGGTCGCCACTTATCATATATATATAGAAACAGTTTTTTACAGTTTATACTATTACAACCGATGGCATAGGGTATAGAGCAGGGGATGCATGAGTACCTACTTCAAATATAACTCAAAACCTAGTACCTGGCGTCTCCCCCTCTTAGGGGAGACACAAGTACTAAAAGATTCCTGTTGTCTTCCCCAAGGGATAGAGCAGGGGAGACGCGAGTCCGAGTACCTCGGCTTTCAAGATAACGTGTTAACTTCGTCTGCAATCTATAGACGGTGTTGTCCGAACGAACGTTTGGCTTTAAAAGTTTTACCGTAATCTTTTTAGGGTTCCGTACATCAAAAAGGAAAAAACGGAACCCTTATAGAACCCTTACTTTGTTGTTCGTCCGTCCGTCTGTCCGTCTGTCTGTCAAGACCCTTTTTCTCAGGAACGCGTGGAGGTATCAAGCTGAAATTTATATCAAATACTCAAGTCTACTGTCCCTTAGAGTTGTGAAAAAATCAAACTTCTAAGCCAACGCAATCAAAAGATACAGCCGTTTATGACGCAAATTTCCGCATATTTTCGAAACTCGCAAGGGAATCAAAACCTAAAGGGTACTTCCCGTGAACTCAGAATCTTAAAATTTGGTACGAAGCAAGGTCTTATAGCACAGATAAAGGAAAAATTGCGAAAAGCATAAATTTTTTTGTCTGTCTGTCTATATCAGTAAACAACGCACATTTTCGACACTCGCAAGGGAATCAAAACCTACAGGGTACTTCCCGTGAACTCAGAACCTTGAAATTTGGTACGAAGCAAAGTCTTATAGCACAAATAAAGGAAAAATTGCGAAAAGCATAATTTTTTTTGTCTGTCTGTCTATATCAGTAACCAATCTACAATGATCCCACACTGCGCACATTTTGCTTAGGAGCAGGGGTCTGCTAAGACTGGATGTTCATAGATACATATAAATTTGTACGGAACCCTCGGTGCGCGAGTCCGACTCGCACTTGGCCGGTTTTTCATAGATTTTTAACGCGGGCGAAGCTACGGGATCTTTAGCTAGTAGGTATTACATAAATTTGTTTTCAGCAATCCTCTGCAACAGTTCAAGATTCATAACCAGCTTCTACTTATTTCAATACACTTCGAACCCTCAACTTCAGCTGAAGGTGATGTTAAAGATTAACAGATATTGATAGTTCGGTAGATGACACGTTTGGACGTTTATTTGCATGTAAGCTACCTCGCAGGTTGAATTACATGCTTTAGATTTTTTTACCCAATAACGGCAAGATACACTAGAAACTGGCAAAACTGTCCCCTGATGGAAAAAGCCATAGGTATTTAAAAAAAAAAAAAAACTAGTTAGTTTAGCTACTTTATGGTCCCGCGATCAATGGAGCTGGTAAAAGTTACAAAAACACGAGCGGCCCAACACACTAAAAAAAAATAGGTACCTAAAAATTCTAAACATAATCTTACTATAAGACTTACTTAATTATACCTAGTTTCTCTCTGATCACCAATATTTATCTCTCAGGAAATCAATTCAATTTCATTAGGTTGGCGATGACAACAGACCCTCGCAGTGAAGGGAGTTGGAGACTTACTTTCCTTTTAAGATAGCAATTTAGTAATAACTCAAACACATCTCAAATAAATTACAATGTAGGTACCTATGTTTTGTATTTGATCCAAACGGGAATAAGATGAAAGGAGTGCTGTGTTGTACCATTTACTTTATTTTACTGCGTGTAATTCCAATATTTGGCTTTTATCTAAAACCAAAACATATTTTTATTAGGGTTCTGTAGTCAACTGGGAATCTTTGTAGCTCCGTTGAGCAGGTGTATATAGGTTCGGCATCATGTTACAAGTCTTAAATTGCTATTATGTATAATTTTACGATACTTAAACATACATAAATAAATATTATTATCTTAATTGTTGCCAAAAGTCAATAAGATTTATGTTTTGTTTTCATTAAGATACAACTAACTGTTGATCAAATACACATGTCAGCAAACCTTGAGAATAATAATAGTATGAATATAGACGAAATAAATGGATATTGTTCGATAAGACTGTCTTTTATTCATCAGTTCAATTTAAAAGATTGTTCAAAAGCTTAACTGCTCAAACTTCAGTCGGTTCGTAGTCGCTATCTCCACACTGACTATTTCAGCGCATCGCGTGAAGCCTCTGCGGGACGGAATCCAATACATTAGAATTCATAATTCCGCTGAAACCGAAAGTTTCCAATCCTCAGATTATTGGATGAAACAGAATGTCTCACGGGATGGACCCATTGGGGTTTTGTTCCCGCTTTGTTTCGTTCTGCTAGTGAACTTTCGCTTAATTTTATTTAGATGAATTATCTTTTTCCGGTTTTTGATTCCACGAAATTAACATTCAATAATGAAGTTATAAATTTATAATTCTAAATCCGAATAAGATTGATTGACCGATTAATTTGAAATTTGGTACGGATGTGGACGATAATGCAAGTGCAGTCAAAAAAAAAATTGGACAATACAAAGGTCGGTCTCAAAAGGGTCGGTTCAAAGGATGGTCTGTTAGCCAAAAAAAAAAATAGTGATAAAAATGATATTTCTTACAAGCACTTATAATTTTTTTCTGAAATGACGTCATGATATTTTGTTTTAACATGCATAAAATTTTTCGTTATTTTCTATTTACACAATGTCTTAAAAGGCTACCAAATATTTCCGTAGCGTTTTGGTTAAAAGCTACTTTCATGTAGGTAATGTTATCAGGTTCGTCGCCAAGTAACGATTTACGAGACAATAACTAATTTGTATTCAGAAATTGGTGGTCTAGTCAGCAGTATCCATGGTAGCACTTAATTTCTCTTAACCGAATACCTGCTTACACCAAAAGGGCGTTGCGGCAAGAAATCAATTTTGAATTTCCAGAACATTCCGCCGGTAAATTACGCCTCTCTACGACCGGCGCCCGAAAGCTTACGAGCCGAGCTGCGTTCTAGTTATGTACGACGAGTTTAACTTATCAAATTAGTCAAACTGTATAAAAGAGCTGCTTTTTGTGCGGTGAGTCTTTTTGGGATTAGGTATTGTTTGTAATTTAGTCATCATAGTATGACATTTCAGCTAAGGAAGCACACTGAGAGTCATAAAAACCGGCTAAGAGCGTGTCGGACACGCCCAGGATAGGGTTCCGCAGTAGTAACGATGTGACGAAACAATTAATATTTTTCTATGGATTTTGTATTTTGTAAGGAACTTCCCAAGTAGGTATATTTAATAAGTCAGGCTGTTATTTACTCTAAAACCACTCATAATTCTCAAGCTAGCTTAGCCGTTATAGTTGTCCTTGTTAATTTGATATTTTTACTCCCATCATGCATTTTTTCAAAATTATAAAACCAACAGTTTAGGTTTAGAAGTAATTTTTTTTCTTTCTTTTTATTTCATCATTTTGTCAGGGTAATTGCTGCATATATCCATGCAAAATTATATTTTTCTGGCACTAGTGGTCTTCTGCGCTAAGCCACGGACGTACGGATGGACGGACGAACGGACGGGCGGACAGACGGTCGGACGGGCAGACGGACAAGACGAAATTATAAGGGTTCCGTTTTGCCATTCTGGCTCCGGAACCCTAAAAATGAGATGGCTACAGAATTTTTAATCATTACTTTCTATAATCTGAAAATGGCTAAGTAGAGCATTTTTATGGCAATATTCCATGACCTATCCGTACTCACACCAATTTGCTACACTGGTGCAGCGGGTTTTGTAGTTATCGTCATTTTTGTAACCGACCCTTCATTTTTGTTCGTCAGTGTATTTAATTTAAACCAATTCGACGGAGCCCCACTTCGTGTGGCTCCTATTTCTGGGCGATTTGCCCTTCGAGCAGAAGAAACTAACTTACTAACCTAACCTACCTATTTACTGGACAAAATTATGGTTACGGGGTGCATTGGTGTGACCACGGGTCGGGTAAAATAAACGGTAGTCACACCAGTGTGACTGCGGATAAAAAAAATGAAGGTTGACATTATGCTGAGTTGGGACAATTTCATGACAATATTTGTCTCAGTTTAATTTTCTTCGTTTTTATTAAAATGCATGAAGAAATGTTTTTCTTTCTTTATTTTATTTTTAAATTGTTTAACTGGGGTGACAGGTGTGACTATGGATCGATCGCTCAATATTCTGATGTAAAATTGCAAAATCTTAACCACTCAGTCTAAAGGCATATATTTTCCACAGAGGTTCTTTCTAGAACATAAATAAATAGAAACCATGTAATTTTCGGGAATTCCCTTAGGAATTTAGTAAAATTTAGCAAAATTGGAATTTCAATCATTATGCTGAGCCAGTGTCCAATTTACAACCGCAATGACACACTCTTTTTTTTTAGCCTTTGTATTGTCCTTTTTGTAAAAATATTTATGTGTCTTGTGTTGTTGTAAATAAATATATTTTCTATCTTTCTTTCTTTCAATCCAACTGCCAGACTGCTAATGGTTAGTTTAAAATATTTCTGATAACTAGGTACTTAATTAAATAACTTGTCGAATGAATATGTTTATCCAAATTACAAATAAATCGGGTTAGTAGTGTGGCTAAAAAAAAAAAAGTTTTTTCTTTTTATGCATTTTTTTTAAACCAGAATTATTTGAGGTTTAATTTTTGGTGAAAGCACTACATATATGAAGGCTAATAATCCGGTAAAAGGAAAATCATTTTTTCGCTAAGGGCAGTTTTACTATGCTTACCCGGCTATACCCTATGCCATTATATTCAATACAACATGAAAGGTCATTTTGTAATAAAGGCAACCCAAGCCTTAAACAAAAGCGACGTCCGCAAACTTGTCGGCCAAGGTGTCGATCGGAAAACCACGCTTCCACACTAATTGATTTGGGTCTGAGCTGCGCAAATATCGGTAGCCTTGAACACGGCACAAGTCATAGGCTACCCTGAAGCTTAACTAAAGACTAATTCAAATACCGTATAATTATAACAGTACGTCTATAAACCAATTGCGCGAAAGACATACTGTTTGCTTGACAGTGGTAGTTCGAATCCGTCATCTGATTTTTTCAAATGCTTTTTCTAGCTATTAGTTCTAACCGCTAGTGGAATCGCAAACAATATTTGATTTCTATCTACAGATAAGTTGTTAATATAGGTACGAATAATGTTCACTTATGGCATGCACCACTTTCTAAAACCCGTCGTAATTAACGGCAGACTACTAACCGGCCTCCAATTTGGACTGACGGACGGACGTTTTCACGGCGATCACAAATTTACTTTAGATACTAATTAAACGTAGAATAATATATCAATGTGGTGTTCCTTAAGTATATTAGGTAGGGTGAAAATGGAATGGAAGCGTCTTGACTGAAATCTGTGAAAACGATGTTACCATTTGCCAGAGTAGGTAAGGTAAGTACTTACCTAAGTAGAAAAATGTTCCCTCTGAGACAGTAGGTAGTACTACCACGTAGTTCAACTGGTAGTACAAATGATAAACCCTAGAGTCACTAAGTCGGGTTTCATCATAGACCAACAAAAAAAAAAGAAAAACTTCCTTCCTTTTTAAACAATCAGGCTGTCTGAAATCAATAAATTTTTGTTCAACCGTCTACATTTTTACTGTCGGATAAAAAAAGCGACAAGGCCTAATCGCTTATCTTACTGTATATTTTCTCCATGTACTTGTTTTCTATATTGCTTTTGATGTACGATAAATAAATATTGTGTATGATTGGTGTTAAAAGTTCAATTGGTAGTACCTACTTATGATACACTTGCCAGATGTAAACAAAATACAATACGGTAAAGACGGTTTAAAAAAGCTTAAAAGAAGCTTGATCAAAACGCATATTGATATTATTGACCTATACGTCACATCGCCACCGTTCGAAAACGTTGAGGTAAATAAATTTATCGTTTATTTATACGCGGTTAAGGGGGTACCGTGCTTTTGGCGCATTTATTGCATTCATTTAAACTCGTGCTGTATCATTACTAGCAATGCTATAGTCCTGAAATTCATATGCAAGATAATTGAGGATTCACTCTAGCGACCAGTTTTTTTCGAAACACGATTACGTCTTGTCATGCATGACTGACTGCATGACTTTTTGAATGTTAATAAAACAAGATGTTTTCTAGGGCGTAGTTTTCTTACATTTTTATAATATGTATTTGTTTTAGTAAGATGATGAAAATACCCAAAAACACGCGCAGTCCAACCAACCTATTTTGAGCCATCGTGCCTCCCCCAAGCGGCTCGACGCCCGAAATCGCCCACCTAAAATCAATTAGCGCGAAAAACTCGGTACCCCCTTAAGTCCCGTGTATGTTATTATCTCTAATATATAAAAATCTCGTGTCACGGTGTTTGTTACCGAACTCCTCCGAAACGGCTTGGCCGATTATTATGAAACTTTTTTCTCTGCACTCGGTAGGTCTGAGAATAGGTCGTAGGCTATTTTTATCCCCCCCCCCCCCCATTCTTCGCGGACGGAGTCGCGGGCAACAGCTAGTTAATTATAATAATGTGTGAAAGTCGCGAAAGTTTAAATCTATATCAAGGAGTTTACTTATAAATAGTTTTTTCTCAAACATGCTATGTAATGTTTACGTTGTGTTCGTTAAAACAGGCTTCAAAATACACCGTTGCAGGCCTAGGCCGGCAATGCGATCGTCTATTGTTTCATGTCACACAGCACCATGATGTTTATAGGTCTATGGCATCAAAGCATTCAGCCATTTAAAAAAAAACTATAAGCAATATTTGCGTTTTGGTTCATTATGACATTCTGCCACTACGCTTATTTAAGGTAAGGTAAGATGGTGATGGTGATGGTAATGGTGATCTGCCTAGAGAAATATTTCACCATCAACATCATCATCACTATCATCACCATTATCATCATCATCATCATCATCGTCATCATCATCATCATCATCATCATCATCATCATCATCATCATCATCATCATCATCATCATCATCATCACCATCATCATCATCATCATTCATCACCATCATCATCATCACCATCATCATCATCATCATCATCATCATCACCATCACCATCATCATCATCACCATCATCATCATCATCATCATCATCATCATCATCATTCATCACCATCATCATCATCATCATCATCATCATCATCATCATCATCATTCATCATCATCATTCATCACCATCATCATCGTCATCATCATCATCATTCACCACCATCATCATCAATCACCATCATCATCAATCACCATCATCATCAATCACCATCATCATCAATCACCATCATCATCATCATCATCAACATCATCATCATCATCACCATCATCATCATCATCATCATCATTCATTACCATCATCACCATCATCATCATCATCATCATCACCATCATGATGACGACGACGATGATGATGATGATGATGATGGTGATGGTGCATGTTTGAGAAAAGCACTATACAAGCCTCGGCCGGAACAGGGGTTGCCGGCCTCGTATCATGCCGGCCTCGTGTACCACTCGGCCGTCAACTTAGATACTCGGCCGGCAACCCCTTAAGTCCCGGCCTCTGCAGTAATGTACTATTTATCGCCTCTTTGCTTACATAAATAATTACGTGAAAAATTATTTCTCTGACAATTAGCATGACGTTCATGACATGCCATCAATACTGTGTGAGTTTTATGAAAAAATGCCCCGTCTTCTGGTGGTCTTACTAATTTGTCATATCAGTATGACCACGAGGATATACATGTCCTCCTGGACATACTCAGTTTACTGAACCTCCTGTAAAAAAACAAATGACAGCCCATATGCAAATAAAAGCCGTCGTGGCCTAGTGGTTTGACCTATGGCCTCTCAAGCAGAGGATTGTGGGTTCAAATCTCGGCTCGCACCTCTGAGTTTTTCGAAATTTATGTGCGAAATTAATTTGAAATTAACCACGAGCTTTACGGTGAAGGAAAACATAGTGAGGAAACCTGCATAAAACTGCGACGAAATTCAATGGTGTGTGTGAAGTTCCCAAGGAATCTGAGAGCAGGCCTGTGCGCTGCTGTGGGACGCATATAGGCTGGGATGATGATGATGCAAATAAAAATGAGAAATAACTAGACAGGACTTAGGAATAGGTATCCTGTATTATTATTACATATTACTGTTGATAAATGAGAATTGGCGTAAGTAATTCACGCAGTGACTACGAGTTCTGCAAGGGCCTTGAAACCTCGGATATGAATTAAATAATATAAGGGTTATTATAACTTATAATCGTTATACTTATTACATGAAACCTAAAAAAATATTATCGTAATTTTTCTAAAAAAAAAAAACAATATATAATATTTCGCCGTGAGTAAGCTCCAATTGACATTTCAGGATGTACCTAATCGTCACGATCAATGCTCTCTTTGCGTTTAGTTTTAGCTTCTTCGATTATATAATTTTCTTTGCCACTAAGGCTGGATTTCACCAAACTTTTATTCCGAGAATAACGCTTACTCTCAGATAGTAATGTCAAATTACTATGGCGGTTTGACATTACTATCTGAGAGTAAGCGTTATTCTCAGAATAAAAGTTTGGTGAAATCCAGCCTTATAATGTTAAGTAAACGCAAAATTGACACTGCAGATCGCTTACTTCTTTATTAAGCTAAGAGTGCCAACTTTCTACAACGTTGTTGGTCCTGTGGCGTTTTCCAAATACAGACCATTGACTCCTAGAGTTTGTCTTAAGCCAGATCATGTCCATGTGCCTACTTTATGGATTTTGTTATTTTCTGAGTGCTGGAACAATTATCTTAACCCCCTGTTTCACCATCCATTGATCAAATTTATTTGACAGATAAGTGTGATGCCATCTCTGTTTGTTTTGTTCGAATAGACGGAGACGGCATCACATTTATCCGTCAGTTAAAATTAATCAATGGGTGGTGAAACAGCCCCTTAATACGTCATACCATCATCGATTAATGTTTTAGGCAACAATGGCAATGCTGCCCATAAATAACCCTAAATTCTTCTCTCATTTTTGGAATTTATTTTTAAACTTTTGCTTTTTTCTAGAGACAATTCGTAAAATGGTAGTAAACTTTTTTCATTAAAATTCCTGGAAAGACTTGCATCATCAGTGCATAGAAGCAGCGATTTCAAAGTCTGCAAGGTGTACTTTTTTTGGTAACCATCCCGGAATTTGTGATTGTTATCAATGGACCTGTGAAAACCTTTTTTCAGACATCTGTGGCATACTTTATTCGTTTTGATAAACTGCCACCTATCACTCACTACTGTCATTTTGACAAATTTGTTACAATTAGATGATTCGTGATTTTGTTTACATAACAAATAAAGCGCGTTTATTGGTGTTGGAATGCTATTCGAATTATTTTCAGCGACAATATTTACCCTGTCCCTGTATGCGGTCTGCGAGCGGCAACGGGTGACCTATAGTCCATCACGCCCCTAAACCTATACTGCAGATCGACTTCACGCGACAGGAAATCCGCGAACATTTCTATCTTCAAAACGCAATCAATACGTGAATGGGCAAAATCCAACCACCGTGGACGCAGCAGCAGAGGCAGCTTGCTCCACAGTGCTTCAAATAGCTCGGTTGAATATGAATAAATCAGCCGATTTAGCAGCCGGATAACTACTACGCAGTTGCGTACCTGGCTCGCGAAAGTAGCGAGATCTCTGCCGTCGTAGCTCACCTTAAGCAGTGCGCGCACCGCCGCCACCTCGTGTATGACGACGAGCTCGGGGCGGCAGAAGCGCGTCGGGCGCGGCCAGCCGCCGCGGGCGCGCGCGCCGCTGCCAGCAGCCCCGCCAGTCCCGCCACAGCTGAGCGCGCCGCGCCGCGCAGAGCGCACGACAGCCGAGTTAAATTGTCGCTCGCCGACAAACTTTGAGCTGTATTTTCGTGAGCTCGTTTCAACGCTAACCTACGCGACAACACTTCCATCCTCACCATTTGGATGGTTGGCAGTCTTCTACTGTGTGTTTTTCCAGAAATTTCCTGCCTCGCACAGCAAAGCTCTGTTATGAAGTATTTGCTGCGGTATTCCCGGACCGATACGCACTTGTGACTCTTCTGGTGTCGCAGGTGTCCATGGGCGACGGTAATCGTTTACCATCAGGCGATCCGTTTGCTCGTTTGCTCCCAATACCATAAAAAAAATCTAAATAATAATAAGTATGTGTTCTTAGTATGTCTGATAGTCATAAAAATTACTGGCTGTTTTTTTTATGCACTCTTTATTATATGTAGATACCCAAATAAGGAAAAAGACCAAGCAAATCTTTCCAATTTAGTTTTTTAATAATCTTGTTACTTAGTATGTTTTACTTATTATTTTTAGCATAAGATACAACCTGTATGAAGGAGCGAATTCCTCCTAATACAAGTGCTTTACTTAAAAGGAGGATTCGACAACACCTGTCAAAACGTTTTGTTAAAAATAAATAATTTTGAATTTTTGAATTTTTTGAATAAAGAAACAAGTATCCATCAAGTACCTCTTTTAAAATCAGACATTACTACATACATATTTTGACAAACGTATCATACGTAACGTTTCATTAAAAGATTTTTTTAAGAAACACGTACTTTTAAAATGCCTAGGGAAATAATAATTTTAAAAAGAGGTCGGGGCAGGTATTACTTTGCGATGGTTATCAATATCATCGAAAAAATTCTACAAAAATGCAGAATACTGGAAGTGTGCGAAGACTAAAAGTACAAAACGTGTCGGATCGCTAACAATCAAAGTAAGTTTTTACGGACTTCGATTTAGCATATTCCGTCAATTGTAGGTTGCTTATAATACGAGTACTAGGTATAGTGTTAACCTTTCTGCCGTAGGAGCGGACTCTTTTAAAAGAAGTGGCTCATTCATCATCGTGTTTTAAAGATGTAGCGAAGAATGAAATTGACATACGCCTAAGTAATTATAAAAAAGAAATTGCTGCAAATCTTGAGGTTTCGGTTCCAGCAATATTCGAAAACATCGTCGCAGGGATTTGAAAACGATGGGTTAGACTTCGTAAGCAATATTCCGCAATTTCAAAATGTTAAATCAGCAATGTATAACCACAGAAACAAAGCTGCAGGAACAAGCAAAATGTTTTTCCACAAATTCAAACAATTAGAAATACCATCTGCATATCAGGAATTCCTGATTGCTGATTATAATCACAATGGCGTAGGAATAATTATATTAGGAAGTGAGTGGGCAAAATAATTGTTGTCTGAGGGTAATTTTTTTTTTCTTGACAGGACTTTCAAAATATGCCCTAAACCATTTACCCAATTGGTAACTATGCATTGCGATCTTGGAAGTTCAATAGAGTCAACAGTAATAATTCCGACGATATATGCACTACTTCCAGATAAGAAAACAGAAACATATAAAACCATGTTTGAAATTCTTAAATGTGCAATCCCAAGATGGAATCCTACGTACATAATGGCAGATTTTGAAGAGGCTATTACCAAAACTATGCGTTACGCACTTCCATGCGTTAAAAAAGTGGGATGTTATTATCATTTCACGAAAGCTATATGGAAAAAGGGCAGACAGCTGAAATTAACAACAACTAAGGACATGAGACGAATATTATCGTTAACAGCAGCGTTACCATTAGCTGCCCTTTTTTTTGAAAATCAAGGAAGGGTGGTCATATTATTATATTGAATCCCAAATAAGGGATGAACTGAAAATGGGAGAGTGTCAAACTTAATTCCAAAAATATTGTCTGAAAAATTATGATTTCATTGCGCAGTAGTGGTGCGTATTTAGAAATAAACAGCGAACTAGCAACTACGCTGAAGCGTGGCATTTTAAGATAAACCAGCCTATCGAAACTTGATATAAAAAACACAATGTAAGAAAATATGAACGTACTTTTTGTACCAACATTGAAAACTAAGACACTCTTGCCAAATAAAAGAGTTGGTTAATGTTCTGTTCTAATATACCAACCCCGACACGCTAATTTAGCCGCATTATACTTCACCTCATGTTGGCCAGCATGTGACGTACGCCATTGGCGCCATCAATTCAAATCTGTCGCGTGGTGTTCTTATTTTCACTGAATTTATTAAAAAACTGCAATAAACTGCATAAACAGACATTACGGGTGGCAAATCTTTGCGAAAGTGTGAAACTTGTGGTGTCCGGAGAGTAAGAAGGTTGAGTAAAGACTTACTTTTGGCTAGATTTCCGCTTGACCCAAACAGGTAATTTTATTGTATGTTTTATTAGTTGTATAGGTAAATTTGAGTAAAAACAGCTTAAAACAGTGTTAACAGTAAATATTATGAGCCTATGTAATATTTAGCATTGCCATATTTTCATATAACCATTACATAGTGCTGTGCTGAAGTTATCGATATTTTTTATTTTAATTAAATTAATTAATTGTAATTACTTTCTGTTTCAGATTTCAACTGACTTCTGCCACGAGCTCGACATTTTATTATGGACCTGAGTTCTCAACATTGTTGTTAATTTGTTGTTATTATATTCAACTTGTTTATAAATCACAAGATTTTCAATAAAATTTTATTGATGTGCAATTGTAATTATTTTCCTGGTAAAATGTAAAAAATATCACAAATATCGATAAATATTAAGTGGTACCTAGGTAGGTATACCTATAGGTACTACTTAATATTTATCGATATCGATGGCATAGTGCTACATCTCTAATGCCTTGATATTGACACTTTATGTTGGTACCTCTGACTGTTGACTGTTGACTTTTGACTTTCAAGTTGGTAGAAACTACGCTCATAATTCAGTTTATGGCTTTGATGGAAGTGCCGTCTTTTAAAACGTAGTGATTACTTGCTCAGTGAGATAAACGATAAAAATAATAGAAAAATTAGTTTATATGCCATTCTGAAAAAACTTTACAAAAATTCAATGGTTAGTAAAAATATTTACATGGTAATTACCAAAAAAAAATAAGACAACTAAAAACAGAGGAATGCAATACATACTTAGAGATCAATTCATTGAAAATGCTCAAAACCAATTAGTGGCAGAAAACATAACAGTAGGCCATTTTCTAGATATGTTAAGATAAATATTTATCATATATCTAGGAAATGGGCTGCCGCCAGTCCGCATTACGGTAATTTTATTGTGGAGATACCTAGTACAATAGTAGAATTAGTATAACTGTGTTACTATGGATTTTAAATTGGATGTTTGTAAATGAGGAGTGTCTTTTCAAAAGGGCTTATTTCCATTTTGAACTTTTTTTTCAACCAGGAATGTAGTTTTGTTTAAAATAGAGAATTAAATATATTCTTTGAATTTCAAGTTCTAATAAGTCTCTTCTTGCCCTCTAAAAAAGATTCAAATTTCAACGTCCGGATCAAAAGAGCCTATTTCTTTCTTATACTTAGTTTAGTATGCGAAAAAAATAAAAGACATGGAAATTTAAAAATATTGTGGCAGGATTGGCAATTACTGCAAATAAAAGAGCTACAAGAAAAAAAAACAAAAATATAGAAAAGCGCAAAAAAGAAAAAACAAGAGACAGAGGATATTTACTTGTGAAATAAAAGCTTACGATTACTATAAGTATGAAACTGAAGAAAGCAAAGTACCTAAAACAATATAAATAAAGGAAAAGGATCCCAATGCAAATTGAAACAGCAGATATGATAACTCGGCCTCTTTCAGTGAATAAAAAAAAAGGATGTAGAAAATTTGTTAAAAAAACAGTTTGGAGACGATTGGATAAGGTTACCGGAGCTGTCTTGGTATAAAACCATATTACGTAAAAGCAATCATTAATTCGCACGTTTAATAAAAAACTGCATCAATTTTAATTTTTCTTATTTCAAAACTAAACTTTACGTACAAAAATAAGGTTAAGTTTTGAAATAAGAATAATTCAAATTGATGCAGTTTTTTATTAAGCGTGCGAATTATATTATCTACCAGTAGAAGAAAATCCAAACGAAGTCGAATGCGATTGTTGCGAAGATGATGCAGATGAAGTTCACGTTTAATAACTAAATTTATTCCACCTGAACTTATTTTTAGTAGTTAAGTTTAATTTTACAATAAACAGTTATCCCTTTCAAAAGAGTTTATCTCTGCAATGTACAAATCAAAAAGGTTTATTTCTCACAAGGCCGCAACAAAACTGCTTAATTTCCAAAAGTTCGCATCAAAAGGGCTTAATTCTGAAAATGTATGGTAAATTAACATAATAATTTTATTCGATAAAACAAAGTATGTAGTGCCATAACATTCATCTCATCTTACATAAATACAATATCGAATTTATGTTTTCCTCAATTTCCCAAAAAAAGTTCAAAGTGGAAATAAGCCCTTTTTGAAAAGACACTCCTCAATTATAAACTTAAGTAAGTACGCATGTTATTATTATATAGAGGGATAGGTAATTTTTGAAATTTTTTGTATATTTTGTAAATAAAAAAGTTTTTGGATTTGTTTCTGTTATTTCATTTAAAACCATTCTGGAAGTCGTGAGTCGGCCACTTGTCCCTATCAAGAAAATAAGCTAGTAGGGCTACGTGGAATAAATTCCACTTACCTCTACCAAGAAAATAAGCTAGTAGGGCTATGTGGATAAATTCCACTTATCCTCACCAAGAAAATAAGCTAGTAGGGCTACGTGGAATAAATTCCACTTATCCCATCAAAGGACAAGATAGTAGGGCTACGTGGAAAAATTCCACTTATCTCTACCAAAGGACAAGATAGTAGGGCTATGTGGAATGAATTCCACTTATCCCCACCAGGGAACAAGCTAGTAGGGCTATGTGGAATAAGTTCCACCTATCCCCACCAGGGTACAAGCTAGTCGGGCTATGTGGAAAATATTCCACTTGTCCTAACCCACTAGGAGCTAGGGTGGACAAATGGACATATTATTTCCACATATAAGAAAGGAAAAAATATTCCACATAACATCTCTACCAGGGGGGATATGGCGGTAGGGATAGATGGAAAAGGGGGAAATAAATAAATACGTGCTGTTTTCGTTTTCGGGTTTTGATTCTCAATCTGTATCTGTATGCAGTTTTTCTCGTCACTAAAATCGATGATAATATAGTTCTTTCGCTGTTTTGTAATTTCAGAGTTACACGTAATGATGCATCAAAGTGGACCCCTCGGTGTATCTATTTTGGTAATGTATTTCTATTTACCCTAAAATTTAAGGACTTCAATTTAGATGATTCATCTATACTAATATTATAAAGCTGAAGAGTTTGTTTGTTTGTTTGAACGCGCTAATCTCAGGAACTACTGCTCCGATTTGAAAAATTCTTCAGTGTTAGATAGCCCATTTATCGAGGAAGGCTTATAGGCTTTATATCATCACGCTAACACCAATAGGAGCGGAGCGGAAGAATGTTTCAAAATGGGGGGTTTTTGAAGTAAAACTTCTATAGACACGCTTGACTTTGGAGTACGGTGGTAAATGTGAACGCGGGTGTGCGGGGCGGGCAAATTGGATAAAAAATAAGCTGCCCAAATTACTAATTCCCCGCGGACGGAGTCGCGGGCAAAAGCTAGTCAAATTTATATTTTTTATCAATCGTAAGCTATATTATATACGTATACATGAATATACTTTTCAAATAAAAGAGATAACAGGAAAAGTGCCTCCGTAAGAAATTATAGCTCGCCATATTCGTATGCTGCGGATGCCATTCAAAATTATTATTTATAGAGCAATTACTCTAGGGAAGCCGGGCGGATGGAATGAAGCCTTATTACGTAATAACGAAACACGTACATGCGTGCCTGGTATGGGATGGAATTTACGTATAGACTTTAAATTAATTCAAAGTGTTTGCGAATAAATACGTTGTCAAACTAAGATCTCTACCTGCTAAAAAAATCGAACTCTTTCTCTTTTCGATGTAGACTACGGGGCCAACATTTCTAACCTGTGTTTTACCGTAAGAACTTTATATAAATAAACCGAAATGATGAAAAAACATGTTGCAATAGATTACGTTTTAAATGTCGAAGTCCATTCAATGCCATATACGTTTTATACATTTATGACGAGTGGATAGCCCAGTGTATAGTCAAGGCATTTCTAACGCAGGCGAAGCCATATTTTTATTCTTAGCCATTTTTGTGTTTCAGTGCTGGGCAAAGACTTATCCTTTTGAACTCCCTTAGTTCCGCCACACTACTTTGTAACAGATACCGCATCCCGTACACAATCTTGAATAAAGGTAACGCCACCAGAGTTGAGGCCACGCACACAACCACATCTCATGTAATGACAGCGGGATTTTGACGTTGTGTTGTCGTTAAACGTCAACACAACGTCAAAATCCCGCTGTCATTACATGAGATGTGGTTGTGTGCGTGGCCTCAACTCTGGTGGCGTTACCATTACCTAAAGTGATTATTGCCTACTCCGTCTCGTTGGTTGCGTGCTAAAATGTACCTTATTGCGCAAGTGTAAAGTTATTATCGCTTCTCATCCGACAGTGACAGGTTATTTGGATAAAAATATTATTCCAGAATATAAATTTAGGTAGTAATAAAATAACTACAAATTAAAAATTTAAAAAACCCCCAACGCAATTTGGTCGCACATATGTTTGAAAATAGAGTAAATGCTCTTTATGCGTCTAAGATTCCTTAAGACACATAGACAGATAGACACACACACACAAACACACACATAGCGGTCAAACTTATAACACCCCTCTTTTTGTGTCGGGGGTTAAAAAAACCGCCTATATAATTCTCGTTCCCATGTGAATTCCGGGAAAATATTTACCCTATGGCACTTGCGGAACTGAGACGAATCTAATGACACCTCATACTTCAAAATCCATTGAGCCGTTTCGGCTGCAGGGCGTGCCAAAGAATGATAATACATACATAAATACATACGCTCGAAAACATAACCCTCCTTTGACAGTCGGGTGAAAATAAAATAAATCCGCAGTACGACGTAAATACTGCACGGCAGTTCATGACTTTTTGAAAGTTAATGAAACAAGATGTTTTCTACGGCGTAGTGTTGCTACATTTTTAAAATATGTATTTTGTTTTAGTCATCGACGAAAGTACCTAAATACACGCGCAGTCTAACCAACCTATCTTGAGCCATCGTGCTTCCCCCCCCCCCTTGTCCGATAGTCAGTAGCGTTAGTTTTCCTTCGGCCATCGGACGGGGAACTCGCGTCGCTTGCGCTTACGCACGGCTTTGATTCTAGCCGCTCTCACGCACACATACACGAGTGCATAGAATACCTAAAATTGATTAGCGCCAAAAGCTCGGTAGGGCCTTAATTACGTACGTAAGTACCATGCAGTTGTACCGGCTAATCCATTTGCTGAAGTTAACGGATATCCAAGAAAAAACAGCGAATATAAAATTAAACCACTTTACAACTTATAAAATAAAGTAGACAATACAATTTTAGGTTCCGGAATTTTTTTTAATTACACACTTTCTATTTTTTTTGATATCCTCTCAATTTTTCGAAGTTAACTGGAAGAGTTTAATTTAAGAGTTTAGTTTATAAATTATTTGCCTTTGTACAACTGTTTTGTCCTTTAATCTATTACAACTTTCCTGTATTTAATGTGCCTACCTACTAATAAAGAGTTATACTTACAAACATATGTTATATATTAATTTTTTAATTTTCGAGGTTCACCCTCTGGCTGGATAAATATCACACGGTATTGTATAATAAATTAGCGTAGTTTTTAATATAACACGAGCCATATAAACATAGACGTCTGGGCGGCAGGAGTAGATTTACCCGGGCAAGTCCCGGGTGTACAGGACGGTAATCGAGTCTCGAATACGTAATGACCCGGATTTTTGGGACGGTCGCCGCCGCTTGCCGCAGCCACGTGGAAGCGACGATGCATGAGCCTTTATTTAAAACGCTGATAACTTTGTTCATTTAATACAAAAAGTTTAAAGCAAAATATTTACGTCCAAAAAAGAAAATAATGTAAAAATAATGATAATAATAATAATTCAGCCTAACAATTAAAGTCCCACCGCCGGTCACAAGCCTCCTTTCTGAATAAGTGGGCTTCGGCTGTAAGTAGTTTCCAAAAAATAATGTCATATACCTAATATATTCCTTCTTACTTCTTAAACATAAATTATGCGTTCCTGCGAAACTTACCTTTTAAATGAAATTCAATTCAGTAATACTTGCTCGAATTATAATGTATAATCTTGTCTACTCTGCGTTAGCAAACTGTTAATTTCCAAAGTTCGGTGTGATGAAGTTGGTACTTAACAACATTAACGCAGCGAAATATCAAAATCACAGATAAAGACGTAAATCCG
Source organism: Archips xylosteana (assembly GCA_947563465.1). Taxonomy (NCBI): domain Eukaryota; kingdom Metazoa; phylum Arthropoda; class Insecta; order Lepidoptera; family Tortricidae; genus Archips; species Archips xylosteana. Next base: position 26,734,004 of record OX387343.1, on the reverse strand, counting down.
GTTAACCTATATCAGATGTAGTGAGTGTTTATAATAATATAATTACTATTTAGTAACTGCCTCAATCAAAAAACGTCGCAGTTAAGGTTCCTCTGCAGTTTTGACGATGATGAAATTTAACTATTTGTGACCCAATCATTACGTAGATAGATATTAAGATTTGCTCGGCATCGTCAGAAGCTTCTTAATCCTGGCCACGGTTGACACTCAGGCACGAAACTCATCCCCCATTAGGGAAAAAGAGCCTTCTCAAAAGTTAACGAAGGACTAGTCTGCCGTAATGCGATAATCCAGGGCTTTGAAAATCCACTCCTTTTGAGCCGCAGCGTAGACTAAAATGTTTTTTAAACGGCAACACACTTCTGCTGCTAAAATTTGATATAACGCTATGAGGTTTTTGCGCCGTACTTAACATTTTTTTATAGGTTACTAGCTGACCCGGCAAACGTTGTTTTGCCATATTATGGGTATAAGAAATAGCCTACGACCTATTCTCAGACCTACCGAATACAGAGAAAAAAGTTTCATAAAAATCGGTCAAGCCGTCTCGGAGGAGTTCGGTAACAAACACCGTGACACGAGATTTTTATATATTAGATTTACGTACTTCCATTTATGCTAGTCGGCGTGCTAAGGCTACCTTTAACAAATAAAAGTTATAACATCTACAAAAAGTGTAAACTTTAATGGCATAATATACTTAGACTTTTTAAAACTTACTTGTTATTTTATGTGCTTCTACCACGGTAAGGTGATTTTCCATTAAGTATGAACTTGTTTGTGATTGAGTAAATTTTAAAAAGAGGAGGTACCTAGGTCATCATTATCATTCCACGTCTTACGTCCCACTGGAGGGCACAGGCCTCCCCTCAGAATGAGTAGGTAGGTAATACAAGAAAAAAAATGCACCGGCAGTGAAAAGGCGACCATTAGAATTTATTTTACTAAACTAATCAAGGGAATTTAAAAAATTAAAAAACCGAGCTTAAAAAGTGTCTGATGGATAGGATATTTTTACAATTTGAAAGATCGGGTAGCTGTTGATACTTTGTACCACATGCCGACTTTGTATACTTCTGTTTATGCAATAAATATTTCTATTTCTATAACATTTACGATTTGTTTATTTATTTAAATAATCTTACGCGTATTTAAATTTTAGGCAGTCTCTTACCAATCATATTAAAGGCGTCAAATTTGTGTTGCGATCTTTGTCGAAGTCTGCTGCGACGCTGGACTTTGTTTTTGAAACTCATTTTGTGGTCTTCAGTCTGCTACATACAAGTCAGAAGAAAAAGCGAACGGGAACGGGTGATAGCAAAAAAAAAATAGGATACTTATCGCTCTCGGTAATAAAATACTGGCCGTTGAAATAAAAAAGATGGTACTTATGTAATGTTGTTCCTACCTATTTTTTCACTTATTTTTTTTCAGCATTTGTTGTCAAAAATGGCATTTAAACAAGAAACCCTGAGAAAACGAATTGTAAATTTTTATCATTCAAATTAGGTGTTGGGGAAAAAGTTTACAGTGAATCATTTCTCTCAAGAGAATGTACCAGTTTATTATACTGTCTATGGAATCTTAGCATCTCAGACTACAACTATTAAAAGTGGCGGTAGCAGACCGGCAAATCTAATAGACTAAACGAAGGCAAAAAAATGCTTTAAGCACAATTTAATCATTCTGACACCATGATCCAACGTGATACTGTGAAAAAAATTTAATTGTAGTCTATCGTAAATCTACCATTCATTGAAGAAAGTTGGAATAGCGTGCCGAAACAAGCACCAGAATCCTTTTTTAGCATGAATCCAACTTTCTCATAAATCCAACTTCTTACGTCGTCATACAAAAATTAGCATGTTTCAACTGACAGGTTATATGCAATTTTAAAAGTGGTAAGAATATTTTAATTTCTTAAATGTATTTTTTCACAGTTACACTTTTTAGCTAAACCAATAAAAGTATCATCATCATCTATTCAAGTCCCACTGCTGGGCACAGGCCTCCTCTTATAGAGCCCAGATTCAATCGGGATTCGGGAATTAAAAAAATCCGAGTTATTTATTTAATTTCAAAACACAAAAACGTTTCAATTAAACTAAGACATAAAAAGAAGACGTGCATATATCTTTATTAATTTTTATGTTCTCGCTGCTGAGGTGAAAAGTTGTATGTATCACACGAGGCCAAAGTTTTTTTGCACCTCGTTTATTTGAATCCCTCGCTCATTCAGGATTCTAACTTAAAATCACTCGCTTACGCTCGTGATTCAATTATGTAATCCTTCGCTTACTCGTGATTAAAAATCAAGACTCTCAGACAAAACCAACTTTGCTCTCTTGTTGCACAAATAACTATTTTCATCTCCTAAAAAATCTATTTTTTTTGTTATTACCCGCTACCTATAGAAAAGATAGCGGCCAAAGATAATCGCCATTTTATGCCAGCCTTCAAAGAATTAATACTGAAAGTGTTCATCACAAAGTGGCTTATTGGACTGGAACTAACTCGTTCAGTATTAAAACATATGTACCTCTTAGGTGATAAATAACACTGTCAACGAGTTTGGATAGGGTCAAGGAGGTACTTACTCTAAGAGAAGTTGTGTACAAAACTTAACAGAGATATTTCGTGCGCGTAAATTCACACTGCTTGAATTTGGTGTACATGAAAATTCATAATGCTTTATCTTGGCTTATTCAAGAGAAACGCTGCAGCACCTATCTCGGAGTGGGGAAATACGTGACCCACGAATTTGCTTTATAAAAGCAACGTTTCTGCGTGACATCTTTATATGTCCGATTCAGACGGAGATTACCAGTTTTTGTCAGCTGTTTATTGCAGCGTGATAAAACATAGATAATTTGATAGAATACCACTACATTCCTTTTGGAAGACGGGTGTACTTATAAAAGTGGTGATATGATGCTGTGATTATTTATAAACTAGATAACTACTTAGACGGTATGTAAACGTCCCAAAATATATCAGCCATCTTATAAATAAATAAATAAATATTAGGGGACAATCTTACACAAATCGACCTAGTCCCAAACTAAGCAAAGCTTGTACTATGGGTACTACACGACGATAAACATACTTATATAGATAAATAAATACTTAAATACATAGAAAACATCCATAACTCAGGAACAAATATTTGTGCTCATCACACAAATAAATGCCCTTACCGGGATTTGAACCCAGGACCTCTTGCTTCGTAGGCAGGGTCACTACCAACTAGGCTAAAGCGGTCGTTTATTTTTTTTACTTAAACTCGTATATGTAATTTTCCGCCCCTCATTGTGACAGCGCGGGTCACGTATGTGGAGTGCGCGATTCAAAAGTGCCTTGAAATGACGAAATCTGTCATAAAAGTACACAGTTTTAAACATGAAACTACCGTGAGACTCACTCATAGTGAAAATAAACGGATCACTCACGTCTCAAAACGCACGTTTGGCAGCCGCCGTGACGTGCGACTCCGAGAGGAAGGGCTACGGATTAGCCCGAAACATGTCGAGTTAAACTCGTTTTGAGACGTGAGTGATCCGTTTATTTTCACTAAAAGTACACAGAATTAAAAAGGGAGGTGAAAACCACCAACAAAATTACTTTCCATACTTACCAGTATTTGAGAATTCATAATTTCCTAAGATAAGATTTAATTTCTTAGGTTAGTATTATTAAACAATTTGGACATATTTGACATTTTTATTGGTACACCTGTTTTATTGCAAAATTTCTCAAAGTTAAGACAAAAACGTATTAAAAAGTTTGTATTGGGTACAAAGCCGAAATATATCAATTTTACGCATCAATCTGAATAAAATTTACTTTGAACCGAATTGAGAAAATGGCGAATCCCACCCAAAAAGTATTTTCTCTAACTAATAACTTATTCGTCTAACTAATAAATTTACTTAAATTGTTACCCAATAATAATAAGTTAACTAACAACATGTTATAATGACCGCATTCATATTAGATATTAGATAAATATTATAAAGAGGAAAGATTTGATTGTTTGTTTGCATTGAATAGGCTCCGAAACTAATGGACCGATTTCAAAAATTCTTTTGCCGTTAAAAAGCTACTTTATCACTGAGTGACATAGGCTACTTTTTAGTAGTCGAAAAGTCCCCCACGAGGTTGTCCTCGGTGCAAAGGTACCCATCACACTGGCCGCGTTTCCACGTTGAATGGCGATGGACAATCTTTTATTTGCACCAGGTACGAACCCGCACGGGCGTCAGATCCCCTTTCTCTAATGCGACGTCCCACTTTCCTAATAAAAGCAATAGCCTCCGACCCCTAGCACCCAGTAGTCTCAAAGGCAAGGGGTACAAAATAATAGTTACCGCCCAGAGCCGAATAATTTTCTCGCTTCCTATCCGCGGCAAAATCTGCAGCGGCACCAGCTCTTCGCACCGTTTGGCTGAGGTGTGAGGTGAGAGGCGAAAGTGCTGACGCATGTGGCGTCCCAAAGCAGACACATTCCTTAAAATACCGAATCACAGATACGACAACATTTCAAAATAACTTAACTAGCAGGTACACCTTTGGGCGAAAGTTTAAAGGCTATTTAATGTCATTACAAAAACCTTAATTTCCTCTCCTTTCCAGCACTAAGTATTTCACAAAACTTCTTTGATTTTTTTTTATTGTCTCGGTGATTTTATTTTTTATTATTCAATTAAGTCCGCGCAGGGTTGTATACTTGGCAGGTGAATGTTTGAGTGATTATTATTTGCTTTTTTATAATCTACAAATTATTTATTGACGCATGTAGTCTTATGTAGCTATTAGTGTGCAGTTTATTTATTTATCTATCTATACAGCGATCCGGGTGTCACCAACGGTGCTGGCTGAAAATCAGCGCTGGGATGCTATAAACGCCTAGCATTATGCTGAGCCAGTGTCCGATTTGCAACCGCAATTACACATTCTATCTTTAGCTTTCGTGTTGTCTTTTGTTTTGTAAAATATTGATGATGTGTCTTGTGTTGTTGTATATAAATGTATTTCTTTCTTTCTTTTCTTTCTTTAAACTGAAAACTGTAGAATGGCAAAATGGCACAGTTTCAAAATGCCTAAATTGTTTTTTTAAGCTTCCGGGATGCGGCATTTATGATATTTACCTGCGGGGGTTTCAAAGGGGGGATGAAAATTTCATTGATTTTGCCGTAGGATGCACCGTTTTCAAGATATTTGACAAAAAAAAACACCGGTTCTCGTCCGATCACCGAAGTTAAGCAACGTCGAGCGCGGTCAGTACTTGGATGGGTGACCGCCTGGTTTTTTATTTTTTATTATGAAGTTTCACTTCTTCCGCACGGAGGGACTCCACGCACTATTTTTTAATGTGTCTTACCTCCGAACTCCGTTATTTATGAACCGATTTGGAAAATTCTTTCGTTGTTTAAAAGCATATGCTTCAAGGTAAGTTCTGTTGTTACCAGAATCCAGTTCTGATGATGGGATCTATGAGGAATAGAAGAAACTCCTCAAAAATTCAAGGAAAATTTATAAGGATTTTAGTATTTTCGGTGACATGTCGAGCATTTACATTCAGAAAGTATCATTTGGTAAACTCGATCTGATGAAGAAGACTGCAGATGGCCAACGGAACTCCTCAATTTATACTATTCGATGATTTATATTTGTATCTTTTCCTGTCAACTGTATTTCCTGTGTATCGAATATGTGTAAATAAACATCTCTCTCTCTCTCTCTCTCTCTCTCTCTCTCTCAATGGGTCAAATTTTGCAAGTTGAATTTGACTCACTTCCCGGTTTCTGATTGAGTTGAAATTTTGCATGTATGGGTAAATCAGGTGACAATGCAATTAAATATTATTGTGGCATGGAGCTGATCTGATGATGGAGCTGGAAGGAGGCCATAGGAACTCTGTAATAAAACGACGCAACCCCGTCGAGTTTAGGCTCTTTTGATTTGTCTTGACGAGTACCTTTGATCCCAGATGAGTCTGATGATGGAGCTGGAAGGTGGGCAAAGGCACTGCATGATGAAACGGCATTACCCCATCAAGTACGGACTCGTTTGACTCGTCTCAACGAGTAATTGGGCCCTAGAATGAAGTTGGTTGGTGGCCATAAGAACTCCGTAATAAAACTACATAACTCCATCAAGTTTGGTCTTGTTTGATTTGTCTCGACAAGAACTTTGGTAACCAGGGACAAAAAGTACAGTCATTCAAGGGTGTCAGTCCAGGCCAGTACCTACAATGTAACATGTATTCCTAATATTAATTGGCCTAAGAAGTCCTTAGAATTGTGTAAGTATGTAATACTTTCAATTCCCCTCCCCCCCTTTTAAAAGTAGTTAAGCAACATAATAATAGGATTTTCAATATAACTGATGATTTTGTCCTACGCATCTGTTTTATACAGAAACAACTAAAAAGCAAAAAATAAAAAAAAAATTACATAAAAAATAAAAATGCCTTCCATAAACAACCAAAAAAAAAAACATGGAAATAAAAATTGAACCGACCACAATAAGCATGAAAATATCTTTCTACTAATCTGTTTGAAGTCGATGCCTCAGCACGAGCCAGCAGGAGTGGTAGAAGCCCTAATAGCTAGTAGGTATTATAAAATCAAAATATCAACGGGATTCGAGAGTACCGTTAGCTCAACAGTACTTATAAATGATTAAATGAAAAAAAAAATTAAAAAATATTTATTTCACTAAAAAATAACATTGTTACAAAAATTAAGGGTTGGAGCTTCCTATTAAGTAAGCAATATATTTGTATCAGGAAGCCCCACTCCTCCATAACACAAGTTGTAGTTATAAGAAAAAACAAAACAAAAAATACAAGGAAGTTTTAAGCTATTATACATATGTGCATGAGTGTGTTTGTGTGTGTGTATGTGTGTGTGTGTGTGTGTGTGTGTGTGTGTGTGTGTGTGTGTGTGTGTGTGTGTGTGTGTGTGTGTGTGTGTGTGTGTGTGTGTGAATGTGTACGTGTGTGTCCGTGTACGTGTTTGAATGTGTGTGCGTGTTTGCGAGTGTGTGTATACATGTGATTATGATGTACATTTTAACAATACATAATAGGATACCACATCTACCCATACATCAACATCAAGTCATCCATCCCATATCAACCCACAAAATTTATAGCACATCGAATATTAACACATATTACTTTAGGTACATAATATAATTTTTGAATTCAAAGAATTAGATCTGGCACTTTTATTACAAACAAATCCCATCACTCTTAAAAAAGTAATGTCCCTGTCTCCTTTTAATTAAGATTTTTAGCCACTCATTTGTAATTTTTTTACATTTATAGAGTTGAAAGTTATATACCTATGCCCAACACTTTATTAAATATAGTCATAAGTCAATCTTTGATATCTTCATGTCTTGACGACCAGATGGCCTAGTGGTTAGAGACCCTGACTATGAAGCTTGAGGACCCGGGTTCGATTCCCGTGTCGGGCAGATATTTGTGTGAAAAATACGAATGTTTGTTCTCGGGTCTTGGGTGTTTAATATGTATTTAAGTATGTATCTATCTATATAAGTATGTTTATCCGTTGCCTAGTATCCCATAACACAAGCTGTGCTAAGCTTACTTTGGGACTAGGTCAATTGGTGTGAATTGTCCCGTGATATTTATTTATTTTATTTTATTTTATTTCTTCATAAGTGCAGACACTTATTGATAATAGAATTAATAGATTTACAGAGTATTCTTTGCATATTTGGACTCTATTCTCGGTAATTGTTGTCATCTATACATATAAAATCCTTTGTCCTGACTGACGGATCAACGCACAGCCTAAACCGCTGATCGTAGAGACCTGAAACTTGGAGGGTGTGTTCTTTGTATGACGTAGGCATCCGATAAGAAAGGATTTTCCGTAGTTCTACTTCTAAGGGGGTAAAAAAGGGGGGCAAAGTTTGTATGAGACATCGTGATTCCTTGGTCCAATCTACTTCAAATTTTGCATAAACATTCTTTAACAAAATTGATGGAAGACGTGTTTCGTATTTTATTGAAATTCATCCCTTGACGGGGTCAAAAAGTAGTAGAAAGTTATTTTGGGGGTGATTTGCTTCGAAGTTGATATCAATACTCCTTAGTGCTTTTGATTTAAATTACATTTTATTTTGACACATTGTAAACGAAACGAAACTTCAAATATTGCAAACCATTTTTGTCTACGTTTGTCAACCACGTCTTGATCTGATCTCTGATAATAGCTAATTATATGTATTAAGTATTTGCATTTCACCAAGCTTTTGCTTTTACAAGCGCAGCGTGGGACGTCCACCAACGAGATGGACGGACGTTTTGGTGAAGGCCGCAGGTTCAGGGTGGATGCAAGTCGCTTCCAACCGTAATGATTGGACGTCAATGAGGGAGGCCTATGTCCAGCAGTGGACGTCCAACGGCTGAAATGATGATGATGATGAAGCTTTTATGCGAGTTCAACCTTTTTCGAATAAAATCAAATTGAGTATTCAAATATCATTGTTGAACTCGCATAAAAGCTTGGTGCAATGCAAATACATATAAAATGCTTTGTCCTGAAGTCCTAAATGACTGACTGCCGGATTAACGCACAGCCTAAACCGCTGTATGTAGAGACCTAAAACGTGGAGGGTGTGTTCTTTGTATGACGTAGGCATCCGATAAGAAAGGATTTTCCGGAATTTCCACGGGATAAGGAATAATCGGGATTTATATATTTCATCAAGAGTGACCCTATGCCCATAACGAAGATTACTAAACTGTACAAATTGGGCATGCAATTAGACTATTAGAATATAAAGCGAATATAAAGAATTTTGAAAATTTCCACGGGATAAAGTTAAATCAGGATTTATATATGTAGGTACTCAAATCAACTGGACCATATCTCCGTAACTACAATTACTAATCTTTTCAAATACAGTATTAACGAAAATGACCATAACAACAAAAAAACTTATTGCAGGATTTTTGGAAATTCCTGTGGGATAGATAATCTCTGAAACTTCCGAGCCGATTAAAAAAAAAAACTTTTACCAGTAAAAAGTTACACTATCCTTTATTGACATAGGCTACTTTTTTCCGGGGAAATGCAAAATTCCCAAGGGATAGAAAAAAGAAAATTCAACTTCGGAGCTCATTTTAAAATGTCTTACACCAATAGAAAAGATGCACTGTCCTTGGTTAACATAGGATGCTTTTTTCCGGATAAATGCAAAATTCCCGCGGTATAGAAAATAGTAAAATTAACTTCGGGGCTGAGTTTAAAAAAAAATCACCAATAGAAAGCTTCACTATCCTTTATTGGTATAGGCTACCTGCTATTTATTCGGTAAAATGCAAAATTCCCCTGGGATATTAAGAAGTGAATTTCACTTCAGGGCTGATTTGAAAATTTCTTTCACCTATTAGTGAGTAGCTACACTAACCCTTACTTACATAGACTATTTTCTCCGTGAAAAATCAAAATTCCCACGGGAAAAAAATAAGTGAACTCAACTACGCGGCTGATTTTAAAAGTTCTTTTATCGGTAGAAAGCTTTAAGGACATAGGCTACTTTTCTCGGGGAAAATGCAAAATACCCGCGGGATAAAAATAAGTGTAATTTTGCAAAGAATAAGGACAAATTTGTTGAAATTCCCGCGGGATAGGGAATAAACGGGATTTATAATATTCACTAACTGATACTCATGATGAAATGATAATAATGATGGATGTTGCCGGTGCCGGATTTTTGTTTTATACAATGAAAGAGATGAAGAAGCTTTACCACAAATTGGAATTCTACGCGGACGAAGTCGCGGGCAAAAGCTAGTCTATACATATAAAATCCTTTGTCCTGACTGACGGATCAACGCACAGCCTAAACCGCTGATCGTAGAGACCTGAAACTTGGAGGGTGTGTTCTTTGTATGACGTAGGCATCCGATAAGAAAGGATTTTCCGTAGTTCTACTTCTAAGGGGGTAAAAAAGGGGGGCAAAGTTTGTATGAGACATCGTGATTCCTTGGTCCAATCTACTTCAAATTTTGCATAAACATTCTTTAACAAAATTGATGGAAGACGTGTTTCGTATTTTATTGAAATTCATCCCTTGACGGGGTCAAAAAGTAGTAGAAAGTTATTTTGGGGGTGATTTGCTTCGAAGTTGATATCAATACTCCTTAGTGCTTTTGATTTAAATTACATTTTATTTTGACACATTGTAAACGAAACGAAACTTCAAATATTGCAAACCATTTTTGTCTACGTTTGTCAACCACGTCTTGATCTGATCTCTGATAATAGCTAATTATATGTATTAAGTATTTGCATTTCACCAAGCTTTTGCTTTTACAAGCGCAGCTTGGGACGTCCACCAACGAGATGGACGGACGTTTTGGTGAAGGCCGCAGGTTCAGGGTGGATGCAAGTCGCTTCCAACCGTAATGATTGGACGTCAATGAGGGAGGCCTATGTCCAGCAGTGGACGTCCTACGGCTGAAATGATGATGATGATGAAGCTTTTATGCCAGTTCAACCTTTTTCGAATAAAATCGAATTGAGTATTCAAATATCATTGTTGAACTCGCATAAAAGCTTGGTGCAATGCAAATACATATAAAATGCTTTGTCCTGAAGTCCTAAATGACTGACTGCCGGATTAACGCACAGCCTAAACCGCTGTATGTAGAGACCTAAAACGTGGAGGGTGTGTTCTTTGTATGACGTAGGCATCCGATAAGAAAGGATTTTCCGGAATTTCCACGGGATAAGGAATAATCGGGATTTATATATTTCATCAAGAGTGACCCTATGCCCATAACGAAGATTACTAAACTACAAATTGGGCATGCAATTAGACTATTAGAATATAAAGCGAATATAAAGAATTTTGAAAATTTCCACGGGATAAAGTTAAATCAGGATTTATATATGTAGGTACTCAAATCAACTGGACCATATCTCCGTAACTACAATTACTAATCTTTTCAAATACAGTACCTATTAACGAAAATGACCATAACAACAAAAAAACTTATTGCAGGATTTTTGGAAATTCCTGTGGGATAGATAATCTCTGAAACTTCCGAACCGATTAAAAAAAAAAACTTTTACCAGTAAAAAGTTACACTATCCTTTATTGACATAGGCTACTTTTTTCCGGGGAAATTCAAAATTCCCAAGGGATAGAAAAAAGAAAATTCAACTTCGGAGCTCATTTTAAAATGTCTTACACCAATAGAAAAGATGCACTGTCCTTGGTTAACATAGGATGCTTTTTTCCGGATAAATGCAAAATTCCCGCGGTATAGAAAATAGTAAAATTAACTTCAGGGCTGAGTTTAAAAAAAAATCACCAATAGAAAGCTTCACTATCCTTTATTGGTATAGGCTACCTACTATTTATTGCGGTAAAATGCAAAATTCCCCTGGGATATTAAGAAGTGAATTTCACTTCAGGGCTGATTTGAAAATTTCTTTCACCTATTAGTGAGTAGCTACACTAACCCTTACTTACATAGACTATTTTCTCCGTGAAAAATCAAAATTCCCACGGGAAAAAAATAAGTGAACTCAACTACGCGGCTGATTTTAAAAGTTCTTTTATCGGTAGAAAGCTTTAAGGACATAGGCTACTTTTCTCGGGGAAAATGCAAAATACCCGCGGGATAAAAATAAGTGTAATTTTGCAAAGAATAAGGACAAATTTGTTGAAATTCCCGCGGGATAGGGAATAAACGGGATTTATAATATTCACTAACTGATACTCATGATGAAATGATAATAATGATGGATGTTGCCGGTGCCGGATTTTTGTTTTATACAATGAAAGAGATGAAGAAGCTTTACCACAAATTGGAATTCTACGCGGACGAAGTCGCGGGCAAAAGCTAGTTTGTTTAATAAAAAATATTAATATCATATCTGACCAATCTGTCACTAATTCACATCATTTTCGCGTTATCAAATTGCCGTAGCTGTTAAAAATACGTATGTAATATGAATCGTGGTAAAGTATTTAACGGTCGGTGCCGATAAATTATCTGCAATGTACCTACTAACATATTTCAATAAAGAAAAGATAACGAAGGTTCTTCTGAAAACTTTGATGGTCATTTTAAGTAATTATTTACAACATTTGTATTTTATTTAAGTAATATAATTTGATATTTTCTCCTTGCTTTTGAACTTCATTGTACTAAAATAACAATTTCATTTGTCTGCACACTCTACCACTGACAATGTCATATCATGCATTAGTTCAAAAATGACATAATGAGCTCAATCCCTTTCTAAACGCGCCTTGATAATATGTAGGTAAGTTAAATTACTACGTCCATTCCTGCTGGCTCGAGCTGAGGCACCGACTTCAAACAGATTAGTAGAAAGATATTTTCATGCTAATAATAATAACTGAGACGTGGCCGCTAACGATGGGTCTTATAAGGAAGCTCAAGGTCACTCAGAGGGCGATGGAGAGGGCTATGCTTGGAGTTTCTCTGCGGGATCGCATTAGAAATGATGAAATCCGCGCGAGAACTAAAGTCACGGACATAGCTCGAAGAATCGCTAGACTTAAGTGGCAATGGGCAGGGCACATCGCCCTTAGAACTGACGGCCGATGGGGCCGAAAGGTTCTCGAGTGGCGTCCGCGGACCGGAAGACGCAGTGTAGGTAGGCCTCCAACAAGATGGAGCGACGACCTGGTGAAGGTAGCGGGAACGCATTGGATGCGGATGGCACAGGGCCGATCTGTTTGGCGAGCCTTGGGGGAGGCCTATGTTCAGCAGTGGACGTCGTTCGGCTGAAATGATGATGATGATGATGAATAATAATAAGCATAGTGGACGGTTCAATTTTTATTTGTTAGCTTTTTTGGGTGTTTTTTGAAGGCGGTTTTTTCTCACATTTTGGGGAATGTGACATGAAGTGGTATCCTTTTCCTGCACACGGTGACAAAAAGAATAACGTAACGCGAGTGTAAGACGAAACTGTCAAATGGTCGCCACACAAACAATCCAGAAAAAGTTGGGACGTTTCGTATCGCAGCGTTTTCTATTGACACTCTACTAGTGTCTAAATAATTAAATAATCAAAGATATGATGTTAATATTCAAATTTTATTTGTCATCATGTCATGAAGTTATTACTTCCTCGAGAAGCAAAGCAATGAAAATTTTTAATGACAATTAAAAAACACAATATTATAAATGACGTACGTGTGTTTGAGTTTATTATGTCTACTTTTACGAGGTCATAATTTCAAACAATGTTTACGCATATTTAATGACTAATGCCTTTTTAACCAACTCTACAAACAACGAAACAAATATCTGGCACGTTGACCGCATGAATATCATTGTTTATGCATTGGAATCATTCCAAATTTCAAAAACATTACCTTTTCTCTTGTGTGCTATTCAGCTCTACTATACTACGCGAAAACACGTTAAGCTTTTTGATCAATATTTAAAGTTATGTTTTAACATGAAACTTTTAGGGCTTAGCAGAGATACAGAATATACTAAAATGCCGTATTTGTGGTAAATATCTGCTTGTAAACAAAGTTGAATCAACGTGTAAATGAGTTGCTGTCAACGTGTTGCTGTCAACGTGTTGCTGAACATTTGCCAGAGTTTATCAACAATGTTGTCCAATGTTTGCTAAGAATTATGCTGCTTAAAAGAAAACTAAACCTCATTAGTGCCATACTTTGAACAAACATTTGTTTCAGTTCATCAATTAATAAAATTATCTAAATATTTTTTTCGGAAGATGCGACCTGGACTGAATAATTTATAGTTCCAACATATCCTTAACCCTAGCTTTTCAACGAAATCGTTGAAACGCTTACACATTTACAAGCATTGCCTATTTAATTGCATAAGGCACAAACATAAGCATAATCGAGAACAAGTATTTGCATTGTGGGCATGTTTAAGGGTAATTTCCGTTTGTCTTTTCTATTAACAATAAAGGAAAGACGAAATTCGTTTACTGTGCTCTGTTCACTTACGCGTCGAAGCACCTTTACCACTAACTCCTTAGGGCATTTTACAACTACCTCCGTCTAATGCTCCCCGGGCAAGCTATAAAAGTAAATTATGAGCCGCGCTCGTCTCGAATCTGGTCTTTTGTCGTGCCAGATTTATATGTAACATTAGCCGAAGACGTACCCGATAAAACTTTCTTTATGAGGATCGTCGACTTTACTTTGGACCAACGATTTTTTTCTATTGTTTCTGAGAATGGGTCTGGCGGCTAAATACGTCAAATCTTTGTGTTTGTTAATAAAATAGTCATAATTTGTACAGTCTACATAGAACAACCAAGGTACGTTGATAACATACCTATATAAGTAAATATTTCACAGAAACAAATAATATGTTGTAACATATTATTTGTTTCTGTGAAATATTTACTTATATAGGTATGTTATTACAATATTATTGGTTATGTTGTTGTTGGCAATTTTAGGAAAATTTAAAGAGTATTTGTATTGGCTCGTCTACACAATGGCCCATGATGGGCGATAAAAAAAGTGGCCATCATCGCCGCGATTATGGGTTGCTCTCTACACAATCGTGACTGTAGACGCGAGCACGATCATTGGCACGCATTCCTTTGATGTACAGAAAATTCTCCGATTGTTCCCGATTACAGGCAATGATGGCCACTCACAGACGAATATGCTCTCTTCACAATCGTGCATGCCCGTACTCGCCCGTCATGGGCCATTGTGTAGACGAGCCATAAACTCCCACTTAATTGTATATTTACCTAGTTACTCGTAGATAAAATAAGAAGAAAAAAAATTCGCGGACGTCACTCCATACATGCATCAGGGGAAGCTTTTTTTTTATTGTAGAGCATTGTGCGATACATAATAAATAATGTTTCTTGATTATAGGGGGAAAGCAGGTAGGATTCGTACAGAGGGAGCATTCGTAAACTGGAGATATCTACGCTATCTATGACATTGACGTTTTCTCGTTTGTTTGCGTGTCTCCCGCTCATACTGACGCACCTTAGTCCTCGGGCTTCGATGGAACAAGGCGATACGTATTTTTGCTTAGTGCTTCAGATCCTTGGTTTAAAATTTAAATAGTCATTTTAGCCTAACTATTACGATAATTTTTATTCCAATATTTTATTTCAATTTCTCAGCTTGGGGTACTTTCGTAAAGTATGTTTGTATATTATAAGTACTTTAAACACAAGAATTGTTAGGTTATTAGTTAGCATTTGTTTAGTTAAGGCTGTTGCTATTTAAATATTCCCTTATAAATAAGGAAAAATGTTAAAGGTGTATGTATGTATGTATACACCCGTATGCGTACTTTAAATAAAATAATTTTATTAACAGTCTCAACTGTACTGTTGTACTGTACTGTTCAGTCTGTACTGTTTATCGTATAAATAAGCATATATAATATGTTGAAAATTTATGCATGCAAAACCTCCAAAATTTTAACCCTTGATTGTCAAATGATTGTAACCTTACCTGAAGACTTGATCGTAGTTGTTTTAGCCTTTTTTCTACTGACCCCTAATGTTGTTGTGTATTATTTTTTTGGTTGTATTCACTAATCAAATTTAAACAAAATTAACTAGTGTGTTAGTAGGTATACATCAGAAGCCATGCTGGTAAGTGTTTTTTCATCTGAGATGTGCTATGCTACTTTGCTATGGATGCGTTTGATATCCACGAATCATATTCTTTGGACCACATTAGTACTGGTGGAAACGGGTTCAACTAAGCTATTTTTATATTATTTATTTTATTAGCAGTACGGCTGCTTACCGAATCTAAGATTATTTAAAAGCGAAAAAGTTTTTCGGGTGCGCCGGTGGGATTCGAACCCACGTCTCCTGGGTATGCGCCCCAACCTGGGTGTTCTACCAATTGAACCACGTCGCTCCCAACTGACTTCCCCGAAATTCTTAATCGCTTACATACGCCAACAGTGGCGTGTGGTAACATCCATCGCAACTATTAGAAGCTACGACTCCTACGTTCCAAATTACATTGGAAATGCGTAAGAAATGATGTACCACATCTATTTTTTCGCTTTTAAATAATCTTAAGCTATTTTTTATCTGGAAAGATGCGTGCTGTGGGTGCGTGCTCTGGATCTTTCTCGTAAAGATATATAGCTCAGCATTAGTGGTAGCTTTCACATTCGAAGCATATAGCTGCATAGCATGTCTCTAGTGGACCTTGGACTGGTCTACCTTCGATGTCATTGTGACAATAAAATATTCTGATAACCTGTATATGGGTATATTAAGTAGATACGAGTATACACAATAACACATATACACGTACTACGTAAATTGGAGAAACACATACTGGCACCATTTCGTGCACTGAAAGTAATCTGAAACATTGAAAGGTAATAAAAATAAAAGATATATCTCAGAGGCAAGTTTTTGGCTTGTTGCCCCTTGGGGCAGGAAGTCATATGCGGCAAGCAAGGATTTACCGAGTGGTTTGCGGATATACATTTTTTTGGAGACACAAAAACATTACGTTAGGTAGGTTAAGATATACATTTTACTTAAGAAAGGAATATCCAAACTTAAAATTTTTATTGAACGATTGAAGAAAATTTTGCTTTAGACTACACTGTGCGCTAAGTAAAATCAATTTCCTTCTTAAGTCAATTTAGATGGAAATCGAAAATCGCTGGTTCTCAAGAAATCTGCGCAGCGCTTACGGTGTGATGCCCAGCGTTTATTAAAAAGTACTCTGAGTGCCGGAGAGCGATTAACTTTGTTCATTGCTTTTTCAAATCGAGACTAAATCTCTCGGTGGCTGTTAACCCATATTACCGCTGAACGCCTTATTCTGTTTAACATGCAAAGTGCCAAAAGAAAATATTTACAAGTAAAAATTTAAGCATTGTGTAATGTTTTGCATTTTTTGTCGCATAAAGATAGTATTTATGCTGGACTAGCTCTTGCCCGCGACTTTATCCGCACAAAATTTAAATTTATGATAAAGCTTCTTTATCTCTTTCATTGAATGGGACAACTTGCCAAACAACATCTATAAATCCAATCATCATCATCGGTAGGTACTAGTTAGTGAATATAATAAATTCCGTTTTACTTATCCCGTGGGAATTTCTAAAAATCCTCATCATCATTTCAGCCGAAAGACGTCCACTGATGAACATAGGCCTCCCCCAAGGCTCGCCAAACAGATCGGCCCTGCGCCATCCGCATCCAATACGTTCCCACCACTTTAACCAGGCCGTCTAAAAATCCTGCAACTCTTTTATTACTGTTATGATAACCTATATGTAGTCAAACTTAAAGAGTCTACTAATCATAGGCCTGTGCCCTGCAGTGGGACGTATATAGGGTGGGATGGTGATGATGATGATTAATCATAGTTACGGATATCAGGTAATTCTGAATCGAACATGTAAATCCGTTTATATCTATCGTGTCGGAATTTCAAGAAATCCGTCTATTCCTTGCGTATGTACATAATAAAGGTAACCTCTATGTAAAATTTTAGCGCTCTAGGGCCAAGGGTTTGGGCTGGGCGTTGATGAGCCAGTCAGCGGTGAGTTTGCAAAATGAGGTGTTTAGTAAAAAGGTTTGAGTTTCCTCATTTTGAAAAGTTATTTTATAAGAAGCTTACTGATATTTAAGGAAACTATTATTAACCTAACAAAGTAATAAGACTACTTATAAGTGAATGAAATCAATATTATTTATTTACTTAGTAAGTAAGGTTAACAAGGACATCACTCCGAACAACGCTTTGATTACAAAATTTTGTACTTGCCATAGAAATAAATACTTAATATTGATTGATTTCGTTCACTTAAAAGATAGTTTTATTATTTTGTTAGGGTAATAACAGTTTCATTCAATCAGCAAGCTTATAATAATGACAAACCGATTTTCTATAAAAAGTCCATTGGAGAAGGGTTTATTTCGAGTTGAAATAGTAGTCATGTATAGATGAAGTTGGCGTGTGAGGTATTCCATTGGCTGTCACGATTACTTAGATGACTGGGGCGGTGGAAAGGTTAAATTTGGCACATGTACTTAGGTATAGAGCTCCGATGACAATGCAATATTCAAATACCGTCAACAAAAAGATTAAAAGTGGTTGCGCTTATTTTTTAACTACCTAACTCATTTGTGTCGTTTCGCGTAGGTGTCGTTCCGCGTGTCTGTCATTCTGCGTGTACGACATTTCGCGTGTTCAAAATGTGTCATTATGCGTAAGATTGCTAGTTACTATTATTAATGTTACTTACTTGGTTAAAGATAATATTACGTATAAATTTTTATTTATGTTTGGACTTATTTATGTTTGGTTGCACTCTGTGTATAAGGATTGAGGACATAGCAAAAGAATCAAGGCAAATTCAAATTTGTTTATTAAATGAAAACGCTTTATTTGAAGTTTTATTTTATTGTACTTATTCAAAAACAATAGCAAAAAATGAAATCACTTTAAAATTATGATTTTTATAAAAATAATTCATCACTGAAATTGAGGTCCGAACACGATGAACATAAATAACAGTTCTGAATGTTGAAGAAGATTTTTACGAGATCCTGGTCTTAGCTGTGTCCTTTCACATTCATCGCGCGTCTCAAAACACAACTGGCTTTTTAACGTCGAGACTTCCATTTCCTAATTACTCTTTTGATGTTCTCCGCTTCCACTTTGTAATAAACCATAAAATCAGTCACGTACACCCGAATGGCGGGTAAAAAGTATTTCATAGCAACATCCGGCAGGGTCGACGGAATATCCCTGTTGTAACCTACTGGTAATGTATTATCGCCTAAATATTTATGTTTGTTGTTGTCTCTGTTTGAACACTCGTGACTTTCATTTATTACTTTTACAATGCACATGCTCGGAATGTGCCTCTTGACGTGAGTCAACATATCTATAGAAAGTTAGTCATCCCAGCGCGCTTCCGCAAGTGTGAAAAAAAATTGTATGGATTTTACTTTCCACACGCGGAAAAGTAACTTAGTAAGTTTTGTCCAAACTAGTGTTTAAAAAAATGAGACTAAAGAGTTGTGTCTTTATAATTCAGCTTTGTACAAATAAGAAAATGTTTGATGCAACCAAGTAAATAAGTATTTAATGATAAAATAATAAAACTGATTGTTTTAATATTAAAATACTCAAATTTTAATTTCGTAAAAAGTATTGAAAAAAAATAATTTTGTACCTATAGTACATTGTTGTAGAGGCTGGAAAATAAGCAATAGATGGACGAGTTTGTTTGAGGGCCGACGCGTAGCGGAGGCCCTCGAAAGTACGAGTCCATCTATTGCACTTTTGGCCGAGACTAAACATTGTGCTTTTCACGACTAATGCGAGGAAATCATCATCATCATCATCATAATCATCCATCCCGTCCATCCCATCCATCCCGTCCATCAGTCCATCCCGTACATCCGTCCATCCCGTCCATCCCGTCCATCCGTCCATCTTTCCATCCGTCCATCCCGTCCATCCCGTCCATCCCGTCCATCCTGTCCATCCCGTCCATTCCGTCCATCAGTCCATCTTTCCATACGTCCATCCCGTCCATTCCGTCCATCCCGTCCATCCAGTCCATCCCCTCCATCCCGTCCATCCGTCCATTCGTCCATCCGGTCTATCCAGTCCGTCCGTTCGTTCATCCGTCCATCCGTCCATCCAGTCCGTCCGTCCGTCCGTCCGTCCGTCCGTCCGTCCGTCCGTCCGTCCGTCCGTCCGTCCGTCCGTTCGTCCGTCCATCCATCCATCCATCACATGCAGCAGACGATTACTTTTGATTGGTCCAATAGTGTCGTTTCAGCACGCCAGGAATGAAATTCAGAAATTATCTTTAAAAAGTCGTATCGTATTATAAAATACATATACTGATACGTCCTGTTTTCGATTAGTGTAACATTGTTGTCGTGTTTGCACGCCATAAATGAGTCAGCTGTTAAATGTACATATATAGGCAGTTTTGAGTACTGGGTTTAGGTTATCTAAGGCCACATTTTCGAGCAGTGTCGTGAAATAGTACATTGTGCATCAAGGGCCGTAAGTAGGGGATTACTAACGAGAGCCTATTAGAAGCCCGACGCCGGAGGCGGAGGGCTTTTAATGACTCGAGTTTGTAATCCCCTTACTGTCCGTGATACACACAATGATTTTCATCACACTGCGAGGAAAAAAAATCCAAAAATGAAATTATTTTGTCTCTAAACACTTAAATTAAATAAATAATAGCTACCCGCCAATACAGATTGTCACTTTTTTCAAGTCATCTACCATATATAAGGTAAACTGTGTTTAGAATTCGAATGGCCATACGGCCACATTCTGCCAACATGTTAAAAAAATACTTACTAAAATTATTGCAAAACTATTTGGTATAAATTTAAAATATAAAAATTACAAAGTTTCATGAAGCGTAGACAAGTTTTGTGTAGTAAAATTGGGTTATATTGGTAGCTAAGTTTTAAACATATAATAAAAATGTTGGCTGACTCTGAAACCTCCTTAGTCTCTTTGAACATTTTAAAATTAAAGTTAGAACTCCCTTGGGAAGAAAAACTGTACGTAAATCCATAACTCCCTTAAGAACTAATTAGGCCTTTGACATTTAGTATACAGGCATGGAATAACACCACTGACGAGCAAGTGTGATGAAAAAATAATTTCTTGAGTCCATTTCGGACCGTACGACATCACGCGCGCCTAATCGAAATTCAACCAATGACCTTTCAGTGCGCACGTATGGCGTAACACGAACCAATCATGATTACCCGTTCGCGCCTGTCATCAAAACCTGCCAAAGTAATGTTCATGAGTTCAGTCCGGAGAGTTAATTTTAGTTTAGTAAATTAAAATGGAGAGTTAAGGTGATGAATTTATGTCGGACTTAACGCCGCCTGACGTCCTAGACCAAGCACAAATGTAACAGCCTCCTGCTGACTAAGTCGATGTTGAAATATGACACCTACGAGACTTTCCCTCAATGAAAGGTAAATAAGAACGTAACATCTTTTTCCGAAAATGTTTAGCCAAAATGTGTTTCCTAGCTTGATGCATGGTAAAACTTTGTATGATATAAGTGCCGAAAGTAGGAAATTCCCAACTCATGTCCGCTAAAACACACTCGCTTCGGTCGTGTGTTTAGATCTCCGCCAATCGTTGGTAATTGCCTACTTTCTGCACTTGTATCATAAATAACTATTATTAAACACATGGTTCGAGTAAAGTGAGTGTCTTATTTGAGTGTAATTAACGATTTTTTGCTAAGGCTCCATTTGAACTCACAACCTGAAGCGTTGCGGTTATTTAAGATCACGTCTTGATTTTGGTAAGATTAGAAAAGACGTATAATAATAGTACCTACGAATACTGATGGCCTATTTTAAAAACAAGTTATTGCCTAATTTGTGTCTCATTATATTTAAAGAGACTTCAGGAATGTGTTACTAATCGATGATGTCTATCTCTTGTATCAACATTTACACAGAATGCGAGAGTGAACCGTGCATAAAATTCGCAATGCTTAAATATTTGCAAAATATGCAATATGGCTTTAAAAACGCACAAAGAAATAAGTTTCTATGAAACTGGGTGTGGATAAGTCGAAGCGATGCGGCGTGTGATTGCGAAGGTTGCGGTGCGGAAAATGAGGAACGCTTTCAACTGCACTTTTAGCGCACGCGTTCTGACAAAATTAGCTGGCGTACATCACCGTGAAATGAACGTCGTCCACACGCCGCACTACTTTAAACAATGTTAATACTTTTTACCACGTTATCTGTGCTGGAAACATTCCTTTTATAACGTAACATAAAAACCGCTATCAGAACATTATATTGCAATACAATACAACAATGACTCTTACTCTCTTAAGAATAATACAATACAGAAAACAAGTACATGGATAATATATTTAAGGTAAGCAATGACTCTTCTTTGCCCGTGGTCCTACTGCGTAGTCCTGCTGGTAGTACCACGGGCAATTATTTATGTCCGTGGTCCTATCAGTAGGACCATGGGCAAGTAGCATTACCTGTAGTTCAACTGGTAGTACCACGGGCATTTTTTTCTAATCCATGGTTCTATCGGTAATACTGTTGACAAGTAGCATTGCCCGTAGTTTCTACTAGGAGTAATAAGAGCAGGTTTTTTCCTGATTTTTTTTTTTTTTTTATGTAATGAAGCCAGACAAACGAACTAGTGGGTCACCTGATGTTAAATGAACACCACTGTCCATAGACACTCGCAGCGCTTTACGCGATACTAGTGCGTTGTCGGCCTACTGATTCTACTACTGTACTTAATTAATGATTAATTAATGAGTTTATATGTAGAATAAAAATGCTAAATAAAAGAGATGGGAAGATGACATATTTAACTATTTTTAAGAGACCAACCTTCCCCCCAGTGGGAAAGTTTTTCCTGATTTTCATCAGTGAGAAGGCTACTCCTGATTAGGTATAACCTTCCCACTGGTGAAAATGCTTGATAGGAAAGTTGGTTCGAGAGGACATTCACAAAACAACTCTAGTAATATTAGTATTTCTTTTCATTTTGTAGTTTTGTTTAGAGAGAGAGAGAGAGATGTTTATTAACACATATTCGATACAAAAACAGAAAAAAAATACATTTGACAGGAAATATACAAATAAAAAATATCGAATAGTATAAATTGGGCCCCACTCAGCATAATGTTGTAAAAAAAAAAAAAAAAATATTGGGGGACAAGCACCCGCACACACTTGTTTGCAAGCCACAACGCTGTTTTTCAGTGGGACCCATTTAAAACTAAACACAAAAAAAACATACACACTGTAACGACACGAACGCCGGCGAATGGTTCGCAACAAAAACCATCAACAATTTCAATACCTAATAGTAATACTGTACCTAATGCACCACATAGCCTTCGGATAAGAAAAATTAAAACAATAAAAACATTCTTTTGACCTAACATTGGGTGGGAACACAGCCCGACCTTGTGAAAACCCGTAACAAAAAATAAAAAAAATAACTACCGCCATTTGCTTGTAAAAGAAAAAAAAATATATATATATTAACAGAAACAAAACGAACAAACAAAGAGTCAATGTGCCAATCTCAGATGCGCTTAATTTACTTGTCACCCATGAGTGCTACCTCAGCCTGAAGTCTTGTTGGAGCCAGGTAAGTACAAACATGTTGTATCTAGGTTGCACTTAGTGCGAGAAAGTAACTTTTACATTTCAATTTAAAATTATGTCTTGACTTTAGGGCACGGATCGGTGGAGGCAGATTATTCCAACACTTCGTGGCCGCGAATTACGAGACAAAACAGATAAAGCTTTGAGAAATGGAGCTCTGGTTGTTCAGAAGCAGTAACATTAATAATATTGACGGTGACTGTAGGTACTACCCGATCAGTAGGACCAATGCCCATACAATATAATAATTTTATTGTTACAGTCCTTCCTACTGATAGGACCACGGACATAAATAATTGCCCGTGGTACTACCAGTAGGACTACGTAGTAGGACCACGGGCAAAGAAGAGCTATGACAAATCAAAAATAAATAAATAGCTTAAGTCGTATTGACTTTTTGTGTCATACTGATTATTTACTATAGCGAAGGCTTTAAATTTGTAATATTTAATAAAATGAAATAAAAATCCTTAAGACATTTACTTTAGCATTTCATTTGGTGTTTCATTAGTAATATTAATTACGTATACTTTGGAAATTTCAATATAAATACTTATAACTAAATTTTTTATTTGAAATATTACGTAAATAACATTAAATGTATAAATAAACTCAACTCAACTTAAAAATAATATTTTTTTTTACAAATTGTGTTGAAACTCAAAATAGCATAAACGGATCTCTTATAGTTTTGCCATGTTTGTCCGGTGGCTCAGCTCTGTGAATTTAGTACCTACTTACTTACTAGATAACTCTAATTCGGTATTTAAGTATGGGATTTTTTTCGTTTAACGCTTGGTGTGAGGTATCTTTGTATGCCTGGTTCTTTCAAAAATATTGCAGGTTCGTAACATTAGTACATAATATATAATTAACTAGCTTTTGCCCGTGACTCCGTCCGCGTGGAATTAGTAATTTGGGCAGCTTATTTTTTTTATCCAATTCGCCTTTTCATCAATTAAGGCTCTCCTTAGTTCCTCGATAAAAAAAAATGTCGATGTAATTTTCATCCTCCCTTTGAAGCCCCCGCACCCCCTGCCCCGCACCCCCTGCCCCGCACCCTCACCCCCCTTAAATCCCCCCCTCACCCCCTGGTGGTTTTGTCTAATATCTTGAAAACGGTGCATCCTACGGCAAAATCGATAAAATTTTCACCCCCTTTGAAGCCTCCGCACCCCTCCCCCGCACCCTCATCCCCGTGTGTAGCGTGATGATATATAGCCTTTCTCGATAAATGGGCTATCTAACACTGAAAGAATTTTTCAAATCGGAGCAGTAGTTCCTGAGATTAGCGCCTATAGAAGTTTTACTTCAAAAACCCCCGATTTTCAAACATTCTTCCGCTCCTATTGGTGTTAGCGTGATGATACATAGCCTATAGCCATCCTCGATAAATGGGCTATCTAACCCTGAAAGAATTTTTATAATCGGAGCAGTAGTTCCTGAGATTAGCGCGTTCAAACAAACAAACAAACAAACTCTTCAGATTTATAATATTAGTATAGATTTCAAAGAAAAAACTATCACAGGGTCGTTCTCAAAAAATTGGCACCGCTGAATTAATTTTGCATTATTTTAGAAAATATTCAATTTCGCATTTATTTTTTTAACTATTGCTAGAAATATAGTCAAATAATGGATATCACGTAAAGGGAAGTAATTTATATCATTATTTTAGAAGATACAGGTAGGGTAAGCGTACCAGTGAATGAACAGTACCAGTGAATGAACAAAACGATAATTTTTTGAAAAAGTATTTGGTACGTTTTTACCACGCCTCGTATTTTTTTTCGACTAGCACCTTTACTTGTCAGGTTCTGGTAAATTTGCTTCGACTCCTAAGCAACAGTTTTCAAATGGCGACGATGTAAAGTGGACGTACGTATGTTGTACTTTTTTCTATGGAGCAGTATTAAGGAAGAACGAAAGCTGCTATACTTCTGATGTGTTACTGCTTTTGTCCCCGCCATCTATCATTCATTGGGTATGGTTTTTTTAAGCTTTAAAGACCTGTTAGTGCTATTTATATATAGTTTAATGTAATTTATTTACAAACAATACCTTTTAATCCAGTGTTTTTTTACTGGAACCCAAAATCGCCTAAATCCAGTGAATGAACGGGGGTGTTCATTCACTGGGACTGCAGGATTTTCTATTTATGCAATATCTTTCCTTCTAGTAGTCATATTAAGATTTCGTTTTCAGTGACATTGATCCAAATATATTATCTACCGAAAGGCCAGTATTGGAAAAAACGTTAAATATAGGTTCATTAACTGGATCAAGATTTCTAGTGAATGAACTATGTCACTTATAGCTAGTTCATTTACTGGTTTCCAAGATCTAGTGAATGAACAATACTCTTATTTTTGTATTTTCATTGTTTTAGAACATGGAATCGATCAAATAAGTATATTGAATGTAGATGTATTAATATAACTTCGCTTTTGTATATTTATAGTATAACAAAACCTCATATTCAAAGGTTCATTCACTGGTTTCATTTGTTCATTCACTAGAATTTTGCGTTCATTCACTGGTGATTTTCCATTTTTTCACTTAAATAGTGATATATCTTCAAACTGTGCAGTAATACTGTTGAATAATAATGATGTTAGCCAACAAGAGTAGTTGGTTGTGCTATACAAAAAGTAATATTTTAAATAAACTGTGCCCAACTGCCTAAAATTAATTTTCAAAGTCGAAAATTTCCTTAAGTGTTCATTCACTGGTACACTGACCCTATTTGAAAATATGTGGTGAACAGGTGAACGACATTGATGTCAGGTGGACGACTACTTATATGGTAGGCAGGTGAAGGACACGGGTGTCAGGTAAACGACAATGGGTGCAGATTAAATACAAACTACAAGAAATTGACAGCGAGAGCTTTATTTTTTAAATTCGTTATTACGTAAATTTACGTATCAAAGACTAAATAAAAACAAAAAGAAGCGTCATCCTCGATACAAATACTTAATTGTTTTCTTCTTTTATTAAAATCAGGTGAATGCCGCATGAGGCAGCTGAACGACAATTCATTGAAACTTAAATCGCACCTTCGGTGAAACAAGGGTATTACTACACTTTTTATGATTTTACAGGAGAGACAGTTTTAAGATTTTTTTATATTCAATGTTGTATTGTTTTGCTCGTATAGCTTTGAAGTAATTTATCTTCGCATGGAACAAGCCTTATAATTTTGTGAATCGCGAAATATTGCTTATAGGAATTAGGAACCCTTCATTCATTTATTATTATTTTTTTAAGCGAAGGTGTACATATATATGCCTTTGTTCTACCAAAATTTAATTCAATTTGTAATTATGACTGAGTTCAAACTAAAACTACGACTAATTATTCGTTAAAAAAACTCGTTTATTTTCATAAAATATTTATTTTTTATTACTTACATTAAGTCTAGGAACTTTGTGTTTACTTTAGTCAAGAGATCAATAGAAATAGTCTTTGGAATCAACAATCTTGTCTACAATTACAATTGTTGTGTTGTGTAAAGCAACGATGCTTAGTAGATTTTACATTTTTTTATTACAATAAAGTTATTTAAAAACAAATAAAATACTTTAATTAAAAACAAAAAAAAAAATTATCACAAACAATTACTGTTATAAAGTTTTTCTGTCATTTTCATGGAATAAAACCTTAATACAGCACCGGCAAAAAATATGGCCCACAGTCCCACCTTTCATATAAACGAGGTCACTTTGATGTCTTGGTTCTTCACTAGGCGGTGCTTTGGCTGTGGTCTGATGATGGCTACTCCGATCATTGATAAAGGACATTCAGAGTTTGGACTTGTTACTACTGGGAACTTTATGCGGCGGCATCCTTTGACAAGAGGCGGCGCGTGGCAAGGCGGCGCGATACAAAGGCGACCGGCTGGACTTTACTTATAAATCTAATGCGGCCTTCAAACATCGCGATCTGCTATCCACCTGATAGAAACATAGCTATTATGTTAGAATGAGATACCTAGTTGTTGAGTTATTCATTCTCATTCTAAAATATAGCTGTGTCCCTATCGGTTAAACTGCCGATCTTGCTGTGTGGACGCCGTATACTCCACCATTATCGATGCCCTGGATATCCATCATCAGATCTTAACCGGGGTACTATCCTGGTGTAGAAATAAGACATCAAAGTAGCCTCGTTTGTATGAAAGGTGGTCTGCCGCTCACGACTCACAAAATTACGCTCGTGTGGCTTCACCCTAACGGTAAAATTTGCACACGTTTTTAAATGAAACAAAGAAACTATTTAAATTTGTGTTAACTTCTATAGTGAAAACATAATAAATACCGCTAATAGTTAATAATGATGTTAGCCAACAAGAGTAGTTGGTTGTGCTATACAAAAAGTAATATTTTAAATAAACTGTGCCCAACTGCCTAAAATTAATTTTCAAAGTCGAAAATTTCCTTAAGTGTTCATTCACTGGTACACTGACCCTATTTGAAAATATGTGGTGAACAGGTGAACGACATTGATGTCAGGTGGACGACTACTTATATGGTAGGCAGGTGAAGGACACGGGTGTCAGGTAAACGACAATGGGTGCAGATTAAATACAAACTACAAGAAATTGACAGCGAGAGCTTTATTTTTTAAATTCGTTATTACGTAAATTTACGTATCAAAGACTAAATAAAAACAAAAAGAAGCGTCATCCTCGATACAAATACTTAATTGTTTTCTTCTTTTATTAAAATCAGGTGAATGCCGCATGAGGCAGCTGAACGACAATTCATTGAAACTTAAATCGCACCTTCGGTGAAACAAGGGTATTACTACACTTTTTATGATTTTACAGGAGAGACAGTTTTAAGATTTTTTTATATTCAATGTTGTATTGTTTTGCTCGTATAGCTTTGAAGTAATTTATCTTCGCATGGAACAAGCCTTATAATTTTGTGAATCGCGAAATATTGCTTATAGGAATTAGGAACCCTTCATTCATTTATTATTATTTTTTTAAGCGAAGGTGTACATATATATGCCTTTGTTCTACCAAAATTTAATTCAATTTGTAATTATGACTGAGTTCAAACTAAAACTACGACTAATTATTCGTTAAAAAAACTCGTTTATTTTCATAAAATATTTATTTTTTATTACTTACATTAAGTCTAGGAACTTTGTGTTTACTTTAGTCAAGAGATCAATAGAAATAGTCTTTGGAATCAACAATCTTGTCTACAATTACAATTGTTGTGTTGTGTAAAGCAACGATGCTTAGTAGATTTTACATTTTTTTATTACAATAAAGTTATTTAAAAACAAATAAAATACTTTAATTAAAAACAAAAAAAAAAATTATCACAAACAATTACTGTTATAAAGTTTTTCTGTCATTTTCATGGAATAAAACCTTAATACAGCACCGGCAAAAAATATGGCCCACAGTCCCACCTTTCATATAAACGAGGTCACTTTGATGTCTTGGTTCTTCACTAGGCGGTGCTTTGGCTGTGGTCTGATGATGGCTACTCCGATCATTGATAAAGGACATTCAGAGTTTGGACTTGTTACTACTGGGAACTTTATGCGGCGGCATCCTTTGACAAGAGGCGGCGCGTGGCAAGGCGGCGCGATACAAAGGCGACCGGCTGGACTTTACTTATAAATCTAATGCGGCCTTCAAACATCGCGATCTGCTATCCACCTGATAGAAACATAGCTATTATGTTAGAATGAGATACCTAGTTGTTGAGTTATTCATTCTCATTCTAAAATATAGCTGTGTCCCTATCGGTTAAACTGCCGATCTTGCTGTGTGGACGCCGTATACTCCACCATTATCGATGCCCTGGATATCCATCATCAGATCTTAACCGGGGTACTATCCTGGTGTAGAAATAAGACATCAAAGTAGCCTCGTTTGTATGAAAGGTGGTCTGCCGCTCACGACTCACAAAATTACGCTCGTGTGGCTTCACCCTAACGGTAAAATTTGCACACGTTTTTAAATGAAACAAAGAAACTATTTAAATTTGTGTTAACTTCTATAGTGAAAACATAATAAATACCGCTAATAGTTGTATAGTATGTTCCAGTTAAATTACGAAAAGTACTTAAAACCAACATCTATTGTTTAATTGTTATCTTCAAGTGGAGTTGTAAAACAACTATGCACAGGTGTATCGGTCGGTAGGCCATACTTCGGTCAGTTTTATTACGTCTCTTTGTTATCTTTTCCTTTCATATTCAGCAACAAAAGAAGTTGTAAAATCCCATGTTAAGTGCATTTTCGTCATTTTAACTGGAACATACTATACATGAAGGTATTTTTAGTCCATTTGTGTTCGAAATACCGAGAAACGTGTGTTACAATTTGACCGTTAATTCAAACCTTAAATAAAATGAAGTATTATTGTAAATTATGACTGCTCGAATAAAAATATAATTGGAACGACAACGTCATTAATAGTCATTATTTATTTTAATGCAAGCAAATATTGGAATAATAACATAATTGTTTACATGACATTGTTTTTTTTTTAATGGAATGGAATAACAAGGCCGCATTTGAATTTAAGACTATAAAGTTTTAAGGTTATTGGAAGTACAAAGTCAAAATTGCTTGACCGACTTTGTATCTCCAAATGCGTGACCATTTTATAGGCAAAAGTGCATCAAATGTGACTTTGTTCTTCCAAAAATTTAAATATCACAAGGCATATTTACGTTTACGCCCTCGTTGCTCCAGCAAACGATCTCTTCACTCGCGGGCTGTCGGCCAACTGGCCAATAAGATTTTGTTGTCCCAAGATACACCAAAGAAACGCACCAATGCGACAAAGCCACTTTCGCCCTCTGGCGATTTAACGCGGAATTTAATAGATGTCTTTGTTCCTCCATGTAAAGACATAGTTTTTAGAACTTTGTGTATACTTAACTCGTTTTTGGGTTTTTCGACAATTGTGCCCTTGTTTCACCGAAGGTGCGTTATGTACTGCATACCAACGGCAATTTAATTTTATGCCCAAAATGCTTTACATCATTTTAAAAAAGAGCTGATAGGCTTCAAACTAGTCCATCGATTTTTACCAAACATACATAGCTAAGAACCAATGCAAGGAGACGAGCTTTCACGTAAAAAAAACCGCATCATAATCGGTCCACCCGTTCGAGTGCTACAACACAGACAGATAGACATTGGCGTCAACTCTTACAACACCCCTCTTTTTGCGTCGGGGGTTAAAAAAAAGGATATTGATACAAGAATATTTGGTATGCAGTATAAGTTTCAGTGAATTGTCGTTCATCTGCCTCATACGTCAAAAATATTAGTCTTCAAAAATTTTTTTTATTGAATAAAAGTAGGGTATCAAAATGAAGGGATTTAAAAATAGATTACAAAAATATACACAAGTCATGTGTTTCAATTTCATAACGACGGTATGTATGTAGGTAAGTGCCAACAGCTAAGATATATCATTGAACAATAATTTTCTCTATGAAGTCCATGTAGAAAAATAAGTACCTACTAAGATACACATCATCATAATCATCATTTCAGCCGAAAGACGTCCACTGCTGAACATAGGCCTCCCCCAAGGTTCGCCAAACAGATCGGCCCTGCGCCATCCGCATCCAATGCGTTCCCGCTACCTTCACCAGGTCGTCGCTCCATCTTGTTAGAGGCCTACCTACACTGCGTCTTCCGGTCCGCGGACGCCACTCGAGAACTTTTCGGCCTTCTGGCCTTTTCGAATGTCAGTTCTACGAGCGATGTGCCCTGCCCACTGGCTATATCGGTGACGGTGTCGGTGTCGGTGATTTTTTGTACATATTTCAAAATTGGCTTTGAACTTTAACTAAATAGCAACGGATTTCTAATTCAAATACTCAATAATTTATCTGGGTCTCAGGAGGTTACACTGAAAAGCAAGAAATAAAAAAGTAATTTAAAAAACTAAAAACCCGACTGCGGTGTACATAAAATAATACATTAAAAAATCAAAAAACCCGCCTGCAGAAATACTGAAAAGGTGGAAAGAAGATAAAATGTTTAATAACAATAAAAAGCTAAGTGAACTCAAAGAAAAAAATCGAAAAAAAAATTAAACATTTGAAACGAATTTAAAACACGTCGATGGCAGTCTTTCAAAATTTAACGTAACGATAAAATGCAGTCGGAGGAATGCATGAAGTGACATTAAATCCCATGCAGCCACTGACTCTCATGCCTCCGACTGCATATTATCGTTGCGTTAAATTTTGAAAAACTGCCATTGTTTTAAATTCGTTTCAAATGTTTAGTTTTTTTTTCGATTTGTTTCTTTGAGCTTTTTATTGCATTGAACATTTTATCTTGTTTCCACCTTTTCAGTATTTCTGCAGGCGGGTTTTTGATTTTATAATTTATTATTTTATTTCTATCCTAAATGCATAAGAGTCGGATTGAAACCTGATTAGTTCTAAGTTCAAATTCTAGCAAAGACCTTAAAACATGTCGCTTTGTTAAGCGCATATACTCGTCCACAGTGTATACTCGTAGGCATAGCTAGTGCCATACACGAAGACTCCTGAATTAGTTAAAATTAGACATTAATGACATTGAAATAAGAACTACGGCACGCGTTATCATGAATGACTAGATCTATAGTATACAGATCGAGTATTATTGTACCTATAAAAGTAAGTTCTCAGTTTCTTTTGGAGTCTGACTCTACATAGATCAACCATAATTCTAGATTTCTCTTCTTTTAGTAATACTATTTGTATCGCCTTGTTATATATTACCGCAGTCTTGCGCTGTAAAAATATTCAGTTGAATGTACATTGCATTTGTTTATGATACCTCGTCGTCCTCGTACTTAATTGGAGGAAAGTCCTTGCTTTTACCTTCCGCGTTTCTAAGAACTCAGCATACTTTATGAAGAATTCATTTCCCATTTTATTCGCAACAGTTTTAAGACTTTAATTTATGTATTTTATTTTGAATTTTTATTTCGCAATTTCTGTTTTATATAACTTACTCTAAATGTTCGAACCAACTACATCAGCCATTTGTATAATGGCAGCTTTACTTGTTAGCTCACAGACTACGCAGGCGTTATACTAATATGCTGCGATCGCTGGCCCCCACAAGCAGGCTACACCATCAAATATTTAACTTGTGTAAACAACGCTTACTTGAATTAATGGTTCAGGGAGGCTATGAGGTTCTACGAAATAATTTGCAAAGCGCCAACGCTTAATGGAAAGGGGCCTCTGACACCATGTCATTCATCCTGGCGTTTAGACAAGAGCGCAGATTTAATCAAATTGTTACACGCCGCTTTAACATATTCTAATTCCTGATAATTATATGTATAGTGAATGAAGTATAATTTCACAAAAGGCTAGTGACGTTGTTATTACTCGGCGGCTTTGCGGACTTGCGTTACGGTGACGAGGGTGAAGTATAAAAGGGGCGGGGTCTAAGATTAAGTTTATACGGTCCGGTTATAAACGCGACGTTTTCAGGCTGTGACCTCGTTGGGACATTTATAAATACGTTATACAGATATGATGTTACTGTCGTATTTTCTAACTCCATAAAGTCTCAACTTTATGAAAAGTTTTGACTTATAATCAAAAAGATAGCACTAAATAATTGCTATCAAAACTAATCTACTAGAAAAAAAGACTTACCTTCGTGCTTTCTGCATGTGCAATAATCCTTTAATATAGAGATTTAACAAGTTTTTTTTTTTAGTTTTGCGGGTATATTTCATAGTATTTTTAACTACTTACTAACATTATTTTATGATCTTAAGATTGTAAGTGTACTAACAATGATGAGATCTATGTTATTTTGAAATAAAATTTCATTCATTCTTTCATAGTCCTGAAACAAGCAAAACATGTAGGGTACTAGAAAATGAATATACATACTATTACACACATTACTTCTAAGCTTTGCCGAAATAGACTGTTACAATACATGTGTGTGTTTTTGTTTTATCGCATGTCACCTATGTCGTTAAATGACATCAATCAATAGTACATTACTGCAGCGGCCGCGAAATAGGGGATTGCCGGCCGAGTAGTTATAGATGGCCGAGTGTTAACGAGGCCATCTAGAGATACGAGGCCGGCAATCCCTGTTCGTGGCCAAGGCTTGTATAGAGTTTTTCTCAAACATGCAACACCATCACCACCATCATCATCATCACCATCATGATCATCATCAACATCATCATCAACATCATCGTCATCACCATCGCCATCATCATCATCATCATCATCATCATCATCATCATCATCATCATCATCATCATCATCATCACCATCTCATCATCACCATCTCATCATCACCATCATCATCATCATCATCTCATCATCACCATCATCATCATCGCCATCATCATCATCATCATCATCACCATCATCATCATCATCACCATCATCATCACACCATCATCATCATCATCATCATCTTACCTTACCTTAAATAAGCGTAGTGGCAGAATGTCTTAATGAACCAAAACGCAAATATTGCTTATAGTTTTTTTTTAATGGCTAAATGCTATGATGCTATAGACCTATAAACGTCATGGTATGAAACAATGGACGATCACTTTGCTGGCCTTGGCCAGCAAAGTTGTATGAAATTCCATTATTGACCTCTCGTCTAGGCGGTCCCCCACCACCGGCTGCACCTGCACCTGCAACGTGACCCTTCGTGGCGTATTATAAGGAACATAATGTCAATATTTCATAGCATGTTTGAGAAAAATAATTTTTCACGACAATGCTCGAAAATGTGGTCATAGATAACATAAATCCAGTACCCAAAACCGCCTAGGTATATATGTACATTTAACAGCTGACTCATTTATGGCGCGCAAAACACGACAACAATGTAACACAAAACGAAAAGAAAGATAAATTTTTGTTTTCATTCCCGGCGTGCTGAAACGACAATTGGACCAATCAAAAGCAATCGTCTGCTGCAAGTGAAATTAAATTGACCAATGAGAATGCATTCATGACTTTAATGAGGTGTTTTTTTCCTTATACGCATAATATGCACAAAATGATTTAATCTTTTTAAGTATGAAAAAACGCCACAGCATTAACTTTTTAAGCCTGTTGCACACTGCACTGCACTCACTGGCTGAACAGCCAGGCTCGTCATGTTCATCGTGCTGCAGCAGCCAGACTGCTCAGTGCGCGAGTATACATACTGCGAGTATACCGCAGGTCGGACATGACGAGGATGAGGTTTTTACTTTTTAATTATGTGGTTTTGGGTACTGGCCACTAAGAAAGGACCCGTTCGTTGAAAAAAAATAATTATGTCATAAAAGAAAAAGTGAAATCGGCGGGAGCAACGCAGTGTTTCGATTGTTTAATTATTGTTATTTTCTCGCATTAGTCGTGAAAAGCACAATGTTTAGTTTCGGCCAAAAGTGCAATAGATGGACTCGTACTTTCGAGAGCCTCCGCTACGCGTCGGCCCTCAAACTAACTCGTCCATCTATTGCTTACTTTCTAGCCTCTACAACAATGCACTATTCTTCTAAGATACGTAAAGCATTTTCAAATTAATGTGCCTGGGTATTTAAACATTGCCGAAAGAATGCGAATAGTTATGTCTTTAACATATTAGTGTACGCAGGTTACAGAGCCCCAAGTAAAATCAACGTTCGTTGTAATTTTCGGTCATAAAAATCTTTTGATTTTTGATTTTTAAGTATAAACTTATTGTTCAAAATACACTGTTTCTGCTAGATCGGAAACAATGCTTCAAAATAGTGGTGGTAAATAATAAACAAATAAGAAATTATTGAATCCAGCACACCTAGAAGACCTTATGGCGGAACTTTGCATTCCGAAACCTTTACTTGTCTGTCTTTGCTAAGGATTAAAATGTCACAGACTAAATCTTTCAGTTAGAAAGCAGGGTCGAGATAAACGGATAATCAATGACAGAAACGCAGCTGGCCTTCCCAACGACGTTCGGACCGGGTTATTTTTAAATGATTGGCGAAAGGAGCTCGAGATGGATTGAGAATAGTGGAAGACTTTCGATTCTGCTATTATTAAGATTTCTCTCAAAAGATAGGCAACTCATTTCAACGAAATTCTGACCATAGGTGAAGGCGCAGGTAATAGATATTATTACTCATGCTAATTCCAATTCTTCCACCTTCACTAAATTGAAATAAAAAGGCATTCAGTGATATTAAATTGTCACTAAACTTGTGAATTCTGCCAAACCCCTCATCTTTGTTCGCCGACGGATCGTCGATGACGGCAATGTGCTAGGAGAAATCGCAGCCGATCAAACGATCACGTCCGCCTCGTGTGAAGGGGCTTGAAAGGACGGCAGGCTCCATTAATTTCCATTTATACTCACTGACAGCGGATCGGTAGCGTGTAAAGTATGAGAGCTGCTTGTAGACGATCCTGAAAAACCTTTATTGCAATATTTTAAAACTTTATGATTAACGTTCAACTGTACTAAAAAGACAAACAAAGAGTTTGAAAAATCGTCATAAAATTAATAAGGTTGCATCAGCTATGTATGACCTACGTAATTAGTGATCGATATCCAGTGCGTTATAGTCATATTTTAAGTAGGTATTTTTTAAGTTCTGGTTTTGATTATTTTTATACTTTTTAATCTCAAAATATTGTTTACAACGCCCAGTCTATAGGACTCGTCAAAAACGAATCATATATCGTCGTATCCTACGATAAGAGCCACTATCACCATAGGGGCTTTTAGTTTTTATTGTAAAATTGAATTCTACACCTCAAGATACATATTTATAACTTTATATAATAATTTTAATATTTTTTTATTAAATAGTAAAAAAATATTTTTAATAAGCCACAATTACGTATGTCTCACTTCTAACGTGGAGTAAAGCCACAAGTATGCTGCTGTCCTTATTCGCCGTGCAAAAAGGATCGACGCGGGCGCGAGGAGGGGGCGCAAGCGCCGTTTCTACTGTATTCGGCGGACAGCGGCGGAAGAGTGGCATGCATTCGTAATGGTTATTTAATTTGTAAGATCATCTTTGTTTTCGTTAATTGTTAATGAAAACAACAAAATGAATCGTCGAATACATAGATTAGTGAAAATAGTTGCAAAAGACGACGCTGAACGAAAGAGGAAAACACCAAGTAAATTACGCTAAATTTATTTATAAAGTTTTACCATTATTCAGATCCTATTTATTACTTCTTTTAGGTTTACTTTCTTAGTATATATTTTTACATTCACTTATTTATATATTTACATAGTTTAATGAAGAAATTTAAAGAATTTAATGAAGTGGTTAGTATTGCCGAGAATAAAGCCCGAACGGCAACTGCGGCCTTTTTCCGCGGAATAGCTCAATTTTATTTGTATAGCGAATGTGGTGCCACAATTGCGGTAGTGTCCTTTTTCTATGTACGAATTATATTTTATTGAATTATTGCTTAAATATTCACTTTTTAAAGATATATTTGGTAGGCTTGTTAACAATGCGGCTCTATGGAATGAACATAATTGTTTTTTGATAACAATAATTATTTTGAACGTCTGATTTTGCATGTCTCCTTTTTGGGTTCTTATGGTACTTGTGGCCTTTTTCGCCATATACAGGGTGGAATTTTGTAATGCCATCTCCAGGGAAAGTACTCTAAATACTGAAAATAGGAAAATTTACTCAAAAGAAACATTCCTTTATTTTTGAAAAGAAAGAAAACTGCATTCACATATTTTTGAAAATTCGCTCACCTGACCCGGGAACCGAACCGGGTGCCC
Source organism: Archips xylosteana (assembly GCA_947563465.1). Taxonomy (NCBI): domain Eukaryota; kingdom Metazoa; phylum Arthropoda; class Insecta; order Lepidoptera; family Tortricidae; genus Archips; species Archips xylosteana. Next base: position 26,697,017 of record OX387343.1, on the reverse strand, counting down.
GATTTTAGCCGATTCGATTCCCGGGTGCGGCAAGCGGATATCCGAAAATAATTGAATGCAGTTTTCTTTCTTTTCAAAAATTAAGGAATGTTTCCTTTGAGTAAATTTTTTTATTTTCAATATTTTGAGTACTTTCTCTGGAGGTCGCATTACAAAATTGGGTACATATTGAAAAAAATAATGTGATTTTGGTATTATTATATCTATTTACCTTCTAATTTGTTGTCAGTCTGACAATAATAGGCACGAATATTATAATTCCTGAAGAATTTCATGAATGACTTATTATTTATTACAATTACAAGCTTTTATCTACCTTCACCTGGGGCACTTCCCGATTGCCGATTAAACTGAAATTTTGCATGCATGTGTAAATCGGATGACAATGCAATATTATTATGACATTATGCTGATCTGATGATGGAGCTGGAAGATTTAATCTCGACTTTTAGAATTTAATACCGTAGAATTTGGACTCGTTAGATTCGTCTTGACGAGTACTTTGATCCTAGATGGTAACCAGGATCTGATGATGGAGCTGAAAAGTGGCAATAGGCACTCCATAATGAGAAGAAACTAAGCATTTGTGGTAAATACTTAGTTATTTATTAGTTTAGTTAAATTAACACTATAATTAAAAGTAAAATAAAACTAACTTAACTAAAAAATTGAAAGACGCAACTCCGTCGAGTTTAGGTTCGTTTAATTCATCTTGGTGGGTACGTTGGTCCTAAATAAACTCTAAAGAGTTAAAAATATATTAAAAAAAGAAAAAATATTTTTTAAAAACAAGCTTTTATTAGGTACCTACATGCTAATAAAAAGAACTAAAAAGTTGAAAACAATTTATGCCACATATCTAATCTTTGCGTTTTTATCACAGTCCCAATTATTTTTAATAAAAGCGTGTTACATTTTGTCAATAGAAATAAAAAAAGGTGTAGGTAACATGCTTTTACCAAAAAATAGAGCCTGTGATAAAAACGCAAAAATTTAATACGCGGTATAAATTATTTTCAACTTTGTAGTTCTTTTTATTAACATGTACCTTATAATTTATTTATATCGTTACCTCATGAGGTGTTGCTACTGCGGGTGATACAGACGTTGAGGATGAATTATGAAAGTTCTCCAATGAATACTGAAGACTGATTAAATAATATGTGCAATTCTATTTATTTTTTAAGTTTATGAAAAATTAAGAAGTTTTTAGTTTCACTTGTTTCCATAAAAGAGACTTGTTTTGTGTTAGAAAATTACTGTGGGTACCTACGCTTTATAATTTAAAAAATCTTAAAAAATAAAAAAAATGTTGTTATTTGCCACTTCTTTCTGCATTACGAGAAATATACTTTTTTAAATTAAAAATATGTACTTTATTTTAGCCCTCTCATTCTGAGAGGAGGCCTGTGCCCTGCAGTGGGACGTTTATAAGCTGGGATGATGATGACTTTATTTTAAAAATAAAAAATTGTTGACACTCAAATATTTTAACAACTACAATTTTGGTCCTAATGGTAGTTGTGGCCTCGTATTTTTCGACGATAAAAGGCATAATGTAGCTTATGGCCCCTTAAAACTCATTTAGTCCGACGAAAAAGGATTTAAAGGACAAAATCGATATATAATATACCATTTAAAACATAAATTTTATTTTAACAGAACCCTAGAACACTAATACACATTATTTAATTACAAAATTATTAATTTGTTAGTTATCTTTTAAAAGAAACACAAAAACGCTTCTCCTGAAAAGTAAGCATTTTGTAATTGTGGCTCTTATCGTAGGATACGACGATATGCCCAAAACTCGAGAGATTTAGTAGTATACACTGAAAAGTTCCATTGTCCACTAAGGTAAACGTATAGTCGGGGTAAGAAAAGGTTCGTCACTTTTCAACCTTATGTCAACGAGTTTCGGTTTCGGTTTCGGCCAATTTCGGCCAAAAAAGTGAATTCGGCCGAAGTTTCAGTTTAGGCCAGAATCCGGCCGAAACCTTCGGCCGGGCCGAAATTACTTTGCGGCCTCTCGCGGCTCTCGCATCGGGAGCGCAGGGCTTAATTCGGGCACGCTCGGCCGGGTAGGTATAGGTCTTAGATTATTTATGCACTAGATGGAGCGTCAGTAGCAAAAATTGCGATACAAAACGTCCACAAATCCATTTGACAGCTTCATATTACGATCGCGTTACGTCATTCCGGTTGTCACTGTGTGCGTGCTTAATGATACCAGTTTATTTCACATTCCCCAAAATGTGGGGAAAGTGAAGCTGATTGGGGAATGTGTGGGGAGAGCTTCAATTCGGGGAAAATGAGGGGATTTTAAGTATGAACACAAATACGCGACATTTGACATCAAATTTCTGCTAGTCTTGTTTAATTTCCTACAATTCATTATTCGCAACAGCTCTAAACTAAGTCACTCGGCCCACATAATTTTTCATTCCCCGCACGTGGGGAATTTCGACAATGCGTTTGGGGATTTTAGCATATTACTATTGGCAACCCTCCAAATGACGCAAATGACATATAAGCCAACAATTGGCTTATATTTTTACGGGACGTTTCCATGCCACCTAAGCTCTATCTAGTGCATAAATAATTTAAGGTATAGGTAATGTATCGGCAGCCGGCCCAGCTGGGGCCAGCGACAGTAGTATGCATGCAGTTGCATGAATGCTGTGATTTCTCTTGCAATGTTTGACTTAGTCACACGAGGTTTTATTCTAAAACTTTGTTTAAAGATCTCTGATTACAGTGGTAATACTATAATTTATGTAAAAGTTGATTTATTTTTAAGCAGGTATTATATTAATTAGGTAACTTTGTTTAAAAGTTCAAAGATTTGATTTTATTTCGTTTAAAATTTCATAATTTACCTCTAATTATATATATTTTCATTAAAAATAAACGTTTTTTATTTTATTTAACAAAAAAAGTAACTGTTCGCATATAAGGCATCCTTGCAATAACCTTTTCCTTACGATTTGTACAATAATTTTGAATATATTGTTTGATATGATACGTCTTCTAAAATTTCGGTTTCGGTTTCGGCCGAAATCAGAATAAATCCGAATATTCGGTTTCGGCTAAAAATCGTGTTTTGGTCGGACACTATCGAAAAGTGACGAACCTTTTCTTACCCCGACTATACCAATGCTCAACACGTCAACGCCCAGTGGATGGCACTCATCTGTCACCTCTCTTACTATGACATAATATTGAAGGTACCATGTATTCGGTCAGTGTCGAGCACAGGGACGTTTACCTTACCTGACTTCGTATTGAGTTCAGTTTGATGCCACCAAATTACCTATTGTATTGTTATCTGGACTACGCATTCTTCCAAAGTTTCACATCGATGCGACTATTACATGGAGCCCATGGAGGTTAAATTGACTTACAAAATTATTATTGTTCATTAGTTACAAATGAAAGTAGGTAGCTTACATAATTACATAGAGTATATAATCAATGGTGTGGAAGCCCGGAAAATGCAAATTTTCTTTCGCAAGAGGAGTAACAAAGCTCGGGCTATGTAAGGAGCTAGTCATGAGGCGGTTTCTCAAGCGGAGCTTATAAGAATTGAGCAAAACGAATACTAAACTATTTCTATATCCGCTGAAAGTGAATATTTGGCAACTCAACTCAACGTGCTCCTGAAACTGCGGAGCAAATCCAACAATGGAGACTTTAGTAGGCCGAATATTTTGCAAAATGACGTGCTGCTGATACTCCGGATCAGTCACAAATCAAGAAACGGACACCATTTCTGCGTTGTGTAGAATCATATTAAGAAGAATAATGAATCTCTGACTTGTTGATATTTATGAGCGGTGGTGATAATTTTCCATCAAATGATCCGCTTGCCCGTTTGCCTCTCTCTCGTAATAATAAAAAAATAACATGATCAATCGCGTTTGTGTGGAATCCATATTAGTAAAAACAATGACTGTTACGAATAACGAATTTGATCAATTTTATTACAGTTATGCGAAATCCATATTATGCAGAATCGCGAAAAGGATTAAAAAAATGAAATTCTGCAAGTTGGCCGGACCGGAAAGGTCTCTTTTACATGCCACTTATCAGCGCTTTTGGAAGGACCATCATTGCCATGAAGAATGCGCCGAAAGAAACTTGGCAAAAAGTCATCTTTTCAAACTTATGATGAATACATACAAACAAAAATAAAACCTATAAATCTAATATAAAATCTCGTGTCACGGTGTTTGTTATCGAACTCCTCCGAAAGTTCCGAAACGGCTTGACCGATTTTTGTCAAAAAAAATTCTCATAAGTATATTCGGTAGGTCTAACTGAGAATAGGTCGTAGGCTATTTTTAACCCCCGATACAAAAAGAGGGGTGTTATAAAAGTTTGACCGCTATGTGTGTGTGTGTGTGTGTGTGTGTGTGTGTGTGTGTGTGTCTGTCTGTCTGTCTGTCTGTCTGTGTGTCCGTCTGTCTGTCTGTCTGTGTGTCTGTCTGTGGCATCATAGCTCTTTAACGGGTTCACCGATTTGGATGCGGTTTTTTTTTAATAGAAAGCAGGTTTCTTGGTGATGGTTCTTAGATATGTTCATCAAAATCGGTTCTGCTGTTTCAAAGTTATCAGCTCTTTTGTTAGCTGCGGAAGGCATCTTAGACGAATAACGGGCATTGATTTAATGTCAAGCATACGAGTGACATTGACATAATTGCGTTGGGGGTTTTCAAAATTTTTAATTTATAGTTATTTATACACCTATTCTTCGTGGACGAAGTCGCGGGCAACAGCTAGTTACAATATAAAACCAAGAGATTATAAATTGTATTAACAAAAAAATACAGGGATGTATGGGGTTCCTTAGTAACTTAGTAGTAGTAGCCTTAACTATTACTACGTTCAGTGGAAGTGTAGAGAAGCGTTTAGGTTCACTTCGTCCACGTTCCCATTTTGTCAACTTCCTAGTTCGTCGTCAAGTAACCATTAAGCTTTTGGATTCCGAAGGCAAGCTTACGCCCCCAAAGTTAGCTCTCACGTACTCATGTCCTGCTCTGTCCGTCCCTGTGATAATCCGTCTAGTTGACGCCATTCTAAACATCGAGTTCAAAACGCTGAAAAACACGTTTCTTGTATGGCGAGCCACTGTAAATTTTTAACTTTATTTTTTATTCGTTAGATAACATAGGCACTTTCGATATCAGTTTAAAGTTTATTGACATCTGTAATAGTTACGGAATTTATAATCGCCCATGCACTCTTAATGATTACTTAAGCATAATATCATAATTCTAATAAGTAAAATGGTTATCCTTCATGTAGGGGATAAAGTGAAAGCTATCGCAAAATAACTAGTTCTATTATTTTGTTAGTGACAAAACACTAATGAGTTTGGGAATTGGACGGCCAGTAATGTCACTCTCTTTATTCAGTACGAAACGTACCTATAAGTTGTCTTTATTTATAATAAATCCTCACAAATAGAAAAACGATTAAAAGTACCTTTATTAAGCAGGTGAGCAAGACCCCAGATTCAGTTAATACATCCTATACCCACTAGTAATATAGTGTGACATAACGTATTAATAAAATTGTAACGGTTTCAAAATAAATATTGAGCCTTTTGTAAAACATTTGTTGTTGAAATATCAGAAAATACTATTTCATCCTACCAGCTACGTGACTTGACTGACAGAATACATTTAGTCAAATTCGGGAACTCTGTGTTTGTAATATTTTGTTGAGACGCGTTGAGCCGTAGAGTTATGATTGAATAAAAATAAACAGAGACTAAAAATACACTTGTGTTTTTTATCTATTATTTAAATCACCCTTACTTAGATTCGTTATATTATTAAATACACATAAGCAAACAGGGAAATCAAATTTACAGAAGCTATAACATTGTTAATTTTTAGGGTTCCGTACCCAAAGAGTAAAAACTGGACCCTAATTATTACTGAGGACTTAATAGCGGGGTAGTTGATGATTTCAATTGAATATTATTGTTTATTCGTTTTGATAATGCAACTTTTGTTTTCAATAGAATCTTCGATATAGCCCTCGGCCACTTGATCAGAACGCCATCCACCATGTCTTTTAAGCGTCGTCAGATTCGCCCCAGAATCTGCAAGAAGAGTTGCAGAAGACCTCCGGAAAGAATGGCCCGTATAGGAGTCAATGTTAGATAAGTTTAAAAAAGTTGCGATCGCCTTGGGCATTGATGCAATATAGACTTGTGTGCCTTCCAATTGGTTGCTTAGTACACTTTTAATTTTTGTAATTGACGAAAAAGCGATCGGTGTTGGTGTCCACAGGGCGAAGAGCTTCGTATTTTTGTACTATGGTCACAAATTCATCTCTGACAACAAACATGCGATCTATTTTTGTTTTAGTGTCACGTGGTTTCACATGGATCATATTGTTGTGATGCTCGACGTCATTTACACTGATGTTGGTCAGTTCTACACACCTGCAGGCACCATTTATGCCTAATACTAAAGCAACCTGAAATCAATACTTATTATGTTAATTATACGCTTATTGACAAGTCAAGAATTATACATTTTAAAGTGACATAAATTACGCAATAAGATTACCTTGATATATTTTCACCGGTAAATATTTTCGATTTCTTGCACTTATATCCAGCAGCAGCGAGTTTAGGTTTTTATATTCTTTGATACTGATGCCGTGCTTTAGGTGTATCTATATGCATAGAATACATAGCCCACAGTGTTGAGAGCTTTTTGTTTTTTGCAGCCTGCTTGCTTGGCTAAAATATCCGAGAAACACATTCTCTGAAAACGAGCTTGTCCTGGTTTATTAACTAATAAATACGTCGTAAGTTTTCATGTATAATTCCTTGCTTTTTGCCGGTAGCACATTTCCCATTGCTAAATTTACCTCCTCTCTCAAATGAGGTGGAGTACAGTCCATAACTTCCCCATCACTCTCGTCACTTGAAGCCATTTTTATTTTTGTGTAAATTACAATCGGAACGAACGATCAGAATAAAAATGTTTAATTTGCCGGTTGCCGCCTTTTTTATTTTTTAAGCATGGCATTTGAACGAGCTATTCGAGCACCATGTTTAACCGCACATAAATATAGTACCATAGAATTTTTTTTAATGTTTCTATTATGTTTACAAAGTCTAGTGGTGATTGGCTGTAAGTAATTTTTCCTTTGTCAGTTTAATTTTAGTAAGAAAATTTAAAAAGTTAGAGCAGCGGACAATAATGGTTTTTCATACTTACTTTTATGGCCTAGGCCAAGAAGTAATGTAGGGAGCCATAAACAAGAAACTTCCTGAGTTTATTTCGTGGCATTAACGCATAAATTTCCGAGCATGTTTGAGAAAATTGGCCGGTCCCCCCGCGCGCATCTTGCGATTGTGTTTGGGTATCGCTGCCTCTGGCCTATGATAAGCAAGTGTTATTACCTAAATCGTCGGCTTATAACAAGGAGCTGCGTTTTTTAAATATTGCTTGTGTTTACATTCCTGGCGGCCCTTTTCATAAGGATGCATTAACCTCTTTTGTAGAAATAACTGGTAAAATTATGATTGATAGACCTAATGACTTATTTTTAATTACCGGAGATTTTAATATACCTGAGGCCATGTGGGTTGCTTATCCACCCTCTGGAATGCACCTTTCGTCTAGTAGTAGTTATGGTACACGACTTTTGCAGGATTTTCTATCTTATGTCGGAGCTAAACAATATAATTATGTTACTAATGTTAATAATCGTATCCTTGATTTAATAATCTGTAATTATGATTGTAACATTACAGTCTGTGATTTCCCACTCACGACTGAAGATGCCCATCATAAATCCCTATGTATCGATTTAAATTTAAAATTCATTTCCCATTTAACACCGGCTAAACAGTTAACTTACAATTTTCATTCTGCTGACTATACAAAAATCAATACTGAGCTATTTCTGGTGGACTGGGTTAATTTTTTCAATGAGTTAAGTATAGAGGACGCCACTACAAAATTTTATAATCTATTAAATGATCTAATACATAAATATGTTCCTCGTCGAAATGTCAGACAGTCGTCGTCCTCACCAGTCTGGCATAGTAGGTCATTGATAAAGACTTTACGTGAGAAACGTAAGTTTCATAAATTATGGAAGTTGTACGGTAACCCATTAGACTACCAGAGTTTTAAAATTTTACGTAAACGCGCTAGTAAATTAGAATTAGAATGTTACAATAATTATATATCCTACTCAGAGCGAACAATAAAATCATACCCAAATTTTTTCTGGACTTATATAAAGTCCGTCTTCAATAAAGGTAAAATTCCCCAAACTATGCACTATAAGGGTACATTTAGCTCGGACGGTGAACAGATTTGTAACTTATATAATATTCACTTTCAATCTGTCTTTGAGAAGCACGATAATATTGATATAGAACACATAATTTCTCAACCACCTTCTGACCCCGTAATTGACATTAATTGCATTGAAATAAATGTTGGTTTGGTTTTTAGATACCTAAAGACGGTTAATGTTCACAAGGGCTCTGGACCGGATGGAATACACCCCCTGTTAATAAAAAGTTGCTCTTCTGCCCTGGCTTCTCCTATTGCTATACTCTTCACTAGGTCTTTGAAAGAGGGATGTGTACCTAAAATCTGGAAACATGCGTGGATTACCCCTGTACCTAAAGGCCCTGTCACTGGCGATATTGAGAAGTATAGGCCAATATCAAAATTGTGTCAATTTGGTAAAATTCTTGAGAAGATAGTTACGGATCAACTTTTTGGTGCAGTACGCCGTCATATTATTCCAAACCAACATGGTTTTTATAAGGGTCGGTCGGTTGATAGTAATTTGCTAATTTTTACTGATGTGGTTTTGGAGGCAATGGATGAAGGTTTTTCTGTAGATGCTATTTACACCGATTTCGCCAAGGCTTTTGATAAAATTTGTCATTCTACTTTATTACGAAAGCTTTGGCGACTTGGTGTACATGGCGATCTGTTTCGTTGGATTAAGTCTTACATTGAGAATAGGAGCCAGTCTGTTGTTCTACTTGGCTTTACGTCGCAATGTATGTCAGTTAGCTCCGGAGTTCCGCAGGGATCCCATCTGGGCCCATTGCTTTTTACACTTTATATAAATGACATCGTTGAACATATTAAACATTCAAACGTGTTGCTCTATGCAGATGACACCAAAATATTTAGAGTAATTAAGGATGTTACTGATTGTGAGAAACTACAAGATGATTTAGATAATTTAGTAAAGTATTGCACACGTAATAATTTATTCTTAAACTTTGATAAATGTAATATAGTTACTTTTACTAGAAAAAAAAATGTTATTAATTATACTTACACACTATCGAGCAATCAGCTGAGTAGAGTAACACAGGTACGTGACCTAGGTGTCATATTGGATAATAATTTAACCTTTAATTCTCACATCGACAAAGTTCTGTCCAAATCGTATAAGCAACTAGGTTTTATTTTGCGCGTAGGTAAGCCATTTAAATTATCAGACACCTATAAAGTTTTATATAATAGTTTTGTCCGTAGTCACCTTGAATTTGCATGTGCAGTTTGGAAGCCTTTTCATGCTGTGCATATCGACAGAATCGAAAGGCTACAAAAAAAATTTGTCAAGTCGCTCGATTACAGAACTGGACATATTTACCAAGGTTACATTGACTCCTGTAAACATCACAATATGCAATTGCTTAGCGACCGCCGTGACTGCGTCGATTCTGCCTTGCTATTTAAAATCCTACATTGTACATTAGAAGCCCCTTCATTACTACATAAGATTAATTTTAGAGTTCCCCGTAGACGTGAGCGTCTTTGTCGAAGAAAAAATCTTTTCTCAATCTCACGAAGTAGAACTTGTTATGCTAGAAATGTATTTATTAGGCGTGCTTGTAAATACTTTGATGAAAATGAAACACTCAAGGACATTGACATATTTAACTGCACTTTAAAGTCATTAAAAGAAGCGTTTAAGCAGGCTCTTCGGCCTGTTAGCTCCAGCTGTTAACGCTTATCAAATCGATAATAAGTTATTAATAGTTTTAGTAGGTTATTTCATTTTTAGTAATTAAGAAAATTACAGCTTGGATTAGAATCGTTCACTCACATGTTTGAGTAACATTTATAATAGCAAATACATATGACACGCATTGTATAGTAATAATGTATTCCATCTCCATTCAGTTAATTAGTTACTGTTTGTGTTTGCTTGACTGGTTGCTGTGTCGCGTTTTTTTTTTTGCTAACGTTATTGTATCTATATAATTAAGGAAACTATAGGTCTATTTTCTTCTCATTGTTTTATGGTTACTATTGTACCAATGTGACTGTTTGTTTCTTTCTAAATAAATAAAATAAAATAAAATAATAATTAAGTAAATACAAAAAAAAAAAAAAATATTTAAGGGGGCTCCCATACAACAAACGTGATGTTTTGCTTATTTTTGCTCGATATTGATAACGGCAATAGGTAGACACTTGAAATATTCACAGAATATTTAGTTGTATATTCGCTTTAAAAGTAAACAATTAAATTAAAATAAACAAATATTTAAAGGGGGCTTACAACAAACGTGTTTTTTTGCCGTTTTAATAGTTAATGGCACGGAACCCTTCGTGCGCGAGTCCGACTCGTATTTGGCCGGTTTTTTATTGTATTTCATTGGTTTACTATTTTATAGGAATAGGTCGACAAGGTGTTGCCTGAAACTTTGACTGCTCTTCGTGGGAACTTTAGACGTTCCCGTGATAAAAAAGGCTCTAAATCATAAATAATGCATCCTTTTATTAGTGATAGAATATTACCCCTTATTCATACAATAGTAACACAGAATCAAAGTTTGTCTCTTAATTATAGAATAACAAACACACAGATAAAGTTTATCTCCATTATAATAGTTAATGTGGATATACCTAGTTTGGACGGCTACTCGTAAAACGAGTGATCGCGCGACTGGATATAATGTTGCCCAGCGTTCTTTTCTGAGAGACTCAAGAAAACTAGAACAACAAGCAAGGCTAATGAATGGCACACGCGTTAGTCGCATTGAGATACTCTATATTCATGTGCAGTGGCCATTACTTCAGATAAGACGAAATGTTGAACATAACTCTAATGCGTGTTCATAGTTGCGAATGTTGCGATTGTATTCAACACACTATCAATTTTTTTATGCAATTCATAAGTTCTAATAAAATCAATAGATAATAGTCTTTTATTCAAAATTCGTTTATTTCACAATAATTTTTTGACACACCAATACATGCACTCTTGTAGAACCATTTGCAAAATTATTTGCAAAAGTAGAAATAGCACGGATTGTCAAATACACAATTGTACCTATTCATTAAAAAAAAAGCTTTAATCTAGTCTCCAAGCCGACTTGAAATGAAATGAAATGAATATTTTATTTGTTAATGGTGCGGGTTTACATAAAGGTCTTAAAATTATGTAGTCGTGGTTTCGCCTTGCAGGTAAAAATAACTGGACGCGACGTCACTGTTACTTGCCAAATAGTCTTCATCATCATTCCGATATACCGCAGTGTCTCAAGTCAAAAGTCTTTGACCAGTGTGTGTTGCCAGTGATGACTTATGGCACTGAGACGTGGCCGCTAACGATGGGTCTTATAAGGAAGCTCAAGGTCACTCAGAGGGCGATGGAGAGGGCTATGCTTGGAGTTTCTCTGCGGGATCGCATTAGAAATGATGAAATCCGCGCGAGAACTAAAGTCACGGACATAGCTCGAAGAATCGCTAGACTTAAGTGGCAGTGGGCAGGGCACATCGCCCGTAGAACTGACGGCCGATGGGGCCGAAAGGTTCTCGAGTGGCGTCCGCGGACCGGAAGACGCAGTGTAGGTAGGCCTCCATCAAGATGGAGCGACGACCTGGTGAAGGTAGCGGGAACGCATTGGATGCGGATGGCGCAGGGCCGATCTGTTTGGCGAGCCTTGGGGGAGGCCTATGTTCAGCAGTGGACGTCTTTCGGCTGAAATGATGATGATGATGATGATCATTACGAGTATCATGACATTATTCCTAGCATGAAGATCATGGTGCCAGCGCTACTCTGACTCCCCACTAGGTCAACGAACTGCCAGACTTTTGATTTTTTGCCAGATCTTTAGTAAACAAAATATATTATACTATTAATGAATTTCTGTCAGACTGCAATTAATGGTTACTTCTCACCCCCATTTTGATAGTCCAGTTATAGCTAAAATTTTCTATGCCTTGCGGCCCAACATAACAGTAACATTTTAAGATATGTGCGTATATACAATTTTACCCGTGTTGAACAAATAAACTATTTGTATTTGAAACAAGTCATAAAATGGGTGTCGGTATCAAGGTGATACTTAAGACTATGAAATTATAAAAAAAACTTTTTTTTCAATAAAGAACTATTGGTAATACAATCAACTTTTTACGTTTGTTTGATTTTGAATTTGTACGAAATCCTCAGTGCGTGAGTCAAACTCGCATGGCTGATTATTTTATAAAGAAATGGAAGCATTTGTACCTAGGTATCCGTAAGAAATATTTAAATACCGCCCACCACCCCATAATAAAGAAAATAATTTTAGCCAGCTCTATTCCCTTCTTCGCCCATAAAGAATCTAATATTTGTGTCAAATTCTATTTAATGATCTGCCAAAGACTAGTTTGAAAAATTGAAGAAGCGCAATATAAGTAAATGACAATTTTGTTGTTTTTGTACTTCTGGTATATTAATTATTTTATCAGTAAGTAAATAATTTATTCTCAGGTTAAAATTATAATTTTACGAGTTTTGGAGACAAACTGGGAACAAATCATTAACTTAACTCAATCTTGCCTGTTTACTCGCGTACGCTTTGATCAACAGACCGCAGCGAAATTTATACGAAGGTTGTATTTCTTTTATTTGTTATGTACAAAATAATCTCTTTATACGTTTATAGCAAATCAGAATTACACTAATTGTATAAACCGCCCCAGCCCGAGGCTTAATACGATAATCAGTGATTTTAACCGCCCCCGCAAACCCTTTAAACAAAACATACACATTAAATGCAAACCTATTTACAGCAACACAACTCTGGGTAGATACCAGTCACGAACTTTGATTTGGGACCCACTTAAGGTTGAATATCTGTAATTTTGTATCAAAACTCAAAAGTATTTTTTTTTCAAAATAGGTCCGTAATAAGTAGGTAAATAATGTTTAACGTGTCTAATTGTTATTATGTTGTTTTTTGAACACTTGCATGGAAGTAAAATAACAATGTGCAGTGGGAAGATACCTCGTGCAAACTCTCAAAAATCCATTAAAAGCATAGACTCACCAGAAAAGGTTAATTTGAAAAACGTTTTCATAGTAAGTTGGTTGCTGTAAGTATTTGAAAATCCCAGTCCGGCGCACACAGCAAAACTAACACTGGTCCAATTTGCTTGGAAACTGCTGGTGGTGTAAATGTATAACTTTGATTGCTATCACAACTCTTGACACAACATACATGCAGTATGCACCTTTTCCTAGTCGTTCCGTGTGAAGAACGAACTATATTTTTAAGGTTCCGTATCCAAATGGTAAAAAACGGGACCCTATTACTGAGATTCCGCTGTCCGTCCGTCTGTCTGTCTGTCTGTCCGTCTGTCACCAGGCTGTTCTCATGAACCGTGATAGCTAGACCGTTGAAATTTTCACAGATGATGTATTTCGGTTGCCGCTATAACAACAAATACTAAAAAAACCGGCCAAGTACGAGTTGGATTCGCGCACGAAGGGTTCCGTACCACTATCTATAAAAACGGCATAATTAAGAATCTCGGTTTTTGTCTGGGAGCCCCCTTAAATATTAGTTTTATTTTAATTTAATTATTTATTTTAAAGTGAATATATAACTAAATATTCTGTGAATATTTCAAGCGTTTACCTGTTGCCGTTATCAATATCGAGCAAACACGAGCAAAAAAATACGTTTGTTGTATGGGAGCCCCCTTAAATATTTATTTTATTCTGGTTTTTAGTATATCTTATTATAGCGGCAACTAAAATACATCACTTGTGAAAAATTCAACTGTCTAGCTATCACGGTTCATGAGATACAGCCTGGTGAGAGACGGATGGACGGACGGATAGACGGACGGACAGACGGACGGACAGCGGTGCCTCAGTAATAGGGTCCCGTTTTTACCCTTTGGGTACGGAACCCTAAAAACAGAATAAAATAAATATTTAAGGGGCTCCCATACAGCAAACGTGATTTTTTTGCTTGTTTTGCTCGATATTGATAACGGCAACAGGTAGACGCTTGAAATATTCGCAGAATATTTAGTTATATATTCACTTTAAAAATAAATAATTAAATTAAAAACCAATAATTTAGAGGGGCTCCCATACAAAAAACGTGTTTTTTTGCCGTTTTTATAGATACCTAATGGTAATAGAATAAAATAGAATAGTTTTATTTCATGCTGCATAGGCCCATATAAAAATACCTTACAGACTAACATACATATTATTTATATTACACTTAATTAACAACCTAATAACACGCACGTGAAGTCTGTGACGTGGGCACTTTGGGTAATGGTACGGAACCCTTCGTGCGCGAGTCCGTCTCGCACTTGGCCGGTTTTTTTAAGTTTATTAATATTTAGGGTTGCTTTGGATAAATGCTAAACGGGGCTCCATACTAAGACAGAGTCTGTACCTATTATTATACCTTCCTAACTGTTTAACAACAAATACGTTATAAAAATAAAATAAGCTGAAAACTTAGAGAATCCTATCGTCGGCCTAAATAGCAAACCTCGTTACTCAATTTGACCAAATTTTACAGGAGACACAAAAAACTTCACTACCAAAAATTTTGCATGAAGACTTGCTATGTTTTTTTACATAATGTTAAGTTAAATTTAGCCGTCAGATTGTTAAAACCTATTTTTTAAAAAATCACCTGAACCTGGAAAATTTGGAGTTAAGAGTTTTTCTTGAAAAAATTATAAAGCTAACCGGGAGTTAATAGTTTTGCTATAGAAAATAGAGGTAATCTTTTGATCTGAACAAGGTCATTGTGGATTAAAAAAAAATAAAAAACTGCAAATTTAAAAATATTTATTAAATTTTAAACAGAAAAGCCAGGCTTCAAAAATGTTCGTACAAAAAATGGCACAATACGCATTTCCGCATTACGGAAATGTTGGTACGCTTTAGATACTATAAAATTAATGACTATATCGTGGACAGGGATGTTTGGAAATGATTCCGATCCGCATTGGCAATCTCTAGTCTCAAATAGCGTATCTACTGTCTTCGGCTTCAAGTCATCGCCGATTCCTACGATGAATTTACAAGCACAAGTTCATCAAATGACGAGCTTACCATTCGGTCTCTCATGTGCTCTCAAAGTCTTCGCAGCATTAACCAACTGGGTCGTAAAGATACTGCGGGATCGTGGTATGAGGATCGTGGTAAATCTGGACGACTTTCTTTTAGTAAACCAGTCGAAACGCCTTCTAAGAACTCGGGCTTTGCAAGCGACACAACTCTTGACGACACTAGGTTGGACAGTAAATTACAAAAATCGGTTCTTAGAACAACGGAAGAAATAAAGTACTTGGGACTGATATGGAATAGGCACAAAGGAAAACCTCATGGAGATTCTACAGAGAATGAAGGTGATCGTGAAAATCTCGCAGGATTCTCTGTCGAGGGGGGAAATGACGAAGAAAGAGGCTCAAATACTATTGTGAATCGTAACCCCGAGGGCAGACTTCACTGTCGTCACATCCAGCGATTCTCGAGAACATTAAACAAATATCCGACACACAGTCGTGCGGTATTTCCATTTCAAGCGAAGCAGGATCTTAGGTGGTGGTAAGCTTCAATGAAACGAGGCCGTACGAAGAGCGCTTTCCACCAGACCCAGCCTCATCACTTTCTCACCACCGATGCAGCAGACCACGGGTTCGAAGCCCAGATGGACGATCAGGTAATGGCAGGATCATGGAATTAAAAACCAGCTAACGTGGCACTGCAAAAACTAAAAGATGTACTTCGGCTTTCGGTTGCGCAACCGTCATGTAGTCCTGCAGACGGACTGGTCAACCGAACCGTCGTGGCGTACATACGGAACGAAGGAGGCACTCGATCATTAGCATTGCTCAATCTGACATATCAACTAATGAGCCTCTTGGATCAATTCGAAGTATTGCTCGAGGTGGCATACTTACTAGGTAAGTACAACGACATTGCCGACCATTTATTGAGGGGCAAATGGACGTCGGAATGGCATTTACAGTCGCCAACCCTGAAAGTAACATTCCACAAATTTGGGACCCCACAAATAAATCTCTCCGCTTCCCAAAGATCAAAAGTTGTCAGTCAGTACGTGTCCAGAGATCCGCGGGACACAGCAGCACAATACACCAATGCTTTCAGTTTTATATGGCGACATCCACTGGCATGGATATTCCCTCCGCCAAGCCTAATTCCATGGGTGTTACATCATTTAAGTAAACTCATGTCAAGGAACGTTTTTGGAAGAAGGCTTACTGGCTCCCAGACCTACGCAGACGGGCACTGTGCAAACCGATGAAGGTCAGAAACTTGAAATCGCTTCTCGTCGATCAGAGCACCAGACTACCTCCCCTGCGACATCCGGTACGTTTTTGCCTATTTTTGAAAATATTTTCTGCCATCTTGCTTTCCTTTGTTGATTCATTTTAGTATCCGCCTACAAAACAAAACAATGTTATATTATAAGTAAAAAAGCTTAAGTAAAGCACCTGTTATTTGTAGCTGGGACGAGTTCGACTGGATATTACATAAATTAAAATAGTAACACAAAACAAATGCCTATTCGAACAATCACAACTACGTACTAGATTTAATAATTTGCGTAGAAAACCACGTAACTAATCTTCACGCGTAAAGATCCACGCGAAGCAAACCTCGTATGTCCACGGCACGCAACCAAACGACTTTTTCAATAGTCTAATGTGTTTAAATATGATAAATATCTATGAAGAATACACAATCAGTAATATCGCAGAACCTTATGTGTGCATACCTGTTATTCAACACCCGTTTTCTTCCTAAATCTTTAGGCAAAACTGCCGCGCAGTCACAATGCCATCGCAAACTGTACGGGCGGGTGGGAGATACGTGGTATTCCTTTTACAAAGTGGCAGTCGGGAGTTGCGAGGTTTTCCATTTTGATTTTTAAACTTAAACTGTTTATTCTTGGTATTTAAAACTTTTGCCGTTAGATGCGTTCAGAATAGTACTATCTAAAAGTGTTAAAACATGATTTTCAAAAAAAATGGAGTTACGAGGTTTACGATTTAGGCCGATGCTATACAAAATATGGAAAATAGTCATTAATAGGGGCCAAATATTCTGAACAATCAGCAAATAAAGTTATTCATGAATCTGCTGAGAACCTCGCGCAACATGCTCGCTCGACATCTCTATGGTCCCTCTGGGACGATTAAGATTACAATGTTTGTTGATTATAATACCTACCCTAGCAACTGCTGTGAAATTAGGTCGATGCACGTTTAATTATTACGGAGTACACAAGGCGTCAAAAAAATAAACTGAAAACCTGGAAATAGTTTGACAGAATCGATTACGTTTTATTTTTAAGCAGGTTTTTTTTTATTTTTATTGCACCCAGTCTAAAAATTACAGACTAAATATATGAGAATGACTTGGTTGTACATTAAGTTAATTTTAGAGATAGAGATATATATATATATATTATATATATATATATATATATATATATATATATATAATATATATATATATATATACAGTTGTGGCCATATAATTAAGAACGATTATTTATTGAGATGATTTTTTCAAAGTAACAAGTATAACTAATTGCCCGTATTTTTTTTATTTCTCTCGGTATTGCGAAACTTTTCCGTACTACCGGTACATTCATTTATGCAACATAGTTGGTTAAAAAATTAATAGAGAAACTTAATACATTCGATCTGAACCTAGTATTAGTACTTACTGGCTGGTCACGTAATTAAGAACGCTGAATAGTTTATTATTTTTTCAAATTTAAATAGAGAACACTGTGTGGCTCTGTGGTTGTAGATTATTATTCGTATAATTTTGGCGCCATTTCGTGCTGTTAAAGTCTTAAAAGTGATTACTTCGTATAAAAACAATGGGGAAAAATAAAAGTTGTGATAAATCTACAAGAGAAGTAATAATAAAACTTCGCGAGAAGAATTGGTCGTATAAAAAGATAGCTGACTATCTGCAATGTTCAAAAACAATGGTTTTCCATGCCGTAAAGCATTTTTCCACGTATCAAACTACTTCAAACGTTCCACGTGGACCTAGACAGAGAAAGTCATCTCGTCGAGATGATCGAAATATCGTTCGTTTGGCAAAACAAAATCCTTTTAAAGGGTCTAATGAGTTGAGAAAAGAATATTTTGGCGAAAAAAACCCTTCAGCAATCTCTGCACGCACTATTCGAAGGCGTTTGGTAGAAAATAAGTTGAACGGAAGGATAGCAAGGAAGGTGCCTATGTTGAAACGATGTCATAGGCAAGCCCGACTTGCATTTGCAAGAAGGTATGAAAACTGGACAGTCAGACAGTGGAAAAACGTCCTTTTTTTTCTGACGAGACAAAAATAAATAGGGTATGTTCTGATGGAAAACGATATGTACGACGCCCTCCGAATAAAGCATTCGACCCAAAGTACACAAAAGTGACATTAAAGCATGGCGGGGGAAATGTGAAAATTTGGGGGTGCTTTTCTGGACATGGCGTTGGACCTGTTAGGCTGATAGAAGGAAACATGGATCAATTCCAATACAAAAATATACTGCAAGAAACAATGTTACCATATGCCGAAGACGTGCTTCCGGTTATTTGGACATTCCAGCACGACAATGATCCAAAGCATACTGCACGCACCGTTAAGGAATTCCTCACATCACAATCAGTTTCTGTCTTAGATTGGCCAGCCAACAGCCCAGATCTTAACCCAATAGAGCATCTTTGGTGCGAAGTCAAGAAAAAGGTTTCATATCGACAGTGTGGCAATTTGAGAGAGCTGTACGACGTTTTCTTAGAAGAATGGAACTCTATTTCTCTTGCGAAATGTCAAAAATTGATAGATTCAATGCCTCGCCGGTGTAAAGCCGTAATTAAAAGCCGTGGACATGCTACTAACTATTAATTTTAATTCAAATGTATTAAATTGCTTTTTTTTTCTATACCAACTTCACATTAATATGATTTATTTAATCTAAGTTTCATATAAAACAACTCTCGAGCAGTTTAATAAATCGTTCTTAATTATTTGTCCAGCTTCATTACTATTTGAATTTATTAGTATAGAGAACAAATAAAATTTGTAAAAAAAAATGTTAGCAATTATACACTATTATTCTTAATCCCGTTTGCTCTATCCATGTGGCTATTTTATAACATAACTTGTTACTTCTAAGAAGGAACACAACTAGACATATGACATGATTTAGATAAAAAAAAATCGGAAACTTCAAATCGTTCTTAATTGTATGACCACCACTGTATATTTATGATCATTATAGAATTTTAAATCAAGTAGAAATACTGATTGAGCAAAACTCAAGATATATTTTATTAAATAATAAAGGTATTTGTAAAAATACTCTTTAAACTAACTTTACAGTGTTTTAAACTTTCGCGATTCTCACTCATAATCATTACTAATATTTAGCGGAACTTAATCACGAACAATAGTACATTGCAGCTGAGATGAAGTACATTGCATCGTATGGGAAACTGCGTCAAGACTTCACATCACCAATTCCACAGAGTTTAAAGACGAAAGTATTCAATCAGTGCGTCCTACCCTACCCTACGAGTCTTGCTATTAAACTCGACGGGATTGTGTCGTTTTACTTTGGAGTGCCTTTGGCCATCTTCCAGCTCCATCATCAGACCCTGGTTACCATCTGAGATCAAAGTGCTCGTCAAGACGAATGAAACAAGCCCAAACTCGACGGGGTTGCGTCGTTTTATTACAGAGTTCCTATGGCCACCATCCAGCTCCATCGTCAGACCAGCTCCATGTTTTGCAATAATATTGCATTGTCATCCAATTTACACAAGCATGCAAAATTTCAATTCAGAAACCGGGAAGTGGGTTAAATTCAACTTGCAAGATTTGACCCGTTGAGGAGTTCCGTTGGCCATCTGTGATCTTCTTCATCAGATCCAGTTTACCAAATGACATTTTCTGAATGAAAATGCTTGACTAGATGCTAAAAATTCTAAAATCGTCATAGTTGTGCCTATAAAATTTGAGGGTTTCCGTCGATTCACCGAAGATTCCATCATCAGATCTTGACTTGGTGCCAATGGGACCACCTCGGAAGTATGCTCTTTTAAACAAAAAAAAAAATTTGAAAATCGGCCTACAATTGGCGGAGATATCGATGAACATACATAGAAAAAAATATATATATATATATATAAACAGTGGAACATAGAACCTCCTCCTTTTTTGAAGTCGGTTAATAACAAGGTTTACCTTTTTTACAAGCAGTAGGTACTGCATTATTATGTAAGCGTATAAAATTTTGAGTAGGTACGCATAGAAATGGAATCCTCGCAACGTAATACTACGTGCTCATACTTGACCAATTATTTATTAGTGTTATCTGCACTGTAACTGAACGTTTCCCATTTTAGAATCATGTACCTACCTTTGTTTGAGGGTTGCAAAAGTCAATATAAGTTTATACGATAGGATAGTTTGTTTAGGTACATAGATAATAACGGCCTAAACTTTGTCAGCGTATAGAATTACCGACACTGAACAACCGAACTAAGTACCGGTATAACAATTAAGAGTCGTTACCGTTTACTCGGTAAACGTTTAACAACGAGGATAAAACGTTATTTTATGCACTTATGCTGTATTTGAAGTATCTTTTTCTTACAAGAACCAAATTGGGACGCTTGGTTTGGTTTATTCGGCCAGTGTTAAAATCTAACCATATCATCCCTTACCAACCAAGAGACGCGTAGACGTCCAATAATTATGGACAACAGAACTACACAACACACAGCTACACAGGCAGCGTTGGAGTTACAGAATTATATAATAGCACTAACGTACAGAATGACCATGCTCCGCCCCGCACCGATTCGAGTTACCCCACCCCTCAAGGCGCAGATTGCCGGACCCCGCCGGAAACCAGTCGGGTGCGCGACGCGATGCATATCGGCCGCACGGCAATAAACTTTTGCGAAATGGTAATATATTGCGCATTTTATGGGCGTTTGGCAACAGCCAAAGATAAGGAAAGGAGTTTTTTTCGATTTCCAAAGGACGAAAGAAGCTAGATAATCAACTTTAATTAGCAACATGTACAGTGTAGATAACTAGGAAAATTACCACTAGGTTTAAAAGTTTGTTACCTATAATGGACGTCTTATATTAGTAGGTATTTGTAAAATTGATTTGTTAGTTATTTCTTATCAATAGATCAATATCTACAATTACATTCTCTAATTGTCTTTACAAAATAAATGAGGTATACACTCATTCACTTATTTATAAACACTTAATTTAGACAAATGATAAGTTTAATTATATGTACATACGATAATTAGATTACATACTCATTTTATTTTACATTAAAACGTTGCTCGCGCTCAATGAACGGATTCACTTTCCGCAGCTATCTCTTTCTACGCTGCTATACAGTCACGGGTCACGTCACGGCACGGCTCACAGAGCATGATCTTCCGAACGCTGTAACCTTGTTTTCGGTCCGCGCGGTCATAATAATTTTTTTGATCAGTTAGAGAGTATTTTACTTTTTTATAATATCTATCTCCTTTCTTACGCTATTAGTTATAATACGCGAGTACGCTCTTTGTCGTCGTCGATTACGATTACATTTATTTGAAATTTCTAAGCCATACCTACATTATATTATAAGTATGTCACCTATATATGTCATTGGTAGTATTTATAGTACTAGGTTTTTGCGATAAGACAGCCCTGTGTATCTTACGCACACATTGACGCGTGTACAGACGTCGTCGTACTTATGTAGATTCAAGAACGCGTATTTTGTACGTCGTGGCCGCCGTGTGGTTGGAGTTGCACAAGTCCGACGGTATTTTGATGCAAGCACTTTTGTTAGCATTTTAAGGAATTTTTCTTACGAGTACTTCTGTCACCAATAATGTGAGGATAACAATGATGTATATTGGCGGGTAGCTATTATTTTGATCAATTTGAGTGTTTAGAGACATTGGCGGAATCATCGCACCGTTCGATGGGGCCATAATTATCCCAAAAATTGAATTGAATTCAAAATAATTTAATTTTTTGCATTTTATTCCTTGAAATGTGATAAAAATCATTGTGTGTATTACGGGCAATAAGGAATAACAAACTCGAGTCATTAAAAGCCCTCCGTTTCGGCGTCGGGCTTCTAATAGACGCTCGTTAGTAATCCCCTTCTTACGGCCTTTAATGCACAATGTACTATTATCTACATCCATATCATAACTTCCCTATAACCAAATCAGAAGCGATAAGCCTAAGGCCAATGTATATTAAGAGGATACAATGGCTGAGAGACTTTTGAGAAATAGGTATTTTAATGAAAATGTCGCTGTCTCGCCCGAACCCCTCCGTGTCAGTACAGCGAGAGCGGGACAACTGCAGCTCAGACCGTTAATAAGCGCGTAAAATTGATCAAAACAGCATTTCGTAGTCCCCTGTTTTCTTCTCGAAAACTGGACCAATAAAATTATTTTTTTCAAGAATAATTAGAGAACAGAGCCCTATGCTATGCCCCTATGTTTTCCTTTTTTTGTTTATATGTAGGATTCATTTCTGATGAGTGTTTGAAAATGACGTTGAATTTGGGCAACTTTTTCAGTTTTTGAAAGCTCATATTTCTTATGTTTATTGAAATATGGAAAAAAACGAAACATAGGGGTATAGCTGTGGTAGATACAGATTACACAGTAAAAAAAATTGGCTCTAAAGCCATTATCCAGGGAGGAAACAGGGGACTGCGTTTGTATGGAGAAATGGTGCGCATCGTATCCTCTTAAGATACCTGTATCTGCGGATGCATCATAATTTTACATTAAAGTATCGATATCGTTACTATAATTGGGTCAATCAACTTTTTCTTGTAAATTTCTATTTACTCCTTTACAAGTAACTCTGTAATCTCTGGTTAGTGAAACCATGATTTTGTAGTAATTAAATAAACTGTTTATCATAGTGCGTATGTGAAAACCAAAAAAAAATAAGTATTTCTATGAAAAAATCCGGTCACCCAGGGGACATACCACTATTTTCATACAAATTTCGGGGACATCATTGTCCCCTGGGTCACCCACGAAATAGAAGCTAAACAAAATAAAATAAATATGGCAATTATACCATTATTGACTACAACAATCTAGGGTTTTGAAAAGTATACTTCAAATAAGGTAAAATAATCAGTTTTTTAATTATTTCGGTTGTCATAGAAAGTAGCAGAAAATCGTTGACAAAAAAAAGTTGATTGACCCAATTACATTCAAATTTCGGACATCTTCTTAAACAAAATAATCATATTTGGTGTTGATTATTGAATTAGACGATTTGTAATTTCATTCAATATGAAGTTCTTGTTCTATAATTTTTTTAATCTTGAATATTACAATCGATTTGAGAATCGGAATCGACTCAAATCTAGATTGTTTATGAATTAAAAAAAAAGACAGTCTTTTGTTTCAATTTCGAACTGTCAAAGAACATAAAATGAAGTTATCGTGTTTTGCGTGTGACCTTTGATTCGTTTCAAAAACCACATTCGGGTTTTAATACCTCCCATTAGGATGCATACATCAGTCACATAAATAACTAGTTATGTAGACACTGTAGTTAGATGTCTTTATTAAAAGCCGTTATGAATACTTTTCTCTTTATAAATGTCACACTCAATACAAAATAAAATTATGTATAGCATAAAATATACACAATTTGCTGGCAATTTCAGGTCTTCAGCATTTATAATCTCCAACCTACGTATACCTAGCTAATGGAATCTCATCAGCAACACTAGATATTTCAATTCGTTCGAAGGATTTTATTTTCGTTTCAAATGAGAGGCTATTTCATTGAGCGCTTTTTTGCCCTCGGGAGCGTTGGTTCCGTCTCTTAATTAAAATTGAGCGGCTCTGCGATTCCACTGCTTTCTAAATTTACTGAATAAAACTTGTAATTACAAATTAATTTTTCTTCACAATAATTTTAATAATAATAATAATAATAATGTTTTATTTACAGGCAGTTCTGTACACCCATATTATAAAGTTACAATAAAAATAAAAAATAAAATTAAATAAATTCAAATCAAATTACAGAATACATTTTAGTTTAGTCAAAGTACCTACTTAGACTAAACCAAAATGCAACAATAATGTTTCCGTCATCCTACAACTACTTTCGGTTCACGTTCTGGTGGGCAGAAAGCCAGTATCTAAAGATAGATATGTCCAGATCTCGGTAGACCGCAGTCAAGATGCCGTTCCGCGAGCGACGCAAACCCTCCCAAAAGGAGGCCATGCGCGCCCGCATAACAGCATAAAAGTCAGGGACCCCGGCCTCGGCGAACATGGTTGAGGCTCTGCAAAACCTGGGCAGCCCCATCAGGGTCCGGAAGATGTTATTATACTGTACCCTGATGGAGCTGTACGACTTGCTGTTGTGTCTCACCCAGAGTTGACAAGTGTAGAAAGAAAGACAATAGGCGTTGAATAAGTGCACTTGACTTGCTTGCTACACCTGGCAAACCTCCGGGCTAACATGTTCCCTCGAACCGCCAAAGCTCTCCTCTCCCTTTCCATATCACTGTCGTCCCTCAAGTCGTCAGTTAGTATATGGCCCAGGTACTTGAACTGCCGTACAACCCGAACCGTCTCACCATTTAATCTAACTTCACCGCGCTTGTGCTTTTCATTAATCAATGTATGATACGAATGATTTTACAAATACCTTTCTAACATTAATTACAATTATCATACTGAACACAATGTATTCACTGTCTTGTAAGGAACCAGACGGTTAGACAAGCAGCAGAATTTAAAACAACACGTTCGATTGCGATTAATTCTTAAAGTGACTCTGACATAGGAAACAATAAATGTAATCCAGTACATACCCAAGATAGGGTTCCGTAGCCATTACGAAAAAATCAAGTAATATTTTTCTAAGGATTTCGTATGTGTACGGAATCTTCCAAGTTAGGTATCGTCAATACTTTGAAAAAAGCTCGAATCTCAAAATCGATAATCTGGCAAAGTGAACTTTATTACGCGCGTATCAAGGTTCAGTTTTGTTTACATCGACGACAGAAAACAACAAGGGCGTAACCCTAAAAACCCAACTTTACACCAGAGCCAAAAAACCGAAAAAAAAACGGGAAAAAAATCATAACTTTGTAACGGCTTGTCGTATGAACGTAATTTTTGGACCATAACTATAAAATATAAATCTGCATTATATTGTTTACAAACTGTTACCTTGGTACAGCCAGGATCACGAGAAATCGAGTTACGCCCATCGTCTATAGAAATTACAGACCTCAAAAATGGCGTAACTTGACATGATATTTGTACTGAATCAAAAAATGATAACAAATTAGCTGACTACAAAAAGGTAGTAACCGCTTTTTGTTTTAATTTCGCATAAGGAACGGGGGTGTAAGCACGTTCGTAATGCATGACAATGGCTAGAAAAAATGTCGTAACTTTAAACTCTTCAAATTCAATGAATTTAATGAAACGTCATAAAGCTTTTGTAAACGAAAATTTATTGAACTTTAAAAAATTACTAACAACAAAACTTATTTTAACTTAGTTAAATATGAATATGTTAACATTTAAACATTAAAAACTTGTGTTTTAAATGTTCAATCGTTCCATTTTCTTCGCTGGCATCTACAAAAAATGTAAAATTAACAATTTATATATATATTTATGTCAGCTTAAAACTTAACTGAGATGCCTGTCCAACAGCGTAACTATTATTCTTTAGTATTTGACCACACCGCTAGATAGATTTTGATCGATTTACTACATCTATTAATTGGTGTGGTATTGTTTGTTGGTGTAAGTATACTTGCGTTATCAAAGTTTAAGCAATCAGCTAGATAAAACATCCTTAGTACCTACCTTGGTCTAGTAAGGACTTTATTAATAGGTCCAGGATTTGATTCCCGGCTTCAGCAATTTGAAAAGCACATAATGAAATGAACAAATAAATGTTTTTTTTATTGTGAGAGGGAGGAAAACAAGCAAGCGGGTTCTTTTTTCATTCAATTGTTCTTTTTGTAACATAAAATTTTCTATTTCATCTAAATTTAAACATATTTATCATTATTTATTATTTATAAGCTTACCTACTTATACAGGGTGAAAAAAAAACGAACTAGTGCAGGGCAACTACCTTTAATATCGAAAATAGTATAATCTATGTTAAGGACTCTTTCCGTTGAAAATAAAACAATAAATACTGCATTTATGCATTTTTGAAAATTCGCTTGTTTTTGTCGGGATTTGAACCGGTCAAATACGATAAAAATAACATAAACAAATAAAATAACTTGTGTTGTTGCGTTGTTGTTTTATGATGTAGAGTTTTATTTTTAAGTAACATACACAATCAATAAAACAGAAGGTCATGAAAGCCAACAATTAAGTTTCGTTTTTTTCAGTTTGTTTTTATTCGTTACGGGAAATGGACCACAGCTACCATATTGGGAATATGTAGCAAATAGTAGAATACTAGTAATTTTTATTTTTTGATTTTTTTATTTAGTTTAAATGACGTGTTGTAGCCATAAATGAACACTATGAATGACGCTTTCGATTGGTAATATAAAGTACGACTTTATGTTATATCATTATTTAATTTTGGCCTGTTTGAGTTCCGGCTAATAAATTACTGATTTTATCAATTTTTCAAAAATAAAAGTAAGTGTCCGTTCCTTAGGTACAAATTTGTTATTTCCAATACTTAAGATATTTTTTGCAGCCGCGCTCTATTTCTCGCGACGGGTGAAAACAAAACGAAATTTAATTGCTAGTTTATATGGCCTTCTGTTTTATTGATCGTGTATGTTATTTTAAGATAAATGAACCTTAATTAATTGACTAAACGCCGTGTTCACCAAGTTTAAATGATCAGTCGTTAATGTAATCACATAATACCTCACTATTTTGAACGGTGATTTAAGTACGCCAGTTTAACGGTAAATGAACTCGGCCCTTAAGTATCATGAAATTCACTAGTTGGTACGAGTAATCCAAAGTTTATATGACATACCTTAATTTTGATTATCTTTTATGATTTTGTCGAGGAAAAACAAACACAACCTTTCAGTTGCGTCCGCGCAGTGACTACAGGAGCTTATGCCTGTGGCGTAAGCCGGGAAAAACCGAAATGTTCCAAAATATTAATTCTGATAATATTGGTTTAACTAGGCTTAGATTGATTTCGGATAACCACGAAATTGCAGTATCTTAGAGGTTATTCGTTGTTCTTAGAAGAAACGCGAACTGCAAGAATGTCGTAAGCAATGAAGTTTGAAAAATGCATCCCGCAAAAAGGTCGTAACTACTATCGTGTGTAGAAACTCAAACGGCTTAACTAATGTTTTTTGAAAAACACAAACTTCTACTCGTCGTATCTCTAAAAAGTTTAAATTCGTCATTTTATGGGCAGTACGACCAAAAAAATTACTCCTATTTTCCAAACTACTGCCCGATTTCGAAAGTTTTTGTCGTCGTAGAGACACGAGACCCGGACCATTCGACGCAGAAAAAAAAGCTGATTATAGCCATGTAATAATCTAGTTACGACCTTTTTATGGGATACGCCCTTGTTGTTTTCGAGCGTCGACATGCTGATTTCAGATACGAGTTTTTCAAAGTAGTGACGGTATGTTTTATACCTTAGGCTACTGTTTACTATTAAACTACAAATAATTCCCAAGCAATCTTAGCCGCTATAATTTTCCTTGTAAATTTAATATATTTACTACCATTTTGAATTTTTTCAAATTTTTCCACCCAACAGTAAAGATTTTAGAGGGGGGGAGGGACGGTCGATTTTAATGAAAATTTTCACTTTAAAGTTGAATATTTCGCAAACAAATCACTGAATACAAAAATCATGTCAGCAACCCCTCAATAGTTTTAAAAGACCTATCCAACGATACCCCACACTATGGGGTTAGTCGAGAAAAAAAAAATCACCCCCACTTTACGTCTATGGGAGGTACCCTAAAAAAAATTTTTTTAGTTTTTTTTATATGATCACTTTGTCGGCGTGACTGATATATATATTCATGCCAAATTACAGCTTTCTACTACTACCAGTCTCTGAGCTTAGCCGCGGACAGACAGACAGACAGACAGACAGACAGACAGACGGACAGACATGGCGAAATTATAAGGGTTCCTAGTTGACTACGGAACCCTAAAAAGGGGAGCAGATGAAGAAACAATGGCCAGATTTTCTTTAAATCATACAGCGTATTAATAGTTAAAACGAGCTTTGATTTATGTTATGCCGCAGAAATCCAAAGAAACGTGGAGAGGGACTGGCATAAGGCCAAGCGGCTAACTGCAACCAAACACGGGATATCGCAATTTGAAAACGCGACCACATTAGGATGTTGGTCTAAGATGCGTAGGAATCGCGATTAAACAGTTTTGAAGTCAGTTTACGTTTAAACCACCGTGGACTTATCTCTGTTAGGAAGAAACGTCGAGATAACTTTGTTACTGTTTACGACAAAAGAAGTGGCATTGTGGCTTTTAAACGGAATTAATGTTTAAAGCCGTAGGTATTTAAGAATTATTAAGTATCGAAACAGTTCATGAAGTTTATCTCGACGCCTGTAATCCAAGTTAAACGTGAAATAATTTACAGGGTGTCCCGTAAGTAGTACGAAAAAACTGAAATGGGAGATAGGTGGGCAGGGCAGGTAATCTGATCTACCAAATATCAAAAAATGACCTCAGTAAAAGTCGCACCGTGTTCGACAAAATTTTAATTTTTTTAATAATGTTCCCCGCTCTAAGATTTTGAGTTGTGATATTCCGAATTAATTATTTTTGCATTTATGTTTATTGAATAATAATTTCGAATAGTTGTGTTATCAGATGCATAAAACCATTTTTGAAAAAACTATAGCAGTATGTTATTTATTTTTATTTAAATTTAAATTTTGCCTCTTCTCCTAAACTTTGGTCAAGATTTGATCTATCACAGTGAAAAAAAAAATTACGTGACCACTGTTTAGCTTTACTAGCTTAAAATATGTCCATTTAATGGACATTCAAAAATGATAAATAATAATAATAATAATGATAAATAATAAAAAATATTTACTGGAAAAAAAATCTCCATACAATGCATTAAGTACCCTACAAATCTCGTAAAGCCAGTACCTAGCACCTTATCTAAGTTGAGGCTCAAGATGGATCAGAATGCACTCTGGTTAAATTCAGCAGCTATGAAAAATTAAATAAATTATTAAAACCTAAATTTCACGTTTTTTATAAAAAAAAAATTAAAACTCATTCATATCTGAACCCAATCTTACCGTTAATTCGGGTGTGGTTAAGTAAACAAATGATAAACAAAATTATTTAAAAATTTCGAATTTAAATTTAGCGGCGTTCGAAGTCTTTGCAGCCAGTATTTTTTTTAATAAAAAGTTGGACAAGGCTTTGATAAGTTTACAACCCAAATCTCATAGTTTGGAAATTGCAGATTGATAATTTTAACTTTTTTATAAATAAAAAATGCGAAATTAAGATTTAAAGTTGTTTAAGTTTATCCTAGCTGCTGAATTTAACCACACCCGAATCACTTTTACCCGTCAAATAAATTTGATCAATGGATGGTGAAACAGGGGGTTAGTCTGCAATTTTCAAACTACATACGAGATTGATTGAAAACAACGCCTTGCCCAACTTTTTATTTGAAAAAAATACTGGCCATAAAAACTTCGAACGCCGCTAAATTGAAATTCGAAATTTAACAATAATTTGGTTTATCATTTGTTTATTTAACCACACCGGAATTAACGGTAAGATTGGGTTTAAACATGAAAGTGTTTTTTTTTTATATAACACGCGAAATTTAGATTTTTTAATTTATTTTGTTTTGTTTAGAGTCAAGGCGGCAACAGTGGGTCACTTTTTTTTTCAGCCATGTTTAAAATGCAATTTTCGGCTTTTTATCAGTCTTTATTTACTGAGTTAACCATAAACAAAATTACTCCTTTGTCTTAAAATCAACAATTAGGTAACTTAAATTTGAATACTTCAGTCTCAAAGTGAGTTTTTAATCTTACTTAAACATTAAAAATCTAATAATTTGGCTTATAAATTTACATTTCGAGTTTAAGATGATAACGTATCATTGAAATGCCTGCAACTTAAGACGCTTTCCTTACGCTCATACCATTTTTTATTTTTTAAAGTTTCATAATATTATGTGATCGCCTGCGTGCTTCTTTATTTTACGGGGCTTTGCTGTACGAACTATCTTAAAAGGGAAAATTAACGAAATTATAACATCTTGTTTTCTAAATTCATAGACATGAATTTAGAAAATTATTCTAATGGTCAGTTCTTATAGTACACAGTGGATCACGATCGAACCACTGTGCATGCAAACGATTTGAGCCACTGTGTACAAAACTGCAGATTTGGATTTAAGTTATACCATGCGTGATGGTTTTGCGTAAATTTAAGTGCAGTGCAGGCCAAAATTACTTAAATTAAGTCTATTTCTTACAACAAATACTTATCCATTGGTAAAACAAATGATTATGAAAAAATACAAAGTACACCTTGCCTTGAAATTTACTTTTTCTTATAAAAAAAAACACTTACTACACGGGCTTGTTACGTGGTTCATGCAAGCAAACTGGTTGTAATCTGTATCTATTGGGAGACCTTCTGAAGAGCGAAATAGATAGAAAGCTATCTATAATATTTTTCAAAAAAAGGTTAGTGCACCACTCTTGTCGCTAAAGCTACTGTTGCCACCTCGACCCTAGCTGCTGAATTTAACCAGACTGCATTCTGGTCCATCTTGAGCCTCAACTTAGATAAGGTTGTACTGGCTGGCTTAACGAGATTTGTAGAGTACTTAATGAAATGTATGGAGATTTTTTTCCTGTAAATATTTTTATGATAAGCTATTTATCATTTTTTTCCATTAAATGAAAATGACGACCAGATGGCCTAGTGGTTAGAGAACCTGACTACGAAGCTTGAGGTCCCGGTTTCGATTCCCGTGTCGGGGCAGATATTTGTATGAAAAATACGAATGTTTGTTCTCGGGTCTTGGGTGTTTAATATGTATTTAAGTATGTATCTATCTATACAAGTATGTTTATCCGTTGCTTAGTACCCATAACACAAGCTTTGCTAAGCTTACTTTGGGACTAGGTCAATTGGTGTGAATTGTCCCATGATATTTATTATTATTTATTATTATTATTATGTTTTTAAGCTAGTAAGCCAAACAATGGTCATGTAATTTTTTTCACTGTGATAGATCAAATCTTTACCAAAATTTAGAAGAAATGGCAAAATTTAAATTTAATTAAAATTTAAATAAAAAACTGCTATAGTTTTTCATAAGTAGTTTTTTTAATCTAATAAAAAAATAACACAACTATACAAGATTTTTTTTCAATAAAAATAATAATAAATGCAAAAAATAATTAATTCGGAATATTACAACTCAAAATCTTAGTGCGGGATTACATTTTTCAAAAAATCAGAAAAAGCAAAATTTTGTCGGTAACGGTGCGACTTTTACTGAGGTCATTTTTTGATATTTGGTATATGACCTGCCCATCTATCTCCCATTTCAGTTTGTCGTACTATCTACTTACGGGACACCCTGTATATCTTAACAAATTGTTTTATTTTAACACTAAATTCATTTACGCCGATTAGTCTTGTAACAAAACCAACCACTTTGTGTGGATTTCTACTTGTCAGAATATCTGTGTCGTCGAACGGCATACCTAGATCGATTGTTTTAAAATCAAAAATAAAAAATAAATTAACTGTTACATTTTACTTCCAGCCACGCAGATATATATAGTTAAAGCAATCGCTTTCTTCTGTTAACTGTTCCAGGCATAATTTCAGAGAACTTATAACGAGACACTAGGTCGTACAACATAACGTTTATTGCAACTACTATTTATTGTTTTCCGTTGTTACTAAGGACACTAATGTACAAACATAGGACGATTTACGATAAACCTGCATAATTATAACAGTAAGTTTAAGGACACTGTATTTAACAATCTTATTGTTATCAAATATTTACAAAAAACGGTGCAAATTTACTATAAGCTACTTAAATAAATAAGAATGTACTTGTCAATCCGTTGGATTTGGATTAAAACAAACTTCATGTACGTACACTGCTAATATTAAAATATCTTCGATTGTTTAGACCGTGGTTTTGTGTAACATTGTAACCAAATCCAAGCATTTATTAAGTAAATTTCTACTCGGAGATATTTAAGCAGAAAACCTCATAAAGCTGTACTTTAACCTTTTTTTTTTTTTATGTTAGAAAGGCCAGACAAACGAACTAGTGGGTCACCTGATGTTAAATGATCATCACTGTCCATAGACACCTGCAGCGCTTTACGCGATGCCAGTGCGTTGTCGGCCCTTAAGGAGAGGGAATAGGGGAAGGGGGAGATGGAGGGGGAGAGGGAAGGGGTGAGGTATTGGGCCCCCGGCACTCTCACTGACCGTACGAAACGCAAGCAGGATTACTGCTGCTTCACGCCGGTTTTCTGTGAGAGGGCGGTACTGCCCCGGACGAGCCGGCCCATTCGTGATGCAGCGGCTAGCTACAACATGGCTCTACCACTTCTAAAACCTTTTTTTAATTATAAAGAAAGAAAGAAAGAAAAAAAGAAAGAAAATACATTTATTTACAACAACACAAGACACATCATCAATATTTTTACTAAACAAAAGACAACACGAAAACTAAAGATAGAATGATAAATAAATAGAATAAGCAGTTTTAACACGTTAGCTGCGGCACCAATTTTTGCATACTTTCCGTTCCTGCGGCACGAGGTATAATCGGCCCGTACCGTGACCAGACGTTAGGGCGACACGCGGTCTATTAGACCCCACCTCCTTTTACAGACTAAAATCCATTTTCTGGCGCGAAATCAAAGATAAATGAGAATTTTGGTCCTTATTGATATAGACAGTGAATTGATGAACCCTAATCCACCGTCGCCCCGGGATCTGATGGCTAGTTTAGGAATTATTAGCAAAACAAAATATGGGATCTTATACACCTCGTAACGCACTGAAATAGGGCAAATTTTCGCTGCGATTAGTGATGGGAAAAATAATATCGACGTTTTTAAACTGTCTTAACTACGCAACGACTTGACCGATTTTGATCAATTATATCTCATTAGATCGTTTTAAGGGCAAAACCTGGCAAAACAACACAAAGCTATCAAAGGATACATTTTTTTTTAAATAATCTAAATTGTGCTTGAAGGCGCCATAAATAAAAAAAAACCGGCCAAGTGCGAGTCGGACTCGCGCACGAAGCGTTCCATTCTATACCATTAACAGGCACCTATTACAGACTTATTATTGGAAAATAATGGATTACGGTTTATGCATAAGGTTTATATTTCTATTTGCGCTGTAAAAGGACGTGCTCTCCAGTCGACGTGATGCACAACACTGGTCGCGGGAAGCTCGCGTTCAGTGCGGTACGAGGTCAGGGGGGATATGGGACGTTTTAGCCTCGTTCCGCACTGCATTAAAATTATATTAATTCAGTGCGGCACGAGGCCTAAGACATCCGGTACCAAGGTAGGTACACCACCGAGTCCGGAACCATTTAGTGATCTCAAATATATATTTATCTCTTTCCTACACTGGACCAAACCAAAGCTATGCCATTCGCACGACAGAGAAATTCACTTTTTTGCTTGCCGCACCACAGGGAAGTTGCATCAGGGGTGATTTAGGCCTCGCTTCGCAGTTAACGTGTTAAAACACCGTAAGTAGAGGTTTAAGCTTTGATCAATTATAACTGAAGATACACATTGCCGAATAAAATCCCCTTCAAAGAATGTCCGAACTTTTTTATTTGGTTGCGTAACAAATAAAATCATCACCTACACAGAAATTTGAACCTAGTCTTTACTTCATTACAGTCGAATTTCGGTAGCGGCAAAACTCCACTTGACAGCTAAACTTGACAATTTCACGCAACGTTCTGAGAAAAAAGAAGGCCACTTTTATCAAAGTGGCGCTCATTTGGCTCAAGACATTTTCGGGCGCGCGACTGTGGATCTACAGTTATACTTGATCAAAGGGTTTAAGAGGATACGATGGCTGAGAGACTTTTGAGAAATAGGTATTTTAATGAAATGTCGTTGTCTCGCCCGAACCCCTCCGTGTCAGTACAGCGAGAGCGGGACAACAGCAGCTCAGACCGTTAATAGGCGCGTAAAATTTGTCAAAACAGCATTTCGTAGTCCCCTGTTTTCTTCCCGAAAACTGGCCCAATAAAATTATTTTTTTCAAAAATAAATAAGTAGAGGACTGATTTAGCTATGCCTTTGTTTCCTTTTTTTGTTTGCATGAGGGATTCTTTTCTGATGAGTGTCTGAAAATGACGTTGAAATTGGGCAATTTTTTCAGATTTTGAAAGCTCATATTTCTTATGTTAATTGAAATACGGAAAAAAAACGAAACATAGGGGCATGGCTGTGGTAGATACAGATTACACCAACACAGTAAAAAAAAATTGGCTCTAAAGCCATTATACACGGAGGAATCAGGGGACTACGTTTGTATGGAGATATGGTGCGCATCGTATCCTCCTAACAATAGCAAAAACCGTGCATTTGGAGGGTATTAGGTATTTTACAAACAAATTTTTATTCAAAATCCCTTCGAACACTCACTTTCGCCGACCAGTAGTTAACATTTTATTAGTCTTAGTAACGATTTTACTGTATCGAGGTTTTGACAAGTGATCCTACTAACTGTACTAATATTATAAATGCAAAAGTGTTTATCTGTCTGTTACCTCTCCACGCTTAAACCGCTGAACGCATTCAAATGTAATTTGGTATAGAGATAATTTGTTTTCCGGGAAAGGACAAAAGATAGTTTTTATCCCGGAAAATTGCATATTGCCCTGGGTCAGCGATAAAGAAATTCTTCGCAGACGGAGTCGAGGGCAGCAGCTACAAAATACATAAACGAACACGTAATAATGGTTGCTACATTTCTTCACTCGCTCTATTAGCGTTTCAATTTCATGCATTAACTAATTAACGATCATATTATTAACCCAATCGCATGTTTATATCCCAATGAACCCAAGAAGCTTTATTTTTAGTCATAAAATACAAAAAATATGAGCATTATTAATAATACTATCCCCTGGCTTCGGTAGCATTAGAAATCTAAGGCATCTAAGAGTTTTATTTACCTCAAAAAAAGGTTATGGTAACATGTGAAAGAGCCCCTTTGCAGCCTACTTGCAGAATAAACGTTATCATTTTGTTTTTAATTTTTTGTTTTGTTTCAGACCGACAGAAAAAA
Source organism: Archips xylosteana (assembly GCA_947563465.1). Lineage (NCBI taxonomy): Eukaryota > Metazoa > Arthropoda > Insecta > Lepidoptera > Tortricidae > Archips > Archips xylosteana. The sequence goes on along the minus strand of OX387343.1, from coordinate 26,661,306 downwards.
ATTACTAATTGCATAAAAAATTCATACAGATAGAGATAACCTAAATTGGCAATTGAGACGAAAAACGAACAAGACGAATAGTGAATTGACCTAAAAATGAAAGTACAGCCAAGGAGTGTAATTCCCTACCTGCGACTGTGTTCCCTGAAAACTACAATCTGCCCGTTTTCAAGCCTAGAGTGAATTAGCATTACTAGGCAAGCGTTCTCCATCGTAGGCCTCATCTTTGTTTTCCATCAGGCGTGATTGTGGTTAAACGCAAACCTATATTGTATATTTAAAAAAAAATGTAAAACTTTACACCCAAGTGTCACCAGAAATGGCTTAGACTATCAAAGAAAGTGACGAATAAAGAAGGGATGGCGAAAGCAGAATGGGGATGAATTAAACAAAAAACGAATGGGACGAGCCAAGACGATCAAATATGACAGTATTTTAACTTCGACAGCACAGCTTAGATATTCATAATGTACCACGCATAATAAAATTAATTAAGTCTTATTTAACTTAACTTCATTTGACCTGTTGAATGTTCCCTTTAAGTTCAAGGAAATGAATAATAACACGGTGCATATTTGATTGTACGCTACATACTTAAACGTTTTGCAGGTCTATATCTGTCTCTATTGTATTCATTGATTCCAACACACCTCACGCGATTCTGCTACTTCTACAAGCTACCTTCTGCAAAATGTAAACATTCTACGAGCATAATTTTACTTGAATTCTGAGATTGCAAATAGACCAGTTCAATTTTTTTCCCGATATTTCGAGTGTCCGTGATAAGGTGCTAAAATCGCAGGGGAGGTGATTCCGCGTCGCGCAGTGGAGTTAATGACGCGAGTATTTTTTTCAGCTTTTAACGAGGCTGCTCTACTTCGCTTAAAGTACCTAGAACGTAAAAACCGTGATATAACAAATGGATTCAAAGATTTAGGTAAACGTAATCAACGCACCCACTTACTTCTTAACTTTAATTGACATAAAAACCCGTTAAACATTAAAAAGAATAATTAGATTCAGTTTGTAATTCAACTTTGTACTGTCAGACGAATTTAAAAACTAAGCAATAATAAAAAATCCACCAAAAACATCAGTATATTACGAAGTAGGCTCTTGTGACACAAAAAGTTGTGGTATATGAAAAAGTACCATGTTTGGTCCTGAGCTATCAAATGAATCCGGTTAAAACATTTTATTAACCCCCCACACAAATAGAAGGGTGTTATAAGTTTGACCGCTATGTGTGTGTGTGTCTGTCTGTCTATGTGTCTGTCTGTGGCATCATAGCTCTTAAACGGGTGAACCGATTTGGATGCGGTTTTTTTTAATAGAAAGCAGGTTTCTTGGCGATGGTTCTTAGATATATTTCATCAAAATCGGTTCAGCCGTTTCAAAGTTATCAGCTCTTTTGTTAGCTGCGGAAGGGATCTTAGACGCATAATGGGCATTGACTGTGACATAATTGCGTTGGGGGTTTTAAAAATTTTAAATTTATATTTACCTATGTTTAAAAATATTTGTCTTTGCCACTTTGCGGTCGAACCACAGACACTCTCATAGACTTTTGGTAAGATATTCAGTTACTGCTCCTTAACGTTGTGTCAAGAAACGACTCTAAATAAGTATAATGGTTGCGTAAGGCCAGTATTTTTATGCAAAATACCCACCAAACGTTTCTTCTTTGATTTGGTCCAAAATGTAAGTCTTATTTTAAACTTTATCAGTACGAGCATACTTAATTAAACTTTCATGTGAAACTTAAACTAAACATGTACTTTTGGCTGTCAAATACGTTGCTTTTATTCTAGTTTAGCTTGCCTGTGGCAATTAATCAAAAGTAAACTCAAAAAACCGACTTTCTAGATGAGAAGTGAAATGATTTAACCGTCAGATACAGTGAGTTGTAAAAAAAATATTTTCCAAATTCTGAAACAAAATATTTTAAACCCAATAAAACTAAACCATTAATGTAATAATACATTTCTTAAGACGTCGCGCGCATTCTTGATTAAATGGCAAAAATAATAAACAGTAATAGAAGCATAAAACAAAAACGATTTCGCCGAGATTCTATTATGGAATACGCACGAATCTAATAAGAAATCCATAAAAAATGTCGTAAAAAAAACAAACGAAATTACTTGGCAATAAAAATACGTTTAGGTGCTTGACTTTCGAGGCTGAAGTGAGATATCCTCGAATTTTTTTTCACTTCAGGTACAATACATATAGGTAACTTACCCAGATCAGGCTCTTGAATATGTGTTTAGCGTTTACAGAATAATCTAAGTCTTTTAAAAAAAAACCAGCCAAGAGCGTGCGTGTCGGATAGGGTATTGTTCTGCCCGGAATAGGGTTCTGCGTTTTGCAGCTGTTACGAAAAAATCCTTGCATATCTTATTAAGCTGCTATTAATTAAAATATACGCATTAAGGTGCGACCAAACCGCCGCTTAAAAAACGGTGACGTTACGGAATCGCAGTGACGCATCGTATCCGTAACGTTTTTTTTGCATGCCTCCCACACCGCTGCTCAAATTACGCTGACGGTATGGAATCGCAGTGACGCATTGTATCCGTAACGTTTTTTTGCATGCCTCCCACACCGCTGCTCAAGATACGCTGACGGTATGGAATCGCAGTGACGCATCGTATCCGTAACGTTTTTTTGCATGCCTCCCACACCGCTGCTCAAAATACGCAGACGCACCGTAAATTGAGCTGCGTCAAAATCGCAAAAAATAGTTACATCGAGTTATTATGGACGACAACCACACCGGCGACGTAAATGATGCAACTGTCTCTTAAATGCAGCATTTTTTACGCAAAGTTTTAGGAATCGGGATTTGTCGGTTATTGTCGGTAATGCTTCGTGTTTCACACAGAGTTTATCCGATTCTAGACATGACCTTTAAAAGTAAATTATCACACCCATTATTCAGGGTGTCTCATTTAAATCGGTCAGTATAGGAAAGTCTGAAAATATAAGACAGAAAGATCTCTTCTTAGGAACCATGTCATCGATTTACGAAATAAGAAAAACTGCATTCATACATTTAAAAAAAACTTGTACTCAGCTCGGTAATCGAACCCGGATGTTTTGAAAAATAAAACTAACACTATTTCCAATTTCTATTTAGAAACATGATGTCTAAAATTAATAAAATGCATTGTTTTCATATCCTTTCATTTATAAAAGACTAGGTACCATTTTTTTTTCAATACAACACTCTTGTATTAAGGTATCTTAGATTCGATCAGTATGGGAAAGTCTTAAGCTACGAGAGTGTTGTATTGAAAAAAAATGGTAGTCATTTAAAACACCTACTAAAATAAATGAAAGGATATGAAAACAATGCATTTTATTAATTTTAGACATCATGTTACTAAATAGAAATAGTACTTACTTTACTTTACTTTCGCTGGCTCAGCGACCCGAAGTGGATCTTGGCCTCCGACATCAAAGTGCGCCATTCCTTCCTGCTCTGTGCCAAGTCTGACCAATCGGACACGTCCAGCTCTTTCAGATCTTTAGCAACTTCATCTTTCCACCGGTATCTTGGTCGACCCACCGGATGCCGTCCGGAAGGTCGCCCAAGATACGCTCTTATGGCAGCTCGATCCTCTAATTTCTATAGTGCACTCTCCTTAGCCCGGCCACCTGACTTCCTGTAAAGCTGTGATTTGGATGTTGTATCGCTGCAGTTCTCTGTGTACTTGGTACAGCGCTCGCTTCCGGCCTATATAAACTTAGTACATTCCATGTTGCTAATCGGAGGTCCAGATTTCCAAGCTTTAAGTCGTCGTTGAAAGGATCGGATCGTATTTTCTTCTTTATCGGTTTCGTAACAATGGTCTTTGTCCGAAATGCTGGAGGACCACACCCTACGTTAGTCAGCGAGCCCATCGGACTTAGCCGGATAGCGTAGCTATCTGTACTACCGACCATTCCCCCATCCGCCACCTGGGGGACGCTCTTTTACACCGTGTGGGCCAGCGCGAGTTAGTTTTATTTTTCAAAACGTCCGGGTTCGATTCCCGAGCTGAGTACAAGTTTTTTTTAAAATGAATGAATGCAGTTTTTCTTATTACGAAAATCGATGACATGGTTCCTAAGAACAGATCTTCGTATGTCATGGTTTCAAGAAAGTTAAAGCATCGATCAACCGTGAGGAAGCCGGTCAATAATAGTACATTACTGCAGCGGCCGCGAAATAGGGGATTGCCGGCCGAGTAGTTATAGATGGCCGAGTGTTAACGAGGCCATCTAGAGATACGAGGCCGGCAATCCCTGTTCGTGGCCAAGGCTTGTATAGAGTTTTTCTCAAACATGCATCATCATCATCATCATCATCATCATCATCATCATCATCATCATCATCATCATCATCATCACCATCACCATCGTCATCGTTTTCGTCGTCGTCATCATCACCATCATCATTATCATCATCATCATCATCACCATCATCATCAACATCATCATCTCATCATCACCATCATCATCAACATTATCATCTCATCATCACCATCACCACCATCAACATCACCATCATCATCATCATCACCCATCATTACCATCATCATCACCTTCATCATCATCATCATCATCATCTCATCATCACCATCATCATCACCATCATCACCATCATCATCACCCATCATCACCATCATCACCCATCATCACCATCATCACCATCATCATCATCATCATCTCATCATCACCATCATCATCATCACCATCATCATCATCATCTCATCATCACCATCATCATCATCATCATCATCATCATCATCATCATCATCATCATCATCATCATCATCATCATCATCATCACCATCATCATCAACATCATCACACCATCATCATCATCATCACCACCATCATCATCATCATAATCACCCATCATCACCATCATCATCATCATCATGATCACCATCATCATCATCATCACCCATCATCACCATCATCATCATCAACATCATCATCTCATCATCACCATCATCATCCTCACCATCATCATCATCATCATCATTATCACCATCATCATCATCATCAACATCATCATCATCATCTCATCATCATCATCATCACCATCATCATCATCACACCATCATCATCATCACCACCGTCACCATCATCATCATCGCCATCATCAACACCATCACCACCATCAACATCACCATCATCAAATAAGCGTAGTGGCAGAATGTCTTAATGAACCAAAACGCAAATATTGCTTATAGTTTTTTTTTTAATGGCTAAATGCTATGATGCCATAAACCTATAAACGTCATGGTATGAAACAATAGACGATCACTTTGCTGGCCAAGGCCAGCAATGTTGTATGAAATTCTATTATTGACCTCTCGTCTAGCCGCACACCACGCCGCGCCTGCATTGTGACACTTCGTGGCGTATTATAAGGAACATAACGTCAATATTTCATAGCATGTTTGAGAAAAGTCTAATTATCCCCCCAGGATTGTAAGTTACTTTCGTAAAACAAGATCCCATGCCAAATCTTGGGATAACATTGTCATCATCAGCCATCAGCCGCCTAATACATCACACTGTCGGACACAGGCTTCCTATCCGTGAAGGTTTTGCATTTTTATTTATTATAATTTGGATTTTAATTATTATCTAAATAGATGAAAGTTTTAAGCAGTGTTAGTCATCTTACGGGGTTTTATATTTTATCACCAGTTACTTCTCTGTAACTTTTTAGGTCTACTAACTGTTAACTAAATTCCATCATGGCTAATGACATTGTCTTTTTTCTTTATTTATAGATTATGGACAGTAAACTAGAAAACTTACCGTTAGCAAAAAGGAGAGCCGAAAGAGTGGCACTTAAGATTAATGTTCGCTGCTTTTTCTCCGGGTAAATGTGCAAAATTCCTGCGGGATAGAAATAACTGAATTCATCTCTGGGGCTGATTTGAAAAATTCTTTCACTAATTTAAAGTTAAACTGTCTCGGATTGACACTTAAGAATTTTTTTCATCATAATCGTCATCATCATCCCAGCCTATATATGCCCCACTGCTGGGCACAGACCTCCTCTCAGAATGAGAGGGCTTGGGCCGTAATTCCCACGCGGGTCCAGTACGGATTGGGAACTTTACACACACCGTAAAGCGCCGTGAAATTTCAAATGTACTTTTCGCACACAAATTTCGAAAAACTCAGGGGTGCGAGCCCGGATTTGAACCCACGATCCCTTGCTTAGTGACTTTGAGCTTTCTTATGAGGCCCATCGTTAGCGGCCACGTCTCAGTGCCATAAGTCATCACTGGCAACACACACTGGTCAAAGGCTTTTGACTTGAGACACTCACCACTCACTCGGTATGAGACAAGTGCATAAAGTCCTCCATGAACATTTAGCGGTCAGGAAGCTTTGTGCCCGGTGGATACCTCATAATTTGACCGAGGCCCAAAAACTCCGTCGGGTTGATTGGTGCCGTGAAATGATTCAAAGATTTAACGGAGGTGACTCAAATGCTGTGTTCGACATACATACGGGTGACGAAAGCTGGGTTTACTGTTATGATCCCGAAACCAAGAGACATTTTGCTCATTGGGTGTTTCCTTTCGAGGAGTTGCCAACTAAAGTGAAGAGAGGTCGAAGCGTGGGAAAAAAGATGGTGGCCTCGTTCGTCGGAAGGACAGGTCACAATGCAACAATTATTTTAGAGGATCAAAGAACAGTTACTGCCGAGTGATACAGTAACAATTGTTTGCCACTTGTATTGGAAAAAGTTCGGGAGAAACGACCTCGAAGTAGGATCCTTCTTTACCACGACAACGTCTCGTTGCACACCGCCAGGCGAACGATCGACTATTTAGTGACGTCAGACGTAGAATTACTGGGTCACCCGACGTACAGCCCCGACTTCGCACCTTGCGATTTTTATTTATTCCCGGAAATAAAAGAAAAACTTCGAGGAAATCTTTTTATGATCACCAAGGAAGCAGTGGGTGCGTTTCAAAAGGCCGTCGAAGAGACCCCTAAGGACGAGTGGGCTTAGTGCTTTTCTCTGTGGTTCCATCGGACGCAGCGGTGTATTAATGTGAATGTACACTAGTTTGAAAAGATTATAATAAAACTAATAACTTGATAGTTTGCTCAGTTTTTGATTTTCTAAGAACTTTCAGTTTGACCCACGTACCATCAATAAGCCGGCGATTGCGGGTATCTACCAAAGGGTGGTAAAATGTTAACAAATCCACCCGTAAGTTTCAAGTATGGTTCCATTGGCAGCGTACAGTTCGTAATTTATCCTTGCACTGCGATCTGGCAATGCTTTTCGAGGATAAACATAAACATTAAGTCTGAGCCAGTACCAACAAGAAATTGTTGTTTACTTGACCGATCTGTCACAAAAAGACGACTAGGGCGGCCTGAGTAAGATGGGCAGAAGCTAACGCCCTAACGCCTGCCCGTCGCATTTCCTGCCGTCAAAACGTTTTTCAATGCACAAGGCGGAATGCATTTCGAAGCTCTGTCTTTGAAACAGTGATGTTACCAGCACATTTTGGTACCAGCACCGCTTAAACGATGCCGCAATCCGTCCACTGATAGCTCTGCAACTTGCTGCGATAGATCTTCGAAACGTCGTATTAATTCTTCTAACGTATCGGATACGTTGATGGATTATGCACCGGCGGAACTGTGGCAGTTACTTTACTTAAAATGGCCTGCGTCGATACTTCATTTACCTTATCTGCCAGTTCAGCCAAAGTATCCAAATCCATATTAGAAGGTTGAGATGCAATAGCCTGGACTTGGCGCCGGTAGGCGTGAAGACCACAGAAACAGTAACGTTTCGTCTGTCATGGCTGATCTTCCGAGACTACGTATGTTGCGCAAAAGCTCTGAAGGCTTGCGATCGCCCAACTTTTCATATTTGATGACTTGACGGAGACAATCCTTATTAGAGGGCGTTAATTTAGAAGTCAATGTCTTTTTTATTTTCTGGTACTTTCCATCCGCAGTAGGCTTGTTTACTACGTCGTCCACTTGAATTAAATACTTCTGTTCTAATTGCGAGATGACCATTGTAGAATTTGGTGCTGTCCGCAGTAATTCTAGCAATAGCAAATTGCGCCTCCATTTAGACGAACCACAATTCGGCTCGCTCTGGCCGGGTTACTATCAAAATTCCTTTTTCTCCAAAAGACAATATAGCTCAAACGTCTGGATAGTGTAATGTCTTGGATGTTTAATATGTATTATTAATATGTATTTAAGTATGCATTTATCTATATAAGTATGTATTAAGTATGTTTATCCGTTGTCTAATACCCATAGTACAAGCTTTGCTTAGTTTGGGACTAGGTCAATTGGTGTGAATTGTCTCGTGATATTTATTTATTTATTTATTTTATTTATTATATAGATATGAACGCTAAATGTATCTTTAGCAAAACGTCTGGATCTTATTCTAATGATTGTAATATTCGTTTTAAACGTTTTGTAGCTTGGAATAACAAAATTACTAAAAATCTTTAAATACCGTGCTCTAAATTGGCACAAATTTATTTAATGGGCATGTGTAAGTAATCTGAACTAAGAAACAGTCATGTAATTAATTTTTTTTTTAATTATAACTTTTTTTACGTAATGGCCTTACGTCAGTATGCACTGGACGAAAATGACACAAACTGGGTTTCCAAATTCCGCAGACTATCCTAGATACGATGCCACTATTATTTTAAACTTTAAATTAATTTTGCCACTTTTAATTTGAATAAAAATAATCAACCACAAATCATCGAATTTCTGAAAATGCAAATTGACAGATGTGACTCAAAACGCAATAATTGGCTTTATAGGTACGGCTGTACCCACAGGCAAGAAATAAGGAACTTTAGTATTTTTGAAACTTAGACCCTCAAAAAAGCGGAGCGCTATGCGTCTACCTATAATTATTATGCGTCGTAATCGTAAGGCTTTCGATCTATTCGTTACTCGGCAGGTACTTTTGCTCACCGAAATCGCCAGTTAATTTTTTTATCATATTTAAATTTCAAGCTTACATCAACAACAAGTTTTTAACCGACTTCAAATAACCGGCCAAATGCGAGTCGGACTCGCACACGAAGGGTTCCGTACCATTATCGATAAAAAATTGCGGTTTACGATTTAAACGTATTAAAAAAAAACTACTTACTAGATCTCGTTGAAACCAATCTTCGGTGGAAGTTTATATGGTAATAATGTACGTCATATATTTTTTTAGTTTTATCATTCTCTTATTTTAGAAGTTACAGGGGGGGGGGGGCGGACACACATTTTACCACTTTGGAAGTGTCTCTCGCGCAAACTATTCAGTTTAGAAAAAAATGATATTAGAAACCTCAACATCATTTTTGAAGACCTATCCATAGATACCCCTCACGTATGAGTTTGATGAAAAAAAAAAATTGTTTTTTTTTTCTATTTTTGTGTGAAAATCTTAATGCGGTTCACAGAATACATCTACTTACCAAGTAGGGATTGCAATCCCGCAGCTCATTCAATCCCGCGCGGAATCTCGCGGGATCCCGCATCTTTGAAATTATGTTATAAAATCAAATTTGAACTACAGATTTTTGTGTAAATAAAGCAACAGAAATTATTTCTTTTCTATTAATTAAGTATAAGTAACAATTCGATTCAATTCAATTCAAATACGATTGGAAATCATTAAATAAAAAATAACAACAAATAATTTAAAAAAAAATAAACTAGTAACCTGTTTTCTTAAATTCATCTTTAAAATGTTTGGCATAGTTTAATAGTTTTGTTTAATTTTACCCTTATGTACTTCTAACAACAGTTTTATATTTTTAATTCAGTCTTATTCATTATAATGACTAATAATCAAATCACAACTTTCTCTTAGATGCTATTACTATGATGTCAACCTATGGTAATAAAACTATTGAAAATAAGCTCTTAAGAAGCATGGCATTAGAAAGTTTTAGCGCCAAATTTTTAATGTGTGGGATCCGCGGATCCGCGCTTTGAAGGTGCGGGATCCCGTTTTGCGGGATTGCAATCCCTATTACCAAGTTTCAGTTGCATAGTTCTTATAGTTTCGGAAAAAAGTGGCTGTGACATATGGACGGACAGACAGACCGACAGACATGACGAATCCATAAGGGTTTTTTTTTTACTTATTTTTCTATGTATGCTCATCTATAGGTATGTCGGCCAATTGTGGACCGATTTTTTAAAATATTTTTTAGTTTGAAAGAGTATACTTTTGAGTATACCATTGACACCAAGTCAAGATCTGATGATGGTATCCTAGGGAAATCGATGGAAACCCTTAAATTTTATTGGCACACCTATGACAATTTTGGTACAATTAAGCATCAAGTCAAGCATTTTCAATCAGAAAATGTCATTTGGTAACCTGGATTTCATTGGATGAAGAAGACCACAGATGACCAACGGAACTACAAGCAAACACAATACAAACGGAACTGCAAGTTAAATTTGACCCACTTTGCGGTTTCCGATTGAGCTACAAGGCTGTATCTCGGGAACCGTGATAGCTAAAGAGATGAAATTTTCACAGATTTCAGTTGCCGCTATAACAAAAAAATACCAAAAAATGGATTAAAATAAATATTTAAGGGGGCTCCCATACAAAAAACGTGATTTGTTAGCTCGTTTTTGCTCGATATTGATAACGGCAACAGGTAGACGCTTGAAATATTCACAGAATATTTAATTATATATTGATTTTGAAAATAAATCATTAAATTAAAATAAAAAATATATTTAAGGGGGGCACCCATACAACAAACATGTTTTTTATAGATAATTGTACGGAACCCTTCGTGCGCGAGTCCGACTTGCACTTGGCCGGTTTTTTGTTTTATGATTTACCACCTCAGTCATCCGTCTGTCACGCTAACTATCTAACTACGTCCAGCAGTAGCAGTAGCAGGAATTTAAAATATTGTTTTCCGTGAAGAAGTGCCCCTACTGCCTATTTCTTTGAAGTTTGTACCTATAGAGTTCGGAAAGCTACGAAGAATTTCAAACTTCATCGTTTAATTTTAATACGAGAGTTTTCTGTGGCAGCTGGAAAGTTCAAACACAGTTTTGGAAATAAAAATATAATTTAACATTGGTTCGACTTCGTAAATGGATGAAATACATTTTGAATTTCCAGTTAAATTAAACATACTAAGGGTCGATTCAACCAAACGAGAGTATAATTTAGTCTTGGAATAATACACTACTTAATCACGAGTTAACCAATTTTTCTTATTATACCAAATAATGTTTCAAGAATTACGTTATCTATTCGGGAGTAGTATTATATCGCCGTTTCGCGCGGTTTAACGCTTATTCCAAGCACTAATTCAAAATGGCGTCTCCTCTCCTATCAATATCTGTACCGTACTGTGGATTTTTAGGCAAAATTATATTGATCGTTAATAATTTTTCACTAAGCCAATTTTGATGTTATAGTAACACAATCGGTATTCATATTTTCAATAACATTGAAATGCTGCTCCACTAATTTTAATAAAAGGTCTCAGACGGCAGCGAATTATGGCTGCGTTTACGCATATCTTCACTTATTTTATTTCGAGTTACAATTACTGTGAATATAAAGTGTGAATAATTAACTCAAATATTGAAAAAGGCGCCATCAAAACTTGTTAAAAGTATTTGTTGATTTGACGTTTAAATTTGTCTATAATACTACAAAAGCGAAATGGCATGACTTTAAATTAAACACCATTCCGTAGTAAGACAATATTTACTTGCCGGGTAATACGGTCAGCATCAAAAGCAGCTGGCCACTTTTGTACTTTGTCGTAATAACACAATTGTCAGTCAAGTATGACGTTTTGCACCTGACTGAAGAGCGACAAGGTACAAAGTACTTTTGATGCTGACTGTACAATCGTTCACCATTTTCATCATTCGCTCAAGGTTTTGCGGTTAGTTATTCCAAGTGTGTAACTACTCTTTCGTCTGCATAGTGAAACGACTACCGGGAAACGTGGGATTAAAATTAAGGAATAAGTATATCCTAGGTATAGTAACACACGTAGTACCTAATAATTCGAATTTGGTTGAATCGACCCTAAGACGAATACAATTTTTTATACTTTTTTGTTAGCAATTTTCTATTACCTAAACTAAATATCATTCCTTGAGGCAAATATAAATAGTGATTTAAATATACACATAATTAAAATGGCAAATAAATTTAGTCGTGGTGGCCCAGTGGTTTGCCCTATTGCCTCTCAAGCAGGTTCCTGGGTTCTAATCCGGGCTCACCTCTGATTTTTTCGGAATTTATGGGCGAAATTATACTTGAAATTTACCATGAGTTTTACGGTGAAGGAAAACATCGAAAAGAAACCTGCACATCCCTGAGAAGAAATTCAATTATGTGTGTGAAGTTCCCAATCCGCGCTGGGCCCGCTCGGGAACTATAGCCCAAACCCTTTCATTATGAGAGGAGGCCTGTGCCCTGCAGTGGGACATATATAAGCTGGGATGACTGAATGGCAAATACCTGCCTACCTAAATTTATTCCTTAGCAACGTTCGCTTTCGTAATTAGTAGGTTTAAAATTTATAAATACAAATATTATGTATTTTTTCCATGTGCTTGTTTTTCTGTATTGTTTTCTTTGTGGTGTACCTACAATAAAGAGTCATTGTATTGTATTACACAGATAATATATATCTGTGGTTACGTCTCTGTTTATTTTGTTCAAATGATTTCATACGGCATAACCGATATCTGAACATATAAAATACCATGCATTTATCGGAGAGTAAAGAAACAGGCCTTTATTGTGATATTTTGCTTCAAATGTACACATGCAAATCTTCATGGAAAGTACTCCTGCAAGCAAAATCCCATAAATTCGGCAACTCCGCATGATAAACAGTGTATGTAGGTACCTGAAAGGACCGTCTGGCTGGTGTACCTTTATTTGTTCTGCTCAGCTGCATATATTTTATACTCACCTACGAGTGTGAAAGTGTCACCGGCCCAGCTAATCAAATTACTTCTTATTCTTACGGCGCGAGCAGGTCGATTCCTCGTTCCATAAGCTTATCAAAGCTTACGTGAGTTGCGGCTAGCTCAAGGAAGGCGGAGGACTACCTGAACTGCCACGAGGTGTTAAATCACACTTACAGAAGCAGGAACCCGCCACCCCGCAGGACGCCTTCCTTTTTTTCCCGGGAGCCGAGATATCACGGTTTTAATTATAAGACATAACTTTAAAGTATGGTTGAAGGTTCCTAGAAGGGTTGTCGACCGGCGTACGCCCCTTTTTCTATATAGTCTAGTGTTAAGGATTAACTGATCCCGAATATACGATTATTAATTACTTTCGCTGGTTTTATTTGGTCGTATAGAGAAACGACATTACAATTTGAGAGAGATTTGATGAGATAAGATTCTTCTATACATACAGCTGTTTAGCCTTTGAACTCAAAGGTTTGGTAGAAACCAAAGTTCATAGTAATTTGGTGTCAAAGATTTAGAGAAAAAGTAAACTCAAAACATAAAATAAATGGAACAATTAAAACATAAAAGCAGCCGCATAAAATTGCTTTTGTGTAAAGAAAAAATAGAGCTTAGAGATCTTCTAAATCTCATGATTTCTCCTTAGATTCAAATTCTGGTAGACATGAAATAAGTATTTTGTTTACAGCACTAGCGAAGCGAACTCATGCGTACGAGTCACTCCATGCATAAGCGCGACACACGCTCCTAATTTATTGTGAAAACATTTCAACGCTATACTGAGAGCGTTGTTTCGCTGGGGAGAGTAGTGAAATGCGGAGATTACAATTCAATTGAGTTCACACGAAGTAATGTACCTAAGAGCCGTCATTTTATTTTTACCTAGTAGAAGATCATGAGTAATTTTTTCGAATGGTTCTTAAACTACTTAGATGGTCTAATTTTCAAATACCTACGACTACAATGGGTACAATACGATTACTTCCACTTTGGCACTCGGAATGTCTCGGTTTTAATCGTAAAGGTTCGTGTTTTCACATAGAGTAAGTATACAAAAACCTAGAACTTACTCTCATGAAATATTCATTATATTTAATATCTAATACCGAAAAATCTAATATCTAAACGAGCAATTCTTGTATATATATACATATATAATCAGAATCTCAGTAACGGCTCCAACGATTTCTATGAAATTTGGTATGTGGGGGTTTTCGGGGATGAAAAATTGATCTAGCTTGGTCTTATTTCTGGGAAAACGCTAGGTACCGACTTTCAGCACGAGCGGAGCTCGGTCGCCCAGGTACTAATTAATAATAAAAGCTCAACCTAAGTATAGAAACTTCATTAATATTCAAAATATTAAATAGACAGTCAACTTTTATCACATACCTATGTGACAGGTTAGCTTTCAGAATAAAAGAATTTGCTGGGATTGAAATTATCTGTATTTTTCATCACACTTGCTCGTCAATGGTGTTATTCCATGCTGTATACTAAATGACAATGGCCTAAATTGTTATGGATTTACGTACAGTTTTTCTACCCGAGGGAGTTCTAACATTAGTTTTAAATTTTGCAAACTTTATTAGTAGGTATATCATTTTAGACTAAGGAGGTTTCAAGTCAGCCAACGTTTTATTTATATCTTTAAAACTTAGTTATAACCCAATTTTACAACACAAAACTTATCTACGCTTCATCAAACTTCGTTATTTTTATATTTTAAATATATCAAATAGTTTTGCAATAATTTTAGAAAGTATTATTTTAACATGTTGGCAGAATCTGGCCGTATGACCTTTCGATTGCTAAACTAAACACAGTTTACATTATCTATGGTAGATGACTCGAATAAATTGTCAATCTGTAGCGTAATCTGTAGATTATTCAATTTAAGTGTTTAGAGAAAAATTTTATTTTTGGATTTTTTTTCCTCGCAATGTGATGAAAATCATTGTGTGTATCACGGGCAGTAAGAAGATTACAAACTCGAGTCATTAAAAGCCCTCCGCCTTCGGCGTCGGGCTTCTAATAGCCCCTCGTTAGTAATTTCCTACTTACGGCCCTTGATGCACAATTTACTATTACATATTTTTACCTAGAAAATAATTTTGGTCATGGCTGCGAAATCGACAAAGCCCTGCTTAATATATTAAAAAAGTTAAAAACTGCTATCAAAAAGCTACTGTTAAAAATATTAGAAATAATAATACTTTGGAACCTGAAAATTGGACGGTAGTTTGCAATATTATCATACCATTAAAAGCAACGACGAATTTTTAACTGTAAAAGAAAGCTTAGTGACAGTTTTATAATCAAAGTCTCTAATTTTAGACAGTGAAATAATAGTAAGTAGGTAATCTACGAGTGTGGCGATGATTTTCCGAAAATCGAATTTTACTGCAAGCGATTTTTCCATTCGCAAAATTTCCCATTTTTCAATTTTCTGTTCGTTTTTTTTTCCTAGAGGGTAAATTTCTCAATTCGGTTGTATGTTCATTTTTTTTAATGTGTGTTACCTCAGAACAGAACTCCGTCCATTTATGAACCGATTTAGAAAATTCTTTCGTTGTTTGAAAGCATATGCTTCAAGGTTGGTCCACCAGAATCCAGTTCTGATGATGGGATCCATGAGGAATTGAAGGAACTCTTCAAAAGTTTAAGGGAAATGTAAAGCGTTTTTAGTATTTTCGGTGACAAATCGAGCATTTGCATTCAGAAAATGTCATTTGGTAAACTGGATCTTATGAAGAAGACCGCAGATGGCCAACGAAATTCCTCAACGGGTCAAATCTTGCAAGTTGAATTTGACTCACTTTCCGGTTTCTGCTTGAGTTCAAATTTTACATGCATGTGTAAATCAGGTGACAATGCAATATTATTGTGACATGGAGCTGATCTGATGATGGAGTTGGAAGGTGGCCATAGGAACTCTGTAATAAAACAACACAACTCCGTTGAGTTTGGGCTCATTTGAATCGTCTTGACGAGTACTTTGATTCCAGATGATAAACAGGGTCTGATGATGGAGCTGGAAGGTGGCCAAAGGTACTCCATAATATAACGGCACTACCCCATCGAGTACGGAGTCCTTTGACTCGTCTCAACGAGTACTTTGGTCCTAGATGGTAACCAGGGTCTGTCAATGAAGTTGCATAAGAACTCCGTAGTAAAACGACATAACCCCATCAAGTTTGGTCTCGTTTGATTCGTCTTGATGAGTACTTTGGTAAAAAAGTACAGTCAGTAAAGGGTGCCAGTCCAGGCCATTAAAAACAACTAAAAATAAAAAAATAAAAAAAAAAATAAAAAATAAAACCGCCTTCAAAAAATACCCAAAAAAAACTTGGAAATAAAAATTGAACCGACCACAATAAGCATAAAAATATTTTTCTACTAATCTGTTTGAAGTCGGTGCCTCAGCACGAGCCAGCCCAGCCCAGGAGTGGTAGAAGCCCTGTAGATAGTATTTACTATGTAGGTAAGTTAAATTACTAGGTTCACTCCTGCTGGTTCGAGCTGAGGCACCGACTTCAATCAGATTAGTAGAAAAATATTTTCATGCTTATTATTGTGGTGGGTTCAATTTTTATTTCCAAGTATTTTTATAAGGCGGTTTTATTTTTTATTTAAAAATTTTTATTTTACTTTTTCTTCAGAGTAAAAAAGGCTAAGTATATGTTGTGAAGTACGCCATTTTTTTTGGGATACGACAAGATGGATTAAAGGCCCGCATACCAACCCTAATTTTTACTTTTAATCAAACGTAACAATTTGTTTATAATATTTATTTATTGAAAAACTTATAGTAGTAAAAAGGATAACTTAAAATTAAAAAAATAACAACACTTAAGATTCTTCATTTGCAGTTGTAAATAATTCATTTATAATTTAAGTATGACAGAAGAACAATAGTTTTTCTCAAATCATTTGTGCCATCTATATAGTTTCGTTATATTATTTCTATTTTATTATCTTTGTCTATGTATTTTCGGTGTCTTAGTGGGATTTTATATCTGGTCGTATTTCATTTCGAATATCATTAAAATTAACTACTTGTGCTTCGGATTTTAGTTTTAAAAGGAATAACAATAAATTCTACTTTCTTTTTACCATGTTGTTTATTTTCTTGTGCCAGCTTTCCGTAACGTTATTAGTACGGTGTCTCTGATCAAAACAGGATACAATTTTCATCATATCCACTTTTATCCACTGGAATGTCATGTATTTATTGAGATGATCAATATTGGGAATGTTTGGTGCTTCTGTTAACATTAAAAACCAACCCTCGTGGAATTTAAGGTGCAGCAAAAGTGCTAAAGCGACACATTTCGCATTTTTTATTATTTTTGCGAATTGAAAAATAGCTTCTGAAGAATCAACTTTCGGAAAAAACTATCAGGAAAAGAGTAGATTGTAAAATTTTGCGAATGGAAAAATCCCTTGCAGTAAAATTTGATTTTCGTAAAATCATCGCCATACTCTTGAGATGAATATATCGGCATGTGGCTTCTTCTCTTCTCATTTGTTCTCTTCTAAATTGGTTCTGAAGGCGATAGAGTAAAAGGGATTTATATTTTAGATTGAAGCTGGTTCTAACTCTCTAACTATAATTATTACAGTATTTAAATTTGGCATGCAATTTATAATAATAATAATTTATTTCGGAAAACCTGTCCATAGTTGTTAGTAACTTGCTAAGGACTACAGTTAGTAAAAATAGGACATTAGTTTACATTAAAATCATACCATTACATTAACAATGTCACAAATAAAATAAAAAATAAAATTCAAATTCAAAACTTTAAAATAAAATAAATAAAAATAAAATTGGAAATTAAAATTTAAGATCACACGTCAAAATTGAAAATTAATCTTTGCAATTCGAAATATAAATATTTAAAATTTAAATAATCATAATCAAGAATTAAAATTGAAAATTAAACAATTGCAATAGTAAAGAATTTTAAATAAATAAAACAATAAAAACCAAAATACTAATCATGCAGGCACTATGTCCTTGAGCAGTGTAAATTGGTCCAGTGCTCCTGGAACCGACTCTGGCAGCTGTCAGCAACGGTGCTTAGTAGACTGTTTGGGCTGCCCCGAAACCTTCGCATGAGGGATGCCACTCTTTTGCGTAGTATGGCGGCAAAACCGTCAATGTGCGCCTCTGCAAACATTCCTGATGCGCTACAGAGTCGCGGCAGCCCCAATAATATCATGAGACCAGTGTTGTACACTGGACTCGTAGGGCGCTGAGAGCCTTTTGCGTATAGTTAACCCACAAGCTGCAGGTGTAGAAAGACTGACAGTAGGCTTTAAAAAGCGTCAATTTTACGTTATCTAATCACCTTGGGAACCTGCGGGCCAACATATTGCATCTGACTGCCAGCGCCCTACGCTCTCTCTCTATGTCCAAGTCATCACTCAAGGTCTCAGAGACCCAGTGTCCAAGATACTTAAAGCGCGAGACCTGCTTCTGAGGAGCACCATTCAGCTCAACCTGTGGAACTGTATAGGCTTTGCTACCGGCTTTAAAAACGATCAGCTCGCTCTTGGCGACATTGTAGCTTAACCTATTAATGTAAATTTAAATTATACAGTTATTATAATAGCTAAAAACCGGCCAAGAGCGTGTCGGACACGCCCAAGATAGGGTTCCGTAGCAGGTACGAAAAAATATTTGCATACTTTATTAATGTGGTTGTTTTGGTCCTATCCCAACGTCGGTGGTACAGCGCCATCTATCGGCGAATTGGGTAACTAATCTACTGAAATCTACTAGAACTAGTATGTATGTTGATTGTTTTTCAGATGCAATATATTTTTTTTATTTGAAAGAAGATACTGTTGACGTGATCTTGTAGGTACTTAAAGAAAAAAAATGCTTGCAATGAAGGTTAAATTACAATCTTAGTTTAGAAATATTTTTTTACAAAAACTTAAAAACTGCTCAACTGATTAAGTTGAAAATAATTTTCCTAGAAAGTTTTTATTAAGTTTAACTTACGTGATTTTTTTTCATATTTTTTAGACGTGCGGTTCAAAAGTAAGAGGGGGGGGGGACACATTATTTTGAACTTTTGGAGTAAATATCTCCGAAAATATTCACTTTATCAAAAAATGATTTTAGAAAACCCCTATTTATTTTCAAATACCTATCCAGTGATACCCCACACTATAAGGATAGTCGAGAAAAAAAAATCACCCCTACTTTACGTCTATATTTTTCTATATTTTTTTATTTAATCACTTTGTCGGCGTGACTGATATATATATTCATGCCAAATTACAGCTTTTTAGTACTAACAGTCTCTGAGCATAGCCACGGACAGACAGACGAACAGACATGGCGAAACTATAAAAGTTCCTAGTTGACTACGGAACCCTAAAAAAAAGTAATTAAAAAAACTAAAAACCCGCCTGCGGTGTAAATAAAATAATAAATTAAAAAATCAAAATCCCTCCTGCAGAAATACTGAAAAGGTCGAAACAAGATTCCTAAAAGGGTCGGCAACGCACCTGTGATACCCCCCGTGTTGCGGGTGTCCATGGGCGACGGTGATCGCTCTCCATCAGGTGACCCGTCTGCTCATTTGCCACCTCTTATACAAAAAAAAAGATAAAATGTTCAATAACAATAAAACTAATTTAAAACACGTCGATGGCAGTCTTTAAAAATTTAATGCAACGATAAAATGCAGTCGGAGGGATTAAATCCCATGCAGCCACTGACGCCCATGCCTCCGACTGCATTTTATCGTTGCATTAAATTTTTAAAGACTGCCATCGACGTGTTTTAAATTAGTTTTATTGTAATTGAACATTTTATCTTGTTTCGACCTTTTCAGTATTTCTGCAGGCGGGTTTTTGATTTTTTAATTTATTATTTTATTTACACCGCAGGCGGGTTTTTAGTTTTTTTAATTATTTTTTTTATTTCTTGCTTTTTAGTGTAACCTCCTGAGACCCAGATAAATTATTGAGTATTTGAATTAGGAATCCGTTGCTATTTAGTAAAGTTCAAAACCAATTTTGAAATATGTAGATACTTAATTTTCCACATGTGTTTCATAGAGAAAATTATTGCTCAAAGATATCTTAGTAAGTAGGTACGTCGTCGATTTAATGCATTGATTGCCAATTTAACATTCCAAATTAAATTTAAACACATGACTTGTGTATAATTTTTGTAATCTCTTTTAAAATCCCTTTATTTTGATACCCTACTCGATAGGTTTGAATAAAAAATTTTTTTTGAAGACTCACAATTTGGGGCCTAAAATCCACCTTTTTGATTTTTCAAGAATTTTATATATACAGTGTTACTCGCGTTATCAAGACGAATCTAATGACGTATCATTTATCAAAATCGGTTCAGCCGTTGTATACATGCATACATACATACATACATACATACATATATACGGGTTAAACACATAACCCTTCCTTCTTCGCAGTCGGGTAAAAAGAGGATGTAAAGAGGCTGAGAAACGAACGCACTCCGTGCTAGTCTAATTCAAAAATGATTGTGTAAATAAAAAGTATTTCAAGCTAAATTTATAGATAATTTTATGCTCTACAATTGTGTACTAGATGGAAAATAATGCCATCACATCAAAACAATAGGAAGCGAAATATTTGTAAAAATAAAACGTTTTTTATGGCGCGGACAAGATTTTTTATGAGACTTTTGAGACAACTTAAGGAGTCTAAAATAAAGGCATATACGAGTTTCCATTCTCTCTCATTCCGAGGTTTTTAACTCTTACATAATGTCTTATACGAATGTACTAATATGTTGTAATCTAGAACGAATATACTATTGAATACATAAGCAAATTGATACACAAAACATATTCACGCTTCAGGCACAAACTTCGCTTGAAAGCTTGTTAAACTGCGTTAACCCTACATTAACTATACAGACCGGTCTGGTCGATCGGTATTTTTTGAGTACCTAGGTACCTACTATTATAAATTGAACGTAAGATAATCATGAATGAGACATATGACGTATAAAAGGACTTTTGATTGAATGAGAGAGACGTTTAACGTTTTATTAAGATGGCGGATTGTGCAATTCTCCCTCGACGAGCTAATATTCAAATAAAATGTGTATAGTGACCAAATTGGATTAATTGTTATAATTTAGTCCCATAATACTTGCAGCCTACTATACAGCTTCCGCCGGATGAATAAAGCAATTGTTTCAATGTAAATATTTTAAGTTAAACTACGTAGAAACGAGAGAAGTTGGAATGCAACACGGGGACGACATTTCAATTTCACATATTAGCAGATAGACGGAATCACCCTCGCAGCAAACTCGCGTCGCAAATGGAACGCAACCACACGGAAACTCAGCAAATGGCTTGGCATATTTGCCTTACAAATATAGATTTCACTTGGTCTTAAGCAGATACTGCACGCGGTCTGTTTGTTTTCGAGTTCGCGAGTTCTCTTGTTGGTTTTTAGCTTTCAGACCCGGAAAGTTCGCGATTTTAACCGCTCCCACTTGTGAACTTCAATAAAAAAAACTTGAGAACTTCGCAATGTGCCTGCCTTGTGTCGGTGCTGTATATCATGATGCGAGTCAAGATTGTGTATTTATGTCACTACAACAAAATTATGATTTGTGATAGATAATAAATTTACATTCAGTTTTTAGCTGACTTATTTAATTAATTTGTTATCGCTATGTAACGAGGGAATGGTGCCAGCCTTCTGGGCACCATGCCGCTGGTGCCTATTTTAGATTAAATTTAGTTAAATAAGTTTTTAAATATTTTATTGATTCAAAACAATTACATTGAAATGAAATGATTTAACAATAAAGTTCAGCTAAATAAACCTAAATACCTAACCTACAATTAATAGGTAAATATAAAAAAATAAAAATTAAATAAATAATAAAACCGACTTCAAAAACGACCCAAAAACTAAAAAGCTAAAACAAAT
The DNA here is from genome assembly GCA_947563465.1 of Archips xylosteana. Taxonomy (NCBI): domain Eukaryota; kingdom Metazoa; phylum Arthropoda; class Insecta; order Lepidoptera; family Tortricidae; genus Archips; species Archips xylosteana. The sequence goes on along the minus strand of OX387343.1, from coordinate 26,639,325 downwards.
GAAATAAAAATTGAACCGACTACAAACTAAAAGCATGGAAATATCTTTGTACTAATCTGTTTGAAGTCTGTGCCTCAGCTCGAGCCAGCAGGAGTGGTAGAAACCCAATAGATAGTATGTACGTTAGGTCGATGGCTAGGTCCACTCCTGCTGGCTCGTGCTGAGTCACCGACTTCAAACAGATTAGTAGAAAGATATTTCCATGCTTTTTGTTTGTAGTCGGTTCGATTTTTATTTAATTTGTTTTTGCTTTTTAGTTTGTGGGTGGTTTTTGAAGTCGGTTTTATAGGCCGGCAATGTTGTATGAAATTCAATTATTGACCTCTCGTCTAGCCGCACCTGCAACGTGATACTTCGCGGCCTATTTTGGAATATAACATCAATATATCATTGCATGTTTGAGAAAATAAGTGTATATTGCAGATCAAACTGATGATGGAGCTGGAAGGTGGCCAGAGGCACTCCATAATAAAACGGCACTACCCCATCGAGTTCGGACTCGTTTGATTCGTCTCAACGAGTACTTTGGTCCTACCTGGTAATTAGGGCCTGAAGACGGAGCTGGAAGATGGGTACTAAAAAGTAAAAAAAAAAAAGAAAAAAATACGTAAACAAGCTTTTATTAAGTAAATGTAAATAAAAAGGAAAAAAAAAGCCTTCAATATTTCTCTTGACGTCAAAATGTAACGCTATTATTAAAAAAATTGTGACTGTGATAAAAACTCAAAGAGGGGGCACAGGCCTCCTCTCAGAATGTAAGGGCAAGATCTATTTTTATCAGGAATTAAATTATTTTCAGCTTTTTAGTTCTTTTTACTAACATCTACTTAATAAAAGCTTGTTTTATTTTTTTTCTTTTATTTTTTACTAACTGAAATAGCTGCATTAACCCATTCCTTAATCGAATAAACTGATCGCTTCTTTTTTGTGTTAGTCAGTTCCGATATGATTAAGATTGTTCTCGTAGGATCGCCTCAGTTGTTAAACCAATTAGCAACTCACTGCCTACACTTGCTAACAGCTTGAGTGCACCCCGCCTTCCTAATAAACTAACGCAGGTTTGCTTCAAAGCGATTTAATCATATTAGTACCGTATATCAGTTCTAGTTGTACTTAATAAATATTATATCGGTTAAGTACCACTCCAATTTTAACTCCGCGCCCGAAACCAAATTTGAAATGCATATAATTCATGTATCATTAATTAATTCAGATATAAATTATAACAGTAAATTCAAGTGCCTTTTATTTTTTTACAAGCTTTAAGTATTTAACGTGACGTAGTTATATGTACGGGTCAAACCTGAGAAGTCGAATTTAACCCACTTCCAGTGGTCAGATTAACTTGTAATATGGTATTCATAATAAAAGTTGATATTATAAAACAACAAAAACTACAGCCAGCAAAAAAGCTTCAATTAAAAATTATTTTTTATCAGAAAAAAATAATTTGCTATAGGTTAAGCAGCTATCGGGTAAATAATTATTTCATCACACTTGCTCGTCAATGGTGTTATTCCATGCCTGTATACTAAATGTCAAAGGCCTAATTTGTTCTTAAGGGAGTTATGGATTTACGTACAGTTTTTCTTCCCAAGGGAGTTCTAACTTTAGTTTTAAAATTTGCAAACAGACTAAGGAGGTTTCAAGTCAGCCAACGTTTTATTTATATGTTTAAAACTTAGCTATAACCCAATTTTACTACACAAAACTTGTCTACGCTTCATGAAATTTCGTTATTTTTATATTTTAAATTTATATCAAATAGTTTTGCAATAATTTTAGTAAGTATTTTTTTAATATGTTGGCAGAATGTGGCCGTATGGCCATTCGAATTCTAAACACAGTTTACTTTATCTGTGGTAGATGACTTGAAAAAAGTGACAATCTGTATTGGCGGGTAGCCATTATTTATTTAATTTAAGTGTTTAGAGACAAAATAATTTCATTTTTGGATTTTTTTCCTCGCAGTGTGATGAAAATCATTGTGTGTATCACGGGCAGTAAGGGGATTACAAACTCGAGTCATTAAAAGCCCTCCTCCGCCTCCGGCGTCGGGCTTCTAATAGGCTCTCGTTAGTAATCCCCTACTTACGGCCCTTGATGCACAATGTACTATTGTTATTTCATTACCGAAATGAAAAATTCTGGAACGTATACTTTTTGTACTTACTGCGAAATTTGAGCCTTATCATAATTTAGCGACTGTGATCGGATGACGAGGGAAAACGGTATTATACTCGTATTTGTAATGTTTTGGTACGAAAATAACAAAAAAAGCTATTATTTTAATAATATTTTTGTAAACTTTGAGAAGTTTGCCAAAAAGAAAAGCGTTACAAGGTGTAGTAAAATTTTTGATCGAAAATCACGAATAAAAAAATTACAAATGGTACGTCATACAGTCGCGTAGTAGTAAGGAAAAAACAGGTGTTCAGATTTCTGTGCACGGATAGAAGCCCTGATAGGCAATGTTGTAATAAGTTTATGACTTGGTTTTACTGCCTCACGTCACGTTCACGACACTATTTATTTAAGACCACGACGCATGCTGATATTCCCTTTTTCCTCGTGGTCAAACTGACTTGCCAAACTGGTACGGTTACGAGGAATTAAATTTCCTAGTGGTCAAACTGCAAATTATTTCACGTGATTTAAACACATTTCCACACCCTATATCAAACGGCATTTTTCATTTAAAAGCATGCATGTGTAAATCAGGTGACAATGCAATATTATTGTGCCATGGAGCTGATCTGATTATGTAGCTGGAAGGTGGCCATAGGAACTCTAGGAACTCTGTAATAAAACGGCACAGACACAACTCCATCGAGTTTGGGCTCTTTTGATTCGTCTTGACGAGTACGTTTGTCTTAGCTAGAAGTGGCAAATTGATTAGAAAATAAAAATTAAATTAAATAAAAAAAATACTTTTTAAATACATGCCTTCATTAAGTAGATGTTAATAATACTAAAAAGCTGAAAATAATTTTATTCTGATAAAAAATAGACCATGCATTAAATCTTTATTTTTTATCACAGTCCCAGTTTTTTCAATAAAAGCGTGTTACATTTTGACGTCAAGAGAATAATGAAGGTGCAACACGCTTTTATTGAAAAAACTGGGTCTGTGATCAAAAAGCAAAGATTTAATGCATGGTCTATTTTTTATCAGAATAAAATTATTTTCAGCTTTTTAGTTCTTTTTATTAACATGTACTTCATGAAACATGTTTATAAAAAAATCTTTTAATTTGAACTGAAATTAAGTATGTAATTAATGAAATGAATACCAGATGAATTGTGCATAAATATTTTATTAATCCCAAAATCTAAGCTTCACGTTGCGTAGTGTACCTATTCAACCTCCCGGCTGGCAATTATAAACGTTGCCCCATAAATTTAACACTACAGGGTGAGTTCATGCATTACCTACACGTGTCCTAATTTATTACAAGGCTTTCTTGCCTCTGGGCTGCATATCATGCAGAACACCAAGACATATCTACGGTGCGAGGTATTTTAGGTTGCCGAACATATTTAAAAAATAATTTAATAAAATAGACAATGAATAGCACTAAATTGATGGCCTACTTATAACTGGTAAATGATATTCAGATTACCAGTTTGTTACAATTTTAATGGAACTTGGAATTTGAATGGAAATTTAAACTTGGAAGATTCCGTACACATACGAAATCCTTAGAAAAATATTACTTGATTTTTTCGCAATGGCTACGGAACCCTATCTTGGGCGTGTCCGACACGCTCTTGGCCGGTTTTTTGATGCAACTGGACAGCAAAAGTTTGTATTCCATAAAGCCAAACGACATCAAAACTGCTGGTGGTTAACCCGGTTTATTGCGGATGTTTGAGGATCCCGGATTATGCTGCGATCTAACGTACGTTAGACCTTTGTCTACAAAACTAGTCGTTCTCTACAGAAGGACTTTGCCGGTGGCAGTTTTGGCCACAAATTACAAATATATAGAAATAAATTAACACACTGATTTTAAAAATTCTTACACACTATGTGCTATAACTATCCCCGATTATCAAAGGCTACTTTTTATTCGGGAAAATTCAAAATTCCCACGGGATAGAAAAATTTGAAATCAACTTTGGGCCTGATTTCAATAATTCTTTCACCAATAGTAAGCTACAGTATCCTTAATTGACACAGGGTACTTTTCGCAGGGAAAAAGCAAAATTCCCACGGGATAGAAATAAGTAAATTCATCTTCGGCACTGATTTTAAAAATAATTTCATATGATTTAATATGAATATCGCCAATTGACATAGGTAGGCTACTTTTTCTTCGAGAAAATGAAAAATTTCCGCGGGATAGAAAAACTGAATTCAACCTCGGGGCTGATTTTGAACATTCTTTCACCAATAGTAAGCTACAGTATCCCTCATTGACATAAAGTACTTTTTCCGGGAAAATGCAAAATTCCCGTGGGATAGAAATAAGTAAATCAACTTAGGGGCTGATTTTTAAAAATATTTTACAATTTGAAAGCTACAATATCCCTGATTGGCAGGCTACTTTTCTTTGGGAAAACGCAAATTTCCCGCAGGATCGAAATAAGTAAATTCAACTTTGGGGCTGAATTAAAAATATTTTACAATTTGAAAGCTACAATATCCCTTGTGGCATTGCTAGTTATATTTACGTTAATTTATTTAATTATATTAATTATTGATCATAAATAAATAGTAAGTAAAGGGTGGGGGCAGCGCCCCGTACGGCAGTCCGAGCTCAGCCCTGGCACAGAGCGGACGCTGCTTCTACCCCGTGCTACCTAGACACCAAGCAACAGTTGTTTTATTTATATCCCAAGTGCTAAACACCACATCCCTGATTGGCATAAGCTACTTTTCTACGGGAAAATGCAAAATTCCCACGGGATAGAAATAAGTGAATTGAACGTGGGGGCTGTTTTTTAAAATTATTTCACTAATAAAAAGCTACACTGTCTCTGATTTTCAAAATGTTTTGACAGTTATTTCTATCCCACCGTATGCTGTGCACTTTCCCGGGATAGAACGTTGTTGTTTCAATCAGGCCTCCTCCCAGAACGAGAACACTTGGGCCTTAGTTCCCATTTGGGCCCAGTGCGATTTGTACAGTTCGGGTGTATACCATTGAATTTCTTTTCAGATGTGTGCAGCTTTTCTCGCGATGTTTTCCTTCACTGTTAAGCTCATGGTAAACTTCAAACGTAATTTAGCACACGAATTCGGAATAACTCAAGAGGTCCAAGCCCGGGCTCAAACCCATGACCCTTTGCTTAAGAGACCATAGGTCAAACCACTAGGCCACCGCGGCTTGCTAGCTTTAGAATTCACTTATTCAAATTCTGCGGGAACTTTACGTTTTTCTGGCGTTACCCTATGTGTTAATCCACGTAATAAACTACCTGTGTGCCAAATTTCATGCAAACAACTTATTACGTTGACGTTATTGTCTTCGCGTACGAAGTCGCGGGCAAAAGCTAGTTAGATATATAACTATTGACGCGCCCGGGCTCTGCTCTGGGTGTAGTTTTGGGGAAAGAGAGGCGAAAAACGCGAAGTTACCTACCGCCTTTGATTATATATACTTTGTAGTTTTTCGTCTATATTTATGTAAAAGTTGCACCCGTGCGAAGCCGGGGCGAATCACTAGTATCTTATAAAGTCCCAATAATGCAACTTTTCTTTCATGGAATTCATGGCTAAGTACAATCACGGTGCCATTAGAAGACGCATGATACCAGTGATCCTAAGCTATGTGTCAACCGTCCTGGGAGTCCGTTTTCTTGAGCAATTTGTTAATCTACTTGGCTCCGTAGCTCCGTAGATATACATTTTATGAATAGACTTAGCCACAATGACGCCTGATACGTTTGGCTAATAGAATTTGCTTCAAACAAGAAAATATCCCGTTTCTATTGTGACTGTGATTGAGTAGTGTAATATGTATTATATAATCTATACCTATAAAACAGTACTGACTGACTGACTGACAGACAACGCACAGCCTTAACTACTGGGGCTAGAGACTTGAAATTTGGCACACATGTACCTTGAGTATTTTAGAGGTGCACTAAGAAAGGATTTTTCGAACTTCCCACGGGATAGGGAAATATCTAAACTGTCTTTGTTTATTTGTTTGCAGCGGAATCTCTGAAACTAAAGAGACGATTTTAAAAATTAATCCAGAATTAAAAAGCTACATTATTCTTCATTGACATATCTTTCTTTTTATCCGGGATAATGCAAAATTCGAGAAAGAGGTCAATCGACGAATTAGACTCGGCTGGGCGGCGTTCGGGAAGCTCCGCAATATCTTGTCATCCGATATACCGCAGTGTCTCAAGTCAAAAGTCTTTGACCAGTGTGTGTTGCCAGTGATGACTTATGGCACTGAGACGTGGCCGCTAACGATGGGTCTTATAAGGAAGCTCAAGGTCACTCAGAGGGCGATGGAGAGGGCTATGCTTGGAGTTTCTCTACGGGATCGCATTAGAAATGATGAAATCCGCGCGAGAACTAAAGTCACGGACATAGCTCGAAGAATCGCTAGACTTAAGTGGCAGTGGGCAGGGCACATCGCCCGTAGAACTGACGGCCGATGGGGCCGAAAGGTTCTCGAGTGGCGTCCGCGGACCGGAAGACGCAGTGTAGGTAGGCCTCCGACAAGATGGAGCGACGACCTGGTGAAGGTAGCGGGAACGCATTGGATGCGGATGGCGCAGGGCCGATCTGTTTGGCGAGCCTTGGGGGAGGCCTATGTTCAGCAGTGGACGTCTTTCGGCTGAAATGATGAATGCAAAATTCCCACGGGTTAGAAATAAAAAATTCAATTTCGGGGCTGATTTAAAAAGTTCTTACATATTATGTGATATGACTATCCCCGATTGACAAAAGCTACTTTTTCATCACACTTGCTCGTCAATGGTGTTATTCCATGCCTGTATCCTAAATTACAAAGGCCTAATTTGTGGTTAAGGGAGTTATGTATTTACGTACAGTTTTTCTTCCCGAGGGAGTTCAAACTTTAGTTTTAAAATTTGCAAACAGACTAAGGAGGTTTTAAGTCAGCCAACGTTTAAAACTCCACTATAACCCTATTTTACAACACAAAACTTATCTACGCTTCATGAAACTTCGTTATTTTCTTATTTTAAATATTTCCTTATTTTGCAATAATACCACCGTAAACCGTTTATTACCGTAAAGTGTGCAAGGTTAAAGTTACTGCGTGGCTGCAAGGTCTATCTTATGTTGACACTGAAAATTTGCTGACGATTGCAAGGTGAGGGTGACGCTATGTAGCCAATTGTTCTTTGTTTATTTTGTTATTTGACACTTGATTACATTATTTTAGTTTAATTACCAACTAAGTATTATGTTTTATGATATTGTGTTGCAATGTTTTTATGCTCGAGTTGTTTCTATAATTCCTTAGATTCCTTTTGTCTATAACACAGGTTACACTTGTAACCTAGCTTAGACTAAACTAAATTTACTAACTAGACCTAAGATTATTTCATGTTTATATTTTGTATCTTATATGAACTTTATGAATAAATAAATAAATAAATAATTTTAGTAAGTATTTTTTTAACATTTTGGCAGAATCTAAGCTAAACGCAGATATAAAGGCTGTCACACACCGAAACGCGGGGCGTCAGCGCACGCACCACGCTTCGGTGAGTGGAAGGCATTAGCATTGTCTATGGTAGAAGACTCGAAAAAAGTTAAAAGTGACAATCTGTATTATTGGCGGGAAGGCATTATTTCATCTTATTGTTTTCATAGCGTCTTTCGTTTCATTTGGCGAGCTGTTTAAAGTTTAAACACAAAGAAAAAATGGTTTCGTTATCTGAATAATTTGAATTAGAATCTGCTGTGACAGCAACACCACCGGAATTGAAAAATGCGGCTCAGTAACTTCATAAAGACTTGTTACCAGCAAAGTCGAAAGAAAAGTATAACGCTGCATAGGTACGATAACTATATTACGTGGAAAAAGGAAAAAAATGCTGCTTCGTTTTCTGAAAATGTATTACAGTACTAGCGTACTTTGGCGAGCTCGCTAGCAAGTAAAGAAGGTTCGCTCTGGGCAACTTATTCAATGTTAAAATGTACCCTTAAAGTAAAGAACTGTGTAATATCGAACACCATGCCAAGCTAAAGGCTTTTTTGAAAAGAAAGTCAGATGGATAATGTCCCCAAGAAATCGAAAATACTGACTGGAGAAAATGTGGTAAAGTTCATCAATGAAGCTCCTGATGGCACCCTATTTAGCGAAAAAGGTAATTTGAATCAAGTTTTGTATTAAGTTTTAGATATTAATTATTAAACATGGTAATTATTTTCTGGACATTATATGCTCATTGGGGTTTTACATAATATTTCAAATTGTTACAGGTTGCTCTTATTCTTGGTGTCACTGGTGCACTAAGAGGGCAAGAACTATGTGAAATCACAGTTGATGATATAGAAAATCATGGAGAATTGCTGCTAGTTAAAGTTCCCACAACCAAAAACAAGGTTCCGAGATCATTTGTGGTTTCAGGAAATTACTGCAAAGTGATAAAAAAATACCAATCCCTACGTTCCACTAAAGCAAGCAGCAACCGCTTTTTTCAGCAGTTAAGAGATGGAACACAGATGGATGGATGCACAGCCCGGGTTATTGGCAAAAATAAACTTGGCAGTATGCCAAAGGAAATTGGCCAGTATCTCAATCTACCAGATGCAGCATCATACGCAGGTCACTCTTTTCGCCGCACATGTGCAACGTCACTGGCTGACTCTGGAGTTGATATATTAACTTTAAAGAGACATAGAGGGTGGAGGTCTTCAAGCGTGGCAGAAGGTTATATAGATAATTCATTAACTAACAAGCTAGATATAAGCAAAAAAAAATCCATACAGCTAGGCCAGAATATTATGCCGAAGATAGAAGAACCGATTACATCCTGTTCGTCTGCCATAAAACACCAAGTACCATAGTTAGCCGACCGAACTCAGAAAACTGAGAATATCATACCGAAGCCCCCAAAACCTATCTCATCCCATTCATCAGTTCCATCACTCATCATTCAGAAAATGACAGATCCTATACAGCCATGCCCTAATATTATGCCAGATCCAGAGAATCTTCAAATGTCACAAGCAGCAAATCAAGAACATATTATAACAAACTCTATTCAATCTATTAAATACCCTGAAAAAAATTTATTGCTCAATTTTTCAAATAATAATAATTGTACAATTACTTTAAATTTTAATAAATAACTTTATTTTTGTGTTTTTTTCCTCGCAAATGTGAAGAAAATCATTGTGTGTATCTCGGGCAGTAAGAGGATTACAAAACCGTGTCATTACAAGCCCTCCACCTTCGGCGTCGGGCTTTTAATAGACTCTCGTTAGTAATCCCCTACTTACGGCCCTTGGTGCACAAGGACTATTTTTTCGAGAAAATTAAAATTCCCTCGGGATAGAAAAATTTGAATTCAACTTTGGGGCTGATTTTAAAAATTCTTTCACCAATAGTAAGCTACATTATCCTTGATTGACACAGAGTACTTTTCACCTATAGAAAACTGCGCTGTCCCTGATTGCCATAGGCTGCTATTCATCCGGAAAAATGCAAAATTCCCGAGAGATAAAAACGATGGAATTCAATTTTGGGTCTGATTTAAAAATCATTTACCAATAATAAATCTTAATCTTTTTTTAATCTGGAATAAATGATATTATTATTATTATTATTATAGAAAGCTATTTCTATTCCGGCCATTCCGGGTAATAGAAATAAGTAAATTATACTAACTACGAGGCTGATTTTTAAGTTCTATCACCAGTATAAAGCTAGACTTTCTCTTAATAACATGGGCTACTTTTTCTCGGGGAAAATGCAAAAATCCCGTGGGATAAAAATAAGTGAATTCAACTTCGGGTTTGATTTTAAGAATTCTTTCACTAACAGAAAGCTGCACTGTCTCTGATATACACTGACGAGCAAAAATAAAGGCTCGGTTACAAAATGACGACAACTGCAAAACCCGCTGTGATAGCTTCTTCGAGTAAAATGAGTTTAGAATAGAGTTTTATTCTCAATTAAACTTTTTCTTGTTACGAATTAAACTCTTTACTAAACTCATTTTACTCGAAGAAGCTATCACAGCGGGTTTTGTAGTTATCGTCATTTTTGTAACCGACCCTTTATTGCTCGTCAGTAGGTATATTATAGTTAAGATTTTTTTAAATAGGTAGGTTAAAACAGTTATTCCTATTACGTGGGAACTTTACACTTTCTCGGCATTTAGCCTATGTCAATCAGAAACAGTGTCCTTTATTAGTGAAAGATTGTTTTAATCAAGCTAAACGTATAATTCAATTTCTATTCCCCGGGGATTTTCCATTTTTCCTAGGAAAAAGAAGGTAGCCAAAAATCTATACATTTAAAAAAAAAATTACTGAATGATTGACTGACTGAATCATCAACGCTCAGCCCAAACCCATAGAAATAGAAGGCTGAAATTTTGCTTAGAATAAAGACGGATTTGTTGAAATTCGCATGGGATACGGAATAAACAGGATAAATATATTCACTAACTGATACCGATGATGATGAAATTATGATAATGATGGATGTTTGGATGTTGCCGTTGCTGGAATTTTGTTTTATTCGATGAAAAAGATAAAGAAGTTTTACCACATTGGAATTCTTCGCGGACGAAGTCGCGGGCAAAAGCTAGTCACGACATAGTATAAATCAAAGTCGCTTCCCGCTGTCTGTCTGTCCTTATGTATGCTTAAATCTTTAAAATTACGCAACGGATTTTTTTTAATAGATAGTGTGATTCAAAAGGAAGGTGGCTCCGGGGCACGGTGTAGGCGCGGAAGGCTCGAACAGATAGATACTCAATCGATAGCGGTAGCGGAAAACCCTTGCTTAGACATATCGACCAGATAAGGCGTAGGTCTAGGTTATCAAATGTACCAACACCGAAAGAGCGTAATGATAACGACGAGCGATCACACGGGGGTGAGGACGTGGTGCCGCCGCGCGGGCCAGCGGACGTCGAGAGGGAAAGTGCAGAGCGATTACAAAGGGAGGAAGTATTGGTCGAACAGTCTGACGTCGGTAGTAACATCAGACAGAGCTGCACGCTCTCCCCACGTCCGTTACCGCAGCCGCTGCGTCGGTCGCCGGTGGCCCTCAGACCACTGCCGGATAGGAATAAGCACAGGGTACAATTAGAAATAGATTAGAATAGGTAGTGGCAACTTTTAGCATGTAAGTTATTGAACTATCAGTGGATATTATGTTCTCCATTGTTGATATTTAAGTGGACCTTTAATGTCATATGTACAGGTACACAACACAGTAGTATAGGATAGTAATTAAGTTGGGAGGTGTAATGTATGAATATTGAAGGTAGATTTACATATTTAGTATTAAGGTAGTTTCGAATGTATGTATGTCTTTGAGTAAACGATCAGCTGTTAAGGTGGAACGGCACGCTCTAGGCGCGAAATTCAAAAATTTTACAGGTTTTAATTTATTGTGGGTAAACGGTGTGACTGTTTAACTTCTTATGGTATTTGCGCTTGTAAAACAGTGTTCTTTATATTATTGTGTAAAGCTTTTTAAGAATAAAACTATTAGCTTGAAATAAAAGTTGTCAAAGCGTTGAAAGTCCGAATTTCTATGTTTGACAACTTTTATATCAAGCTAACAGTTTTATTCTTATAAAGCTATACACAATAATATAAAGAACACTGTTTTACAAGCGCAAATACCATAAGAAGTTAAACAGTTACACCGTTTACCCACAATAAATTAAAAACTGTAAAAATTTTGAATTTCGCGCCTAGAGCGTGCGCGTCCACCTTAAGACGTATTTCATTTCCAGTGGTGCTATCTGGATTTCCCTTGCCTAGATTCTTCAAAAATAATGATTTTCACGTTGTTCTTGCAGTTATTTTCACTATTTTTAATCAAGAAAGTGTTTTTTTTATCACGAAATGTTTTTGTTTAATACGAAAGTTGTATACGTAGTGTTGATAAACTAGTGTTTCGTAATTAATTTCGGCGGACAAGTTGCAAGGTGATGTTTACTGTTTGACAACCGGAAGCGGGAAAAAATGTATTAGCGCAGAATAAGTAATAAATAGTACACGTATTAACAGCAAAAGATTAACGACATTAAGTATGTATTTAGAATACAGTTAGGCAAATTATTTGCAAGGAATACCTAAAAATTAAATGTTCAATAGTAGGATGACAAAAAGGAAAACGTCAGTGGATAACAGTCAATATTAACTTAATAATATTGATCTTGCAAGATTAAAGTTGGCCATAATGTCTCAACAAGATCTTCAACCGGGACTCGAATTCGTAAATTTCATATTTCACGGCCAAGTCTCACCAACCACGCACTGTAAGCTTAAGTAATGTAGGTCGTCAATGTCAGCTTCTATGATTAGTTAATAAAAAGTGGTGTTGGTCTTTGAGATGCAGAGTGATCTTGGAGAGCCGATAACCCTGGCAAGAGCCACCCAAAATTGAAAAGAAAATCAAGCTGCCTGGGACTCATCATCATCATCCCATCCTATATACGTCCCAATGCAGAGCACAGGCTTCCTCTCAGAATTAGAGGGGTTGGGCCGTAGTTCCAAAGCGGGCTTAATGCAGATTAAGAACTTTACACGCACCATTAAATTTCTTCTCAAGTGTATGCAGGTTTCCTCGTGATGTTTTCCTTCACCGTAAAGCTCATAGTAAATTTCAAATGAAATTTCACACATAAATTCCTAAAAACAAGAGGTGCGAGCCGGGATTTGAGCAAAAGGCTTTTGCTTGAGAGGCCATAGGACAAGCCACTAGGCCACCACCACGGTTACAATAAAGGCCTGCGTGGCCCAGAAATAGAATTGGACATTGGCTGCAAGCATTCCCTTCCAGAAATGTCGTCTCGTTTTTGGATCCTGGTTCCCTACGAATCGCCGTGCCGTCTGCCTCCGCCTCGGATTAAAATGTTGTGAGCCACACCCCTGCACTCATTGCAGAGGTTTAGTCGACGCTGCTGGGAGTACCAGCCGGTCTCTTGGCAGGCTACGTTAAATGACCTATTCCGTTAAGCCCTCGGGACTGCATCCGTCCCAGCTACTCTTGAACTAGTTGGGCTTCCTTCTTGGAACAAACCGCTGGTGCCATGGTGTATTGGTGGGCCCTTAGCATGGGGCATGACTTGCGCAGATTCGCTAGCTGGGGCCATGTAAATTGCTCTGCTCGGGACTCTGGAACAGCTGCAGATGACGCCCAAACTATGAAATGCCGAAAATATTATTTGTTGAAAACAAACTTGCGTTCGAAACTCTTAGACGACCATTCGTTGGGCACTAAATAATTTGTCAAAGAAGTGTCAAAAATTCTTCGGCATCTCTGACGACCCGACCCTAGAGCAGAGGCTCGCAGTACAGAGTGCAAATGCGGAGAACGTCCTGGGAACTATGACCCAGGCTGGTCCTCATATTTTTACAGTCTGTGTAAATAGTTTAGTTCTTTTTAACGTATTAGATGTACAATTGGTTTTGTTGATAAAAGTCACAAATTAAGGAAAATTTTACAAAAAAAATGAAATCACTTGTCTAGTTAATCTAAAGGTAATCCAAGCCACGTTGGATTGTATTTTGAGCCTTTGAAAAACAGTAATAGCCAACTCAAAACTTTTAACGAGCAAAACTTTTAATCGAACACACCGGCGGCGGCGTGGCTTTTATGCATTTGCATGACAAACGCTCTAATAAATCCGGGCTAAACATCGCCTGCGCAGGTAAATTGCACATGTTAAATTTATTGCAACGGCACTCGACGCCGCGCCTTCGTGTGAGTAAGTGACTCGAGCAGGTTTGTGTTAAGAGTAAACATTGTTGATTGATGTTCTTGGATCCTGATCCGATATTTCTATTACATAGTAGGTATTTCTATGATATAAGAATGTATTTTTACGGATCAGTGAATTTTGGATTTTTCTCTTTACTTGTGCAGTGAGAAGCATAACTTCTTGATAATTTTCATAATTATAAGGTAAACGGTTTTTGTATTAAAATAATTTCCAAAAAGTTGTATTTGCTGTCGGCAAGAGACCATAGCCCTCAGTTTTTCATATTCATTTTAACTAGATCCGTTTCTGAAACATTGGTCTTAACAGACTGACACACATCTATGCACAGACGGAAATTAAAGTAATCCAATAAACGTTTCGTTGAGGTAGGTGGTACCGGAACATGAAAATGTAACGTAGACAAGTATACTAAAATTTGTAAGGTTTTTCTTTCTACATTTAGTAGGTACTTAAGCAAGACTTAAGCTCGGTACCATGAAGATTTTTTATTCAGTGCTACTGAAAATCGCGTTATTGACAGCAATAATATGGGATCGTTTAGTAAATTGCATCCCTAGAATGCGTCGGGACTCGTCTCGAAATAAATGCGGTGTGAAATTCCCGGCAACTCAGCGGGTGCACGGTGACGTAAGTTTTCCAATATACGCTGTTCATCTGAGAGATATGCAACTCACACTGAACTCACAGTATGCCTAGCCCATCCACACTTCAATAAACTCAGGTTATGATCAAAATTATAGGAAACAAATGAACACGTGCGTAAACTGCTATATTGTCCTAACGATATTTTGTTTAATTTATGTACCGTCGTACTTTATTAATGTTTCAAACTGACTAACTTAAGGGGGTACCGTGTTTTTGGCGTATTTATTGCATTCATTTAAACTCGTGCTGTATCATTACTAGCAATGTTATAGTCCTGAAATTGATATGTAAGATATTTGAGGATTTACTCTAGCGACCAGTTTTTTTCGAAACACGATTACTTGTAGTTCGCTCGATAGAAAAAAAAATCCAAAGACGTCTTTAAAAAATAAATTAAACTCGTAGTACGACGCTAATACTGCACGGAAGGTCATGACTTTTTGAATGTTAATTAAACAAGATGTTTTCTAGGGCGTAGTTTTGCTACATTTTTAAAATAATGTATTTGTTTTAGTAATATTGATGAAAATACCCAAAAACACGCGCAGTCCAACCAACCTATCTTGAGCCATCATGCCTCCCCCAAGCTGCCCCAAGCCCGAAATCGTCCACCCAAAATCGATTAGCGCGAAAAACTCGGTACTTAACGACACGCCTAATTTTCTAAAACAACCTTTACAAGAAGAGTAAGAATAAAACGAGTTCAAATGGTACTTGTGAGCACATCGTATGTATATTATGACAATAGTAATTGCTGCGGAGTATGGGTGGGACCGCGTTCCTCGGCTAAAACTTGAAACAACGCAAACAAGGAGTCACCACAGTGTTGGGAAGTGTCGGACTTTGTGCTAAGTAACTGTAGGACTTGCTTGGAATTTGCTTGTTAACTACAGGGGATCACTACATAAATTGGCCAAGTGGCGAGTCACGCAAATTTGCAACACAAGCACAAGCTTAATTCGTTATTCCTCACGGTTTTTTCTGGTCACGTTCTTTGTTTGCTTTAATCCTAAGTAACTCAACATGTCAAACATACACAAAGAGATAGGGCAGTACGTCAGGGCAAAGTTTAAAATAAATTGCTCATCAGTTAAGACAACTTTTTATGTCAAATAAAATTGATTATTCGTCGTTGCTCAATATCAACAACTAAAAACAAAAGACACAAAGGCGGTAGGTAGAAAAAGTAGATAGATTTTCGGAAACCGGAAACGATTCGCTCCGGGGAAACAGGGCATTATTTTCACGGAATTTATCGGAAGGGTAGTCATAATTACAAGTATTATCTGTACTCAGCGATTCCTATAGAAGCTTTACGTTGTTTGTTTTATGTATAGTAACGTCGATTGACACCAGAAATTAGTTAAACTTATCTTTGGATTGCAGCCATTCATTTGCAACATATATACACACACAGCAAATAGTTAAGTAAAATATTAACGCACAGAATAAGTTTGCATATCATAAGTTAGCCTTAAGCGTGTTTGGTGCACATTTCTGCGCGATCAGCTCCAGTTAACATCTAGAAACATTTATTGCAACGCTTCTTATTTTGTTCTAATAGTAAATAATATTACCGAGATATAAATCAAATTATTAATATTAGGTGAGGTGTACCTAATACACGTGAAATATTAAAACCACAAAATGACCACTTAGCTAAGTAGCTGTGACTTTATAAATTAATTAATTGTAATCTATGTTAAACTTAACTGTGCTCATTTATAACTAACCACTAAGTATAATTTTGTAAGTCAGCCATGTAAACTGTTTACGTAAATATTAAAATAAAATTGCGGCAATAAGACAATTACTAAATTACTAAGAATAAAATTATTGTACCTATAATAAATAACCGTCCCCGTGTATATTTAAAAAAAAAAACAGAGTTAGATTGCATCACCAAAAATTATTCGTTCCTTTTGGTTCAATGAAGGCTTGATGATTGTGAAGGTTAGGTATCATTTCCAACGCCGACAGCCGCTATTCAAAATCCGTACCAGCTAAATATCCGAACAAACTTTTGAATCTCGTCGAGAAATTTAATTTAAAGTGTAGCCTCTGATTCTCTGCCTAGTTAAAAATTCTTCAGGCCCGGCTGCAAAGCGTTGCACATTTAAAATTTGATAAGTTAGACAAAAGTTAGGAGTTTTCTCAACGTTGAAAAAGTTTCGAACGCGCCAGAAAGATTTTTATGATAGCAATAGACAATTTTGTTCAAAGCATCAAATGTTACACGTACATTGTGATTAAAGATTGGTCCGAAAAAAAGGGCGGGAAACTTCGTGTGGAAAGGCGCGCTTTTTCTTTGAGGAAATTGAAAACTCAAAATAATTGGCTAAGGATTGGGTGTAAAGTAGAATAAAGTGTATATATTTATTACTTTATTAGTATTTTATGTATATTTACAGTTAGTTAAGGTGTATATAAATTGGTAAGACATTTTTTAATAAATTGTAAATATGGGCGATCCGCCCGACCCTGAAGGAGGGGCAGAGATCCCACCTACATCAATTCCATCATCTATTGATGTACTAGTAGAGGCATTGGAGTCGTTTATGGACACAGACTGTTCCACATCTGATGCAAATTTACTTAAACGGAAATAACTCACAGTAAAATGCAGTCTGTGTCATAAAAGGAAAAGGAAAGGAGGAATTAAAGACGCGCGCCACGACTGTCAATGTTTAACGAAAAAAAACAATAAACCCAACTGGCAGACACCCCAACATATACACACAAACACAAAACAAAATGATAACATCAACATTAATAATAACATCAGTAACAATACTACTTGTATGCCGGTTGGTTGTTCCCAATACTTAAAGTCTGATATGTCGTCTTATATTATCCATGTCCAGAAAGAAATATTAATCCCAAATGATGCCACAATTCTCCACCCAGTTACATTTGGTCGTTTTTTAAAACATTACAATATTACTGGAATTGTGAATGGTACTCTAAAACGCATAAGCAGAAATAGGATTAGTATGGAATTTTCAAATTTTAATGATGCCAATTCGTTCTTGTGGAACAAAATTTTAACTGAAGAAAAGTACAGGGCCTTCATACCTACATTAAATGTTATACTTATGGGCGTTATACGGGGCAACTCATCTGATTGGTCAGAGGAGGAGATCTTGGCTAACATCAATGTGCCAATGGGGCAGGCCCAATAATAAAGCTGCGAAGACTAAAAAGGAAAGTTACAGTTGGAAATGATGGATCTAATCAATATGTCAACACAGGCAGCATTGTTGCAACTTTTGATGGTCGTGCTCTCCCGACCCGTGTATATATATGTGTTATACCGCTCTTCCTGTGGACCTATATTATATATATTATATCCCACTATCCAATGCTATAATTGCTGCAGATTTGGACATGTAAAAATCCAGTGTCGTTCTACTCCAAGATGTTAAAAGTGTGGCCAAGGTCACTCTGGTAGTAATTGCAATGTGGAAGAGGAAAATCATTGGTGTATCCCATGTAAGGGATGCCACCAGGCCATTGACAAAAAATGTCTTGAATATGCCAGACAAAAGGCAATTAAAGAAACAATGAGTAAAAGTTGCATCTCTTACATAGAAGTTCTTAAAATACTCCCACCGGTTTCAAAGGTATCATATGCAGACGCTCTACTCTCCTCTCCACCTCCATCGAATTCATATAAAGACACACAAAACACCTCAAATTTACAAAACACTACAAACTCACAAAACATTTCATACAAGAAAACATTTTTTCTAAAACCCAAATCACTACCAAAATTCTCGAAGGGTAATGTAAGACTATCATGCCTATGCAAATATTGTTAGAACTCCAGCTATAGAACACAAACCCATTCAAAACATAAATAATAATAATTAAAATATGCAAATCACAGACATCATTAAATTAATTATTCAATTACTATCACAATCCAACATATCACCGTCCAACGCTGCAATAATTATCGACTTGCTCTACAATATACCAAAAAATAATAATGGCCTACAGAGCCCAAGCCCTTCAATGGAATTGCCGGAGCTTAATACCTAAAAAACAAGACCTTATCCATATTGTTAACAAACTTGATCCCTTTGTTATCTGTCTTCAAGAAACATGGCTGATACAGGATTTGGGAGGACCTGTGTTTGGGAGGATCGACCAGATGGATACGGCGGAGTTGCCATTCACATCAATAATTTATTTTCTTTTATTTCTGTTACAAGGCAAGCCTCCTCACAGTAATGACCTTTCGGTTTGTGCTGTGTCAGTAAATAATATTTGTTATATATCTGTATATTATTCCCATCCAAGTAGACATATTTTTGATGAAATCAATCAGATTATAAATATTGCTACAAAACCTTTTATACTTTAGGCGACATTAACTGTCACAATCAGTTATGGGGCTGTGCTACAACTACATATTATGGAGAGTAGTTATTAGATTTACTAACTTCTCATAATTTGTGTGTATTGAATACTGGTGCTTCAACGCGCCTTGCCAGATCAACAAGTTCACCAGATGTATCTATTTGTACACCTCAGCATCAGTCCTTTCTTGGTGCCCTATGGAATCCACATATGGCAGTGATCACTACCTATTGGTTGTTACTTTCCCACATAAGACACCTATTAGGGTGGTAAGGCAACCACGTCAGAAGTATAACTTAACAAATGCTGATTGGGCAACATTCAGAGAAAAAGTAACTCAAGTAATGGGTGATGCTCCAAAAATAGATTCTAATAATACTTCAGACTGCTCTGAATTCATAGCCAAGGCATTGATGCAAGCAGCTGACGAAACCTTTCCCATAAAACGCTGTGGAACAGGTATAATACCATCACCACCATGGTGGGACAAAGATTGCACCCTCGCAGTTAAAAAAAGAAAGGAGGATGAGAGACAATATTGCTCATCCATGACAGATAATAATTTCGATAACTCCTTAAAAATAGCTAATGAGACTAAGGAATTTCTACGTAAAAAGAAATTTGAAGGATGGCGTAGTTTCTGCTTATCTATTTGTCCTAATACAAAGCCCTCTATTGTGTGGCAAAATATAAGAAAATTTAGATCTGCTTTTAATGACACTCAACAACCCAATTTATCTTATAATTTAGAAGAACAAATTATGGATTGTTTGGCACCACCTTCTGTACCCGAGCAATTTGTCTTTATACTCCCTTATTATCACCTGTAGTAAATAGCAATTTTAATAATACTGATTTGAATTTGAATTCTCCATTTACATTGTGCGAATTGAAAGGGGTTCTTTCATAATTATGTTAAAGATTCTGCACCAAGTGAAGATGGAATCCCGTATTCTTTTCTGTGAAGCCTTGATGATAACAGTCTGACTTACTATCTATCACTTATCAGAAAAGTAATGCTAACGGGGATTATTCCTCGGACTTGGAGAACGCAAATTTTGATCTAATTGTTAAAAGCAAAGAAACCTAAAGCAGATCCATCTTCTTACAGACCCATTGCTTTGCATCCGTTTTGGTAAAAATAGCTGAACACATGGTGAAAAATCGCTTGGAATGGTTTCTAGAACATATTAAAATGTTATCAGAAAATCAATATGGGTTCAGGAAAGGTAAATGCTTTTTTGACAGTCTTAGCATCTTTACCACGGATATCCTTTTAGCCTTTTCTAATAATCATTCCGTTTTAGCTGTTTTTTTAGATATAAAAGGTGCATATGATAGTGTAAATATTTTTATACTGAAAAAAAATTAACTCAGTTAAATATTCCAACTTTATTGATTAATTTTATTGTCAACATGCTATGTGAACGACTTGTTAAGTTTTGTATAGATCCAAGCACAAATAAATATATAAACAAAACTGTTTGGAAAGGTTTGCCCCAAGGTTCTGTTTTGAGTCCTCTTTTGTATAATATATACACGTATGATTTAGAATTATTGGTGGACAGGTATGTTAATGTGCTGCAATATGCGGATGACCTTCTATTCTATGTGTCTGGACGATCTATAGATGATATGAGTAGATCGTCGTCTACAGCATTAGATGATTTTAGGATTTGGTTAGAAGAAAATTCTCTCGAATTATCAATATCTAAAAGCACTATAGTTTTGTTTTCTCGTAAACGAACTCTACCCACGATAAAAGTTATGTATAACGATTTATTTTTGCCTATAAAGGACCAGGTTAAGTTTTTGGGAGTTATACTAGACGCTAAATTGACTGGGCTCTATCATTTTGAATATTTTACACAGAGATGTGAGAAAAACTTAAACCTCCTCAGATGTCTATCAGGGGTCTGGTGGGGTGCCCTTCACAATGAGGCTTTTATATAACGCGATAATACGATGTGTGTTAGATTATGGGATATTCCTACTGCATCCTAGTTATGGTAGGTCATTAAAAAAAATAGATAACATTCAGGCAAAAGCTTTAAGACTCATAACTGGTGCTATGAAATCCAGTCCCATTAACTGCTTCCAGGTTGAATGTTGCGAACCACCATTTAGTTTAAGACAACAATATTTAAGTGATAGGTTCTTCTTCCGGAGCATTCAGTTAAAGTACCATCCTCTATACTATACCTTAAACTTTGTAGTCTAGCTCAGGAAGTAGATTCTTCTGCCTACTGGGACCATAAAGACGCGCCATGCCTTGTTAAAAGTTTAAAAAAAATACAAAAATATCGTTTCATCTACTCGCCAAAGCTCTTTGTTGCCTTTGTATCAATATAGTTATACTGCACTACTTAATACTCCTCAAGTAGAATATAATTTGGGTATTTCCAAAATCACTTAGTAGTTAGTTAGTGAAAATTGGTGTAGTTGGCGTTATATTTTCACCGATGCTTCCAAACACTCAGATACAGGCTGTGTAGGCGTTGGAGTTTACCAATCACAAAATAAAGTTATACAAAAAATTAAACTACCTCCAGGATCTTCTGTATACACAGGAGACTGTTACTGTCTCTTAAAAGCAGTTGAATATATACTATTATCAAAGCTACGAAATACTGTAATCTTTTGTGATTCCCTCAGTTCCTTACAGTCTTTAGAAAAGTTTCCTTTTAAACCTCAAAAGCAGTCCCAGATTGTTTTCAGCATTAGGGACCGACTACTTGAATGCTCCAAGAGAGGTCTCAGAGTAGTCTTTGCATGGATTCCTAGCCACGTTGGAATTTTAGGTAATGAGAGAGCCGACCAACTGGCAAACGAAGCTATCTTTGATGGAGATAAATTCCCATGTATTAAATTATCGTCAGGATTTATCCAGTCTGCCCAAATCATTTTTTTACGAAGAATGGAATAGACTCTGGAATAATAATCCATCTAAAGGCAAATACTATCGCCTTGTCCAAGACTCTCTTCCACGTAAGCCTTGGTTACACAAAATAATAAAAGGGCTACTTCTGTTATTTGCAGGATACGTTTGGGTCACGTCTGTACTCCAGCACACTTACACAAGTTCAAAATAGTTGATGATCCCATGTGCTCCTGTGGAGAATATGGAGATCTGACTCACATCTTCTTTTCCTGCTCGCTTTACGACCACTCCGATATCTTCTCCCAACTCCAATCAATTACAGTCCCTTTTCCTACCTCCATTATTCGTTTATTGCATCTTAATACCCGCGAAGTATATAACATATAAGCATCTTTCATAGAAGATAACAATATTAAAGTTAAAAAAAAATGCATTGTAAATATATCCATATCTCCATCCAAAATTTTATCCGTAATCCGTAATCCTAATAATGTCCTATCATATAATTTAATAAGTTTCCCTAACTTTGACATTGGCTAATGTCCTCGTAGCCATAAAAAAAGGTTCTATTGCTGAAAGGACAAATAGATGAATGATCGAAAAGGTTCGTTGTATGCTTTCAGACAGTTCCCTTTCAAAAGGTTTTTGGCAAGACGCTGTGGACACTGCTGTCTTCTTGAAGAACAGATGCCCACATCGAGCTCTCGACGGAAAGATGTCGTATGAATTATGGTACAATAAAAACCAAACCTATTTAATTTGAAAGTTTTTGTCTGTCGCGCAATAGTTAAGGTTCCAGATCCTTTGAGGAAAAAGTTGGATCCAAAGCAGCGCAGTATATTTTTGTCGGATATTCAGACAACCGACAAAGTTATTTGTTTCGTGAACCAAGTTATCCAAGGAGGTTGGTGAAAGGACGTGATGTAGTATTTTTTGAAGATTCTTTTACAGATATAAAAGATAAAACAATACAATCAGTTTCTTTGACTGTACATGATAACTCTATTTTGGATATGGTTTACCGAAAAGAGCAGAGTTCGATCCCAGTTGCTTCTACTTCTCAGGCCAATTAGATGGTCTCTGCAGAGAACGAAGTAGAAACTGTTGACTTGGAGCCCATCACTGACGAAGTTCACAATACTTCGGAATTTCTTAGTGCTGAAGACATTTCTGATGAAGAGAATGTTACCGAACAGACTGTGATAGAGCCTGAAGAACGGTACCTTCTTCGAAATAGAAAGAAAAATCAGGATATTTCTCACTGCAATGCTGTAATTGCAAGTGATCCTGATGAGCCCCAAAGTTTTGCTGAAGATATAAGATCAGATGATAGTGCTAACTGGCAGTCTGCTATGCAGGATGAGTTTAACTCACTGAATAAAAATAAAACCTGGACGCTGGTTGATAAACCAAAAAAGAAAGTTATTCCATGTAAATGGGTGTATAAAATTAAATAGGATGCCGATGGCATAAAGCAAGATTTGTTGCTAAAGGTTTTAGTCAAGTTTTAGGTGTTGTTTATTATGAAACTTTTTCACCAGTTGTTTGAAATTCGTCTTTGCGTACACTAATTGCTTTAGCGGTAGAAATGGATTTGAAAATGCAGCACTTGGATGTGGATACAGCATTTCTGAATGGCGATTTGGAGGAAGAAGTCTACATGCAACAACCCCAAGGCTTTGTAAAGAAAAGCCAAGAAGAAAAAGTTTGTTTGCTGAAAAAGTCGCTCTATGGTTTAAAGCAAGCGGCTCGAGCTTGGAATAATAAATTAAAGCAAACTTTATCTTCGATAGGTTTTACACGAACCTCTTCGGAACCGTGAGTTTATTTAAAAAGGTTCGGTGATGAAACTGTCAACCTAGCGGTCTATGTCGATGACGTAATAATATTTTATAAAAATGAAATGTTATTTGACACCGTCAAAACAGAATTGCAAATAGTAGATTGTACATCAAGGGGATAAAGCACTGTATTGTGTCGCGGGCGCGTTATTGAATCCTGAGCGCAACGAGGGACTCCAGATTTAACTCCCGAGCGTTAGCGAGGGCGTTTTTAGTTAATTCCCGAGCGAAACGAGGGAATTAATATGGAGTCCTGAGTGCAGTGAAGGATTTAAGCGCGCCCAAGGCAAAATCAGTGTTATCCCCGAAGAGTATACTCTCCTTTTCTCACCATTTGCGAGACAGTAAAAACCAAGACTACTAGAAAAATACTCGAAATAGACCCAGAAGCACTGAAAAAAAAACAACTACTTACTAAGATCTCGTTCAAACCAATGTTCGGTGGAAGTTTACATGGTAATGTACATCATATATTTTTTTTAGTTTTATTATTTTCTCTTATTTTAGAAGTTACAGGGGGGGGACATATTTTACCACTTCGGAAGTGTCTCTCGCGCAAACTATTCAGTTTAGAAAAAAATGATATTAAAAAACCTCAATATCATTTTTAAAGACCTATCCATAGATACCCCACACTTGGGTTTGAAGAAAAAAAATTTTTGAGTTTCAGTTCTAAGAATGGGGAACCCCCAAAATTTATTGTTTTTTTTTTCAATTTATGTGTGAAAAGCATAATGCGGTTCACAGAATATATCTACTTACCAAGTTTCAACGGCATAGTTCTTATAGTTTCGGAAAAAAGTGGCTGTGACATACGGACGGACAGACAGACAGACATGACGAATCCATAAGGGTTCCGTTTTTTATCTGTATTCGGTAGGTCTGAGAATACTGCCGTGCTCAAGCTAAAAGGCGGCTAAGTGACAAAACCAACTTTTGAGTAAACGGCGAAAAACGTCACAAAAATTTCAAATCGATGCTGGTCAATTTCTTTAAATCTTTAGCTATGTTGTCATATACCAAACGGTAGATCTTTTTTTAATTTATGATTTGATTTTAGTCACTCTTGTTATATTATAGTTTTTGTGCCATTAAAAGTCATTTTTTCCTTTATAGTTATGAAAATAAAATAAAATCCTTTTTACATTGCAGTACAAAAAGGCGGTTATCGGATCTTAACTGCTTTATAGACATGTATTTTTTGTTAATGATATAGGAATTGTTTTGAAATAGATAGTTAACTACAATTACGTAACTAGAAAGCAGTTATCTGTTTTAGTGGCATTTTAATCTAGGTTAGTGAGTATAATTGTTGACCCAGTTCATAACTATAAAGCGGCAAAGGGCACATTGCCGCCTTTTATACTAATTCACTGTTTCTTGTTTACTTTCCGATATACTGGAACATAGCTTAAAAGCGGTTAACTTACAAACCTTTTGGCGTCACTGCTTTTTAGTCTTGTACGAGTCCCAATATTTTTTTAAGAATCTTGCAAAATTGGCCGTTACTAAAAATTCAAATAAACATTTTACTGTGAATTATTCGTTTATTTCGATGTAAAATCGACATTCAAATAGCTCGTCATTGCTACCATAGTTAATATTTTTCATTGTGATATTAAAATAGAACAAATATGGCACACTGCGCAAAAATCAAAAGGATAGTTACAATCTAAAAAAAAAGCAACTTAGTCACAGTAATTTAGAATTATGTCCATTTGAATAAACCTCACCTGCCCGTGGTGCACCCTGCTAGCATCTGACGAGGCTCTGGTGACCGACAGATGGCGGAATAACCATCCAAAAGCAAGTAGGCAAAATTAAGTAGGCCAGCAACGGGCAGCAGCGTTGCTGGTGCAAGTGGCCTAATTCTGCGATCACCAATCCGCCTGCCCAGCGTGGTGATTATGGGCAAAACCTTTTATGGTAGCACAACCATTACCCCGGCCCCCAGTTCTCGGCAGCCCTACTATTCCTGGTTACGGTAGGGCGGGGGGTGCTAAGAATTACGGAGCTACGGACGGCTACTAAAACAAACAACTTTACCTGACTACCTATAACGGACGTAATGTGAGGAATGACAATAGGATCGCAGAACTCGAAGTGGAATTAGGTCACATCAACTGGCATATCTTGGGTTTGTCGGAGGTCCGTAGAGACAGAGTGGATACGATAACCTTAAGCTCCGGTAACCTATTCTACTTTCGGGAGGGCGAACAGCAGTCCCAAGGTGGAGTCGGCTTCCTTATCAATAAAGCTCTCTGTAACAACGTTGTGGAGATCGGTAGCGTGTCGGCAAGGGTAGCATACCTTGTACCTAAGTTGACTGATAGGTACTCCTTGAAAGTTATACAAGTGTACGCGCCGACCTCGGCATACTTCGACGACGAAGTGGAAGCTATGTATGAGGACATAAGTAAAGCCATGCATAGCACCACTAGAACACATTACAGCGTTGTTATGGGAGACCTCAACGCTAAGATGGGAGTACAGGCATGCGACGATTCGATTATCGGACCGCACGGATTTGGAGTTAGAAACCACAGGGGCACATGTTGGTCAGCTTCCTGGAAAGCCAAAAGCTTTTTCTAATGAATTATTTCTTTAAGAAGGGGCCTCACAGGAAGTGGACTTGGAGAAGCCCCGACGGTAAGACGCGAAATGAGATCGATTTTATCATGACGGATACAAAGCATATATTCAGGGATGTCTCAGTGATCAACAGGTTTAACACAGGCAGTGATCACCGACTTGTTCGAGGCACTCTGAATATACGTCATAAGCTGGAGAGAGTCCGCATGGTGTGATCTGTTTTGCGTCCAACACAACTCTTGTTGATTTGTTGGAAACCACCGACGATGTTGATAAAGAGGCCGACCAGTTGGTGAGGACGATTCGGGATGTGGGAACAACGTGTTTCCCAAAGCAGCGAAGTGTATAGCAGTCTAAACTCTCTCGCGAGACTCTAGAACTCATGAGGCGGCGACGAGAAATGGCGGCACAGACTGTTTCGTTAGGTGAAAAAGAGCTCTCCAAGCATGTTAGAAAGCTGATAAGGCGAGATCTCCGTAGCTCCAATACTCGCTCTATTATGGAGGCAATAGAGCGCAACCGGGGATCGAAAGTCTTTATGCAGCAACTTGGAAGGAGCAACCTAATGAAACTAAAAACTGCAAATGGCCAAACCATCTCCTCTAAGCCGGAAATCCTCGCCGAGATTGAGAGCTTTTATGGACAGCTGTATGCTTTCCATGCTGCACAGCCTCTTCCCGATCCAAATCACATCAGAGCCTCACTAACACGCCACTACAGATAATTATCCCGGACGTCGAAATGAGCGAGATTAGGATTGCCCTGGGGCAGCTTAAAAACAACAAAGATCCGGGTGAAGACGGAATTAGAAGACGGAAGACGGAATATTAAGTATGCGTATTGTTGGTCGAAGTTGCAAAATGTCAGCTCAATCGTTAACCAGGAAGTGGGTCAAATTTAACGTACAAGATACATACCTACATAGCCAATCACATGCTTTGTGCAACCACGGTTGCCAATTTATTTATTTATTTCAATCATATTTATTCCTTAAGTCAGTAATGACTTTGTTTGAAATCACTTGTCAATAAATGATAGTAATTGGAAAAAAGGCACGTGAGTGGCTAATTGTAATATATGTACATACTCTACTAGTCAGCCGAGTACATTACAAATCTTGTAAAACTAATTCTAATTCTGCGATTACACAAAAAGAAAATATGTAACTTACAGACCTCATAATATGTTTATTGGCCATAATGTTATTTGGTGGGAATGCGTCGCCGCCCGCCCGCGAAACGTCTTCCTACACTAAGAGCTTACTGCACATTGACACATCTACTTCTTTATTATGGTAAGTTTTCTGGTTTAGCGAGGGTACAGAAGAAAGAGGCAGGCGTAGTTAGCTGCATTTTAGTCATGTATTGTAGAATAGCCCCCTTTTAGTTATGCAAACAATTAAATAAAATATGTCGTTTACTTTGCGCACGGACCAATGCCGCTTTCAACCGTAGGTTTTTTACTGGAATTGTGGCATGAATACAGGACTAAAAGGCGGCAATGTGATTTTAACTGCTTTTTAGTGATGCATTGTCGTATAGTCGCCTTGTAGTCAGGTATCAGCGAAGTATTTTATTCAATGAAACCTAGTTAAATAGCGGTTAAAGACGTTTAGCCGCCTTTTAGTGTACCCAAAAATAATAACCGCTTTTAAGTTTGGCATTTATAATAAAAATGGAAAAACAATCCAAACGTTAAAGTACTTTAGTAGCTTTTTAGTTAAGTAAAGTGGTTTAGTCGCCTTTAAGCATAGCAAAGTCCATTTTTTATGTATTTAACCGCTTTTTTTGAAAAATTATTTTCGAAACGGTAAAAGATACAAAAAACCGTTCCTAGACAGATCGATAGAGATTTTTTTTCTAAGCAGAATGGTATTGAAAAGTCGAAATTGACCAAATGTCACTTAGCCGCCTTTTAGCTTGAGCACGGCAGAATAGGTCGTAGGCTACTTTTTATACTATTATGGCAAAACAACTATTGCTGGGTCAGCTTAGCTACGCTGCGCTCCCGCATTAGCCTTTGAACCTAACCTTTTCGAGTCGCTTCCGCTACGACTCGTCTTGCTCGCTCGCTTCGCTCGCTGTTTGCGGTTTTTTTTTGTAATTACACATTATATATGATAAATCATGTTGTACTGTGTACACTATAAAATTAAAAACATTTGTAATAAAACGCCGATTAAATGAACTACGATATTAGTTGTTCTGCCTTTTGAATATGTATGTTTTACGAAATAATAATCCATGTCCAGTTGTTCTAGGAATTAAGGAAATAGATAGATATAATCGATGTAGATATAATCGATGCATCCAGATTACTGCTCAAGAAATTATAGGAACTGAATATTCTTAAATCCTTTTCGATGAAATCAAATTACCACGTAATGGGTAAAACATTTCGCACCTTCAGGACTGTAGGTAGTGACCTAATCCAAAATTTTTAAGTTTTGAGTTATTGTCATAAAACGTCTCTTTGATACATTATCTATCCACTATTCAGTAAAACACAGACCTTTCTAACTTAGAAAAGGACAATCTTTATGACCGGTCTCTTTCACCCTGCCGCCTTTCTTCACCTCGTTTTAATTCGATACAGACGTAATCAGGGTTGCGGCGTCAGTGTTGTCAGTAAGTAACTGCGAGTTCAACATAAGAGTGACCCAAGGCTTATTACATCTGTATGTGCCTGAACCAAATGAAGACATGAGTGGATGAAAGGGGTATGTCACATAAACATTATTTCGAGTAAATCGCAGTTAAAGGTTTTTACGTCGTAATTTTGTTTTTAATTGAATAGGGTAATGTTACTTTTATAAAAATCAACCAAATAGCCTGATCTGTTGATTTTTTTAACAAATGCTTTTAAAAAACATTTTTTTTATTTAAAAAAGTACATAACCCCTTCTTTCTCCTTTAAGCTGTTCTGCAATGAAAAGAAGTTAAATAAATGAAAGTATTTTTATTGTAACAAAATTTATTGATTTAGTAGAATTTCTTCGTAAAAATACCTGCATTCAGAGTTTATAAATTTCAGCTGATCCCTAATGTTTTCATTTTTTTTCTTGGGATATCGTATATGTCAGAATAAGAGAAAATAAAATTTTGTCTCATAACATGGATGAAGGAGCTAAGTGCGTACATGACACTTTCTTCTGTTACATTCACTCGCAAACTGGTAACCACTTCTAGAGTCATGTGCCCTTAGCACGTTCATTCACGAAGAAGGAAACTTATTCTTGTACATAGGTCCTTCATACACTGGGTTTAAAGCTGTTATAGTTTAAAAACATGAGAACTGATAGCGTTCGGTGTTGCATTATGACCTAGAACCTTCATTTATGGCATAAAACCGAAAATAAAAAAAAAGGTGACATACCCCCTTCATCCACTCACGTCTTCAAATGTAAGTTGATTGTTTATATTTTGAATCAAATAAGGACTTTTTAGTAGTTCAGTCTACCTTACAGTATAATTTTATTATACATTTATGATTTATTTGGTATTGGGTCATTATTTAACTGATTTCTTGGATTGTTTTAGGATCCAATCTGTAAATAGTCTCTCATAATATATTAAAAAATATGCCTTTAACAAGGACCCATTGCATTTTGCGACTCTATCTAAACTAAAAAGATTCCATGTGCTGTGACTATTTTAGAAATGAGTCGGACTAGTTCTAAATTTGTAATTAAGTTAAAGAAGTTAGGTTCATATTAGATTTCTCGTGTAGTTGTTTGAACCCATAAATCCTACATTGAAATACGAATCACTCCATTGAGTTGCGCCCGCGCTCGACAGATTCGTGCGTCATCGCTCACGCACAACTTTTTGGTGATCTTTGTGAAATGGAATGAAAATTATTTTAAGGAAAAAATAAACTTGAATAATGTTAAAAATACTGAGACTAACTTTAAGACGGATACAAGAATAAGCAATACTTTACACGAGAAACAGACAGGAAAAAAATAAAAAGAAGCATTTTGTTAGTGACAGAATGGTATAAACTAATAATCAAAAGAATCTTTTAATTTTATTCTTCTTGATAGCGAAAGAAAACGTGTAAAGAAAATATACCTGCTAAACCACCCATAGAAGAAAATGTTGAACTATCAAATACATCAATGGTCATGGGTAATCAGAAGGTAAATAACTGGTGACCCATCTGTACTAATAAGTAATAATCTTCTAATATAATAAAATTCTCGCGTCACGGTGTTTGTTATCGAACTCCTCCGAGACGGTTTGACCGATTTTTATGAAACTTTTTTCTCTGCATTCGTAGGTCTGAGAATACGCCGTAAGCTATTTTTATACCCCTATTCTTCGCAGACGGAGTCGCGGGCAACAGCTAGTTAAAGCTATAATAACTTCCATAATTTTATGGACTTGCATTGCATTACACATATTTTTAAAAGTTTTTAGGACGACCTCAAAAAAACAAAAGTTTCGTCTACACGTTGTAGGAAATTCACCAATTAATTGAAATAAACTTCCTTTGTGAAGTCAAATCTTAAAATCAGTAAAGCCGTTTTTTTACTAATAATATTAAGATTATTCCGTACAAAGCAAATTTTAAATTTAAGCCCAAGCTTGACGAGAAAACAAAGGATACCCAAAAAATATTAGCGTCCGAGGAAGATTAAGTACCATTCATTATCATTTGATTCGTGAACCAGTAGCAGCAGTAGCACATTTAGTTTGAGGAAATCGTCATCAAGCTGTTCTTGTTCGAGCAGAATCACTTTTTGTAATGAAACTATTCATACACAGTTAAAGCGTTCAATCCCATTCCGGGTGAACCATCAACATATTATAAGGAACGAGGCAAGTATCAGACCAATTCATTCAATAATGGAACAATGTTATTATGTACTGTGTCGAAATGAGAACCGTGTAAAGGTAGGTAGATTGAAAAAATTTTGATCCGATTCACATTTGCTCGGTCTATTACTACAGGCAGTGAGTGAACTTCATTTTTTTTTAAATTGTGACTGAATTACCTAATTCTACAATTAGTAAAATTGTCTAGAAAAAAATTACATAAATAACACTGATAAAAGAGGTAAAAAGAGTGCCACAAATCATAACAGTGAAAAGATAAGAGATACTATTATAGTATTATTATTGCTACTGTTGGGAAGAAACCCAGGGTAAAAGAGGAGCTGTAAAGATTGGTTCGTATTTTATATAATTTGCAACATTTGAATGAACCCTAACAAAACTATGCACATTATTTTCGTGTCGAATAACTCGTAAAGTTATATGAGATTGGTTAAGTATATAGCAAGATAATTTTACACTATAACCCGTGTGGAAAATATACATTCGATCACTCACAAATACTCGTATATTGATTAGGGGTCATTACACAAAACGAGTTCTGAAAATTTCTGTTTAAAGAAGAAGATTTACGTTTCTTTTATAAGATCTGTCTTATGTTAAAGTTAAACTAAGTTTACGGTGGTAAATATGAGAAGCAAAAGAAAAAAAACATGATGACTGCAAGTGTAATAAATAAATGGCCACAAGAAAAAAGATTTACGTGATCGTATAAATAAAAATGTATTACCTCATTATTATGCTGATTTTTATAAGAATGTTGTTTAACTTATTAACAGTTTATGAATGTTTAAAAATGTTTCTAGTTTTCTATTTCCCGTAACCAGAAAACAAGTTAACTGAGTTGATAAAGTTAAGTTGCTGTATAAGGATTACCTTAGAAATTATTAAGGAAAATATTGGTTTTGTGGAATATTACTTTTTGTAATATTGTGCCCACTGTGTTGATTTTACACGAATTTATTGTATTTTCTGTTATAATTGTAACAGAAAACATAGTAAATTGTTGTTATTGTGTTGTGTGTTGTTGTTGCTGTTGTAGTTTAATGAATATATTTAAAAACTTACAAAGATGTTAAGTAAGTTAAAGAAAAACAGTAAGGGCAGGCTGATTATTACTAGGTTCCTACCTAATATTATTGAGACGAAAATTGTTTCTTTTGAAATGTGCGGTGTTGTTTTTTATCAAAGTTTTATTATAATTTTTATTGTAAAAAAAAAAATAAAATTCTTAATATCCAACTTATTAAGCTAAGGAAAGACTATGCCCAGCTGCCGTGTCATGACAAAACACTGTAACTCGAATTACAGTGTTTTGTGCTAACACCGTTAAATTGACTATTCGGACCCTAATCTATATATGCATGCTTAGAGTAACTGATTTTGTATCAAAAACATTGAAAAACGTCATTGCAATTTACACTGTAACTCTTAAAACGTAGGGTCTTGATTAGACTAAACACTGTATTATCTCTAGTTACCGTGTTTTGCCAAAACAAAGTCACATTTTCTTAGTATAGTATCAAGATTTACAGTGTTTTGTCGCAACAATCACACGAGAAATTAGTCCAAGTCCTTGTTTATTGTCAGTCGGGACTTCTTCAAGGTAATCATAAAGACTAAGCCTTTCTAAAGACTAAGAAATATATTAAGATGAGTATGTTAGTTTTATGAATTGTGAAGTTAGCAATATAATCTAAATTAAATTTAAAGTAGCATTTTCATATGAGTATAATGTCATTAAGTATCACGTTACAGTGTTTTGTTGTAGTAACTCTCATATATTATTGATAAACTACATTACGACATAACACGTTATTGCTTGAAAATTCAAGTAAAAGTAAAAAATTTAATATTATTTTTCTTTGTCCACTACTAGTGGCACATTGTCCGTGATTTGTCCAAATTTTATTGCAATCAGATCAATATTCACTGTTCTGTAGCCAATTAAAGATAGCAAATGTTTTTTGCGATTTCTGAAAAATAGGTGTTTTTTAGATACAGTGTTTTGTCATGACACGGCAGCAGTCTGATCAGTAAGAGTACCTAATAAAAAAAACTTTTGTTTCTGTTTTTTGTTTCCGAATGACCAAAATATTGTTATTATACTAGTTCCTATATCATTGGGTTATGAGAAATTGTAATAATGACTGATTTCATAATAGTTGTTATGTCCAATAACGTACCTGTAAGTGATTTTTTTTAATAAACTCACTATGATATGGACCTATTAAGGAATGAAACAGTAAATTTGATATATTTTCAGAACCATAAAGACCTATTAAAAATTGAGTCTTTTTAAAAAAAATATATTTCAGTAAAACAAAGACTCAAATTTCCCTCTTTTCAGAAAAAAAATAAAACAAATACTATTTTTCACAAAACTTGCTATCCTTATATCGTAATATGTGCGCAATGAACTGACCTATAATATAAAAATTAAAATATTAGCTTGGTGTTAAATTGAAGCCATATATTATGCTTTATTTACTAAACTGACTACCTGTCTCAACTTCAATCGTCGTTTACCAAAAACTAGTAATTTTGAATTGAGTCACTACAGTCCTGAAGGTGCGATTTATTCCTATCTTTTTAGTTTTATTGGCTTAGAAGCTAAATATTAATGATATTGTAATACATAAGTAATAATACAGTAAGTGAATCCATTATTCTTATAGTTTTTTGTCACTTTTGTTTTTGCTCATAATAATTGAATAACACGGTATTTTGCAAAAATATCAGAGAACATTACGGAAGTACGTCTGGATCGCGACTAAAATGCGGCGCTGCCGGCTTCGCGAGCGATGTTCAGTGCCTCTACCATGAGTTACACTAGTTTACAGAAACCGTACTCGCTAGCGACGGCGTAAATGATTTGTATGGAGAATTGTACTTCCGTAAGTGACCGCTAGAGGCGCTTTACACAATTCTCCATACAAATCATTTACACCGTCGCTAGCGAGTACGGTCACTGTAAACTAGTGTAACTCATGGTAGAGGTACTGTTCTGTGCATGTCGCGACGCACGCGCCGCGCGCCGTCATGATGTTATGATCTGAAGGCCTAACGGTCTACAATTCTACGATAGACTAATATATTCCTCACTTATTGTATCACGATTAATTACATACTAAATACACATGCGATACACCTATCGGCAATAACTTCTGCCAACTTGCATTTCAGTATTTATTATTAACATCTAAATCAATTGTTCAAGCAGGTAAAATTATTTTCCCTGTTCTGTAGATTTCGAAATATTAATTACGATTGCGTACCCGTGATTATAATTTTAATCTGACTTCGCGGTCTAAAACAATTAAGTAAAACAAGGTCTAAAATATAACTCGCGTACAAAGACAAGTTAAAACGGTAATTTGCAGATAAATCCCTGAGAATTTCGTGGCCCTAAAGAGACAGCCAGTAACCGCAAACGTGTTCGTTAGCTGTAATTGTTATCACCTTGTAAAACTCAAGTGCAGAGCTCATGCCTTGTTATGAATTTTGGGAACAAAATATTACTGAAAGTAAAGTTTGCATTTAAGCAAGGACGCTCATTTTAATTTTAATCAAAGATAACATTATAGAATAAGTAATGTCTTGTCTTGGTAGGGAGAAGTTTGTCAGTGGTAAGTAGTTACCTCTACAGGATAATTAAAAAAAAATCTGTTTATTGCAAATTTGCAAGATTTTTGTAACAAAGGAATATAAAGAGGGCGCCCCAACGTTTGTAATTGAACGAGGAGCAAGGCCAACACCTGATCAGTGACCAAGCTGAACGCGTCGGAATGTCACACCCCCCTATCAGCCCTTGGCACCTCCACTCCGCCTAGTCCATTCAAAATTGTCTAATACTAAATGGACCAGTCGAGAAGAAGGAGCCAAAGCTAGCAGGAAGTATGTCACCCCTTAGCACTCCACTGCGCCACCAGCCCGATCCCGGTCCCGCCCCCCCGCTCATTCACAGGCTCGATATAAAAGGAAATAAAATAAAATCTTAGTTCTGATGTATCTCATCCTATTTTGGTTGTTTTTTTACTTCCCCCGAAAAAAGACAGATTCTGTTACCACCAGACCAGACCACCTCGGCACCCCGCCATTAAAAAGCCATATAAAGCCATGTAGCCAAACAACACTGAAAGCGACAAGGTACCATGGCACTCGCTCGTTCATGGCGCAGACCGTACATTTATGTACTTAGATTTAAGTATTAACGGCCAAGTAGGAATTGCTGAACTAGCTTCAGAAAGACCAATTGATTTTTGGTTAATCTTAAGCTCTTTCCGAGTTTACAATGAATTACAAAAGACTTGCTAATTTTTTAAATTAAAGTTCATAAGTCTTTTATTCTTATCATCATCATCCATTATCATCCCAGCCTATATACCTCATCCTAGCCTCCTCTCAGAATGAGAGGGTTTGGGCCGTAGTTCCCACGCGGGCCCAGTGCGGATTAGGAACTTCACACACACCATTGAATTTCTTCGCAGGTGTATATAAAAATAGAAAAAAAAAATTCAACGAAAGAGCTCTGGGGAATATAAATAGGTAGTCGTTCTATTTTAGCAGTTTAATAGTTGTAATGAAATTGCGTAATTTATCCGCAAAAGCGTTTAAAAGTTCGGGGGAACAATACTTAATACTGTTGCGTAGCTCGGCGACCTCGCGCGCCACCAGGACTTCAAGGCGGCCATAGGTTTGCTCCAGCGCGTCGACGGTGGCAACACTTGAGCAAAATGAATTGTCAAAGTTGTCTCACGGATTATGGCCACTAGTACCTATAGTATGTGCCGCGTGTAACTTTTTCAATAAGTAAGTAGAATGCGTTATAAAAGCTAATGGAGAGCGATTTATAAGCTAATTAATTAAATTTGTAAATATAGAGTATGTTTATAGTATTTTATGCAACGGTTGTATAAGTGAGGTCTTAAAAGGCGAGTGACGTGAGTTGCGATACGAGCGAGTGCGAGTATCGCAATGGAAGACGGCATAAGCCGTTAAGACCAAATTATACACCGTTGCATACTATATTTTTTCTACGACTCGACTCTACTGTACTGTACTGTACCCTACTGTAGGGTACAGTAGGGTAAAATAGGGTACAGTCGGGTACAGTAGGGTAAAATGGGGTACAGTCGGGTACAGTAGGGTACAGTCGGGTGAAATAGGGTACAGTCGGGTCTAGTAGGGTAAAATAGGGTACAGTAGGGTAAAGTCGGGTACAGTAGGGTAAAATGGGGTACAGTCGGGTACAGTAGGGTACAGTCGGGTGAAAAAGGGTACAGTAGGGTGCAGTCAGGTAAAATAGGGTAAAGAAGGGTACATTTGGGTACGATACGAGCGAACCTACTCAACTGTACCCTATTTTAACTTTTCGTTAGAAATAAAGAATGTTTATGTACTTTACACCAATTTAATTTTCCATATTATAAATGCGAAAGTGTGTCTGCCTATCTGTCTCGAAAACATGTGTAAAGATGTGCCGCAGCAGCAACCTTAAGTCTTTTACAGATCAAATATATCAAAGTTGCTGGGAATAACTTTTACTTATACTATTATATTTTTTTACTTATTCAAAAATATTATTAAGTTTGCGTTTGAACCGGAACGAGATGTGTGTAACAAAAATGAGCTAAAAGGGCATTTGGTCCAGACGATAATCGAATTTATAACGCGTAATAACGATATATTATTTTTTATGACGATTTGAAAGCATTCACGTCGGACCCCAAAGACATATTTCACGACAACTGGCTTACTAACACAAACCTTTTTCTCACTGCAAACTCGACGGTAGAAAGTGACATGGCAAACTAAGATATAGCGTGATACCTAATATTTACTAATAAGTATTAGAAGTTTGTAGAAAGAGCCTATGAAAGTGATTAAACTTATGGCACCTATTTTTAAGTATGGCTTAATCCGTAACTTAGTCACTTTCAATAATTATGCGTCTCTAAACTATTTTAATTTATTTATAAGCATCCTTAACATTTTTGAGCGAAATTGAAAAAAACTTTAGCTACTTTTGCTGTGGTTTTGGGATTTAGCCTTCAATTAATAGTAGCAAATGATAGATTTTAATTTGAAGAATGGTTGCGAACGAAATGACGAAGAGACCGTGTTTGCGTTACGGTCATTCGCAACCATTCTTAAAAAAAAATGCCTGCATTAGTTCTATTATTTCTGCATGAATTCCAAATTAGATATACAAATATTCTATTCAATTTAACGCCATTATCTTACGTGATTACATTATTCCTTTCTTACGTATTCACACTAATATGATTTTTTTGGCATTTAGCTTCAATAATGATCAAAAATTAAGCAGTCGTTCATATTTAATGCGACTTTTATGCGAGTCCGTAATACTGGAGTAGGCTGTCAGAAATGGATGAGATGACACGTTTTCTGGGGACGTTTTGTCTATTTGAAATATACATTGGATCCGAAAAGGATTTGTTCTCGGTATGTTCAGGTGATGTTGTGCTATTCGTGTTTGAAATGGACGGGTTTTAGGGAAGGGTAAAATGATGACATACAAATGACATAACATAAATGTGGCAATTGATCTCTTTAAGCGACATATGCGCTTTGAATAACGTAAAGAAACTGACTATATATTTATGTATGCACCGTAAGCATCATTTTATAAAAGGATACAAACGAAACGTAAACATTTATTTTCTAGCTGTTGCCTGCGACTTCGTCTGCTGAGAATTCATTTATTGCTCTCCCACAGAAACCCGAAAAATAAAACTATAATTATGATATAACCACGCTTTAAAGTCATAGCCGTTTAAAGTTAGATTAGTTGAGGTTAAACCTTAACACAAGACAAAACATACCGTTTTAGGGTTTTCTTCAACTCAAAGACAGCTCTGGCTAGTAGAATCGAACTATTATTTGCACGTTAGAACTTTACACGCAAAAACCCAATTTATTAATTAAATTGTAAATTACATTA
Organism: Archips xylosteana; assembly: GCA_947563465.1. Lineage (NCBI taxonomy): Eukaryota > Metazoa > Arthropoda > Insecta > Lepidoptera > Tortricidae > Archips > Archips xylosteana. Next base: position 26,601,279 of record OX387343.1, on the reverse strand, counting down.
CACAGATTGCGATCTTAATAATAACGACAGTTGTTAAACTAAATAAAAACTCGTAAAGATGACACAGGAGTTTCGCTGTAGCTACGAAGTTAAAATTATGATACAATACACCAAAGTTTCCTTATTGGGCGCTCTTGGCAAAAATCCGCGGCAGTTACGACCTTGCCTTAATATTTATAAGCTGTTGACCCTAGCTCCCTAAAAGTCCGCAGCGATTGTGATGAGAGAATATTTATGAAATGGTTAAATTTTTTACGGTTGCGTAAAAAGGGTTTACTTCGGATTATCGAAGCCCTCTTTGGAGTAACGTGATGTGGTGCTTACAAAAATAGTTGCTTCTTATTTAGATGATGCACAGGTTTGTACGCACCTACGGCAGCATTTTTTTTTATAAGTTGACTGTAAAGGATTTACTTCATACTAAATACTACTATATGTACTAGACGACCAGATGGCCTAGTGGTTAGAGAACCTGACTACGAAGCTTGAGGTCCCGGGTTCGATTCCCGTGTCGGGGCAGATATTTGTATGAAAAATACGAATGTTTGTTCTCGGGTCTTGGGTGTTTAATATGTATTTAAGTATGTATCTATCCATATAAGTATGTTTATCCATTGCTTAGTACCCATAACACAAGCTTTGGTTAGCTTACTTTGGGACTAGGTCAATTGGCGTGAATTGTCCCGTGATATTTATTTTTATTTAAATACAAACTGAAACATGGATGCATAGAAGAAACCCCAGAAAAAAGACCAGCGCTGGGAATCGAACCCAGGTCCTCAGCATTCCATGCCGCGTGCTATTCCCCTACACCACCACTGGTCAGGAGATTAGACGCAAATTTTTCCTATACATCGCACATCCCAGATTTGCTAACTAATCACATTAGGCAGTGATACAGCGCTATCTATGTTATACTCTCATCAAGAGTCTTCAACACTCCTTCGGAACTAACCGCTCACCCGGACAAGAGATGTCGCTACTATTTAAGCCAACTTTAACAAGTTTGGTATGAAGTATCTTTTTGTATTTTTATTTTATTTTTTAACTTAATTTTTTTACTTTTACAGTCATCCCATGAAATCCATATATTTCATACTAAATACAAAAAGGAAAAGGATTTGCCACACTGGATGCGTTCTGCGGTCGGGGTCAAGTCAAATTGAACGCAGCCCGCAACATTGCATTGCAACATTGTCGGTCTGTATATATTTTGTATAGATATGCGATCTTACCTTGCAGACCGCAAGGTCAGATCGCACGCACGCGCAATATATAGAGACCGACAATGTTGTTCATACATAATGCGGGCAGCGTTCAATTTGACCTGACCGCGACCGCAGAACACATCCAGTGTCGTAAATCCTTGAGGGTTGGATTGCAGTTAATTTAAAAAAATATATATTTTTAAATGAGATATTTTCCCGTGGCAAAAAGTAGCCTAAGTAGTGACTTCAACATCCTCCAGCCCCCCAACTATGCCCTAGCCCTTCAACTATGTCCATACAAAAAACAAACAAACACACTTTCACATTTATAATATTAAGTAGTATGGATAAGTAAGTAAATAGGAGACTCTAGTTTTAATCACAATACCCACATAACAGCGTTTAGCTGCCTTGAATTATTTTCTGTGGAATTTGGCCGCTTTTTTTTCGGCCGCTAAATTGTTAGGTACAGACAAGCGGGTGCGTGCCCGAAATTACTTCATTTCTGTTTTGGATGTTTTTTATGTTCCTGTGGAAGGTATTTTTTTAAAGGTTCGGTTGTTATTATACATTTAAAAAAATATATTGTTCACGATTTTATGCAGTATTGAATGATGCAATTCCATAAAAACCTTGTCTCACGGGGCTGCTTATTTAATAAATATTATGTACCTATATTTGGCTAGACTGGGTCTATATCGGATGGCATAAAAGTTATATACCTACCTAATCCTATTGTTGTGTCGCATAACTACTTTCGAGTGATTCCCATTTTCCAACCTAGCTATCTAACCCAGGTTGGATATTGGGAACTCACAGTACCATCTTCCAACCTGCCTCGGGTTGGATAGTGGGAATATAATTGATTATTAATTTTTAGGGTTCCGTATCCAAAGGGTAAAAACGGGACCCTATTACTGAGGCTCCGCTGTCCGTCTGTCCGTCTGCCACCAGGCTGTATCTCATGAACCGTGATAGCTGGACAGTTCAAATTTTCACAGATGATGTATTTTGGTTGCCACTATAACAACAAATACTAAAAACCAGAATAAAATAAATATTTAAGGGGGCTTCCATACAACAAACGTGATTTTTTTGCTTGTTTTTGTTCGATATTGATAACAGCAACAGGTAGAGGCTTGAAATATTCACTGAATATTTAATTATGTATTCACTTTAAAAATAAATAAGTAAATTAAAATAAAACTAATATTTAAGGGGGGCTCCCATACAAAATTCACTGTTTTCTGATTTTATCCTTTGTATACACGCAATTACTTAATTGGATGCCAACTTTGAATTTCCTAGGACATCAGGAACTGGGTTACGTTTTTGATGTATAAGTATGTCAATCAGTGAGTTAGTGGAAAAATTACGATATTTAGATGTTTGTATCTCAATAAGAGTTCATGCTGTATTTATGAAATTTGGGGTTCTAGTCAATTTTATTGGTATCAATAAATAAACCAAATTGGGTTTGTTTGTGTTAAATAGATTTTGAGTTATGAAGGGGTCAAAAGTGGTTTCAAATGGTTCGTGTAATATTACACACACCGCTTCTCCAGTCCCTTTTGCTTGAACTTGCCTCGACGCGCTGCCGCCTCTTATTCCATTATGTCCCACTCTCATGATCCCAGTGGGATCATATAAAACTTTTGAGTTCATTAAACTCCCACTATTTGTGTGATTCAAAAACTCCTCCAGTTTTATTCCATTTTGATCCTAGCTACTTATGGCTGTTCCATTACATCACATCATTACTTCCGGGTGTCTGGGATTATAATGGAACGATGAGTGTTCACTGCTCCCTAGTGGGAGCTTAATGAACTCAAAAGTTTTGTATGATCTCGATGGGATCATGAGATTGGGAGCATAATGGAATAATCCGCTGCCGCGTGTCTAGATACGCAGATCTACATTTTGTCGGCCGATGGTATTAGAATTAGATACTCAAAATCACACAATTCTCCATATTCGTTGATAATTTACCTGACAAACTTCAGTCGAACTCAAATTAACTCAAGGTAGATCGACTGGGGATGACGCCTGTACCTGCTACTGTGAATAACACCATAATACAGGCCAATGGATATTATTATGACGTTACTAAACTTTCTTTTACATTGAAGTAAAATACTAGTGGAATATTATTACAGAATATTATATGATGCCTAAGACAACAACGTAAATACTACTAGGTTATAGAACGCTATTCAGCAGTCAAATTAATAAAATTAAGAGTTAAATAGGTATGTTTAACTAAGCTTGCGGGATAAAATGCCCTCAAATCAAACACGTACACTAAGTTTGGAATTCCTTGGAGGAATACTCGAGCACTTTATAGAACTCTACCTGACCGTACTCCTTTGACGAATTGAAAACAAGCTTAAGAATGGTACAAGTTAAAGTAAGAGCAAATATTAAGACTATTTATTAATAAACATTTTACATTTATTTTACTTAAATTTAACTAATTAGTTTTCTACGACTTTTCTCTACATTCCACAAAAAAATCTAACATTTAAGAATAAATTAAACACAATACCCAAGCGTGAACAAATGAAAATAAAACAGGATTAAACAAATTACTTAAGTAGGTATATTTAGGTGATCTCATACATAACCTAATAATTTTTTGTTCGTTAATCTCTATAAACCTCATAAGGGAAGAGACAATAGTTATTTGAGCAACAAGAGAGCAAAGTTGGTTTTTACTGCGAGTGCTGATTTTGAATCACGAGTAAGCGAAGGATTCTAAGTTATAATCCTGAGTGCGCGAGGAATTAAAATACACGAGATGTAAAAAAACTTTAGTCTCGTTCACACAACTTTTCACCTCAGCAGCGAGAACATAATAATTATTAAAGGTATAATATGCACGTCGTCTTTTTGTCTTTATTGTGGCTTTCAACATTGAGTAAATACTCCATAATTGTAGATAACAAGACAGTTTCCAAAAAAAAAAGATTGCACCCTTTGCTAGTCTTCATTGCTTAAAAATATTAAGTATAAGCTTTTAAAATTTTTTTCACGAGACTGTCGAAGAAACTTAACTCTGCATTTTGTATTACTTCCTTAATTCGTCTGGTGTTCCATTGTTGACTTTGTCACTAGACTCACTCATGTCATATTTAAGTACCTACTTATTATTATTATAATAATTTCCAAATTGCCTTTGGTCGTGTATCAAACTCTTAAATATCGAACTCTGTAGCTAGCGAAACAGAAGAAAAAAAGAATTAAAATTTGAATCCTGCTATTTTTAAAAGATGCGTTCCGATACTGCACCCGCTGTATTTATTATAAAATTTATTCAGTAATATATTCAACATTGATACAATTATTAATCTAATATATCAAATTCTCGTGTCGCGGTGTTTGTTAACAAACTCCTCCGAAATGGACCGATTCTCATGAAATTTTGTGTGCATATCGGGTAGGTCTGTGAATCGGTCAACATCTATTTTTCATACCCCTATTATTCTTCGCAGACGGAGTCGCGGGCAACAGCTAGTAATTATATAAATACATGTTAAACTGAATTTTTTCTACAACATTTTTACTATATTTTTAGTTTTTACTATGCATCATACATTCCAGCCTGCTATCATCACTTTTGCAGTGATATAGCGACATCATGTTCAGTTCTCATAGAGAAAAAAAATTGTGTCTAAGCTCCTGACCAGTGGTGGTGTAGGGTTTTAGCACTTGGCACGGAATGCCAAGGACCTGGGTTCGATTCCCAGCATTGGTCTTTATTGGTATGTTTTAATTTGTATTTAGCATGAAATATATAAATGGATTTCACGGGATGACCGTAAAAGTAAAAAAAAAAAAGTTGAAAAAAATAAAAATACAAAAAGAAACTTCAAACCAAACTGTTAACATTTTTACTATTTGATTATATAAAAATATAATCCAATTATAAAAAAATACAAAAATTAAATTTCAAACCTTAAACGCATAATGAAAACAAAATCACGACCGCGTCCTTTGTGTAACGAAAGTTAGTCAACAAACTCTATATGGGCCACTTTCGTTAAGTATAGGAATCAATTAAGTTTATTTTAGTTAAAGCCCTTAATTATGTACTATTTTTTGAGAACGGCCCTCATAACATTAAATAGAGCTGTAATTGTCAACTTCTCTGGTCTTCTTTCAAATTTAGCACAAACGGTCCCCGGATAAGAATTTCAGCTTTCAATATATTGCATCATACGTCATATTAATGATGTCATACGACCTAGGAGTATAAAAAATGCAGGCCACGGGCCTTCTCTCAAAATGTGAGGGCTAGGGTCGTAGTCATAGTGCAAATAGGGAATTTCACACACACCATTGAATTTCTTCGCAGGTGGTGCAGGTTTCCTTACGATCTTTGCCTTCACTAGCTTCCTAGGTGATGTAATTTCGCACATAAATTAAAAAAACTCATGAGGTGTGAGACCGAACTCAAACCCACGAACTTCTGCTTGAGAGACCAAAGGTCAAATTACTAGGCTACCACGGATAATTGATTACTTAAACATAAACAAGTTTTTTTTACTGACGGCTCTTTTTGTAGACTTAATTGTCTTCTAATCAACTCAAAGTGGGTCAAAATTATCACAAAAGTTTAAAAAAGGCAACATATTTATGAAATAAGATTTTTTTTATATAAAAAAATAATACAACCTTTTTGTTTACTGTACTTTTTATAGACTTTATTTTTTTTAGACTTTATTTGCATTTTCAGCCACCTACTACTAAGAGCCCGTTTTAAGGGTTCCGTACCTCGAAAGGAAATAATGAATTAAAAAATCAAAAATCCCGCCTGTAGATATACTGAAAAGGAGGAAACAAGATAAAATGTTCAATAACAATAAAATTTAAAACACATCGATGGCAGTCTTTCAAAATTTAACGCAACAATAAAATGCAGTCGGAGGCATGCATGAAGTGACATTAAATCCCATGCAGCCACTGACTCCCATGCCTCCGACTGCATTTTATCGTTGCATTAAATTTTGAAAGACTGCCATCGACGTGTTTTAAATTTTATTGTTATTGAACATTTTATCTTGTTTCCTCCTTTTCAGTATATCTGCAGGCGGATTTTTGATTTTTTAATTCATTATTTTATTAACACCGCAGGCGGGTTTTTAGTTTTTTTAATTACTTTTTTATTTCTTGCTTTTTAGTGTAATCTCCTGAGACCCAGATAAAATTATTGAGTATTTGAATTAGGAATCCGTTGCTATTTAGTTTAAGTTCAAAACCAATTTTGAAATTATGTAGGTACTTAATTTTCCACATGGGTTTCATAGAGAAAATTATTGCTCAAAGATATCTTAGTAAGTAGGTTCGTCGTCGTTTTAATGCATTGATTGCCAATTTACTGTTCCAAATTAAATTTAAACACATGACTTGTATATATTTTTGTAATGTCTTTTAAAATCTCTTTATTTTGATACCCTACTCGGTATGTTTGAATAAAAAAATTTTTTTGAAGACTCACAATTTGGCGCCACAAATCCGCTGTTTTAATTTTTCAAGAATTTCATGTATTCAGTGTTACTCGCGTTATCAAGACGAATCCAATGACGTATCATTTATCAAAATCGGTTCTGCCGTTGTGTAGTTACGAGAGGACATAGGAATGGACATACAAACATACATACATACATACATACTTACATACATACATACATACTTACATACATACATACATACGGGTCAAACACATAACCCTTCCTTCTTCGCAGTCGGGTAAAAAACGGAACCCTTATAGAATCACTTTGTTGTCCGTCCGTCCGTATGTCATGACCCTTTTTCTCAGGAACGAGTGGAGGTATCAAGCTGAAATTTATATCAAATATAAATATTAGACCTGAAGACCAATCTAATAGTAGACCTAATGTCCCTTGGAGCTGTGAAAATACCCAAACTTCTAAGCCAACGCAATCAAAAAAGATACAGCCGTTTATGCCGCAAATTTACGCAAATTTTTGAAACACAATGATCCGACACTGCGCAAATTTTGCTTAGGAGTAAGAATCTGCTAAGACTGGATATTCATAGATACATATAAATTTGTACGGAACCCTCGGTGCGCGAGTCCGACTCGCACTTGGCCGGTTTTTTTTTAAACAAACTAATAGGTAGTTAAAATATATGGCAAACATAACAATAGTTAACACATTTCAAAGGCAATTTGACTATTAGTTTGTTTAACTATTGATCAAACAATGGGCCGTAAGTCAAATAAGGCAGTGGGTTACATTCAGCCTCCTAGATTTGACTTAAGCTTATTGACTAACACGGCAAATTAAATAAAAGCTTGTAATAATAAAAAAAAATCAAAGACAACAAGTACCACGCGCTAAGTAGCACTTGCACTTGCATTTATATTAGTAAGTTCTGAATCGTTTTCGGACTATCTCATGAACTTGCTGGTAATTTTTCCTTTTACTTGGACCACAGTAATCGCAATTTTCTCACGACATTTCCGTCAAGCTAAAGTTTTCGAGCGCCCCCTTGTTAGGTTGCCTTTGAATGCTGAATTTAAGTAGGAAACGATTTAACAAGATTCATTATGTCTAGAGCGTTTGTTTTCGAGCCTGGTGTATGAATCACCTTGACGCTTCATGCACATTATTTAGTAGTGACTGCACATAATGTCTATGGCTCTTCTATGAAAGTACACAGGTACTTACAAAACTTTACTTAATGTTTGTTTTTTGTAAAGTCGAACAGTTCAACTTTTATCAACCTCATAATTCCCCAAACTTCAGTTCCTGTAAGGCACTACGATAAATTTAACCTTCCTAAGGTTGTTTCGCCATAAAGTGTAGTGGGGTCGGTCGGACCCCCGACTGCTATCTAGATTGGTTTTATCGAATATTGCTTATGGAAATGTATATTTATTTATACTTTTGTTGTATCGGGTGCGCGTGAGATAATAGGTATAGGATAACAGGATACTAATTTGTAAATGCAAAGAATCAAAGCTACAATTTTGTAGAGAATCATCACTGACTTTTAGAACTCCGTCTGTGAGATTAGGTACTATTCCATTATGTGCATTTCATCGATATTTTAACTGTTTCAGATTTGGCTTTAAAATTTTACGTTCGTTTACAAAAATTGAACTTAAGTCATGTTTTAGAGCTTTTTTGACGTAATATTTCACATATTATACTGATTTCAAAAATCTGTTTTTCGTCTCTCCTGAATAATAGTTCATTTTACTACAAATACAAAGAACTTTAAAGATACATCATTCATTTTTTTTTGTGAATATGTAATTGCAGGCGGTAATTTTAACAAAATGTCCAATCTTCTTGTTTTGTTTTATTTACAGGGGGGTCAAAAGTGCTGTGAGTAAATGCGAGAAAAGGATGGTAAGGCTGTGCTCGACTTGGCGTGGGTACGGCCACGCCCTCTAAATTTAGTGTACCTAAAGATGGCGGTAAAATAAGACTCATAAAAATCTGGTCAAGTGCAAGTCGGACTCGCGCACCGAGGGTTCCGTTCCGTACAAACTTAGGATTTTTCCTTTACATGTGCAATAAGACCTGCCTTTATCCCGAACTTCATGATTTAGGCCTAGGGGAAATACCCTTTAGGTCCCCTGCGAATATTTGAAAATAAGGCTCAAATGGCGGTATCTTCGGATTGCGTTGCTTGACTTAGCAGCTTCATTTTTTTACGGCTTCAAGGGACCGCAGACATAATTTTTTGATGTTCATTTCAACTTTATACCGCCGCGCGTTCCTGAGAAAAAGGGTCTTGGCAGACAAGATGGACATTATGGGTGGGTGGGTGGATGGGTTCGTAGCGTGGACAGCGTGGGACACGGTGGGGCTTTGCCTACCACGCGCGCTACCGTGTGCGTGGCAGGCACTTCGGAACAGACCGCGCGTGTATCAGTGATGTAATTTCGTCGTTTTTGTACCCACGTGAGTAGCTTGACCGTGCGGCGCAGTGCGGTTCCGGACATATTCTTTTCACTGTAGCATGGTGCGGTTGGCAGGTGTCAAAACCACAGACTAGAAAAACTCGAAGCGAAAGGAACAAAAGTCGTCTCTCCTGTGGACATAAAATTAGCGACTCCGAGTCAGCAAACTTAAGATTTATTTAAATGGGCCGAAAGTTGGCCAGGCGTCCCGCACGCCGATGTAGACTTGACTAAAAAATATTGGCTATGGACCCTTAACTTTTGCAATGTCCACAGGAGAGACGCGAACAAAAATGTGTATGACCCATTTATAACTTTAACTATGTGTAATTAATAGTACAGGGTGACACATAAGACGTAATACAAAACAAACATCCGACTCAGTTGTTAAAAAATAATATAGGTAATGCAATTAGTGACTTACCTACTAACATTCGCCTTAATTAACTTTTACTAAAATTAATAAATTAATCTTGAACTGTGGACACCCTACATCAAAGTAGCTGTCATATCAACTTTTAAAATTATCTTATCTCTGTACTCAATCGCAGGTTAATAATAATTCTGATATTCAATACTTTAAGCAACTTCTAATACATTCAATCGAATAATAAGCCAAGTTGAATTATTTTTTAATTTATTTTTGACTACATAATTGTGCAAAGAAAGCCCCTAAACGTATTTTAACAAGTGTTCGAAGTGGTCACCACCTTCTCGGCAACACAACTCAGCACGTCGTTTTAGATTCGCCCTCAGTCTACCGAGTACAAACTCGTTGGTTTTGACGACATCGAAAGCATGTATTATTTTTTCATGGAGTTCTGTGACAGTACTCGATTCTCGTTTGTATACACGCCTTTTGATATCACCCCACAAATAAAAGTCGAGTGGCGTGAGATCCGGGCTACGGGGCGGACACGCGATTGGACCACCAGGTCCAATCCAGCGGTCGGGAAACTGCCGGCCCAGATAAGCACGAACCCGCAAAGAAAAGTGAGCTGGAGCCAGTGTTGGCAAAAAATCAATTCGAATTGACGATTGACGATTGAGGATTGACCGATCAATTTGAATTGACGATTAACAATTGACGAAACTAATTCTAAATCTACTGATTGAAGATTGACGATTACTAATCGTTAATTCGAATTGATCGGTCAATCCTCAATCCTCAATCGTCAATTCGGATTGACGATTACTTTGTATGTACCTACCTAATGTCCTTTTTATTTAGGCCATTTTTCGAAACTGACCAAATGCGTTCAAAAGCGGTGTCTGAGTTTACCAATTTGCGGAAATCATTCAAGAAGTTCTTGTCCACACTCTTCCACGACCGGGAATCACTAGATGGAACAGTCTGTATGACGCCTTAGGCAAAATTTCTAAAATCAAAAACAAAAGTTATCAGCTGGCTAAAGCTCTCAATATCAAGAATCCATTGAATGATAAGGAATTTGAATATATTGACGAGTATCTGAAATGTGCAGCACCTGATGCACTAGCTCTTGATATACTGCAGGGCGATGACGCATTTTATGGTATCGTCACGCCATGTCTTATGTCCTTGAGGAAAAAACTACAGAAGCTTGAAAAACAACACTTGCAGTTCTGTAGTGGCTTAGTGAAAAAATATTTGAGTCGTACTGAAAGCAGATTCAGTGATTTTTTTGATTTTTCAAACGAAACTGGCAAAAAAGCAGCAGTAGCAGCACTGAGTTATCCAAGATTCAAGAACAGATGGTTATCGTGTATTAGTTAGGCGGACGAAAAAATTTGCATGAAACTTTTGAAATCGGCCGTTAATACAACGATTGGCGAACAACAAGATCAAGAGGCAGAAGATTTATCAAAAATAAATAAACAAAACGATGACGAGTTTTTTGATTTCCTCTCTGATTCAGGTAGTGAAACAGATTCTATTTCCTCACAGAAAAGAGCTCAATTAATTGTGTCTAACTATATCACCGAATTGAGTCGTGACCTAACTATTTTAAATCGCTACCCTCTGATTAAAACGGTCTTCTTGAAATATAACACATCGATGCCATCTTCAGGGTCAGTAGAAAGGATGTTTTCCTTTGCAATGGTGAATTTACCAAAATCTCATCAGATGTCGGATGACCTATTTGAAAAAAGAGCTGTTATGAAGAGCATGATGAATCACCAGAAGAAATGGTAACAACGTAGAGAATGTAGAAAGTATATGATTAATAATTTGAGATAATTTGAGTTGTTGTGAAAAATAAAAATCAAAGTCTATTTAAACTTTGTTTCATTTAAGCCAAAAGTACACAAAACACGTCCAAAAAGGGCCTTTTTACGTCGTAAAAAGTAAAAATACGTCAAATATGTGAAACATTTTTCGGAACCTTTGGGCACCTCAGATATTGATTTTGAACTCAAACGGTTGATTTCAAGAAAAGTCACCAAAATGTCCCAAACCCAAAACAGGGCCCTAAATATTGTGTTGCCTAATTTTTCGTCCGACATTTATCCGCACCTGATTTTTTTTACACGTGTGTTCGGTGTTCCCTTGACTGACAGTTTTTGTCTATTTTCTGTTTGTCTAACAACTTTTACTAGAATGAAAATTAACTAAAATTATGTGAAGTAAGGATTATGCAAAATGATTTTCATTCAAATAAAAATTAGATAAAATGAGTATTTATGTTAAGGGCTTGTTCACACTAGCGTTTTTGTCGGCGGTTTCTCGGCGGAGCGGGAACGCGGCGTGCACGCGACGAGCACGCCGCGTGGCGACTGACCATACGTGGCTTAATCGCCGAGTGTGATTGAGTGTGAACAAGCTCTAAATAATATTAGTTTTACTAAAATTTGGCAAACCGAAGGTGGCAAAAAGTTTTTAGGCCAAATAAAGGTAAACCCGCCGTGTTTTGTTTGTCGCTGTTTACCGGCTATTTTATTTTAATCTGTGCTAATTATAATCCATAGTGATACAGGAAAATGTTCACAACCTCGTGTTTGAAAGTTGACCTGAACCACTCGACTAGCACCGCTTAGGTACCGTAGTTGAGTAATATTTAGCTACCTTTGCAGTTTGCAGTATCTATTTATTTTATTGATTATGTATTATTGACTTATTATTGACTTTGACAAAACTTCAAAAATAAAACGATGAAATAAGTTTAACTTTATATTTATTACTCTGTAAATAAAACACAATAGACTAAATTAAAAGTGAATATAACACTAAGCATTTGCCTTATATCTAAATCCACCTTGCCTACTGAGTGTTTGTTTCTTTCGGTGATTAAATTTGAGAAACCGTATACAATGTTAGTGCCGTGCTGTTTTGCTAATGGAATAAACCAGTATGATACCAGATGTTAGTTTTGATTTAGACACATCATTCGTTTGACGACGGGAACACCTGGCGCCTATTTAAATAAATTTTTCGGTGAACCGGTTGCTCTGGGAACTACTTGAACCAACGCCCTGTAGTCTCATTCAATCCTTCTAGTCGGAGGCCCTCATATTGCAGGCCCAATTGACCTTCAAATGTTAGAAGGTTGCGTCCAACTGTGGCAATTCCATGTGACATCCAAATATTACGTCTTAACCTAATCGTATTTTAATTTTTACATTGATAATAAAAATTAATTAAGCTCAATTTTTTCGTAAATGATAGTTTTCGAATTTTAAATGTTTAACTCCAGACGTATTCGGAATGGAATTTAAATAGTTCGCCATGTATAATACACCACAGCAATTTTTTCCAAGTGTAACGAAACGGTGTGTCAAGTGTCACCCGCACCATGCTACAGTGAAAAGAATATAAGTGATCCCATAAGGGTTCCGATTTTCCTTTGTTAGTACGGAACCCTAAAAAATATTTATTTCATAAAACATAGATTATGGTAATAATATTAGTATTATAAGAATAGTAGGTTTTGAAAGTACTGAACTGATTGTAAACCTTTTTTACTTATACTAGAAAGTTATTCTTGACTGATATAGGACATAGGATACTATTATTAGGAAATGTAAAGGTAGGTACAGTGTACAAGGTTATCGCGGGACTTAAACAAAGTTGCTGACAACAGTTAGTGACTAATTTATTGCACTAGTTTCATTTTGAATCCCAGCCATATCCAGTTAAAAACAGCTAAGAACAAGAAAGTTCAAACCGCTTTTCCGAAATTCTAAATTATTCTTGATCGCGGAATTGTTTTTCTGAGTCTTAAGCGAACTACACTGACGACCTAAAATGAGCAAAATAATGATCGATTTTTTGTGATGGCATTGCACGTAGAATTTTTGGCTTATTTTTTAATCTACGAACTACGCGGAATACATTATTTTGGTCTACCAAGCATGACGCCTATGGAAGCTTGAAGAATACAAATTAGAAGGCAAATCCCGTCTTTTGATACGGATGTATTGTAGACAGTACTTCAGGAACAAATAAGGTCCAAACTAGATTGCAGCTATAACAACATACATTTATTTGGAAGGAAGTCATCATCGTTAAAACGTAATCGGGCACAGGACCTCATTATGCAAAACTCGACATCTCCATTAGAGAATACACAATGACGTTCTAGGTCGAAGATGCTAAATTTTGATTATAAAACTAACAGGTAATTTACAAGTTTTACTTCATTCAATTTCTTGATCAATCCCTTTTTACTATTAGAAGACAACTAAAATATAATAATATTTTATTTTTGTTTGACTTTGTTAATTTTACTTATTCAGCGTAATGACTTTTAGGGTTCCGTACCCAAAGGACAAAAACGGGACCCTATTACTCAGATTTCGTTGTCCATCTTTCTGTCTGTCTGTCTGTCTGTCTATCCGTCTGTCACCAGATGAACCGTGATAGCTAGACAGTTAAAATTTTCACAGATGATGTATTTTGGTTGCCGCTATAATAACATATACTAAAAAACAGAATAAAATAAATATTTCAGGGGCTCCCATACAACAAACGCGATTTTTTTGCTCGTTTTTGCTCGATATTGATAACGGCATCAGGTAGACGCTTGAAATATATATAGAATATTAAGTTATATATTCACTTTAAAAATAAATACCTAATTAAATTAAAATAAAACAAATATTTAAGGGGGGCTCCCATACAAAAATCCTGTTTTTTTTTGCCGTTTTTATAGATAATGGTACGGAACCCTTCGTGCGCGAGTCCGACTACACCGTCGGAAATTATACGTCCTATATCTTTGCGTGTGTTTGGAAACATTATGCGAAACTTCAGCCAGATCTGCCCACTAAGCCGTAGTTCTTCGTTCACTATTATCCGCCTACGTTTAGGAAATGTATGCACTCCAGTCTTCCTGACCAAAATATGGGTCCGAGACCGTTCTATATGTGAATGTAGCTTGGACGAAGGTACCCTCGAACACATGTTTTTTCACTGCCCCAAAATTGTTACTCCGGTATATGACCTCCTCCCTCCCAAATATCCTCATCCTGTTAACTTAAACCTCTTTCTTGCACTAAATCAATGAAATTTTCATCCCCCCCTCTGGAGTCCCCCCCCGCACCCCAGCACCATGTTCGTACCCCCCCATGTACGTACATGTACTTACATGCAACGTTACATTGCGTCATCCTTCTTCGTGTATGCAGCCGGCGTTCATCGATTTATTAGACGTTGTCACGTCAAAAACCCCCGATTTTGAAACATTCTTCCGCTCCGCTCCGCTCCTATTAGTGTTAGCGTGATGATATATAGCCTTTAGCCTTCCTCGATAAATGGGCTATTTAACACTGAAAGAATTTTTCAAATCGGAGCAGTAGTTCTTGAGATTAGCGCGTTCAAACAAACAAACCCTTCAGCTTTATAATATTATATAGATAACAATATTAATTGAATGACATAACTAACATGATGACAAGTTCTATCGTGAACTAGAAATCTAATGGGTTGGCTGTACCTGAACTTTGGTCATAGCACTACAAGGAGAACTGAAATGTGTCTTTTGTCCAGCGCTGCCAATAACTAATGGTTAATGACTTTTCGAAGAAAATATTATGAGACGTTTTTAATTTATCCACAAAGGCATTAAAACACGCGACCAAGCTAAACAGCGGCTATCAGTGACAGGATTGTAATGGAAAGCGCTGGCTGCCAGCACCGGCTTATTAAAATGCTAATTACGATTACACCATGCGTGGATGTATTTTTTGATGAAAATTGCAAATTACTTTTTACCTGATTTGAATGCAAAAAACAAAATTATCAAGTACCTATATACATACCTAGATACTACATACCTATTTAGTACTTAAATACCTATACATTGTGCTAATACTTAGATTCAAACCAAGCTAACTCTGGAGAGAATAATAATGGTAACACTGTAAATCTACGCACATTATGTATGTCATCTGACGTTAAAATACAGTGTTACCATTATTATTCTCTGCAGAGTTAGCTTGGTTTGACATTAGGTACTAATTAATTTCAGGGATATAATAATTATGATAAAACGGCATTTTTTTAAAAACAAATAGTCCATTTAACCGTTGTTTAGGAAGGAAAGAGAAGGCTCCCTCTAGTTTGACCTATGGCCTTTCAAGCAAAAGCTCATGGGCTATAAGTATGCAAATACTAGCTTTTGCCCGCGGCTTCGCTCGCGTGTACCATGAGTATTCCAAAGAACCAAGATATCAAGCAAGCAAGCATACAGGCAAGCAAGCAAGCATGCAAGCAAGATGCAAGCAAGCATGCATGCACGCAAGCAAGCAAGCGTGCAAGAAAGCGTGCAAGCAAGCCCGACTAAACTTCAGGTAGATACGGTCCTTTACAGTATTTCTTTATATACAATGTTTTTCACTAATTCGCAAGCGGGCATTAAAATAACCAGGCTTGTAAAATAATATTAAACCTATTATTACTTTCCCCTGTCCTGCATTAGATATAAGTACCTGAGCGACCGAGTTCCGCTCGGGCTGAAACGTTTACGTTACTAAACGTTTTCCCAGAGATAAGACCAAGCTAGATCTATTTTTCATCCCCGAAAACCCCCACATACCAAATTTCATCGAAATCGTTGGAGCCGTTTCCGAGATTCCGATTATATATATAGATATATGGAAAACGAAAAATAATAAACGAAATATATGAAAAACGTAATGCGTGTCTACAAAATTTGAGGGTTGCCCTCGATATCCCTGTGATCAGGTTCCGATGACGGGATCACAGGGAAATCGAGGGCAAACCTCAAATTTTGTAGGCACGCATTACGTTTTTCATATATTTTCTCAAGCTATTTAAGTGTTTGCGTCTGATAGACATAATCTCATGTTGATGAGCTGATGAAAACTCCTTAACGAGTTGCGGATATTTTTTCAAATATTATATGTACGTATAGACCGATAGTTGTATTCTTTCAGGTTATGCAGGAGTATTTATATTCTTTCGAATAAAAAAATAATTTTTAAAATCGGTCCACAATTGACCGAGAAATCGGTGAACATACCTACAATAAAAAATACATAAAGTGGAATGCATAACCTCCTCCTTTTTTTGAAGTCGGTTCAAGAGCCCTTTGCGGCCTACTTACCTACAGTATAAACTTATGAATTTTAAAATTTTAGCTTTCTACAACCAGTAAAACGCAAAATCCCGTTTTTTCCCGTTCCCGTAAGAATTTCGAGAAATGCTATCTTAATGCTCCCCTACACTCCCCAAGGAACCCACTTGCCAAATTTCAGCTTTCTATGACCAGTAAAACGAAAAATCCCGTTGTTTCTCGTTCCCGTGGGAATTTTGGAATGTCCTCTCTCAATGCTTCTCTGCACTCTCCAAGTAACCTACATGCCGAATTTCAGCTTTCTACGACCAGTAAAACGAAAAATCTCGTTTTTTCCTAATCCCGTGGGAATTTCCGGAAATCCTAAAAACTGTTTTTTACTATTTTAATTTACCTACTTCTAGATTCTAGTTTTTGAAAGAAAATCAGTTACTCTAAGCATGCATACAGTTGTGGTCATATATAATTAAGAACGATTTGAAGTTCCCGATTTTTTTTATCTAAATCATGTCATATGTCTAGTTGTGTTCCTTCTTAGGTGTACATGGATAGAGCAAACGGGATTAAGAATAATAGTGTTGCTAACATTTTTTTTACATATTTTATTTGTTCTCTTTACTAACAAATTCAAATAGTAATGAAGCTGGACAAATAATTAAGAACGATTTATTAAACTGCTCGAGAGTTGTTTTATATGAAACTAAGATTAAATAATAAAAAAAATAAATATAAATATTAGGGGACAATCTTACACAAATCGACCTAGTCCCAAACTAAGCAAAGCTTGTACTATGGGTACTAGACGACGATAAACATACTTATATAGATAAATACATACTTAAATACATAGAAAACATCTATAACTCGGGAACAAATATTCGTGCTCATCACACAAATAGATGCCCTTACCGGGATTTGAACCCAGGACCTCTTGCTTCGTAGGCAGGGTCACTACCAACTAGGCTAAAGCGGTCGTTCATAATCGACGTCGGTCGTTAATAAATCATATTAATGTCAAGTTGGTATAGAAAAAAAGGAATTGAATAGATTTGAACTAAAATTAATAGTTAGTAGCATGTCCACGGCTTTTAATTACGGCTTTACATTTCGCAAGAGAAATAGAGTTCCATTCTTCTAAGAAAACGTCGTACAGCTCTCTCAAATTGCCACACTGTCGATTTGAAACCTTTCTCTTGACTTCGCACCAATGATGCTCTATTGGGTTGTGATCTGGGCTGTTGGCTGGCCAATCTAAGACAGAAACTGATTGTGATGTGAGGAATTCCTTAACTGCTGGAATGTCCAAATAACCGGAAGCACGTCTTCAGCATATGCACAGACGCCTGTCAAATCCTTATTTCACTAAATGCTTATCATGTCAAAAGCTTATTTCGTCAAACTCTAGTTTTGTCCAATCCTTGGTATGTCAATTCCTAGTATTGTCAAGTTTCTGTTTCGTAAAATACTTCTTCTGTCATATGCTTATTTCGTCTAATTCTAGTTACGTCTAATCCTAGCTTCGTCAGATCCTTGTTTCGTCAAATCATTGTTTCGTCAAATGCTTAGTGAGTCAAATCGTTATTTCGTCAAATACTTATTTTGTCATTAACGTGTTTAAGTCAAGCATTGGTACAATCAAATAGAAAGTATTGCAATTAAAAATAATTAATTTTTCACGACACTGCTCGAAAATGTGGCCATAGATAACCTAAATCCAGTACTCAAAACTGCCTATATATGTACATTTAACAGCTGACTCATTTATGGCGCGCAAACACGACAACAATGTTACACTAATCGAAAACAGGACGTATCAGTATATGTATTTCATAATACGATACGACTTTTTGAAAGATAATTTCTGAATTTCATTCCTAGCGTGCTGAAACGACACTATTGGACCAATTAAAAGTAATCGTCTGTTGCATGTGATGGATGGATGGATGGATGGACGGACGGGCGGACGGACTGGATGGACGGATGAACGGACGAATGGACGGATGGACGGGATGGACGGGATGGACGGGATGGACGGGATAGACGGGATGGACGTATGAACGGATGGACGGAATGGACGGGATGGACGGATGGACGGATGGACGGGATTGACTGGATGGACGTGATGGACGGATGGACGGATGGACGGAATGGACGGATGGTCGGGATGGTCGGGATGGACGGGATGGACTGGATGGACAGGATGGACGGAATGGACGGGATGGACGGATGGACGGATGGACGGGATGGACGAGATGGACGGGATGAACGGAATGGACGGGATGGACGGGATGGACGGATGGATGGGATGGTCGGGATGGACGGGATGGACGGGATGGACGGGATGGACGGATGGATGGAATGGACGGGATGGACGAGATGGACGGATGGAAAGATGGACGGATGGACGGGATGGACGGGATGGACGGATGGACGGGATTGACGGGATGGATGATTATGATGATGATGATGATTTCCTCGCATTAGTCGTGAAAAGCACAATGTTTAGTCTCGGCCAAAAGTGCAATAGATGGACTCGTACTTTCAAGGGTCTCCGCTACGCGTCGGTCCTCAAACAAACTCGTCCATCTATTGCTTACTTTCCAGCCTCTACAACAATGTACTATAACCGATTTACATGAAGTACACCGGACACGAATTTTCCTTTTATAGCCTGTCCAGAAAAATAAAAAACCTATTGCGGAAATTATATGAACTGTGTTTTTCTTTTGCAATTCACGAAACACAGATAAAAAAGTATTGGTGATGGAGCCCCCGTTGAAGGTTTCTTAGGGTTCCGTACCCAAAGGGTAAAAATGGAAACCCTATTACTGAGGCTCCGCTGTCCGTCCGTCCGTCCGTCCGTCCGTCTGTCTGTCTGTCTGTCCGTCTGTCCGTCTGTCCGTCTGTCACCAGGCTGTATCTTGGGAACCGTGATAGCCGTATAAATTTTCACAGATGATGTATTTCAGTTGCCGCTATAACAACAAATACTAAAAAATGGAATTAAATAAATAAACATGATTTTTTTGCTCGTTTTTGCTCGATATTGATAACGGCAACAGGTAGACACTTGAAATGTTCACAGAATATTTAATTACATATTGACTTTAAAAATCAATCATTAAATTAAAATTAAAAAAATAATTAAGGGGGCAATTTATTATTTTCGTTGGTAATAAATAACAATAAGTAACGTTAATCTCATCAATATTGACATGAAACAGTAGCTTATAATTATTTACCGAGTCCAATAAGATTGGTTCCGATCACGTCTCCTGAATCATCCTGTATATATTATCCTCTGGCCTATGCCGATTAATAAGGTTATTTTCTGTTAGGTATATCGACGCTCGAAAACAATAAGGGCGTATCCCATAAAAAGGTCGTAACTTGATTATTACATGGCTTTAATCAGCTTTTTTTTCTGCGTCGAATGGTCCGGGTCTCGTTTCTCTACGACGAATAAAAATTTCAAAATCGGGCAGTATTTTGGAAAATGGGTGTAATTTTTTTGGTCGTGACTGCCCATAAAATGACGAATTTAAACTTGTTAGAGATACGACATGTAGAAGTTTGTGTTTTTCATAAAAAAATAGTTAAGCCGTTCGAGTTTCTACGCACGATAGTAGTTACGACCTTTTTGCGGGATACATTTTTCAAACTTCATTGCTTACGACATTCTTGCAGTTCGCGTTTTTTCTACGGACAACGAATAACCTCTAAGATACTGCAATTTCGTGGTTATCCGAAAACAATCTAAGCCTAGTTAAACCAATATTATCAGAATGAATATTTTGGAACATTTCGGTTTTTCCCGGCTTACGCCACAGGCACAAGCTACTGTAGTACCAGCGCGGACGCGACTGAAAGGTTGTGTTTGTTTTTCCTCGACAAAATCATAAAGGATTATCTGTATCAAAGTATGTATGTACATAAATCTTGGATTACTCGTACCAACTAGTGAATTTCATGATACTTAAGGGCTGAGGTCATTTACCGTTAAACTGACGTACCTAAACCACCGTTCAAAATAGTGAGGTATTATGTAAGTACATTAACGACTGATCATTTAAACGTTAATTAATTAAGGTTCATTTATCTTAAAATAACATACACGATCAATAAAACAGAATGCCATATAAACTAGCAATTAAATTTCGTTTTGTTTTCACCCGTCGCGACAAATTGATCGCAGCTGCATAAAATATCTTAAATATTGGAAATAACAAATTTGTACCTAAGGAACGGACACTTACTTTTATCTTTAAAAACAATAAATACTGATTTTATGGATTTTTGAAAAATCGTGTTCCTTAACCGAAACTCGAACAGGTCAAAATTAAATAATGACATAACATAAAGTCGTATTTTATGTTACTGATCGAAAGCGTCATTCATAGTGAGTATTTTACTATTTGCTACAAATTTCCAATATTTAAGGTAGCTGCGGTCCATTTCCCGTGACGAATAAAATCAAAACGAAAAAAACGAAACTTAATTGTTGGTATTTGTGACCTTCTTGTTATATTTATTGTGTATGTTATCTATATATATAAAAGAAGAAACTGACTGACTGACTGACTGACTGACTGACTGACTGACTGACATATCAACGCACAGCCCAAACCGCTGGGCCTAGAGATTCCAAATTTGGCACGTAGGTTCCTTATAAGGTCTAGGGGTGCACTAAGAAAGGATTTTACAAAATTCACTCCCAAAGGGGGTGAAAAGGGGGTCCAAAGTTTGTATGGGGAAACAAGATTCTTTCGACTATTTTATTCGAAACTTCACAGAAGTACTCCTAACGATAAATGATTAAACACGTGTTTCAGGTTTTTTGGGAATTCAACCCCTAAAAGGGAGAAATGGGGTGACAAAGTCTGAAAATCAACATGGGTATTGTTTCTATGGTTTATCGGGTCGCTGGTTACGAAAACAACAACGGTTTTAAAATCCGAGGTGGCGGACGTAAAATACCATCTCCCTGGATGGGGTGCGATGGGGTAGAAAAGTCTAAATAAACTAAATGACTGTTGATAAATCAACGCACAGCCCAAACCACTGGACCTAGAGACTTGAAATTTTGCACATAGATACCATATACAATGTAGACATCCATTAAGGAAGGATTTTTGGGAATTCCCACGGGAACGGGAAAAAACGGGATTTATATATTCGATTCCGAGTGACCCTATCTCGGTAACTATAATAATTCGACTCTTCAAATTTGACACACAAGTAGGTATTACATTAGTTAAAACATTAATTTCAGGATTTTTCAAAATTCCCACGCGATAAGGAAAAAACGGGATTTATATATTCAGTTTAACGGGATCCTATGAACTATAATTACTAGACTCTTCAAATTTGGCATAGAAGTAATAATAGTAAAAAACAGTTCAAAGGACTTTCGGAAATTCCCACAGGATAAGGAAAAAACGGGATTTTTCGTTTTACTGGTCGTAGAAAGCTGAAATTCGGCATGTAGGTTGCTTAGGGAGTGTAAAGGAGGATTGAGAGAGGACTTTCCAAAATTCTTACGGGAACGGGAAAAAACGGGATTTTTCGTTTTACTGGTCGTAGAAAAAAAAAATTCGGCATGAGGTTGCTTGGGGAGTGTAGAGGAGCATTGAAAGAGGACTTTCAAAAATTCCCACGGGAACGGGAAAAAACGGGATTTTTCGTCTTACTGGTCGTAAAAAGCTGAAATTTGGCAAGTGGGTTCCTTGGGGAGTGTAGGGGAGTATTAAGAAAGTATTTCCCGTAATTCTTACGGGAACGGGAAAAAACGGGATTTTGCGTTTTACTGGTTGTAAGCTAAAATTTCTGAAAAGCTGAAATTCGGCATGTTGCTTAGGGAGTGTAAACGAGGATTGAGATAGGACTTTCCAAAATTCTTACGGGAACGGGAAAAAACGGGATTTTTCATTTTACTAGTCGTAGAAAGCTGACATTCGGCATATAGGTTGCTTGGGGAGTGTAGAGGAGGATTGAGATAGGACTTTCCAAAATTCTCACGGGAACGGGAAAAAACGTGATTTTTCTGGTCGTAGAAAGCTGAAATTCGGCATAAAGGTTGCTTGGGGAGTGTACAGGAGCATTGAGAGAGGGCTTTCCAAAATTCCCACGAGAACGGGAAAAACGGGATTTTTCGTTTTACTGGTCGTAGAAAGCTGAAATTCGGCATGAGGTTGCTTGGAGTACGTAGAGGAGCATTGAGAGAGGACTTTCCAAAATTCCCACGGGAACGGGAAAAAACGGGATTTTTCATTTGACTGGTCGTAGAAAGCTGAAATTTGGCAAGTGGGTTCCTTGGGGAGTGTAGGGGAGTATTAAGAAAGTATTTCCCGTAATTATTACGGGAACGGGAAAAAACGGGATTTTGCGTTTTACTGGTTGTAAGCTAAAATTTCAAAATTCATAAGTTTATACTGTAAGTAGGCCGCAAAGGGCTCTTTAACCGACTTCAAAAAAAGGAGGAGGTTATGCATTCCACTTTATGTATTTTCTTTATGTAGGTATGTTCACCGATTTCATTCTTTTTTTATTCGAAAGAATATAATATACTCCTGACATGGTCCCATTGTCACGCAAGCAAGCAAGCGTGCATGCGTGCTTGCTTGCATCTTGCTTCCATGCTTGCTTGCTTGCCTTTATGCTTGCTTGCTTGATATCTTGGTTCTTTGGAATTCTCATGGTACACGCGAGCGAAGCCGCGGGCAAAAGCTAGTTTAAAGATAAAACTCTACATCATTAAACAACAACGCAACAACACATGTTATTTATTATGTTTATGTTATTTTTTATTAACCGGGGGTATTTGACCGGTTCCAAACCCGACAAAGACAAGCGAATTTTTAAAAATGCATAAGTGTAGTATTTTTTTTTTAAACGGAAAGAGTCCTTAACATTGATTAATATTATACTATTTTAAATAGTAAAGGTAGTTGCCCTTCATTCGTTCGTTTTTTTTTTCACCCCGTATAAGTACCTTACAAATAATGATAAATATGTTTTTAGATAAAATAAAAAAAATTATGTTACAAAAGGAACATGAAAATTTATTTTTCACCTCACTAGCTCGGAAAGCCCTTTTTGTTTGTTTGACATCTATTGAGAAAATCGCTTTTTATCCACAAGTGAAGAAAGAATTTTGACATTTGAAGGCAGCTAAGTGATATTTGACAGCTAACAAAACGTAAAACGTTAAAAGTGCTGAATTTTTAACATCACAATTAATGAAGTGCATCGAGTAAAAAACACTAAATACTGTCTTACAACTTATATTTTAATTCATAAATATCAGCATTCAACATTAACCTTCATTATTGTTGTAAAAACGGATAAAATGTTATGACAGCCAAGTAAGTCGATGTGCGAACAAAACGCATCCGAAATAATAAAACAAAAACTTAAGTCATAACTTTTCAATTAAGCCGTCAACGTTAAATATTATATTCGTATTCGCTTGTTTTTCTAGTTTTTCGCTTGTTTTTCTAGTTATTTCCGCCATTAATGGAAAATAATAATAATTCTAGTTATTTTGTTATTAAAAATGAGTGATTCGAGTGACGAAGACGTATTAACACCTGTGGAATTACGGGAAACCGTGCAAAATGCGGAATTGAACTTATTGCCTGAAAAATCCCGTTTAAGACACATGAAAGCGTTTGACTTTTTCAATACATGGAGACATAAAAAAGGTGCAAAAACCTTTTCAGAAACTGTAATTTTGTCATATTTTATCGACTTGGCCAAAAGCATGAAGCCAAGCACTCTGTGGAGCATATTTTCCATGCTTAAGGCGACTCTAAAACTAAAGAAGGATGTTCATGTAGAGAAGTATCCAAAGTTGCTGGCATTTTTAAAAAAAACCTCATCTGGTCATAAACCAAAAAAATCCAAGATTTTTACGGCCGCAGATATAACAAAATTTTTAAATGAAGCTCCAGACTCTGAACATCTAAGTACAAAAGTAAGTAATAATAATAGTTTTTTTTCTTAACAATGTATAGTTAAAACAAATAAGTACAAAAAATGCCTCATAATACTTTGTTGAACTTTATAACTACTAGAAAACTAATCCTTTCTTCATATTTTAGGTAGTCCTCATCATAGGAATTAGCGGAGCATGCAGGACCCAAGAGCTCACATACCTTAAGACAAACAATGTTGAGAAACATTCTGAAAAATTACTTCTATTTAAGTTACCAGACACAAAAACAAATATCAAAAGAAACTTTGTAGTTTGTGACGAATATGTTGAAGTTGTTAAGAAATATCAAAACCTACGGCCAGCAAAAACATCAACCGATAGATTTTTCCTTGGCTATCGCAGAGGAAAATAATTTGCCAACTAATACGTCTTCGTCACTCGAATCACTCATTTTTAATAACAAAATAACTAGAATTATTATTATTTTCCCTTAATGGCGGAAATAACTAGAAAAACAAGCGAATACGAATATAATATTTAACGTTGACGGCTTAATTGAAAAGTTATGACTTAAGTTTTTTTTTTATTATTTCGGATGCATTTTGTTCGCACATCGACTTACTTGGCTGTCATAACATTTTATCCGTTTTTACCAACAATAACATATCAGTTCCAAAAAAAAACTTAACAATTAACTTGTCTAATTGCAATAATATAACTTTCAATTTTTAGTGTCTTGTAAAATGTTTAAGCCAAAACTGTAAAAATTACTGGAGAATATTAGATTAGATAGGTGAAGTTTGTAAGTGAAATATAGTTTATTTCCGGGACAAGAGAAACAGTATGAAAATTGTCTATTAAAAAAATCCTCACATTTTTCTCGCCCCAGTGTTTTAATTAGACCTTACTAAATGGCAAATTGTTTGATTATTGCAGATTTTTTTTTATATTGTTAGATTGATATTTTTTTATTGCAATATTATTATTGTTAATTAATCTTTAATACCTTTTATACTGTGACTAAAATGTGGATAATTCAAGACTGATTAGTACATGCATATGTAAAATTTTTGTCAAAACTGAATATATTGTCAAAATATACCTAGTTATTGATTAAATATAATACAATATAATATAATTGCAATATTATTATTGTTAATTAATCAATAATAACTTTTATACTATGACTAAAATGTGAATAAATAAAGACTGATTAGTACATATATATGTACCATTTTTGACAAAAAGAATATATTGTCAAAATGTACCTAGTTATTGATTAAATATAATTTATAAATGTAATTAATATTACATTTGATAAACCTTACTAAGGCTGGAATTAAATAATTTATGATAGTCCATTTGTTACTATGAATGTTATGATTGTATATGTCGGTATTGGAGTAGATCCATAAAGACTGGATATGCTTAGGTTATTTTGAATTATTTTTGATTTTATCAAATTTCTATACTTCAAAATTATTGTATTGACAAAGAGGTAAATAAATAATAATTGATAGTACAAACCCTTTTTCTTATTTTCCTCGCTGTAGTGAGGTGAAAAGTTTTGTGTATACACGGGTGAAAAGTTATTTTACGTCTCGTGTGTTGAAACACTCGCTATCGAAAGGATTCTATTTTTGAACCACTCGCTTCGCTCGTGGTCAATCATAGAATCCTTTCGATAGCTTGTGTTTCAAATGGACACTCGCAGGTAAAATACATCTTTCCCCCCTTGTATAACAAATAAATCTATCAATAATCTATTTAAATTGCTTAAGCCGGGAATCAAATCCTGGACCTCTTACTAAAGTCCTTACTAGACCTAAGTAGGTACTAAAGAAGTTTTATCTAGCTGATTGCATAAACTTTAATAACACAAGTATACACCAACAAACAAATAGCACACCAATTAATAGATGTAGTAAATTGATCAAAGTCTATCTAGCGGTGTGGTCAAATACTGATGTTAAGAAAAGAATAATAGTTAAGCTGTTGGACAGGTATCTCAGTTAAGTTTTAAGCTTGCATAAGATAAGGATAGAGTAGTACTAACGTTGGGATATAAATTGTTTTTTTTTTTTTTTAATTGTTAATTTTACATTTTTTTTAGATGGCACCGAAAAAAATGGAAAAACAACCTGAATCACGAATTAAAAATTGTTATTACGATGATTGATCATTTAAAACACAATTTTTTAATGTTTCAATGTTAACATATTCATATTTAACTAAGTTAAAATAAGTTTTATTGCTAGTCATTTTTTAAAGTTTAATAAATTTGTGTTAACAATAGCTTGTGACGTTTCATTAACATCATTGAATTTGAAGAGGTTAAAGTTACGACATTTTTTCTAGCCATTGTCATGCATTACGAACGTGCTAACACCCCCGTTCCTTACTCAAATTTAAAACAAAAAGCAGTTACTACCTTTTTGTAGTCAGCTAATTTGCTATCATTTTCTGATCCAGTACAAACATCATGTCAAGTTACGCCATTTTTGGACCTAGGGCGTAACTCGATTTCTCGTGTTCCTGGCAATACCAAGTTAACAGTTTGTAAACAATATAATGCAGATTTATATTTTATAGTTATGGTCCAAAAATTACGTTCATACGACAAGCCGTTACAAAGTTATGATTTTTTTTCCGTTTTTTTTTTCGGTTTTTTGGCTCTGGTGTAAAGTTGGGTTTTCAGGGTTACGCCCTTGTTGTTTTCCGGCGTCGATATCCTAACCTCTATGGTCTATCCTGTACTATATTAGAAAAAGCCATATACTAGCGACGAGGAAAAATAAATGAAATGTCATAAAGCTCGCTCATGTCATTGCATTACTATCGTCTTATTAAGCGACTAAGTAATTAAATGCGGAAATTATTTAAAGCCTTTTAAATAAGTATTTACCATAACTTTAAGTTCCTTTGTATTTGTTATGGCATCGAGTTCGGCGGGGCAAAATGAATTTACTTTTATTGAAAGCAAAAGGGGAAAACCAAAATTGTTAAGAGCTGGCCATCAGTTCAATTTAAACATGAAAAATAACGACGGGTCTACGATATGGAGATGTGTCAAGAGAGATATATGTAATGGTAAGTGCGTTTTGTTATTTAATAAATTCCTGTGTATGCATATTACTATATACTAAATATTTGTGGTATTGTTTAAGGCTCGATCACAATCAATTATAATTCTAACACCATCATTCGGGAAAGCCAACATATCTGCGTGCCGGACTTTTTCAAGAATAAGGCTGACGTTTGCCTCGAATCATGTAAAAAACGGGTCACCACGGAATTTAAATCAGTGTCCAAAATTTATCAGGATTGTTTTGAAGTGTTGGATACCTCGATTCGGATGGACCAGATATTCCCGATTTTCGGTCAAAATCAGGTGCTCTTTATAATAGAAGAAAAGCAGCTTTCAAAGCACCCAGTAAATTTGATTCGGTAGACAAGGTCAAGTTCCCGAAAATTTTGACAGAAGATTTCTTACTATACGAAAAAAGTGATGAAAACGATTTTTATATATTTGGTACCAAATCGGGTCTGGATATAATGCAAGGGACGGAATGCAAGGAAAGTCAAAAATTTATATAATACTTCACCGATCAATGGATCAAAAAAATTAATTCCGATATGTGGTGTTGTGCTCAAGAACGGCACCGCACTACCAATGCCATCGAAAGATGGCATCGAACGTTGAAACTTAAAGTGTCAGGAGAAAAGGATACTTTATTTTACTTTGTTAAGACATTAAAAAGTGAAGCCATATATCATAATAAAGAGTACAAAAAAGAAGAAGTCGGTTTCGCAACAGTTAAAAGGAGGAGGACAGGAGATATATTGAAGGACAATAAAATAGAAAAAATAATAATTAAAGTGCTTGCTTAGTTCGCAAAAATATTGTTTTATTTCTGATATGTATTTAAGTTCTTACATGTACAATGCAGAATTAACAAAACACGATAGATACGAAACCTGAATTTGACTCACTAAGCATTTGACGAAACAATGATTTGACGAAATAAGGATAGACTAGAAAACCATTGTTTTTGAACATTGCAGATGGTCGGCTATCTTTTTATACGACCAATTCTTCTCGCGAAGTTTTATTATTACTTCTCTTGTAGATTTATCACAACTTTTATTTTTCTCCATTGTTTTTATATAAAGTAATCACCTTTAAGACTTTAACAGCACGAAATGGCGCCAAAATTGTACGAATAATAATCTACAACCACAGAGCCACAGAGTGATCTCTATTTAAATTTGAAAAAATAATAAACTATTCAGCGTTCTTAATTATGTGACCAGCCGGTAAGTAGTAATACTAGGTTCAGATCGAATGTATAAAGTTTACCTATTAATTTTTTAGCCAACTATGTTGCATAAATGAATGTACCGGTAGTACGGAAAAGTTTTGCAATACCGAGAAAAAATAAAAAAAATATGTGCAATTAGTTATACTTGTTACTTTGAAAAAATCATCTCAATAAATAATCGTTCTTAATTATATGGCCACAACTGTATATAGATTGATATACGCCTCTAATAGTGCATTTTTTAGCTTATTCTTAAATGCTGCTTTACTTATATTATCATACGGAAATTTCATGGTATTAAAAATTCGAGGAGTCAAATAGTCCAATGTTCTTTCCCCATAGTAATTACAACTTTTTGGTTCAACATAATGCGGCCTCATATCAGGTCTCAATGACCTAGAATTAAGGTGTCGAGGCACCTTGTGGTCGTTGGAATTGAACTGGTTAGTTAGAAAAAATTAAAAAACAAAGTTTTGATTTTTATTAGTTGGGACCTTAATGATTCAATTAATTCCTATCTATATAGGAAGTAATTGAATCATTAAGGTCCTAGGTTATACCTATGTATATAGCCTCCGTTTTAAATATTATCCCCACTTCTGGGCCCCACTCTGTATTTGTTCGACTAACGGAAAAACACAGCTGGTCGTATATTATAAAATATTGTTTTTCTAACTGACTTATGTTTGACAAATACATAATTTGAAATTAAAAAAAATCTATGACAAACAGAAATCATATTAGCTGTCATTCGTTTAAATTATCAAACAATGTCTTCTGCGGAAGAACTTATACAAATTTAGAAGGGGCCGATGATACTGGCGAAGAAGATACTGGATAAGTCAGATGACGAAATTTTAACCAACGAACAGGTAATTCATTACACAAAGCATCCTAAAATAAATATCCCAAAATTCGCCGGGTCCTAAAATTTCCCAACTTCCTTATTTATTACGTCTCAGTATTTGTTCAATATTTTTATGACCATAATATTATTTATTTTAGGTAAAAGTGTTTCATGCTTCAAACATTAAATGGACATCAGAAGCTAGTTCTTCTTCCAACCAGATGTAAACCTGTCCAGAAACTGTACAGAACTTGATTTTTTCAATAATTTCTTCAATGTTAGTCAAGTTGAAGAAATTGTGCGTTGTACGAATCTATATCATCAATAGTTTATCTGGCATATAGACATTCGGATATATTCGCGACTTCAATGCTGGACTGACGTTTCAAAAAATGAAATATATTTGTTTTTGGCTATCACGATGCTATTTACAAGGAATCAAAGATTGACAATAGAAGAGCATTGTTCAAAAGATGATCTTTTAAATTCGCCAATTTTGGGTAAATTGATGACTAAAAAACGTTACTGCTCTATTATGGCTATGATACATTTTACGGATTGCTTTACGCAAAATTTAACGTCAAGATTGCATAAAGTGCAATTTTTAGATGGTTGTCGTAAAGTGTTTAAAGAGACTTTTGTACCTTACGCAAAACTATGTATTGATGAGGGTATTGTTCCTTTTAAAGGACGACTAACACTTAGCAATATTTGCCGAACAAAAAACAAAGATTCGGAATTAAACTATTTGTACTATGTGATGTTGAAACCGGTTATATAATTGATTTTGTAATCTACTGCGGTAAAGAGACTAACATTACACTTTTACCTAACTTAGGCATCACTGGTGGTATACATCGCCACAGCTGTTCTTATACACTTAAAACAGAGGGTCTTACGGTACTGTTCGCACAAATAGAAAAGAGATGCTAAAATTTGTAAAATTTAAAAAAGGTGGAATACAAGCATTCTATGCCGCCCCTCTGATGGCACTGAAATGGCATGACAAAAAAAGTGTACATATATTGACAACAAATAAACTGCAAATTGACTTATGACAATCTTTTGAGCTGTAGTACAGGTTCAGCGCGTGCTAGGCTTTTGGCCGTGGGTACGCATGAGGCCGGCTACTGGCTTCACGCGTACCCATCATCAAATACAGGAACATTTCTTGAGCCTGGCACATTGCGAATCGCAACCTGTCTACGGCTTGGGGTTCTGGTCTGCGCTCCTCATAAATGTCCCTGTGGCAGTGATGTCGACAAGCTAGGACATCACGGACTGTCATGGCAAAAAAGTGCAGACCGCTTCTCGAGACATGCCGCACTAAACGATATCATACGCCGGTCCCTTGCCACCGTCAACGTGCCAAGTCTACTTGAGCCGACTGGAATTGCAAGAGACGATGGCAAGAGACCGGACGGTATGAGTTTGATTCCATGGAAGATGGGCCGGGTGCTGGTATGGGATGCAACCTGTTCAGACACGCTGGCCCCCTCCCATCTACATGGAACCAATAACAGAGCTGGTGCGGCTTGTGAAGCGGCTGAAAAAGCTAAAGCATGCAAATATAGGGGTCTAGGCTCCGAATATGATTTTGTCCCATTCGGTGTCGAGACCCTTGGTCCGTGGGGTCCTAGCGCCATAAGGCTTTTTAAGGAAATTACAAAAAGGTTAGTCGACATCACAGGAGACCGAAGAGCTGGCAGCTACCTCGGACAAAGAATTAGTCTAGCTGTTCAAAGGGGGAACGCTGCCAGTATCTTCGGAACCTTGCCTAAAGGGACTCCTTTTAATAATGTATTTTAGTTATTTACTATATTATATTTTTTAAGGTTTTTAGTTTTAGGTTAATTGTTCTAGTATATATAATTTTTTTTTTATTTCTGTATAATTAGTTAATTACTTTAATGTTATGTTATTAATAAATACTTTATTTACTATGTATAATTGACAACAATGCATTATGCAGAAATGGTACCGACATTAAAGGAGGACAGAAATACTGGACTCCCTAAAATTAAACCAAGATGTGTCGATGAATATTCAAAAATATGGGCTCGATTGACACAGCTGACATGATGATGAGTTCATTGACATACATCCGAAAAACCAAAAAATGGTTAAATAAATTAGCATTCCGTATATTCGATATGGAACTACTGAATACTTTTTTTTTTAAATCCTTAAAAATGGTTCGCAGCTGCAGTTAGCGGAATTTCAGCTAAATGTTATCAGACAACTTATTACAAAGCACAACATTACCTATATCTACATCGTCGACGGCAAGGGGTTTACCATCAAATATATGCAGAATACTCCCTTCTGACGCGACTAAACACTTTCCTATAATAATAACAAATCGCAAAAGTCAAAGGTGTAAAATATGTGCTGCAACCCAAATAAGAAAACAAACTAGATTTATGTGCAAAGAATGTAATGTTTATTTATGTGTTGACCCTTGTAGCCGGATTTATCAGGAAACTAAGTAAGATGTGGTAAATTAATAACAAAAAAGTATATAAATAATAAATCTTTGTGTACTATTGGTCGGAGATCTAAAAAAATTGGTTTTGTCTGTTCTGGTACTTGTTGGAGGCTGCTGTAATTAATTCATTTATACTGTTCAGGCACAGACGAAACAAGTGCAGTCATCGCAATTTTCGCCTAATGCTTAGTCAAGCTCTTATAAACAATTTTAGCTCTCGTAAAATAAAAGCAACAATTTTTAAGGAAAAAAACCGATCAAATGCAAGTCGGACTCGCGCACGAAGGGTTTATACCATTATCTATAAAAACGGCAAAAAATCACGTTTTTTGTATGGGAGCCTCCTTAAATATTTATTTTATTCTGGTTTATAGTATTTTTTGTTATAGGACAACCGACATACATCATCTGTGAAAATTTCAACTGTCTAGCTATCACGGTTCATGAGATACAGCCTGGTGACAGACGGACAAACGGACAGCGGAGCCTCAGTAATAGGGTCCCGTTTTTACCCTTTGGGTACGGAACCCTAAAAAAGGTGGTTGTTTTGGTGTCCTATATGTGGTACGCTTATAAAACGTAGGAGTACAAAACCCAACAAATCAAAAAGATTTAAATATTTGTAAAACTTGTATGGTTCCTATGTGTATATATAATGCTTTGAAGTGTTTCACCAAGAAGTATAAGAAAGAAAATTGGTAAGTTTTTATTTATGCTCTTCCATGAAGTTTTTGTTGAGAAACAACAAAAATAGTAAAATGTCAGATTGCCTTTTGTTTTACAAGGAAATAACTGAAAAATGGCGGACATGGCACTTACTAAAAAGTTTATTTTAAAAAAGAAGCCCTTGCCGCTTGTATTCAATATGTTTAACTAAGGTTCTGGAGTTATTAGATCCAGTTACAAAAGATCACTTAGACGATTATAAGAACTCTGTGCTAGAGAATGTAATTCAAAATTTGTGACTCTGTTTTGTGATTTTGTAAAGCCATTAATTTTTCTTTTTTTAATTTTGTGCTTAGCAACATACAAATAATGCTATATAGGCTACGACTACCCCAAACAATATGGTTGGACTTGTTTTCTGGAACAATTCCGCATGAAACCGTTTCACTAAGCGACGAAGGGTTCCGTCCGACTGGAATATGTAATGAATATGCCCACCCACAATCTTATAACCATAACAATGTCTACATTGGAGTGAAGTGTATTTGTGTTATTTATATTGCGAAATATGTAGGGGTGAGTTATTCACCAGAGTTACAGAATCGTATTAAATAGATAGCGTTTTTAACAAGTACAATAAGAATGTTTTTTTTTAACTGCAAAATAAATTTTCAATACATGTTTTAGTTGACGTTTTATGTTATTTTATTTCATAATTTTAACCGTGCAATCACAGTTATGTTTTTAAATGTTCTAGTTACTATGATAGTAGCTATGATAATCATAAATAAACCTGAATATTCGAGTACTAATACTTAAAATAAATTCATTTACACAAAGCCGTTCTCTTACTGTGTAGTTGTTGCCCACTTTTCAATTCAAGCTGCGATATGAATACAATAGACTTTTTTCATTGCAGTTTTTCATAAAAATGAACGAAACAATAGACCGAAGCGTATCCGTTTGAACAGCGATCAAATGCTATCGCTCACCGACAGGCGTCTATCCATAGGGATAGAGAGTTTAATACATGTACGTAGAGATGCATAACTTCAATATTATGCGGTTTAACCTATACCGGGTAAAACCGCTTAATATCGGTTCTGTACAAAACATTTCATCCAAACATGATTAACCACGAAAATACAATAAGGAACTGGAGCAGGAATAAATAGACGCTATAATTTGGCTTTGTAAAACGTTTAAATTTTAGGTTTTTGCTTTATTTAGGTACTTATCGCAGTTTTTAGGTTTTCAGCCAGTTTGCGGTAGAGTTAGACATGCAACTTTAGATTAACTTTGGGTTACATTTATCTGTCAAAGCTAACATTGCAGAAAAGAACAAAGCAATAATGTTAGATTTGGTGTGGTTATTTGTCGATACCATTGCTGCATTATCAAAAGTTGCTGAATTTAAAATTCACTTGGCCATTACGAGATCTGTCAATCAACCTAACATTGTCATGTCGCCATAACCAACACATATACCAAAAAATATAATTAAGAGGGAGAGCGCCTCGTTTACCTTTTAGTTGAGAGTCATCTGAGATTGACAAAACGTTTAACCAAGATTTTTCTTATAAATCTTCAAAAACAGAGACGTATATCTAGAAGAATATTTTAAATAAATTTTACTAGTGTTGTAAAAGGATTTTAAAAGGAATGTTTACTGCATATGGAAGTGCACTTACCCAGAAAGTATAATATTTTGAGAGGACATGTAAGCATAAGTACCCAGGTGACCGAGATAAACTCACTTAATCTTTTAATACAAATCGTGTCCAAAATTAAACGCTGTCTTTAATGTACATTTCTAAACAAAACTTCGAATCTTACTGCACATATTATAAGTTTTGAATTTACATAAAATATAATGTTTGAAAATGAACTTTGAAGAAAGCGTTGCGTTTTGGATACGCTACGCATTAAAGGGTTAAACTCGAACACACGCGTTTTCCCAGAGTGAAAACTAAACTAGAACGACTGTTCGTCCCTGAAAACCATCTTATAGAAAATAGTTATTTATGCAGCAAGAGAGCAAAGTTGGTTTTTACTGTGAGTGTTGATTTTGAATCACGAGTAAGCGAAGGACTCTATAATTGAATCACGAGCGTCAGCGAGTGTTTCTAAGTTAGAATCCTGAGTGCGCGAGGGATACAAATACACGAGATGCAAAAAAAACTTTGGTCTCGTGTGTGTAACTTTTCACCTCAGCAGCGAGAACATAATAATTACCAGAACCAGTTCAGTCTCCGAAAAAGTGTTTGCACCCTTTGCTAGTCTCCATTGCTTAAAAATATCATAAGCTTTTAAATATTTTTCGCGAGACTTTTCAGGCAAGAAACTCAAGTCTGCATTTTGTATTAGGTACTGCCGTAATTTGTCTGGTGTTCAATTGTTGACTTCGTCACTGGACTCAATCATATCAAAATTAAATAATTAATAAATAAGTACTTATTATATTTATTATATTATTATATTCTTATATTCTTATAATTTCCAAATTGCCTTTGATCGTGTATCAAACTCTTAGATATATCGAACAGAAGAAGAAAAGAATTCAAATTTGAATCCTGCTATTTTTTAAAGTTGCGTCCCGATACTGAACCCGCTGCTGTATTTATCACGATGTTCAAGATTGTTAAAATTATTAATAGATACAAACATGTTAAACTTTATCTTTTTCTACAACATTTAAATACTTTAGATGTATGTTAATAACAATGTAGATCTGATTGAAAAAAATATACCTTGTTGAGTTTCTTGCCGGTTTCTTCTCAACAGGGTTTTTTCCGAACCGGTGGTAGATTTTTCGACGTTCATAGGAGCATCAATTTGATGCCTAAATTGAATAAAGAATTTTGACTTTGACTTTGACTTTGATTTTTATTAGGTATTATATAAAAACTAGCTGACCCAGCAAACGTTGTTTTGCCATTGCCATATAAAAAATTGCCTACGACCTATTCTCAGGAGTTCGGTAACAAACACCGTGACACATTTTTTTTATATATTAGATATAATCCAATAATTAAATTTAAAACCTTAACAGACGATTTACAATTTTAAGGTTAACTACTTATATCAGTATCCGAAGAATTAATCGTTCATTTATTTTTTGAAAATCGAACTTAGAATCGATTTGATCGTATCTCTCGCTCTTTTCGTATCGATATGACAGTGACAGATCAAACTAAAGTTCAAATCCTTCGAATTTAGTGAGTAGACCGATTACTGTCCTCACATTTAAAAAAAAAGTTACTTTATTTCACGCAGTGAGCAAAGTCGGATTTTGCTCTCTGTTTTTTAATAATAAAACCTGCCTGTTTGAGGTGCTGAGGTGAAAATTCCGTTTCCGAGACCCTTGTAGTTATACAAGTTGTTATGATTCGTTTTTTAAAAAAAATTAAACGTTACATTACTGCCATCTCCCGTATTGATAAATATTTAATGCTTTAATTGGATCATTGTTTATTTTTTTTTCAAACTAATAATAAGACATCAGTCTTCCCGAGCGGTTAAACTGTGCTAGGCAAACTTTACCTAAAGTTATTAAGTTCGACGGGGTAATTGAATTTATTCCGGTAACTCGTTCTTAACTTCTATTTCCATATAATCAACAGTTGCCCTCGGCCAAGTATGTATGACTAGAATGATTTAATAGAGACTTCGAAGGAAAAGTCGCGACCCACCACGACCTTGCCAAGTGCCGCGAAGTTTGCCAATTTATAAAACTGAGTTATATACGAAATTAAATAACGCTATATCGATGGAAACTTTGGTAATAATTTCTTGAACGCCCCAAACTTGGCCCACGGCCCCCGGTCCCACTTCCCGTAATTAATAGGATTGGTTTTGATTAAGCAAATAAATGATTCCTTTACGATTTTAAACATTAAAGTTGGGACTTTTCGGGACGCGCAATTAAATGGTTTGTGTAACTTGACTAATGGATCTTACAGAGCAAGCGCTTGCGGCTAATTCCTTGCTTTCTGAAAAGCAGTCACAGAAGAGAGAATCGATTTCAGATCACCTTTCTTAGGCAGTACAGAAACGAACAACAAAATAAATTACATAAACTTGTGGGGCTGTTCGGCCTGTCGAGGCACACGGTCGAAGCTTAACATGAAACAAATAAAGCGACTGCGAGTCTTTTATAATAAAGACTGAAATTAAAGCAGACAATATAAATGCTGTGAAGATATACCGCCTTGTAGTGTCACCTATACATAATACTTACTCTATGCTTATGGTATTGATAGGTTGTCATTCGATTACAATAAAACAATCGGTTGACTTTGTCACTAAACTTGTATGCACTTTATACGTTTTATTTAAAATAACTTAATATGGTAGCAGAGCGTGAAATTTTAAATATATAATTCACTCCGTGTACAGTCAGTGTCATTTAAAAATGTCGAGTGCTAAAATCGACCCTCTTACGACAGAAAATTATGACACCTGAATTATACAAGCGGAGGCCATACTTATACGAAACAAGTTATGGAGATTCATTGAAAATCCCATCACGGCGGATAAGGAACGAGACCGACAAGCCGGGTCAGAGCTCATTCTCATAATTGCTCCATCGGAGCTAAAGCAAATAAAAAATTGCAAAAGTGCAAAAGAATTATGGGATAAACTCAAAAGTACATATGCCAGCACCGGGCTCGCCCGAAAAGCGTCCCTACTTAAACAACTTATTCTTACAAAATTAGAAGGGAATGACGTGCGAACTCATCTCAACAAATTTATGGATAATGTTGACAAATTGACTGACATGGATATTATTATAAACGAGGACTTACTAACCATCATCATGCTATACAGGCTATCAGTATGAGAACTTTCGAGTCGCAATCGAAACGCGCGACAAGCTTCCGTCTCCTGATGAACTCAAGACCAAAATTATTGAGGAGTGTGAAGCACGACACAATCGAAAAAATAGCTTGAACGATGAACCTCAATCCTCTCTTCAAGAAGAAGTTTTCTACGTCTCCTGCGAAATATGTAAAGGAAGAGGTAACATCTTTAAACGCAAAGCACATAAGATAAACCAACTGCTGGATGAAAAATAAGGGCATACCGATGGGAAAAAATAAGCATAAGACCAATTTTGCTACGCAGTGCCTTCTGGCTCAAAAAGGACAGCTTGAGAATCCTGAATGGGTCCTACACAGCGGATGTACGTCGCATATATCAAATCAAAGACACATGTTTAAAAATATAGAGACTTTGTCAAGAAAACTGAATTTCGCATCTGAAGAGCACACTGCAGATGTGAAAGGAAAGGGTATAGTGTCATTTCTTACGAAAAATAGTGATAGTATGGCACAAACTCACTTGCGAGACACTTTAATGTACCCAGTCTATCTGTAAACCTATTGTCTGTCAGTAAGATGACTGAGGCCGGTTGCTCTATTGTCTTCACCAAAAATAAGGCGACAGTTGCAAACCCCAGAGACGGAATAACTCTTACAGCATTAAAACATGCCATGGTCTCTATTATGTCAAACCAGACAAACACGAAAAAGTCAATATGGCCAAAGATAAGAATGTCACAGTTCCAATTCAAGTAAAAACGGCCTCGTCAAATCTAAACTTTAATTGGGTTGACCTTCGCCTTCGTTCGATGCCTCAGAAAACTTAGCAGAGTGTGAAACCTGCATTTAAGCAAAACTGCATCGAATACCATCTCCTCATGTTAATTCGTCTGAACGCACAACTGAACTTTTAGAAATTGTACACAGCGACGTGTGTGGACCTATTATAACGCCCACCGAACGAAAAAAATAATATTTTGTTACTTTTATTGACGACTACAGTCGATACTGTCGTGTTTACTACATGGCAAACAAAAACGAATATTAGAAAAATTTAAAGAGTTCAAGGAAATGGCGGAAACACACACTGGAAACAAAATTAAATTTTACAAACAGATAACGGCACAGAATATGTAAACAAAAACTTTGATGCTTACCTTAAACGCTGCGGGATACAGCGACGACTAACCGCACCTTACACGCCAAACCAAAATGGGATCTCAGAACGCAAAAACCGCACACACGTAGAGAAAGCACGAACAATGCTGATTGAAGCAAAGGCACCATTGAAACTTTGGGCAGAAGCGATAATGACTGCAATCTATTTGTCCAACAGATCGATAAATAGCGCCAATCAAAACGAAACCCCTTTTGAACGAAGGGTTGGCAGGAAGCCATGCATAAATCATTTGTACGTGTTCAGAAGCAAAACTTACGTATTAATAAAAGGAATCACAGCTCACAAGTTTGCTCCAAAAGCTTACCCAGGCATGTTTGCGGGTTACTCTGAAACAGCGAAAGCATTTCGGATTTTTATCCCCTCCAAGAACAGTATCCTCACATCGAAAGACGTAAGAGTGATGAAAACTATGTTCTATGATGAAGTTGACTACAACGGAGTCTCTAAACTATTTGATGAGTACTCAAAACCTGAAGAAACGCCATCAAAACAAACATCAAACAAGCAAGTGGTTGTTACTCTTAACGATGATGAGCAATCTGAGAGAGATAGTGTAACAAGCGATCATAATGATTGTATTAATTAATGATACGTTACAACAAAACGAAATAGACAGCACAAATGAACACCAAGCAGAAGCAGTAATTACTGAGAGCGACTATGAGTCATTTTCGAGTTCTCCCAACGTGTCTTATGCTGACATACAGATGCAAGATGCTGATGCTGTTGAAAACACCACTGCTCAAACGATGTCTTTGAGGAACAGGTCAGAAATTAAAGCTCCAAAGCGCTTTGGTACTACATTATGGCAAAAGTTGAAGAAATCGAAAAACTTCACATGCCAAAAGAAAAAAGCTGAAACTCTGCTGTAAAAAGCCAATGGCAAGAAGCCATGCTCTCTTTGAGTGAGAATCAAACATGGGATTTTGTCAAACTTCCTGCAGAACGGAAAGCCCTCCCTTCCGGTTACGTATCAAAATATCTAAAATTAAAAAACCTAACGTAAAATAACCTACGTTCAAAATACCTAAAATCTAAATACCTAATGATTTTAAATACCTAAGCAACTAACACCTACCTACGAATTACCTAAGTTTAAAATACCTAATGAGTAAATGTCTAATGTTTAAAATATCAACAGCTATGACACCTAAGTTTGATACACCAACATTTGAAATACCAAATGGTCAAAATACCTAAATGAAATGAACATCGCTTAATTTTCGGCGAGCGAGCGAAGCGAGCGAACAAGACGGTTCGGGGCGGAAGCGACTCGGAATGGTTAGGTTCAAAGGCTAATGCAGGAGCGTAGCGGAGCGAAGCTCCCGCTAGCCTTTGGTGTTAGTTATTTTTTTATTTTCACGTGAAAAATCTAATTTGTTTGATAAAATTTGGTATATGATTTACATTTAGGTACATTTCATAATGTTAAAGACAATAATACCTAATGGAAATAATCATTTTCTGTGCTGTTACAAAAAAAATACCTAACATCGAAGGCTAAGGCGGGAGCTACGCTACGCTTCGCTCCCGCCTTAGCCTTCTGAACCTAACCTATCCGAGTCGCTTCTGTCTTAAAAAGTTTTGCTCGCTCGCTGCCAGCGAGATACCGGTTAGGATATACGAAAGCTTTCGGTATTTTGAATATAAGTAAAAAAATCATTAGGTATTTAGTTTTTAGGTATTTTGAACGTAGGTTATTTTACGTTAGGTTTTTTAATTTTAGACATTGCAATACGTAGGCATTTTAAGCTTTCGGTATTTTTAATATAAGTGAAAAAATCATTAGGTATTTAGATTTTAGGTATTTTAACGTAGGTTATTATACGTTAGGTTTTTTAATTTTAGATATTTTGATACGTAACCCTCCCTTCCAAATGGATATATAAAATTAAAATGAATCCTGATGCAACTGAGAAAGATATAAAGCCAGAATGGTTATTAAGGGTTACTCTCAAAAGCCTGGAGTAGACTATGACAAAACATTCAGCCCTGTGGTTCGCCTGAGTACTGTACGCGCAATCCTTGCTATTGCTGCTAAAGAAAATTTAAAACTTTGCCAATTTGATGTTTCTATAGCTTTTCTGTATGTACAGGAAGAGATTTATATGAAACAGCCTGAAGGCTATCAAGATGGCACAAAACGTGTCTGCAGACTTAACCGTAGTCTTTATGGACTCAAGCAGGCACCCCGTTGTTGGAATACCTGTATCGCTGAATTTTAAGAAAACTCTGGATTCCAACATAGTGAAGCTGATCCATGTTTATTTGTCAGAGCCAGGGGACAGACATCCTCATCGGGCTTTATGTGGACGATGGGCTCGTTGCGTATAACTCAACTGGAACAGGAAATGAGTTTATGTGAGGTTTTTCGAACGTGAAGCATACACAGTACAATAAAATACCTATGGAATCTTTATCGAATTTACTCAATATTTGTTGTGACAATATAAACAAGTTTGGTTGCTAACCACTAGAACACCATAGACGACAGGGCAGTGCCGGCCAGTACTCACACTCCTCTTCACAGCACTGTCGTAGTCATCAGGACAATCCCAAGCTGTTCCGCAGTTTCAACAGGCGCGGACCAGCCAAAGCTTTTGTCAGTAGATCAGCTTCCATATCTTCAGTCCGAAGATAATTGACCTCTAATACTCCTTATTGAATACAGTTCCGAATGAAGTGCATTTTTAGGTCAATATGCTTTGACTTTGAAGTCACCATAGCGTTCTGACTCAGTTTCAGGGCGGCTTGATTGTCATTTAATACGACAATTCGTTCGTAGCTGGCTCCTAAATCTTTATACAGATTTCTTAGATGGATTGCTTCTTTAGCAGTCTCAGTTAAGGCGACATATTCGGCCTCAGCTGTAGATAGAGCGACACTTCTTTGCTTCTTAGACATCCAACTTACAGCTGTCCCAGCAAATTTGAAACAATAGCCCGAAAAAGATTTTCTATCAAGTTTACATGTGCCCCAATCCGCATCTGCTAACCCATACAGTTCTTGACCAGTTTTTCTAAAAAATAGGCCGACACTCTTCGTTCCTTTCAAGTAACGCAGTACTCTCTTTGAAAAACAATGCAAATGTAAATATAATGATTATAATAATATGGTGAATTGTAGTTACAACGGATAAACATACTTATATAGAAATATACAATACATACTTAAATACATATTAAACACCCAACACGACTCGAGAACAAACATTCGTATTTTTCATATAAATATCTTTCCCGACGCGGGAATCGAACCCGGGACCTCAAGCTTCGTAGTCAGGTTCTCTAACCACTGGGCCATTTGGTCTTCAAAATACTTCCATCGTGTGACGATACCTTAAAAAAGTAATTATTGTAACAAGTTG
Source organism: Archips xylosteana (assembly GCA_947563465.1). Classification (NCBI taxonomy): domain Eukaryota; kingdom Metazoa; phylum Arthropoda; class Insecta; order Lepidoptera; family Tortricidae; genus Archips; species Archips xylosteana. Next base: position 26,558,986 of record OX387343.1, on the reverse strand, counting down.
ATTCTTTAGTGGCTTCAAATGTAATACCGTTGCTCATATTCCCTTTTATCCCTTTATAAAAAGGTTCCTTTTCCTTCCAGTACGGCGTGTAATTACAGATAGCCAGCGCCGGTCCCTTGCGTGTTTTCACAAAGAGATCGGTGCTCTGATAACAATTCACTTATAACAAAGTTTTTGCCTTTGTTGATCTTCAGCTCAAGGGACATGTCTAGGCAAAGGGTGTCATGCTGAGATCTGTGAAGAAATAGGATTTTTGTCGTATTACAATGGCTTACCATTTAAAGCATTGTTTTGAGTGGGACTTTTAAAATAATTGCTATCTTAACTCTAGCATTATTTTCCAACATCACTTTAATAGTAGGTATATTAGCCTTAGGCCTAGGCTTGGAAATAGGCAATTGCTGGCTGAGTATTGGTTCATCAATATGAATCTAGTAATTGCTGTTCCAGCGGAGGCCAATACAGTGCTTTTCTCAAAATTTTAAAAAGGAAACAACAAACGAAAATAAATGATAATCCGGCATTTTTTTTTATAAATGGAATTTGAAGAGTTGTACTTTTCTAGGCAAAACAGTTAGAGCTTTAAGTCAGACACCGACAAAAACATTGATGTACGAGTACTATTTTTTATTTCATTTGATATCTTGTGAATTCAAATAAAAGAGGAGCTTATCAATTTGGTTGTATAAGTATGTTTTCCGTCATCTTCGTCATTTAAAATCAGATTTGAATTTTAATTTGGTTAAAAAGGAAAAACTTTTAGTTAGTTGTTACCAAAATCAGAATCTGAAGAGATAATCTCAGGAAATTCGAGGGAACTCTTCAAATTATAATTATTATTGTAGGGGCACGTATAGTGATTTGGGTATTATTTTGTAGTAACTCGTGCATTTTGCTCTTCAAAATAATCATAATATTAGGGGTGAAAGGCTAATGGCGTTAAGCGATATTTTTGCAACTTTACAGGAGAGCGTTTTAAAGATTTAAAAATTAGAAAAAAATTCGTAGTTTTTGAATTTCTTAACTGATTTTGATTATAAATACACAGTTTTTCTTAAAATTTAATACCACTTCTGATGTTTAATATATTCGTTTAATAAAACGAGAGGATAACGAAATATGTGTCGCTTGAGTCAAAAATTCTTCTTCCTCTTATTGTTTAGAGCAAGGAAAAACGACTTAAACGACGTTTTAAGTCTTTTTTGGAATACAAAGAAATGAGTTAAGAAACAATGACTAGGAAAATTAGCGCAAGGCTAAATGACTTAAGAGGGCTGTAACTGTAGTTTTCGTGTAAAGCTAAAAGGTTTAACTGCCTTGTTACGAGTGCAATAGATTACGGCTAATATGCTCAAAGTCCCATTCCATTAGTTTTTAAAAGCAGGAAAAGTAGCTTATGGAACGATCACTATTCTGGTCGTATTAACTTAAATCCTGGTAATTTAGAATTTTATTTGCGATTGGTGTTTGAAACCAATATAAAAACTATCAACCTGAACAGTGTAGAAAACAAAAAAGTAAGATAAAGAATAAAATGCAGAAAATGACGTGAAAAAATATTTTTTATTATTTTTTTTTATTATTATTATTATCATTACCTCAGTCAGCCAACTATAGCAAAACTTAACAAAAACACAATTATTATTATAAGTATTTTAGAAACTTATCATTTTGACGTACTAAAAGAGAATCTTGTAAAAGAATTAAGAGACTTAAACAAAATTAAACTTTAGGATGAGACTGATTTTGTAAGATTTAGAGGCAATTCACTATCACCAAAAAAATTCCCTGACGATAATGGGACCGACTGAAGCACCTCGCGCGAGCGCACATCTACTATTTGCGAGTAGGTTTTAGATTACAAAAACATTTTAAGTTGGTCTTAAACGACGTTGGTCAACTGCTGTTATAGTAAAAAATATTTGCTGAACGCACATTACTTACTCATTGTAGTGAAAGAAACCCGATTCAAGTACAAACATATTCTTTGTCTTAATTTATGTGACAGCTTTCTTTTAAAATATACAGGAAATAATAATTTAAACAACCAGTTCACCTAATATTCGAGAAAGGCTAATTGCTTTATAAGCTTTGTTAAGGTAAAATAGACTAAAGTTAAATAATTCAAACGACGTGTTTTGTTTATTTTTGTTGCAGGCTAATTGATTCAAGCGACAAGTTTCTTATATTTTTGTGGAAAGACATTTGCTTTAAGCGACTAGTTTCATACATTTCGGTCACAGGCTACTTACATTAAGCGACATCTATTTGTGTATTACGGAGCAAGCTAAGTAATTCAACCAACCATCAGCTTTTGAAATAGAAAATGGAAAAAAGCTTTAAAAACCATTTGGCTTCCATGACGAGAAAGGAAAAACGGTTTAAGTCATTGCCATAGTATTTTTATATAGCTCAAGTCAAATGTGTTAAGATCAAAGCTAATTTTTGTGTCGCTTCAGTCAGCAGTGGAGTGAAAAACAGCGTCCAAGCCTATTTGCATCAAGCGACAAAAAATAACTCTGATTGGCGTGAAACCCGGCTCAAACGACGCGGAAAAATTTGCTGATTCCGAATATGTATATAACTCAGTATCGTCCATAGTGTCGCTTAACGCCATTAGCCTTTCACCCCTCTATATTTGGGACTTTATTTTTAAGTGGAACTGACGAGAAGTCAATTGCCCACGGAAAGTAATAAACAACATGTAGGTATACCACGAGTTGCCATTCGATTCCTAAACACAGTTGTTAAGTAATTTATGATTGTCTCAATTCATAGTGAAGCATCAGATGGACTCCTCAACAATTAACTTTTATGAATCGGGAAAACCAATATTTTGTAAAAGATGACGACCAGATAACATTTAGCTATTGTAACCCAGATTAGTTACACTCATATCGTATATATTTAGTATGCTCAATAGATAGTATTTAAGTAAGATAGATGACTAGATCCACTCCTGCTGTCACGTGCTGAGCCACCATCTTCAAACAGATCAGACGAAAATTATTTTTTCGGTTGTTTGGAGTCGCTTAATAATTAGCTCAATGTTTTACCGCTTCATCAATTTTTTTTTCTAATTTTAGATGAACTGTCAATAATGCACTTCGCCCTCTGATATGTAGTTAAAAACGATGACTTTTTCAGTAATTTTTAAGGTTCCGGGCCCAAAGTGCGCCAACGGGGCCCTGTTACTAAGACTCCGCTGTCCGTCTGTCCGTCCGTTAGTCTGCCACAGGGCTCTATCTCTTAAATCTAATACTAGACAGACACTATAAATTTTTTCCAATTAGGTACGTATACAGCATGTTAAAAAATCCTGTATTATTTTCGGCACAGATATACCTTGAGGCTCAAAGGGCGTAAAGGACATTTGGTCGTAAAGGCACTCTCTATGGCATCTTAAACATATCGTAAATAAAATTACAAGTAAATAACTGGTGTAAATTATGTAAAAAAACTTATCCTGACTCATCAGATGTGCCTATTCCAAAATCTAATTCTAATTCATCGTATCATCGTTTTCTTTTTCCTTTGATTTTCTGAGTATATCCTCAACATGCTTACAAGCTTTTCTTGCTGACCTTTAGGTCCCCAACGGTCCCCTACGAACCAAGTAAGCTTTAAATAGCCATCCAAAAACCAACCACAATCTTCAGAATTTAGTTTGACGCAGCATGACTCTATTGAACATTGTCGCATCATTTTACTTGTAATCGAATTAATTCTATAATTAATAATTATGTCATATATTATTATCGTTTTTGAATAACAGATGAGGGTATATACAGTTAGGAGAACAAGTGAACCAATGCCAATGACTCTCATATATCTATCGAGTAAAAATTAAAGGGATAATCAATCTCGCTTAAATGCTTTTATTTTTAGAAAATCTACACCATGAACTTAATGTTAAATGCAATCAACAAGTTTGAAATCATTGTAATAAACTTATAAACTTAAATTAATATTGAATCAGATTTGCTCATCTTATTTAGTAACATCAAGGATGATATAGACTGGATTAGCAATCGCCGTAGTACGAATTGGCCGCGGAAAAATAGTTCGATTATTAAATCTAGATGGCGCTGACATATAGCCTGAGGGTTTGAAAGCAAAACATTTCAAATTGCGTATGTTTTCTTAGAAAAATTTAATTACAAGTAATGAGTACAGTAAAGTTAGCCTCTTTCAACAACAAATGACAATTCACCGTTGACTCTTGATTCTGGGTGCGACACAGAATCAATCAACAACCAACAAACAAGCTGAATTCGAAATAGACCTAGTTATCTACAATACAAAATCAATACAATACAAAATCATTTATTGCCACAAAATACAAAGAGAGCACAAATAAGCAAAATAAAAACAATAGGTATATGACTACAAAGCATATTGTGGCAAAAGGAACCGGCTCAGCAATAGCCGAACCCGCGCGGCGCCGCGAGGGCTCGGCGCTGGTTTTCAATCTATAAATATATTGTTCAACAAGGGACTAAAACAAGCCATAATGACACGAGATATTTAGCCACCCGAGCGATAGCGAGGGAGGCTATAATTCGAGTTGTCATTATGGTAGTTTAGTCCCGCGTTAAACACTCTACTTTTCACTTTGAAAGCGAGGAAAAAAACGACGTACAAAATTACTTTTTTACAACGTATGCTCAATACGAGCAATGGACATCTGTTCAAAATTCAAATAGCAAAAAAAATACCGCTGTCTTTTCTTTTCTTTTATATTTTTTTGTAAAGTGACGCTTTAAATGCTTGCATAATTAGCCAACAGATTCTAACTTAAAGACTATGTTAAAACTAATTGGACTAAGCATGTAAGAACGATAATTGTTCATTCATTAGAATCGGCAAATAAATTAACCTAATTGATCTAAGTTCACACACAAAATATATTGTTAACTGAAACACTTACCCGTGAATAAAGAAACGACTTTTTAAGTTTATTTTCTATATGCCAATTCTTTGTTAAATTATATCTAATTATACTTTCTATTTACTATTAAATGCAACTGACATCGCATTATTTTGAAGTCACGCCATATTAACATTCAAACGTACAACTGCTCTATCTACCGTACACTCCAGCACTGCTTTGCCGACAGTGCGGATTGCTATTTTATCGACAGAGCAGGGAACTGCTTTGCCGACAGCAATACGAAGTACCTACCTACTATTTATTGTTAGAATATTATTATGACAATTTTTTGTAACGAATAAATAGAATGTGTTTTAAAGAACTTTCACGTGTATGGTTAGTAATGCGGGCAGTTTTTGGGGCTGCCACTTTTTTTTCTGACGTGACCTCATACGAGTGATGCGGGCAACCTGTGGGGTTGTCACTTCTCCGTGATAGCTACGATGTGTTTTAAATAACTTTCACGTGTATGGTTAGTAATGCGGGCAGTTTTTGGGGCTGTCACTTTACTTTCTGACGTGACCTCATACGAGTGATGCGGGCAAACTGTGGGGTTGTCACTTCACCGTGATCGTGATTTTATCACAGATTATAACATCATTGAGTGATTATAACATTCGATAAATAATATTCCTATATACTTATAACGATTTTAGTGTTGCGGGTAGTCTTTGGGACTATCACTCACTTTCAAATAAACCTATAAATAGAATTACCGTAAATTACTTACGTCACTTGCAGACGGCGTTTTACCATTCGAAACAAATACCTACGGGATAGATGATGATGTTGAGTTGATAAATGAAAATTCCGTACGTTCAACTGTTCACGTACCATTACCGTCGACAAGCTCAGCTAAGCCCGCCATATCCCAGCCGTTGTCACAGGCGCAGCCGCCGCCCCAAGCACAACTGTTGCCACCTGAAGAACAGGAACCCGTACAGCCTTTGGCACCTGCTACGGAGCTAGATAGTGCTATTCTAGAAATACTCGGCGACGACCCCTCAGTAGTTAAACAGTACAGTAAAGAAATCCAGGCCGATCTCGCAGTGCGACTGCAACACATTGCCACTAATGGCCTTTCTAAAGAAACTCGCAAAGAGTTATGCGAAAAATACTTAACTCCCAGCAATTGTACATTGATAGACGCTCCAGAACTTAACCCGGAGATAAAAGCCGCCGTTTCAGAAGCGGTAATAAAGCGTGACAAAGGAATAGAGTTAAAGCAAAAGCAGTTAGGGCGAACGATCACGTGCATTGGTGATGCTATTAGTACACTTATATCCAAAGAAAATAAAGATACGGCGGTTGTAAAAGTACTGATGGACGCTAGTCGCTTACTTTGCGATAACCAAAATCTTGATTCGGCTACGCGACGAAACTTTGTCCTCTTTAACATAATAAGGAATTGAAAATCAGATACAAAAGACAAAAATCGATAAGTTTTTATTTGGTACCGATCTTACAGAGACCCTAAAAACCGCAAAGTCCATCACGAAGTCTGGAGCTGACCTTAAATCATCGGCACCGCCTAATAATAACAAACCTACGGTCCCCAAAAATAAAACTTCGCTACAACAGGCTACAACCCGGCCACAAAGAAACAATTTAAACTGGAAGGCTCCTCCCCAGAACCGCAGGCCTCAGGGGAGCCAGCGGGGCAGGGGGCCTGCTCCGAGGATTCAGCACGCCAGCAGTTCAGGGACGTCGTATCGAGCGCATCAACACAAATACAACAGCCGCCGCTAGAATCGGTGAGATACGCGGGTAGAATTTCCCAGTTTTACTATCAATGGTCATTATTAACTAATGACCCAGTCATTTTATCATGGATAAGTGGGTATGAGATTATTTTATCCCATCCGTTTGTGCAAGCTCAACCTCCGTCAAACAAAAATCATACAAATGAAGATAATTTCCACATTAGAAAATGTATTACCGATCTAATAAGATCCGGTGCTATATCTGAGTGTGAGCATTGCGACGGACAATACCTGTCAAGTATATTTTTAGTTCCGAAACCAAACGGTGAGCATAGATTCATACTTAACCTAAAAAAAATCAACAAAATTATTAACACCAAACACTTTAAACTTGAGGACTTGCGTACTGCCCTAAAACTAGTTTCAGTAGGATGTTATATGAGCACATTGGATTTAAAGGACGCCTATTTCTTAGTACCTATTCATAGTAATTCGCGTGAATATCTTCGGTTTGAATTCAATAACAGGTTGTATGAATTTAATGTCTTACCGTTTGGCCTCAGTACCGCACCATTTGTGTTCACAAAAATAATGAAACCTATCGTAAAATTACTCAGACTATGTAACTACCTATCTACTGTCTATTTGGATGACATCCTTTTAATAGGTAATACATATGAATCCTGTTTAGATAATATTCTAGCCACACAACAGTTGTTAACAGCATTAGGTTTCATTATCAATGAGAAAAAAAGTAATTTAATACCTTGTAGAACCTGTAAATTTTTAGGCTTTATTATAGATCTATACACAAAAATTTCAAATCAACTTGCCAGCAGAAAAGACGTTAAAAATAAAAAAAGAATTGAATTATTTCAAAAATATTAGTCGATGCAAAATCAGAGACTGCTCGTTTAGTTGGCCTACTTAATTCTGCATGCCCTGCTATAGAATATGGGTGGCTGTACACTAAAGAAATTGAAAGACATAAATACCTAAATTTAAAAGATGACCCAGATAATTATGACAAGTATATGAACTTGCCCCAATCTTTGGTTTCCGAGTGTGATTGGTGGCGTAAGGCTATCGATCAACCTGCAAATAAGATCAAATACGATGACTATTGTCTGGAAATTTTCAGCGACGCTTCTACTACGGGATGGGGAGCTGCTTGTGGTGGGGAGACTGCAAGCGGCCTCTGGACTGCGGAAGAAGGCAGCAAGCATATTAATTACCTGGAAATATTGGCTGCCTTCTTCGGCTTAAAAGTTTTTGCCAAAACAATGTGCAATTGCCAAATTTTGCTTCGTGTTGATAACACTACCGCGATTTCTTACATAAATCGAATGGGGGGCGTGCAATTTCCTCACCTGACGCGAGCCGCAAAGGATTTATGGCAATGGTGCGAATCCAGGAACATCATCGTATATGCATCATATGTTAAGTCTGCTGACAACAGCGTGGCTGATGCAGAATCACGGCGTTCACACCCAGATATTGAATGGGAACTGAACGACGTGGTCTTTCAAAAAATTATTGATACATTTGGAATTCCAGACCTTGACCTTTTTGCCAGTCGACTTAATAAAAAATGTAATAAGTATGTGTCCTGGTACAGGGATCCCAACGCACTTGCCATAAATGCTTTTACCCTATCATGGTCGAAGTTATTCTTCTATACGTTTCCTCCTTTTACGATGATTTTAAAGACATTAAGGAAAATCATAAGAGATAACGCTACAGGCATCGTGATTGTTCCTTTATGGCCAACCCAGCCCTGGTTTCCCTTATTCAAAAAGCTGCTTGTGTCGAAGCCTTTGTTTTTCGAACCTAGAAACGATTTAATTTTGTGTCATTCCAGCGACCGCAGTGTGCACCACCGGCTTACCCTGGCTGCCGGGGTCTTGTCCGCGAGTCGCTACTAAGAAAAAACGTCCCGGACAAGTCTATCAATATAAGTCTATTATGTTCGTCATTGGACGTACTCGTATCATATTTTTAGTCCTACTAGGTATAGAATTTGAAAATCGAACTTATAATCGATTTGATCTTATCTCTCGCTCTTTTCGTATCGAAATGAAAGTGACAGATCAAACTGAAGTTTAAATCTTTCGAATTCACCGAGTAGACCTATCACTGCTCTCGATATTTAAAAAAAAGTTACTTTGTCTAACGCAGTGAGCAAAATCGGATTTTTCTTACTGTTCTTTAATAGCAAAACCTGCTTGTTTGAGGATGAGGTGAAAAAGCTATTTCCAAACCTGACATTTATTATATTATTACTTGAAGCATTGCTCTGTTTGGGCACAACGAATTTAGAAGTTAAAGAAACTTTCAGCTTTGTGATATAGCACCGGCTTGAAACGACCAAGTCGACCAAGCAGCATCAATCAACGCCAACATTTGGTATTGGTTAAACATGTCAAGGAGAAGGAGGGCGTTAGGTACGGATAAGCTGGTGGGCAAAGTCAAAACCTATGGTTTTTTAACTAAGTAGGTCAAAACTGTGTAGTGTACTGCAAAATATTTGAAAATACTTATATTATAATTGAGAGAAGGTTTTCCCAAATACACCAAGAGTTTCTCTCTTACGTTGAGTGATCAAATAAAATTAAAAGGGATATGTTTTTCTAGGAAGCACTACTTACGAGTATGTCTGAAATATTGAGAGAAAACCATACATTTGAAACAATCGAAAGCTGCTTATTACATATGGAATTGACAAAATAAAATAAAAGGAAAAACCGGCCAAGTACAAGTTGGACTCGCACATCGAGTGTTCTGTACAAATTTGTTGGTAGTAATTATGTCAAAATATACGCTTTAAACCATCCAAAATAAAACTAAGTGTGATTATTTGCGGTAGATCCTTTGGCTATTCGTTTCCACTTTGTTCCTTTGCTAGAACTGAAGGTGCTACTGCGACAAGCAACAAATGCGAAAAAATAAACTCAGTTCTTCCTTCATCTCTTGTGAAGGAACTAGTGCGGAAAATAACGCAATAGTTCCTTCTAAGGAACAATCAAAGGTACTATCGCGAATAATCCACTATAGACAGTGTGGGATTACTTTATATTTAATGGTTAGTTGGGACTCCCCTTGATTTTAATTTTATTTTTTGTTTTTATTTGCAACAGAATCCACATTATGCATAAATTTCAATTATCTATCTATTACGGTTCGAACGTTGACGTTGGTTGTTGTATGGGTCGATGTCAGGTCGAACGGTGTGTTCGTTGTTGTTTTCGTAACCAGCTACCCGATAAACCATAGAAACAATAGCCATGTTGATTTCCAGACCTTGTCACCCCATTTCTCTCTTTTAGGGGTTGAATTCCCAAAAAACCTGAAACACGTGTTTACTCATTTGGGGGTTTTCAGAAAAAAATGTACCCGTTTTGCCTTAACTATTCTTAATTCTCCATACAAAATTAATTAGTCAGTTTTGTGATGGTCCATAAAACATGTATATGGTTAACTGCGTCACAAGCGTCACAGTTTTTTTATTGCTTTTTATAGTGCTTGTGATTCTGAGTAGAAATAACCCAAAATTTGTTAGGTTTTTAAAAAAAAGTACAGGGTACACTTTTTTCTGAAAATGGCCATTTATCGTTAGGAGTACTCCTCCTGTGAAATTTCGAATAAAATAGTCTAACTAATCTTGTTTCCCCATACAAACTTTTGACCCCCGACTTACCCCCTTAAAATGTGAATTTTGAAAAATCCTTTCTTAGTGCACCCCTAGACTTTATAAGAAACCTACGTGCCAAATTTGGAATCTCTAGAACCAACGGTTTGGGCTGTGCGTTGATATGTCAGTCAGTCAGTCAATTTCTTCTTTTATATATTTAGAAAGTTATATTAATTAAGATCCATTATGAGCACCCAATCTTGTAGGTAATATAATCATGTCGTCGTTTAGGTTTAACTTAAAGCCGGTAAGTTTGTAGGACTCAATTGAATCGTGTTAATGGCGGTGCAAGCAGGCCACTCTCATTAAAACTAATGAGCATAACGCTTTGGACGTTGTTACTGTTGAGCGAATCACGGACTTCACGCAAATGGACATTTCATCATTTAAGAATATGAGCGATCTATTTACATAATTTCTACTTGAAATTACATTAAGGTAGATGATACCATAAAACAATAATTTTACTAACAAAGCACATTCCCCGTAAAAACCAGATTTGTTTTCAATTAACTTCAAAACTAATTTTCAGCTACTTTAAAACAAATAAATATTTTTCACGACACTGCTCGAAAATGTGGCCATAGATAACCTAAATCCAGTACTCAAAACTGCCTATATATGTACATTTAACAGCTGACTCATTTATGGCGCGCAAACACGACAACAATGTTACACTAATCGAAAACAAGACGTATCAGTATATGTATTTCATAATACGATACGACTTTTTGAAAGATAATTTCTGAATTTCATTCCTGGCGTGCTGAAACGACACTATTGGACCAATCAAAAGTAATCGTCTGCTGCATGTGATGGATGGACGGACGGACGGACGGACTGGATGGACGGATGGACGGATGGACGGATGGACGGACGGACGGGATGGACGGAATGGACGGGATGGACGGGATGGACGGGATGGACGGATGGACGGAATGGACGGGATGGACGGATGGAAAGATGGACGGATGGATGGGATGGACGGATGGACGGGATGGACGGGATGGATGATTATGATGATGATGATGATGATTTCCTTGCATTAGTCGTGAAAAGCACAATGTTTAGTCTCGGCCAAAAGTGCAATAGATGGACTCGTACTTTCGAGGACCTCCGCTACGCGTCGGCCCTCAAACAAACTCGTCCATCTATTGCTTACTTTCCAGCTTCTACAACAATGTACTATATACAGGGTTATTTGTAATTCACTAGCATCCTTTTAACCCTAAACTCCTACCACTTAAACAAATGTTTTTTTTTGTTTTACGGCTTTTGTCATAACTTAATATTTTTGGTGTAATAACGTTTCGAAAATTTGAGATTTCCTCTTATTTTTACGATACTCTGTGTATTTGTATGGGAAAAAAAGTGCTTCATTTTAAAAAGTCGTAAAACAAAAAACATTTGTTTGAGTGATAGGAATTCAGGGTTAAGAGGATGTCAGTGAATTAAAAATAACCCTGTAGTCGTTTGAGTTGGCAAAAAAGTAATTTCATAGCTAGCTCTTGCCATACATAATCTATTGGGAAAGTCGTGTTTTGACAGTTTATAAAGAGTACGTCAGTTGATTAGTGTTGTAAATGTTGTAATCTTGCCTATTATTGTAGTTGGATTAGACTTTAAGTATAAATACACACATAACTGAGACAAGTAACTTTAGTTTCAAATTTCTGTCAGTTAAAGACACCACCACCACTTGGCATTCTTGCCTATAGTCCCGAAGTAAGTAAAGCTTTTGTAATATGGGTACTAGGCAACTGATAAATTTACTACTTAAATATTAAACACCCAAGATCCGAGAGCAAACATTCGTATTTTCAAACAAATATCTGCCCCGACGCGGGAATTGAACCCGGTATCTCACGCTTCGTAGTCAGGTTCTCTAACCACTAGTCCATTTGGTCATCAATGCAAAACAATGCAATGAATTTATGATTTTTGACTCCCAAAACATCCACGGGCAAGTAAAAACTTTCCTCTTTACTCGTACGCACTGCCTAATGGGAACCAGAGATAATGTTTTTCCTCTTAACTCCCAAACCGCTATTGTTTGGGATTCAACGATAATATTTCTCCTCTTGGCTCCCAAGCCACTGCCTATGGAATCCAGGAATAACATTTTTCTTTTTCTCCTTGCTTCCCAAACCGCTACTATTTGGAATCCACTGGTAATATTTCTCTTCTTGGCTCCCAAGCCACTGCCTAGTGGGATTTAGTAAACTTCAAGTCCCATGAATATAAGAACCAAAGCGGATATAAATTTTACCGTATAGTCTCGGTGGTTTAGTAGTAATGACTGTTCAAATCAAGTATAAAAAAAAACTTGTTTTCGTATCGGAATACTAATAGAAGACTCTCAGTTGGCAAACCGTCATACGAACGCCGATATTTGTATGTAGGCATCGAGCTCCAATTCTTTTGATCACGAAATTGAGTTCCGCCTGGATTTAATATTTAAACATTTTTATTTCAACTGGTTCTCGCAGCCTTTAATAAAATCATACCTCTATATGAACTTTATCCGATTTTTACCCGGCCTTTCCTTTCTCATGACAGAATAAGAATGCTTTTTTTTTTCAAAAGTATTTTATGAAATTGTTGATGGCCAGTATCATTTGAGCCATTTATTGTAAAAACATCCCCACTACAAATAACATAAATTAAAACAAAACAGAAAAGCGAAAATAAAATCTAAGTCCATTTTTTTTTAAAACAAAATAATACTTATTTACCTCCTTAAGGGTTTAGACTATCAAGATAAACTATCAAGAGTTCGTACATTCTACAACCCGCACACGGTTATTGTTTAATATTAAGATAATTTAGTTCAAAATATTTCGGTAGATGGCGGTGTACCTTTTACGAACTAGCTGCGGGTACTTTTTCCTTCTGGACGGTGTAAATTGACCCTTCGAAGAATGACCCTTGAACCAACTGAATCGTGACCCACTGTGGAATCTTTTCACAACAAATGCCCCAGTGACATCGCATTACTTGACAAGGAAAATCATTATGACTCAAATGGAGGTATGGGTCAAAAATTAAATGATTCGACAGTACATTCTGCGTAATGCGTTTTATTAGCTGTTACATTTGAAAACGTTATGGGTAAGGTTCGACTACGAACCAATTAATCGAGGAAAAGTGTTAGATTCTACTACATAACATAACATAATGTTTTTAGCACTTAAATAATAATTGTTGCCCCTCAGCGACAGAGTCGGACTCCCACTTGATTAATTCGTGTTTTTTCTTTAAATTAATTTGGTATGGTATATATCCGGTCTTTGTAGAAATAAGTTTATTTACATTTTGGACATACTTAACAAACTCACACAAGAGTATGTACGATTACCTACCTCGTTACGTAAAACACGACCCTCGCCTGTGTACAGTACAAGACTAATTAATGGGAACACCTACAAATTGGCACGTTAATTATTGCAGTTTACTTAATTTGTTGTTTTAGTGAATTTATACTGCACACAACTCAATGATGAGTTAAAAAGATAAATTGAATGTTTCGATAGGTCTTTAATGAGTTAAATCGGAGCAATGATAGGTTGCAATATGAACGTTAAAATAATAATCATCCCAGACTATATAGTAGACTATGTAGTCGTATATACGTCCCACTGCAGCACAGGCCTCCTCTTGGACAGGGCTTGCACAGGGCTTGGGCTGTAGTTCCCAAGCGGGCCCAGTGCGGATTGGGAACTTCACATGTTTTTCTTCATCGTAATGCTCATGGTGAATTTCAAACGCAACGAATAATATTTACTAGTAATTAAAATGTAGAAAACCATTGTATGTTTATTCGTTTATAGTAACAAAATTGTTAAAACGGCAACACTCTCTTGGAATTTTATTCGTGCTAAATTTATATGGAAAATTACCAACGAATAAAAATTAAATACATATTTTTCATAAAAGGTAAATCTGATTGGCATAAAAAAAATTACAACGTACAACGTACAGAAGCAAAAAAAAATTTTCGTGTATTTAAGGGAAAATTTTGCACGTTTATTTGTCTGGGCCATCGATATGTGTAAGTGTGTATATTGTTCAGTGTGGAGTCAGTATGAGTATATTTTTTGTCGTAGTTACTAATTGTTGTTTATTTTGTGTATTTGTTTATTTATTTATTTATTTATTTATTTAGGTGTTCAACAGCGGTACAATCAAGTTTATCCTAAATTACAGAGTGATTCTTAAGGCCAATAACAGAACTCCCCTAATTATATAATTTAATAAACCTGAGTAGGAGCAAACGTACAGTCGAAAGCACAAACATCCACACACCCAACGCGTCAAATACATGCAATCATCAACCTTATGGTTCATGGCATAGAAGTGTATAGATATATTGACGCCCAGGGAGTGCATGTATATTTATGTTCCCGACTATAACAATAAGAAAGAAAGAATAAAAAACCTGTAAGTACATACTTAATATGAGATAACGAGAAAAATAATAATAAAAAAAAGTAACAAAAGTGTTGCTAAAATACACTAAGCATGTTTGTGTGTGTGAGTGTGTGTGTGAATGTGCGTGCGTGTGTGTGCGTATGTGCGTGCGTGTATGCATTGTATTACCAGGAAATTTCTCTCACAATGGAAACCTTGAATTTATTCCTCGAAGTGACAAATAGGTCCACATCCTTAAAGGACTTATTATAAGTGTGTACAACCCTAGTTAGTGTTGAGTTCTGGGCGTAGTTGGTACGACGAAAGGGAACTTTAAAGAGAGGAGTGTGACGTGTGCGGCGACCAGGCGCACAAAGCCCGATTTGCGCGAGCAGAGAGGGGCAGTCTAACCGGCCGCTCGTCACGTCATGGAGCAGCATCATGTCAGACACAGTTCGCCGATGGTTTAAGGGAGCTAGCTTATGGAATTTGCAACTCTCTTCATATGAATTGAAATGCCTACGAGCTTTATAGTTGAGATATTTTAAAAATTTACTTTGAACACGTTCTATTCTATGAGAATGTATTATGTACTGGGGGGACCAAACGCAACTGGCGTACTCTAGCACGCTACGGACATATGCGCAATAAACATTCTTTATGCACGCAAGATCTTTCATAGGCTGGCAAACCCTCATGACAAAGACAAGGCTCTTATATTCTTTGTTACTTATGGTGTCAATGTGTTCGGCCATAGTGAGTTTTTGATCCAACTGTACCCCTAGGTCTCGGACCGAATTAACCCTTTGTATTGCAGATCCCTGTAAAAAATAAGGAAAGTTAACAGTAGCGTGCTTCCGACTAAAGGTTATTAATTGACATTTAGTAACATTGACTTTAATCCTATTTAAGACATAATAGGCTGTAAGTCGATCAAGATCTTCTTGAAGCTTGTTTCAATCATTATTACTGTGTATATCTTTGAAAATTTTCGTATCGTCGGCATACATTAAATAATGAGAGTGTTTGAAACAAGTGTAAATATCACATAAATAAATGTTATACAACAACGGGCCTAAATGGGATCCCTAAGGTACACCAGATGGCACATCAACAAAGTTTGAACGAAAACCTCCTATAACTACAGCTTGAGATCGATTGGATAGGTATGATTTAACCCACCGTAATAAATCTCCCTGAATGCCCAAGTGCTCAAGTTTGCGCAGCAATATAGTATGATCCACTCGATCGAAAGCCTTTTCGAAGTCCGTGTAGACTGCATCAACCTGGCCGCAGGCTTCCATTTTTGAAAGCAAGAAGTTTGAATAAATAGTAAGATTAGAAACCGTCGATCTGTTTCTCAGAAACCCATGTTGTTTTTTGGGTATAGAATTAGAGAGAGTGTAATAGAAAACATTATAAACAAGTTTTTCGAAGGTTTTGCTAAAAATGTTTAAAATAGAGATAGGTCTATGATTCTCCACATGAAGCTTTGAACCTTTCTTATGGATCGGCATAATGTGAGCTTCCTTCCAAAGCTGTGGATATATTCCTTCACACAGAGATCTGTTAAAAAGTATATGAAGTGGCTTTGCTAAGGCTAAGTAGCAACGTGTGATAAATATTGGAGAAATTCCGTCACTTCCGGCACCCTTGTTTACATCTATAGTTTTAAGTATTTTCGCGACTTCATCAAGTGACAGACAGATCCTATGAGTATGAGAAATTGCACCCGATTGTGGGGGAGCCAGTGATTCATGAGGATACTGTGACGCAGGAGGGACAAACACACTTTAGAAAAAGCTATTAAAAGCAGATGTAATTTCCGGGGCAGAAGTATACTTAATTCCTTGATAGGTGACATAATTAGGGCAATTGGGACGACCATCCATCGTCCATCTTGACTTTACAAAGGACAGAAGGATTTAGGGTTATCTTTTATGCCAGTTTCTACCACATGAATGTATCTCCTATAGCAATCAGCCTGAACTTTTTTTTGGCGGGATCTAAGCAAAGAAAACTCAGCGTAATCCAGCCTGTTATTGTACTGTTTCCAACGTGCATGAGCCTTGGTTTTTTCACGAATTATACATATAAGGTTTTTAGTATACCAAGCTGGATACGAGTTATGAAAATGCCGTGTAGATTTAGGTACAAATTTGTCAATACAAGTGTACAGATGATTGTAAAAAACGTTAACGGCATCATCGATACCTACAACATTCAAGTCAGTATTCCAATCAACATTATTTAAGTAATTGTTAATTGCATCGTAGTCAGCTTTATTATATAAGCAACGTGTGGTAGTATTACCTAACAATGGTTTGACCGATATGTCGGTAGCGTCAATGACAAATGCAGGATGAAAACAGTCCTCAGGCAAAAGAGATGCGACCGACTTGGTGAGACTCTACGGAAAGTTACTAAAAGCTAGATCTAGAGTGTTTCCGTGAGAGTTAATTAAAGTATTATGTTTAGAGAAACCCAGAACACTCAGCTTATCGACAAGCTTGAGACTTATGTTTTGAAGATCTACAGCACCTTTATTTAATAATGTTGGTGCGCCACTTCCCCATGCTAAACAGGGAAGATTAAAATCGCCAAGAACCAAGTAATTATTATCACTATTGACAGCGAGTTCGAGTGAGGAAATAAAAGATTCAACATCTCTTAATTGTGTTCTGGATGTTCCTGGTATGTAGGCGCAAGCTATGTGAAGATCAGAACATGCGCTAATGCTTCGAGCAGGTATTGTAATCCACAAGAACTCCGAAGGAAACTTTTCCCATTCAGGTCGAGCGTAGGCATTGAAAGTACGCTAAATAAGCAAAGCAACACCGCCGCCAGTTTTTTTTCCCAGTTAGTATAAAATTACGATCCATACGGAAAACATCGTAGCGACCATCGCAAAATTCCGAGTCAAAAATGCCGTCACAAAGCCATGTCTCAGTAAGTGCAATAACGTCAAACTCACTGTTCAATATATTACTAAATAATGAGTGGCATTTTGTACGTATTCCCCTTACGTTCAGATCGTAAAAAAAAAAGTTCCTTTCTCTCTGTACATAAATTACTGTTCGCCTATCTATTAAGTTTTTCCTTTCATACCAGGTTAGCTTGAAAAGATCCCTTTTAGGGGATAAGTTCGCCTTTGTACTCTTTTTGTTTTGTTGTTTTGTATTATTTTTCGTGTTTTATGTATGATTAGCAGTGTTTGATCGTTTGATGTTATTAACATACCCGCGCACGCGCGCGCTCACGCGCTTTTGCAGCCCACCGTACAATCAAGTATTTACATACATACATACATCTAACGACCGATAACTGACAATTTCGCAATGATGAAATTCATTGATTATGCATTTTTAGAGCTTGTCTAATTTAAATTGACGCGCCCCACCACCGCATTTACGCACAGGATTTGAAACTCAATTTAAGCTACAATAGAGAAATATTTCTCTTGGCAGGTGTGCGTAAATGCGGTGGTTGGGCCTGCGTCATTTTAAATTAGACAAGTTCTACTTTAAATTACTATTTTTCTGAGATTAAGCATTTCGGTGCATTAGGATCAGGTCGAGGGAACTTCGGATATGCTAAGGAAAGGAATCATCGTTTAAATTTATTGATTCACTTATGGACGACACCCGGTATATTTTAAATGGCCCAAAAACGACCCAATGAAAAGAAAGCCTTAGTTTTATACTGTTATGCTGTGTAAGTTTTTTTTATAAATAAATAAAATCCGAAATGTATTTTTCGGTAGCAGATTTATTATAACAGTTTAATTAAAAATAATACTATTGTCATTATTTCAGATTAGACAGGCAGATACTTACCTAAGTGAAATGTTAATTTATCACAATCTTACACAAAAACTGTAACGCTGTTCGTAAAATGCAAATACATTTCACTTAACATAAAGTTTCAGTGTAGATAAGTAGCCCCTGATGTAACACATTAACCTTATACTACACTGACCTCACAGTTGCAACCTACGAATATGCGGCAAAGCGTCCATTTCACTTAGAGCCCTATCAAAGTTACATTACAGACTAATACTACTCAATTTGACTCCACGAGAGCGAGGCCAAGTTACACTGGAAGTAACGAGAGAGAGGTGGTACAAATTATGGCAAAGCATTTGTCAAAGTCCTGCTTGCACCGATCGTAACATCAATTATTTATATCCTACGTTACGCAAGGTCTGTCTAGTTTACATAGTTGCTATATTTCTTCTTTGCACTAGATTGTGTAGTACATATCTGTGTCAACAAATAAAAAATTCGTTTATTTTACGACGGAATACGATTGGATTTCCATTACTGTTACTTTTCAGAAGATTTCACGTCTAAAACGTCGTTGAGGTGACGGCTTTGCCTGAAGGAGTGATCTCACATCAAGCTAAGAAGCCAAGGACATTTATATAAAAAGACTTAAAACACAAGTATAGTGATATGCACGCATCAGCTCAATGACGTGCTAGTGTATTTATATAAATAATAATAATACATTTTGGAGGCATATCTGAAAACACTACAGCCGCAAAGATACACGACAACACACTGTGATAAACTTTTTTAAGAATACGTTTAGAGTTATCAGACTCACGTTATAGCACATAACTAGAAAACTGACCGTGTAAGTGAATACACGATATTCTCTCTCATATGGAGGTATTCAAGGGATCTTAACTTATCCACTTAAGACAGTCCGGGCCGCGCGACCAATATGCCTCAAACCGTCCGGGTTTTTTATCGACGGACGCACCGCGCCGCGCGTTCACTACTTTCTAACAAAAACGCCTGTATCTTCCGAACTACAAGGTTTTAAATAAAGACAAAAATACTGAGACGTAAATTAATGTTTATTCTTTCGAATACTATTTATAAAACAATAGCATACGTATAGTTTTATTGCATAAATCAAGGTCAAAGTTGTAAAATCGATAAACTTGGCTGTAAGTTTCTTGTTTAACAACTAATAACTCGAAATATTAAGCGATAACCCCCTTTTTTTATTAGTTATAAAAAACTACAGTTTTTCACCTTTAAAATGATACTACAATCTAAACATACTGTTTCCAGTGAGTTAGTAAAATAAATTAATCAAGTTGCCTACTCTTCGCAACATTTATAATTTTGCGAAACTGACTTTGTAGCAAGATGGCCGCCCGCGTAAGGCTGCCTGCAACCGATAGCCACTTTACAGTTCGTGCATACTATGGTATCCATTGTCACGAGAAAGTAAATTTCGTCAAAAAACTAAGTTTAATTTCTTTTTGTTTTTATTTTTTTGTTTTAAGAAATAATTTACAATACATGAAATCGGTAGCTGATGCATTTCGCCTGTTTTTAGCGGGATACTTTTAATATTATTTTTATTAATTTAATAATTAAACCATTCTTAAAAACAATTGCACCTATAGCAAAAACTTAAAAAATACATACAAACAGAAACAATAATGCCAAACACCGAATAATCAAGTCACACGAGAAATAGTTTGTACAAACCCTTATTTCAGATATATTTTCAAATGTCCATGGATACTCAACCATCCACATCATAAAACCTGGGGAGCACCGTAAATGTTTTGATGAATCCTTGGCGAGTGTGACATATTTCCCAAATAAAAGTTTATTAATCTAATCTTCATAAACCAATCGTCAATATTTATTGTATATTTCAGTAATCAGGGCGTCAAATTACTAAAAATTTGGCTATAAATCTTCACATTCCCAGCTCAAAAAAAACCTCTATGTTTTAAATTGAAATTGCACTGTATTTACACTCACATTCAGTAGATTTAAGACGGACTCATAGAAAATAAACATTTTTGGTCATTTTTATGTACAATAACCCTCAAAACTATGTAATAAATGTGAAATACTTAAGACATAACGGCACGTTATCCACAAACACTGACAATCAAGCGCAGAATTCACAGGTCACTGCGAAATGTTTTTTTTTTTTTTACCGACAAGCAGTCCGCCACTACTGCCATCTATATTTTTTAGGGCTAATAATTTAGTTAGTCTACGTTTGTGCATCAATATATTTTGTAAATAATGCCGGGTATTTTTACTAGATGGCGTTGAAATCAACTATTCATTCCTCCACCTTTTACGATACTAAGGTATCCGCTGACGGGTTGACGCATATTGGTTTTGGATACCATGGTATCGTCGGACTGTCAAGTGGTTATGAACAGAACATGAAGCCCTCTACGAAGAGATGTTTAACAAACACTCTGTTTTCCTCTACAAACATTTTGTTTTTGGTGTTCAGTTTATTTCAATCTTAGTAATATACTCGTAGGTCAAACCACTCGGCGACCACGGCTTTTTTAAATATGAATAGAATTTTTTTAAATAATGTCAAAACAGTTATTTTATCCCGCGGGAACTTTATCCTTTCTCGGGATAAAAGTAGCCTATGTCAATCAGACACAATGTAGCTTTCTATTAGTGACTTTTGTTTAATTGATATAAAGCGTTATTTCTATTCCGCGGGAATTTTGCGCTTTTCCGGGATAAAAGAAGCATCAGTAGACGGACTTTTGTCTCGAGTTCCAGGACACAATGGTACGGTATGTCGTCGTGCACAAATAATACATCTCGTAAAGCTTTTGCATTGCTTGGCAGTATGGTGCGCCTTTAAACAAATAAAACATATGCCTTTCTTCATCAAAAACTCTTTTTCGCTCTTCAAATGTCATCTTGGCGGTTTTGAAGCATTCCAGACTGTTGTGAGTTTTTTCACACCAAATGCACGTGTTACTCTTGTTGTCCCTCTTAGGTTCGGTAGAAACTAGAAACGAAGTGGTAGGCTGTTTCTTGTAACCATTTGGCGTACTAACATCTTCGTTTTCCATCCGGGAAATACCGTTTCGAGATATCTTAATTCTTTCTACGCTTTCAACCTCTCTCTTGACAAAATCCAGCAAGTTCTTCAAGTCGTCTGCAGTGTTGACCGCTTGACCTCTTAACCTCTCCCAGGCTCTGATCACATCTTCGGGCAGCGCCGACTCCACCAGAGGGTACAACATGGCAGCATATTTGTCGCTCGTGACGCCCAGGGATTGTAAGGCGCGTAACTGTGTGTTAAGCTTGTCGTATAGAGAACTTAGTGCAGATGAAGTTTTCTCATGACATGTTTTCTCATGAGTGAGAACAAGGTTAAGTAATTCTCTTACGTAAATCTCGATCAAAAAGTCGTCTCTTGCGAACCTTCCTTGCAGTTGATCCATGGCTGTTCTATAGTTCTCTCCTGACGGCGAAAAACTTTCCACGAGCTTTCTAGCTGGAGAACCTGGAGTTGTCGCTTGGATCAAGTACTGGAACTTGTCATCGATGGCGATGTCTACTGCTTCGTCGATCTTTTTAAATTGACCCCAAAAACTAAGCCAGTTCTTTATTTTACCATCAAATTCAATTAGTTTTATCTTTGGCAAAACGAATTTTCTTTTAGATTCATTGTCGGTGTAATAAGATTTTTTCGAAATCGAGTGTTTGACTGATACATTACTCCCTCTTGATCTTAACGTCGCATCTTCACTCACAGAGTCTGGCATTTTATTTTTATCTCTGGATCTTACCGTAGGATCTTCGTCTAAAGAGTGGCTCTCGGATCAGGAGCGAGCATCGTTGGAGCAGAGTCGGTTAAATTTAAGTTTTGCCTCTCCTCAAGAATATCGATATTCGTCCGCTGCCTCGCAGTCGTCATCGAACTCTTTGGTGCTCTCGTAATTAAGTTCTTCAAGCCACTTACGTTTTAATTTTTCCTCGATGTCGAACAATTGATTCGCTTTTTCCTGGAGTATCTCAAATGTCACTTTGATATTATCGAAATCTTCGGCCGTGTCACATCTCTCTAAAAATCGGTTTCGGGTTCTAGTAAAAGAGATCCGGCAAATTTTTCTTTCTCGTTTAAGTAATTGCAAATACATTTCCTCACGGTCGCCACTTGTTCAATTTAAAAGAAAATGCAATTTTTTCAGAGAGTTAGTTCTATTAATTAGACCGTTTGCTAATGTCAATTGTCAAAAGTATATTTTGTTTTCTTACAATAAACTCTACTAGAAAAATAACAGTTAGATGCAACCTCAACATAAATATTTAAGGGGGTTCTGTCCGTCTGTCTATTACCATCGTTGCCTAGATCTTGCGGGATAGCGATAAATGAAATCTACGCGGACAGAGTCGCGGGCAGCAGCTAGTACTTTATAAGTGTTAGGATTATTATTATTCTATTTTCAGAGTCAATAGGTAGGTAGTAGGCGGTGGCAACTGATTTCTAAGACAGGCTAGAACGTTTCTAATAACCTTAGCATTCAATAGAGAAAAAACATAATAATGCAAAATTAAATAATTACAAACCCTAATCAATGAACTTTTTCCTACTTCTATACTTAATATTATAAAGAGGACCGCTTTAGCCTAGTTGGTAGTGACCCTGCCTACGAAGCAAGAGGTCCTGGGTCCGAATCCCGATAAGGGCATTTATTTGTGTGATGAGCACGAATATTTGTTCCTGAGTTATGGATGTTTTCTATGTATTTAAGTATTTAATATAAGTATGTTTATCGTCGTCTAGTACCCATAGAAAAACCTTTGCTTAGTTTGGGACTAGGTCGATTTGTGTAAGATTGTCCCCTAATATTTATTTATTTATTTAATATTTAATATTTAGGAAAGATTTGATTGTTTGTTTGTTTGCATTGAATAGGCTCCGAAACTACTAGACCGATTTCAAAATATTTATATTCTACAGTTGCATAGTTATGCAACTGTAGAATCGATTTTGGTGATTGATAAGTATTAGTAAAGTTATACTATACTTTTATTCCATGCATTTACCCCGTTTTCATGATAACGAGAAAGGTTAAACAACTGTAAAGTAAACCAACCTGATATTCTCATTAGCTTCTAATGCCAGCAATAAGAGAATTTCTTCCTCATCGGATGACGTACACGTGCTGCTGTGGCTGCTCTCGTTGATCATCTACTTGCATCATATGGCCGGCAGTATCAATATTCAATTACATAAATTTACTTAAAAGTAAAAATATGATATTAACTTGGTTTAATTTAGATAATTTATTTAAAGTATCAAGCTATAAAAATCTACCAATCCAATTTCTCTAGCTGCATTTATAACTTAAAGTAATTTAGTGATTAAAAGGCACTGAAATCCTATCACCGATAACTCATATAAAATATCTATTTAACTTAAGTAACCATTAGAAGTCTCTGAATATGGAAGCTAGAATAGACTAATTGGTTTACCAAAAGACTAAGCACCAATTATTTTTATCCTTTTTGGAATTGTATGTATGTATGTAAACTCTTTATTGTACAAAAGAAAAGAAACAAAAATACAATTAGGAGGAAAACTGATTTTTTATCCCGTCAGATGGCGCATAAGCGACTATACCTTGTTGTGACATAAAGAACTGTCAAATCCAATACATTTCTTATGAGTAGTTTCGCGGCAATTTCAGTCTTGTATTTTTTCAAAGATGCCTCAATGTAGCGTGCTAAACTGTAAAAACAGGGGAGTTCATCTATTTCCCAAGGACCCAAAGCGAAGAAAACAGTGAGAAAAAGCATTATGCATTAAAAACTTTAAAGCAAGTGATTCAGCACGTTTGTGTTCATTGCATTTCAAAGACGATGATTATTTTGGGAAAAGTAAATATACAGGTGAGTGAATAAGTACTAATTTAATAAATCTGGTTATGACGTGTTCTTTCTTAGTATTTTTTTTTAATTATTATTTGTTACCTATATATATATCAACTCTTACTTGACTTCGTTTAACTTTTCAGATGCTGAACCGTAAGCCAAATTTCTAAAAAAAACAACTGTACCATCTATATTCTGTTTCACTAAAAATACACTGGAGACACCAGCAGCGATTGAACGTCAGCAGCGAATTGAAAGAAGAAGCCAAAGAAAACTTTTTAAGACAAAAATGTTCAATCTTCATCTTTAAGGAATTTAACTGCCACAGATGTCATGGCAGAATCCTTAGTAAGTGCTTTAGATTGATCATGAGCATGTATATGGTTCGATAAATAGATATAAAAATGATAATAAATCTATACTATTTTATACAGGTTTTGAAACATACAAGAAATTCCATTTTGTCTACTCAACTCTTAGTCCTATGGCTGACAAAATTCGGTATTATGGCAGCAATGTGGTGACCTTAACTAATGAAGATCAATTCTTTCTGACAATGATGAAACTACGGCAAAATAAATGTATTTTTGAGCTCAGTAAATTTTTTTAATATCAGCACAACAACGGTATCAAATATTTTTATAACCTGGTTGAACTTCATTTACCAGTTGTGGAGCAGAATAAATATTTGGCCAAAGAAAGAATTAATTGAGTATTACATGCCTCAGCATTTTAAGGCATATGATAAAAGTATTAGAGTAATATTAGATGGAACTGAAATAACCGTCCAAAAACCAAAAAATCCCACTTCGCAACAAGCTTCTTGGAGTAGTTATAAATACGCAAATACTTTGAAAGTCTTGGTTGGAGCAAGACCAGGTGGATTGCTGTCTTATTGTTCACAAGCATATGCGGGGTCTATAAGTGATCGACAAACAGTTGAACGAAGTGGTCTCTTGTCCATGTGTCAAAGTGGTGATAGTGTACTAGCTGACAGAGGATTCACAATCCAGGATATGTTTGTGGACAAAAATATTTGTGTCAAGATTCCAACTTTCTTAAAGGGAAAATCTCAGTTACCAGGTCTGACAGTAATAAAAGACCGAGAACTAGCAAGTAAACGTGTCCACATAGAAAGATTTATTGGACTGACAAAAACATACAAAATATTAAAATCTGAATTAGACCACAGTTACATTCCAATAGCAAGTAAAATATTTTTTATTTGTTATATGTGCTATAACTTTAAAGAATGTATTATGAAACAAAAATAAAGACACACAAAATTTCAATGTTTTTTTATTATAGATAAATATTCTTTATAAATATACTAATGAAGAATTGCAGGTTCAAGATCATGAACATAAAAATTAATTAAATTTATCATCATCTCATTTATAAAGGAATCATTCCTATTAATAAACAATACTTTCATGTCTTTAAATGTGTAGACAATGAAATTGCAGTATTTTCTTGAAGTGCCTTTGAGTTTGAGCATAATAAGGATGCCTTTTTTTCATTTTTCCAAATATGGTACTGAAATTTCGTTTATTTCGCAATAACGTGCAGCATATGGGCATTTCACCTCAATCACAGTGTCTTCTCCAAGTAATCCATCAGGAGATGCAGCTAGGAATGGATGTTCTTGCGAAATAAATAATCCACACCTTTGGACAGCTAACCCGTATAAAAATTCATACTTCTGTAAAGCAATGGGTTCATTTATTTTTCCATGAGCTACTGCTCTTGTGTGTACCTATCTGCTTAGGAGTTAAAATTTTTCTTAACAGTGCACTTTTACCGACAGAGGTACTGTGGCTTACTGTATAAAACATGCTAGCAGTAATCCTACATGCCCGCAGTTTATGCCATTCAGGCAAGCTATCCTGTCCACGGGTGCTTTCTTCCACTTCCTGTATTTTAAGATTATTAAAAGCGAAAAAGTTTTTCGGGTGCGCCGGTGGGATTCGAACCCACGTCTCCTGGGTATGCGCCCCAACGGGTGTTCTACCAATTGAACCACGTCGCATCCAACCGACTCCCCCGAAATTCTTAATCGCTTACATACGCCAACAGTACCAACAGTGAGTAGCCGTACTGCTAATAAAATAAATAATATTTGAATATATAGATGTGGTACATCATTTCTTACGCATTTCCAATGTAATTTGGAACGTAGGAGTCGTAGCTTCTAATAGTTGCGATGGATGTTACCACACGCCACTGTATCATACGCCTCCAACCTTATATAAAAAACTACACATAAGCATCCAGAATTTAAATGGGAATAGAAATACGAAACATAACCTTAAATATTTGGAGTGGTTACCTTTTTATCAAATCAGCCTTTTTACCAGCCACCGATGCATTTCTCTTTCGAAGCTCAACTTGAAGTTCACGCACAGTCATAATCGAGTACATTTTGCAAGTTAATCGTAGAAATAACTCCAAAAATCGCAACCACACACTTGACACGAAAAGTAAACAAGGCACAGTCGCTTACAGTGACATCTGCCTCCAGTTTTTAGTTTGCCTCCTAATTGGTAAAACTTTGAAATGCTTTTTTGAGTTGTATGATTTTTTTAAGGTACAATTCTTTATTATACAAGTGAACTTCTAAAATCCAGGAGATTGTTATAAAAATACAGTAGAACAGGAGCAACACCCTAAAACCAGGAGATCTCCTGTAAAAACAGGAGATCTGGCAACACTGATGGCCAGAGCATGATTTTGACGCAGCGTATTTTAAGGTTACCTATCATATTATCGAAAAGCTCATTTCCGAATATTAAAATTCCGAAAACGAAACTCCAATTTCATTTTCCAAATTATTGTTTGTCCGAAATTTTATTTAACATATTTTCTTTTGCCGAATGCTTTAAAATCCATTTTTTTATTTGACAAATGATTTAAAATGCAACTGCATGAAATTCCGTAGGATCATTTGCCAAATATAGGTATATTTATTCCACAAAATCATTATCCCTCAAAGTTCAGGGGTACAAAAGGCGACCATACAATTATGTGTGAAGCGTAATATTCATTTCGTTGTTTAATGTTTCCCAAATATTTTATTGAATTTGCTATGTGGGTAGGGGGTTTGGTAGGTGGTTATAAACAAAATAACTAACACCAAAGGCTAATGCGGGAGCTTCGCTCCACTACGCTCCCGCATTACCCTTTGAACCTAATCTATCCGAGTCGCTTCCGCTCCGTACCGTCTTGCTCGCTCGCTTCGCTCGCTCGCTGAAAATTAGCCAATGCTGTCTTACTCTAATGTTAGGTAAGGTAGGTAATAAAAACATACTTTCGGCTTTTCGTAACATTTAGATTATGAAAATATGGCAAATGATTAAGTTGGCAAACAGAAAAACTGGATATTGTTTTTCGAGATTTTAAATTTGTTGGCAAATAACACTGTGATTAAATGAATCTGTGGAATTGTGAAGTTGTGGAAAAACAAAACATATGGATTTTAAAAAGTCGGTGATAAGTTTTCGAATAAATGAAATTCGAGTAAAGGAGTTTCTAAACATCGATAGGTTACCGTATTTTAAACATCGGTTTGGGAGGTTCACGTCAAAAATCTTTCGTATGGGGCACGTCACTGCGATTCCGTACTGTCACCGTATTTTGAGCAGCGGTTTGGAGGGCATGCGATAAAAACGGTGCGTATACGAACCGTCACTGCGATTCCGTAACGTCACCGTTTTTAAGCGGCGATTTGGTCGCACCTTTTGTGTTCCGTTTTTCCTTTTGAGGTACGGAATCCTAAAAACATAAGTTTGTATGTTTTTAACTATCGCCTTCAGTCGATTTGTGCGCAAGTGAATCGATCGATCGATTTTGACAATTTTGAATAGGAATTTAAATTTTTGCTGAGAAAATGGATGTGACAGACGAGCACTAAATTACCTAGTTAACTAACCTCGTACTTGAAGTAGTAGGTTTGCGGGCATTAGCCGGATCACGAAATCTACATTTAATGCTAATTAGCATACCTACATATTTATGTTTTTTTTATCTTTATTGAGCGTAAATTTCGAGGGTAGCGTTATAAATAAAACAGAAGTAACTAAGTTTTTAGGGCTCTACATAGTGAAATGTCGTGGACGTCTCATTCTGTGGAAATATGTAGTAGGTTATATTAATTCTCATATACTCTCTACAAATTGGCCAAGATTTCTGATAGAAAAACGGTTTGGGTTGTAGCGTCTATCTTGCGATACGGATTGGTTTTTTGGGGAAATTCTACTCACCGAGAGTTAATATTTAGAGCTCAAAAACGTTGTATAAAGGCCAATTATGGCCTCAAACCTTGGAAAAGTTGTCAGTCATTTTTTAAATTGTCAGGATTACTGACATTTCAATGCCTTTACATTTTTGAGTGATGTGTATTCGTTAAATGCAACCCTAACCTGTTTCACATAAAAAAGACAACACAGGACAACCTACGCCGGAGGAAACCTGTATTGTTTATTAATAAAAGTAATACTGCTTTGATAAAAAAGAACGTTTTAATAATGGCACCAAAATTGTGCAATAAACTTTCAACAGATTGGCAAAACATCAATGTAAATAAGTTTAAACGTATGCTTTCTGAATTACTATGTGAAAAATGTTATTATAATGTTACTGACTATTTGAATGACTCAAATATATCCTTCTAATTGGAATTGTATGATAATTAAATTAGAATAATGCTTGTTAATAATATAATGTTTTTTAATAATATAATGCTTGTTAATAGTATAATGCTCGTTAATAGTATATACCGATCACTTTTTATAACCATAAGGACTAATGCTGAAAATTTTTCAATACATTCCGCTTACAATTTCGTACGCCAATAAGGCAGATCATAGATCTGATGTAACATAACTATTTTACTTCCACCATTTTTAATACCTATGATGACGAATAAATATATTTCATTTCATTTTATCGTGTAAACTCTTTGAGCAACCTAACTTGTGCTTATAATATGAGTATACGTTTAAAGCGCGAAACTAAGATGATACGGGTGAGCTTGTAAGTTTTGGTACGCAGCCCGTGGGAGACTGGACCTCCGTAAAATACAGCACCCTTGAGAACGATCTACTGACAAATGGATTTTAATACATTTACGGAACTCTTTCTATTCCATTTCTATGCAGAAACAGTTGTCTTCCTTCCCTTTAAGCTAAAAGAAAAGTTATGGTACAGCAAATTTTTGATGATTAGTCATTTTAACTTTGCATTTGTTCGCTATGAATGAATTTGGGAATGTCTAAGTATTTAGAACTATGTATAGATATTTCAAAGATATTAGATATTACGATCATTGATAAAATGAGAGTAAAAGCCAATGTGGCGTCGTATCAGAAAGTAAAGGACTGACTGAAACAAATCATATCGAAAACAACTCGACTAACGAGACCGCATGCTTTTGAGTAGGTACAGTCGGTGCCCTAACATAAGTATCCAACTTTTCTATACAACTTGTATGAAAAAGTGGATACTTAAGATAGGGAACCGACCGTACCTATACATCTATACCTATAAAACAGTACCGTGACTGACTGACTGACTGACTGACTGACGGACAGACAACGCACAGCCTAAACCACTGGGGCTAGAGACTTGAAATTTGACACACATGTAGATGTATTGTAGAGGTGCACTAAGGAAGAATTTTTCGAAATTCCCACGGGATAGGGAAATATCTCAACTTTTTTTGTTTATTTGTTTGTAGCGGAATCTCTGAAACTATTGAGCCGATTTTTAAAATTCTTTCAGAATTAGAAAGCTACACTATCCTTGATTGACATAGATTACTTTTTATCCGGGAAAATGCAAAATTCCCACGGGATAGAAATAAATTAACTCAATTTCGGGGCTGATTTAAATAATTCTTACACACTGTGATATGACTATCCCCGATTGACAAAAGCTACTTTTTATTCGGGAAAATTCAAAATTCCCACGGGATAGAAAAATTTGAAATGATTTCATTTTTCATTATTCAATTAAGTCCGCGCAGGGTTGTATACTTGGCAGGTGAGGTATAGTATTTACATATGTTTGAGTGATTATTCTTTGCTTTTTTATATTCTACAAATTATTTATTTACGCATGTAGTCTTATGTAGCTATTAGTGTGCAGTTTATTTATTTATTTATTTATTTATCTATCTATACTTACAGCGATCCGGGTGTCACCAACGGTGCTGGCTGAAAATCAGCGCTGGGGTGCTATAAACGCCTCACATTATGCTGAGCCAGTGTCCGATTTGCAACCGCAATGACACATTCTATCTTTAGCTTTCGTGTTGTCTTTTGTTTTGTAAAATATTGATGATGTGTCTTGTGTTGTTGTAAATAAACGTATTTCTTTCTTTCTTTGTATTTCTTTGAAATCAACTTTGGGGCTGATTTTAAAAATTCTTTCACCAATAGTAAGCTACAGTATCCTTGATTGACACAGGGTACTTTTTTCCGGGAAAATGCAAAATTCCCACGGGATAGAAATAAGTAAATTCAACTTTGGCACTGATTTTAAAAATTCTTTCATATGGTATGATATGACTATCCCCAATTGGCTAAGTAAAGTTTTTTGAAGAGGTGCTAATTATATTTTTTTTCGACAGTCGGCGTTCTGGAGATCGAGAAACTGCAGCTGTTTTATTTTTATCTCCTATTGTTTACTGGAAATACTTTTTTAAGTGTTCGAGATGACATTTGTGAGATTTTATGGCTGACAAGCCGTACGTGCTCAGAACTTAGTAGAAACAGAAAAAAAAACCGAAGTCACAGAGGCGCTACTACGAAATTCGAAAATCGAAGTTCGTATGGTATTATCCCTCTCACTCTCGTGTCAAATCATATTAGCGTGAGCGGGACGGCACGGAACGAAGTTCGAATTATGCACTTCGTGGTAGGGCCTCAGATCCGAAGTGAGCTGTCACTTCTGTCAATGTCAAATCGTTTGCGTTTCGTTTGCTTTGCATTTTGGTGTGCTCAGTGTGATTTTTGGACTATTTTTATCGACCTCCGCATAAAATCCGGACTTTCAATTTTACCGCATTTCTCCACGACCTATGCACGATAATTGGATCACGATTGAATACTTTCGGTCACTATTTTGGAACTGCTTCTTGGACAACGCAAAGCAAACGAAACGCAAACGGTTAGATTTCATTTGACATTGACAGAAGCGACAGTTGACTTCGTTTTTTTTTCTATTTCTTCTTAGTACTGAGCACGAACCGCTTGTCAGCCGTAAAATCTCACAATGTCATCTCGAACACATAAAAAAATATTTCCAATAAATAAAAGGAGATAAAAATAAAACAGCTCCAGTTTCTTGGTGTTGAAGTCGACCACTGTCGAAAAAAAATATAATTAGCACCTCTTCAAAAAACTTTACTTAGCTAATTGACATAGGCTACATTTTCTTCGGGAAAATACAAAATTCCCACGGGATAGAAATTTTTTAATTCAACTTTGGGGCTGATATTAAAAATTCTTTCACCAATAGTAAGCTACAGTATCCCTGTTTGCAATAGGGTACTTTACTACGGGCAAAAGCAAAATTCCCATGGGATAGAAATAAGTAAATTCATCTTTGGCACTGATTTTAAAAATTATTTCATATGATTTAATATGCTATCCCCAATTGACAATGGCTACTTTTTCTTCGGGAAAATGCAAAATTCCCGCGGGATAGAAAAAACTGAATTCAACTTCGGGGCTGATTTTGAACATTCTTTCACTAATAGTAAGCTACAGTATCCCTCATAGTGAAAATAAACGGATCACTCACGTCTCAAAACGAGTTTAACTCGACATGTTTCGGGCTAATCCGTAGCCCTTTCTCTCGAAGTCGCACGTCACGGCGGCGTGCACGTTTGGCAGCCGCCGTGACGTGCGACTCCGAGAGGAAGGGCTACGGATTAGCCCGAAACATGTCGAGTTAATTTCGTTTTGAGACGTGAGTGATCCGTTTATTTTCACTATGAGTGAGTCTCACGGTAGTTTCATGTTTAAAGTATACAGTATCCCTCATTGACATAAAGTACTTTCCGGAAAAATTAAAATTCCCGCGGGATAGAAATAAGTAAATTCAACTTAGGGGCTGATTTTTAAAAATATTTTATAATTTGAAAGCTACAATATCCCTGATTGGCATAGGCTACTTTTTTACGGGAAAATGCAAAATTCCCACGGGATCGAAATAAGTGAATTGAACGTGGAGGCTGATTTTTTAAATATTTCACTAATAAAAAGCAACACTGTCTCTGATTTTCAAAATGTTTTGACAGTTATTTCTATCCCGCGGTATGCTGTACACTTTCCCGAGATAGAATGTTGTTGTTTCAATTAGGCCTCCTCCCAGAACGAGAACACTTGGGCCTTTGTTCCCACTTGGGCCCAGTGCGATTTGTACAGTGCGGGTGTATACCATTGAATTTCTTCTCAGGTGTGTGCAGCTTTTCTCGCGATGTTTTCCTTCACTGTAAAGCTCATGGTAAACTTCAAACGTAATTTAGCACACGAATTTGGAATAACTCAAAAGGTCCAAGCCCGGGCTTAAACCCATGACCCTTTGCTTAAGAGACCATAGGTCAAACCACTAGGCCACCGCGGCTTACTGGCTTTAGAATTCACTTATTCAAATTCCGCGGGAACTTTATATTTTCCTGGCATTACCCTATGTGGTAATCCACGTAATAAACTACCTGTGTGCCAAATTTCATGCAACTCTAACGTTATTGTCTTCGCGTACCAAATCGCGGCCAAAAGCTAGTATACATATAAAAAACCATTAACTATAGTATAGCTCAACTCTACCTTCTACTTGTATTACATTTAACTTTACAAAGCCAAAAAGCGATTTTTATTTTACCGATATCGCCGTGACTTCAATCACATGACAGCTTAACGCCGGTTCAATTTTTAGTTTTGTCTTTACGTGACACATCGCAAGATAGGATCAAAATGTTTCTAACATTATTGAAGCTTCCGATGATTGCAGGAAAAACTAACTTACGTATATGATTTATGTTAGTTACGATCGCAAATAATGCTATTTAGATAGCGGACAGCGGTCCATTTTCGGTTAAGTTGACTAAGCCCCAATTTATTAGGCACCTACTCGACAAGGTAAATAACCTTATCATGTCACTGTGAATTAATATGGAATAATAAAAAAAGTTAAGTTTTACCTAAGTTTTACTTGCTAGAACGTTTGATTCGGTAAAAAGTGATCTATAAGTGGCTTAAACTACGGAAATTTACGAACAGAATTACAAAATATTTTCTGATAGTGTTTGAAAGCAGTAGAAACTTAACAAAGAGCAAGAAAATAATAACTATGATGCATTAGAAGTAGTTAACGCTATAGATGATTTTCGCCAAATTCGTTTGACAGTTTCCTGAAAACAATTAACAAGAAGTGATAGGAAAACTAGATACTTGTAGCAATCAGAGAAGTGTATTAAATGTGGTAACTAAAAATGTAAGGGACTAGACAGACTTTACTTAGGTACTTTACGTTATTTCAATAGCGGCACAGGTGATAACTACGTAAAAATAACAATAAAACTATACGTATGGTAGCAAAGGTTCATAAAAACGTTGTCATCACCGCGCCAACCAAAATAGCAGCATTCAATACATAAATGAAACAATAAATTTAATACGATAACTCCTGAGAATTACCTTGACCTGATCCTAGTGCGCTAAAATGCTTAACCTCAGAAAAATAGTAATGTAAAGTTACAATGCATAAATTGATAGCTATCGGTCTTTAGATGTCTTGGTACCGGGCTCTTCCTAGGTACTGAGGCGATGTTGTCATTTAGGATTCCGTACCCAAAGGGTGCCTACGGGACCCTATTACTGAGACTCCGCTGTCGGTCTGTCCGTCTATCGCTGAGCTTTATCTCTTGAACCGCATTAGCTAGACACTTGAAATTTTCACAAGTTATGTATTACTGTGGCCTCTAAAACAACAATACTAAAAATTAAATAAAGTTAAAAGTTAAAGCGGGTCGTCATACAAGAAACGTGTTTTTTTCAGCGTTTTTAGGTTACTAGTCGTTGTTAGGCATTGCTAGGCGGCCAAGGTGACAGCCGGCATTTCCTAGGCAAGGTATAGTTAACGCCAGGAGAGTTGCGGTCACGCACACAACAACACGTCATGTGACAGCGGGATTTTGACATTTATTCGTACCGATAGCAAGTTCAAGAGTCTCACCGTAAATTACAAGATTGACTAAAAATTTCTTCAACCTATTTCGTTAAGAATTATTTATGAAAATACATCTAGTTCAAACAAAACATAAAATAAAATATTTTGATCTATTTTATTTAAATCAGATAAGCATATTTTTCGCTATGTATAAAATACCAATAGGTATTTTTGTTACGAATATTTCTTATCGGCTTCAAATTGTTTATCTCAAAAATAGGTTATATAGAAAAAATATAATATGCATAGTATTGCGTAGCTGTTTCATCATTAAGATCATATAACTCACATTTTCATTCACTCATTCATTTCATTCATTCACTAATTTTTTTGCAATCAGTACTTTTTGTTGCTGTGTGTGTACCTAATCATTCGCCTCAACTCTTGTGGCGTTACCTATATAGCGCCATCAGCCACTGACAGCCAAAGGGGATGAGAATTTAATCTTATTTTTTTTAGGGTTCTGTACCCAAAGGGTAAAAACGAGACCCAATTACTGAGACTTTGCTGTCCGTCCGTTCGTCTGTCGGTCTGTCACCAGGCTGTATCTCACGAACCGTGTTAGGTAGACAGTTGAAATTTTCACAGATTTTTCGGTTGCCCCTATAACAATAAATACCAAAAAACAGAACAAAATAAATATTTAAGGGGCTCCCATACAACAAACGTAATTTTTTGCTCGTTTTTGCTCGATATTGATAACTGTAACAGGTAGACGCTTGAAATAGTCACAGAATATTAAGTTTTATATTCACTTAAAAAATACATAATTAAATTAAAATAAAACAAATATTACAGGGGGGCGCACACAACAAACGTATTTTTTTGCCATTTTTATAGATAATGGCACGGAACCCTTTGTGTGTGAGTCCAACTCGCACTTGGCCGGGTTTTTTACAAGCTTAAGCTTTTTATTAACTTGCAATGTAACTATGTTTGTTTGGGTTGAATCTTTCAACTCAAATTTGAAGTAGAATATATTCAACAAAATTTTACATGCATTATGCATAAATCCGATGACAATGTTAATATTATTATGACATGGAGCTCCATGTCATAATAATATTAACATTGTCATCGATCCTGATGATGAAGATAGAGGGTGGCCATAGGAACTCTTTAATAAAACGACACGGCCGCATCGAGTTTGGACTCGTTTAATTCGTATTGACGAGTGCTTTGGAAATCAGGGGTTAAATTACAGGCAGCAAAAAAAGCTTGTTTTAAAAATAGTTTTTTTAGCAAAAACTTTAAAACATTGTACAGAGGTACGGAACTCTTCATTTACGAGTCCGACTCGCAATTAACCGATTTTTATTTATAGATATTAAATCATAAAGCTTTGAGCCTAATTAAACTTTTTATTTACTTGACTTTGTTGAACGTTGAACTCGAAAAAGTTCAATATTACAATCTCAAACCCCACATACCATAAACCATACATGGCAAAAACGACCTTTTCTTTTCATTAAGAATGAGTTACTCTGTTATTACATGTTACATTGGCAATGTAAGTCAAGTCGGTAAATCAAAATACTTCAAAATGTCATCAACAAAATTATATTACACTGCGCACGTGCATTATGACGTTTGAAACAAGAGCAAATGTAAGCCGAGATTTGAGTTAAATACCTCATACGAGGAACGCCCGATTGATAATATTCGCGTTGTTGTCCTTCTAGAGCACGAAATCACCGTTATGTGTTTCTGATTATGACAGTGGCTGTGCAGCCAACGTATGGTCAATGGGGATTTTAGTTCTGTAAGTGCAAGTTATCTTCAGACGAAGTTACCTGGTGAGATTGCCATAAATTTCCTATTGTCAGTGATTTTACTATAGTGCACTTTTTGTTGGAAACATGAAATAAACACGATAAATTTATTACAGTGTTTTAATTATTTCGTCCACACCTATGTACAATGAGGAAACTATTACATAATAATGAATTGATCATTTAATTAAGAACTGCACATGTTTATTCAGCAAAATATTGATAGATTTAGTACAATTTGAATTGAAAACGATAGTAAATGTCAACGTCAAGTACTGTGACTAGACATGACGGTCTGGCTTAATTACTGATTAGTTAAGAGCGCGCGCAGACAGAGAGCGGTCTGGAGTTCCGAGTTCCGCGTTCAGAGTTCTGTGTATTGACCGCTCGAGAGTTCCGATCGCCTGCTGTGTGCGTTATCGTAAGGGACTCAGTACATTCGAAAGACCACAGAACTCTGAACGCGGAACGCTGAACGCCAGACCGCTCTCTGTCTGCGCGCGCTCTAAAGGGTTTATAATGTATTTTAATTTATTGTCTCTGTTACAAGCAGAGATCGAACAAATGGACGTCGTTACTTGCAATAATAATGGACATGACTCCTAGTATTAATAATAGATTTACAGGATACAATCCTATATAAATGGTTTGTCAATTCACGGATTTCTGCAACTCCCAGTTAGTAGAGCATAATTAAGTAGACTCCAAAATACAAACCTATTCCAGCTAAAGAACTACAAGTTTTAAGACCCGATTTCAAAATGTTACTAACTAACCTAACTACTGTAGTCTCATATAATTAGGCATAGCGTATTCTAGAGAAGGGAATTTACTACTTTACTGAAAGATGGGCTAGATTTTGCCCAAAATTACCTAGGCTTCACGTGGTAGTTTAATAAGAGTTTTATCAATCAAAGATTTATTTTGACGTGACCTTTGTTTACTTAGACGTTTTAACGGACGAATCGCGCTACGAAGGGATCGCGGACGGAGATGTATACGCTAGCTGTTTAAAAGTACTTACTAACAGAACAGATATAATACACTGCAATTGGACTATCTCATTCGGTTCCGAATCGCGTTGCGAACTCAACAGAACTTAATCTCGCTAGTTTACACCAGATAAAACTTGTTCGATGAACTTGAGGTACACGAATTTGTTCCACGAAAACTTTGGTTGGCTGTTAATTTCATTGTTTCATTGTGTATTGTGGCGATGAATTGTGACGTAGTTATGGAAATTTGTAGATCTGTGCAATTGATTGCGGTTTGTTTAGCAATTTACTATTTTGTGATTTGAATAATCAATCAGTTTCAGATATCTTAGACTAAGTAATTTCCAGTTACTTTGCTTAATGTAATTAAATGTATTAATATCAAAATATTATTAGGTAATTACTATAAAGATGTAATAAAATAAATTAAAATTTTGTTTTTACGGAGGTTTTCTATCGTTCCGAGTATTTTCTGGTCCAAAAGTGGTTCATTACTGTTCAATGCGGGAACGCGCACTGTATGGGCCGCTTGCATGATATAGTTCAGTATTTAAATATGTGAAAGTTAAAAAATATCACTGGTTAGGTTTTTTTCGGAATTGACGTGCTAAAGTTTATTTGAAATTTACCTTGACCTTTTTTATGATGAAAGAAAAACATCGTGAGAATACCTGCGCGAACCTGCGAAAAAATTCAATGGCGTGTGTGAAGTTCCCAATAAGCATTAGCCCTGCGTGGGAACCACGGCTCAAGCCCTCTCATTCTCCTATGACCATATTGAAATGTTGTTGATGAATAAAATTGTTTCATGTTTTTAATGCCAAGCCTGGGTAAAAAAATAGTAATGCTAGATTAAAAATTATACCTTTGGCGTGCGCGAAGATCACTTTTACAGTGTTCACTCTGACATACATATATCATGGTAGATATCCGTCGTTGGCGTTGAAAAGGTTAATTTCATAATCAGTTCAAGAATAAAAGTTACGGTATGTATCAGTTCGATACATCGATATCGTCATCTCATCTGTAGATAGTGACAATATGGGATTTTATAATTAGATGTACCTACATAACCTACAAATTATAATAATAATGTAAAGGCGTAGGGATGTGACGATCCCATCGCCCGCTGGTGTTGTCGTGTCACCAGTGCAGTCAGTCATCGCAGGGCGGCTTGTGGCGAGCTGTTGGTGCGTAGCGACACCACGAACCCGAGACCTCCAGGGGTACACATACACACATGCGCTTATACACACACTCACACACACAGTTACACACCCACCCCGCCTCTAGTTTGCCTTTGTTGGCCGCCTAGAGTGGAACGCAAGAGCTAAATGCTCGAAGGATGGATGTGTTTGGCCGTAAGTGGCGAGTTGGCATTTTGAAGTTTAAAGTCCAGGGACACCTCCTTCCACACATCACACCCTTTCACATCCTTAGCCGTTCACACCAATGTTGCCGCCTCGTTGCCCCGAGCGGGCAATAGTTTGAGGGGCCCATTTAGTGAATGGCGAGTCACCGCCTACCAAAAGTTCATTTTATGAGATATTGAAATGGTAGGTGTCCGTTATCTCACTCCATAGCCCGGTAATCTTGTCCACAATATCCCAACCCCATAGCCAATTCCATGTCGCTTCCTACCTGGCAATAGATTGGCAACTGTGGAGGACTGTCCGCTAGCACATCCCCATGGTGTATTAGGGGATAGACCTCTGTAGTTGCGCCCATCTCATTTATATTATATGGTACCAAAGGCCTCTTCATGTTGGCTTCGGCCCCATGAATGCCTTTCAAATGACCGGGTCCCCATGGGCCCGTGATCGGAAATCCGTACCAACATAATAATAATAACTTTATTTCACCAACGGGGTGTAAGGGGGCCCATTCTCTATCTTACGGGCCTCAAGTCAACCTCACCTGCTGGTGGTATACCCTGCCGATCAACAAACGAGGCTCTGACGACCCACCAACTCGCACTGGACCAGCGCGGTGGGCTTATGGTCCATTCCTTCTCATGACAAGAACAACTCCCCGTTTAGGCCCCGAGTGCCCGGCGGCTCCAGACACTCCGACGACGGCGGTAGTTGGAGAAATCCGGGGGCCAGGGGTGCGAAGAATCCCCGGGCGACTAGATCACCTTTCCGTCACACGACAAATGCACTCGTTAAAATGGACTCCGATACCCTAAATGTTTTAATCTACAATGTACGCACATTGCTGAAAGATGAGCGCCTTGTTGAAGTCCAAAATGCGCTCAAAGAAATCAAGTGGGACATTGTGGGACTTTCTGTAGTCAGAAGAAACGGCGAAGACATAATAGAGAACGATAATGCTATTTTCTACCATTTTGGAACCACAAGTGAGTCCACTTATAGTCATATGGAGTGGGTTTTCTTGTGGCGAAGAAATGGCAGAATAACATCATAGAATTCGTCGGATACTCTGACAGGATAGCCGTCCTTAAATTTCGAATATCAGACAAACACACACTAACCTTGGTTCAAACTTACGCACCAACATCGTCGCACTCTGACAATGACTTTGAAGACTATTACAATCTTCTAAATAAGGCTTGCGATGAACATCGAGGAACTTGGAACATAGTCCTCGGTGACTTCAACGCAAAAGTCGGCATGGAAGAAGATCTGGATAACAGTGATGTTATAGGGCCATACTACTGGGACTGGGTGACCGAAATATCCGTGGCTCTCGCTTAATCCAGTTCGCTTTCGGACAAAGCCTAAAGATCAGCAATAGCTTCTTCCCTAAGAAACCACAGAGACGATGGACCTGGGTCTCTCCATCCGGCAGTATCAAGAACGAAATTGACTTTATCCTCTGCTCTGACCAGCGCATCATCAAGGACATTGGTGTCATTAGCAGAATCAAGTTTAGTTCTGACCATAGACCGGTACGTGCAAAACTTATATTTAACATGAAAATTCATCGCAAAACTTTATTTGCACATAAAATTAAAGTCATAGATAAAAATACGTTATTTAACAATGAAGAGCAGTTTAATTTAGAATTAAGCAACTTTTTCCGAGATTTAAAATTAGACATAGAAGACACAGAACAACAATATATACAAATAGTCAATGGTATTAGGTTAGCAAGCAGTTTAAGATGGAACGGAAAAATTTAACGAAACTCTCCGTAAAGACTAGGTCCTTGTTAAATAAAAGAAGCACATTACAAATGGGAACACCAGAATTTAATAAGTTTGATCGCCACGTAAAGCGTAATATTAGAAAAGACATACGTCGGCTGCACGCTGAGCTAGTAAAATCAGCGCTTATGAACAATTGCTCCCTCAGAGTCGCAAAAGAGCGTAACGCGATCTAAATCCTGGATCACAGGCTTAAGGGATGAAAACGGCACACTTTATAGAAACAGGGACAAAATACAAGATATCTCTAAACAGTTCTACAAAAAGTTATACACAAAACCGCACCAAACCACCAGCGATCTGCATTACTCCTGCCCTGATAACATCCCTCCTATTACCAGCTCTGAAGTAAATTGTGCCTTAAAAACCATGCATTATGGTAGAAGCCCTGGAGTCGGTGGTGTGACTACTGAGGCACTAAGGCTGGGAAAACCAACTCTTCTACCGCACTTGACAAAATTTTTTAACAACATTTTACGTGCAGGCCACTTTCCACGGAATTTATGTCATTCTAATATAATATTGCTGTTTAAAAAGGAAGATAAAAGTGACATAGGTAATTACCGCCCCATAAGCCTGGTGTCCCATCTATATAAGATACTGATGAAGATAATAGAACGTCGCATTGCAGGTCAACTCGATCAACATCAGCCTGTAGAACAAGCAGGATTCAGACCTGGCTTCTCCACTACTGACCAGCCTTCATACAGTTAACCAAATCATTGAAAAAACCAATGAATACAACAAGACACTCTACTTAGCGTTCGTTGATTATACCAAGGCGTTCGACAGCATCCACCACTCCGCAATAGTTGCAGCCCTTCGCAGTCAGGATATCGAGCCCACATACATAGACTTAATTCAGGCCATTTACCATATTAGCACAGCTGACATAAAGCTACAGTCAACTGGCCAATCATTCCAAATAGAGCGAGGCGTGAAACAGGGCGACCCATTGTCTCCGAAAATATTCAACTGCGTCCTAGAAGAAGTTTTCAAGAACTTTGCGGTCTCCTGGGAATTCAAGGGGATTGTCGTCGGAGAGGAGAGGTTGACTAACCTTCGCTTCGCCGACGACATTGTCTTATTTTCTTCATCAGCCCAAGAACTCGAGGAAATGCTACAACAACTTAGCATGGCAAGCCTTCAGGTTGGATTGACGATGAACATGTCAAAGACCTAAATCATGACTAATGCCACGAAACGCAGGATACAAATACAAGGGCAGACAATACACTATGTCGACGAATATTGGGCCAAGTAGTCTCTTTTAACAACAGGCAAGACAAGGAAATCGAAAGGCGTCTTGAAAATGGTTGGAAGAGCTACTGGTCCATAAAACAGCACATGAAGGGCGACCTTCCCCTGACACTGAAGCGCAAACTCGTCGACATATGTGTATTGCCTGTCTTGACCTACGGTGCGCAAACATGGTCTTTGACTGAGACCCAGAAATCCAAACTTAAGGTTTGCCAACGAGCTATGGAGCGCAGCATACTAGGAGTTAAAAGGATTGATCGAATCCGGAACACCACATTGCGCTCCAAAACTCAAATCACTGATGTAGGAAGGGCTACCGCCAAGCTTAAATGGGACTGGCCCGGGCATGTCTGCCGGATGCATCCACAAAGATGGGCGCACCCAGCCACGTGGTGGGTGCCGCGCGACGGCCACCGACGGCAAGGCAGGCCGAGGCGGAGATGGCGGGACGACCTAGACGCGGAATCGAATGATTGGCCCAGTATAGCTCTGAACAGGGACATGTGGAAGTCAAGAGGAGAGGCCTTTGCTCAGCAGTGGGACACAAATATAGGCTAATAAGTAAAAAAAAAATCACCAACAACAACAAACATTTTACAATCCACAGTAAGTACATTTTTTATACTTAATACTAAAGGTGGTGGGTAAGTTGAAGGTTTATACTTCTAGTAATTAATGATGAACTTTACTCCCCGTACTAGTATAATTAAATAATAATTATTATTTAATAATAAATAAAGAGCGCTAGTTTCACCAGCACGAGGCCGTGGTTGTAATAATTAGGGAAATTTGATAATTATACTTAAAGTACATTTATTGTCAACCTTGATTATAATCTTAGAGTAAGAAAAATAACGAAGAAAGCGTTTTGGGAATACGTAATTCAACACAAAACCTCATAAAATTGCATAGCGAATAAGTGAAATTTCATGGAGCGTGAAAGGCTTTGAGATCTTATTCACAAGTCCTGATATGTGTTCCAACTGGGCGAGTTCGCATATTTATGAGAAAACTGTGTTTGCCGTGTCAAGACTTATACCACGAATGCCATAAGGAGAGGCTTTAAATCTAACACGTTTATTACTAATAATTTTATTTAAATAGTACACTATATCAAGTAACACTAATCAAAAATTATTACATTTGGGTGTGATTAACAAAAAAGCAACAAAACTGCCACAGGTCAATAATTTTCGAAGGGTAAAATTACTTACTTAATCTTAATCTAATTAGAAGCTTAAAGTAACGGCTTTCGGGAAAGCCTTGGATAGAATAGAATCATTAAAAGTAACAAAACCGGGTTTATTACAAAAAAAAATTATTGCCCACAATTTAAGAAATAATCTAGCAAGTATTATACCACTTTTGAATCTTCATTAAATTAACCAATTATTAAAGTTAATTTCCAAACTCGTGTAGTACATTTTTTTCAGTAAAGTCAGTTATAATTTGATGGTATATTAATTTTTAGTACTTGGTTGTGCAAAAAGTGACATTTTCTCATAATTATCCTGCATTAAGCCTCTGATAATCGAACCGGTGCGTTGATTTCCTGTAGAAGCCTATCCCTAACTTAAAGCACTACCCGGAAGAATTCTTGAAGGTGTGAGCGTATCTACCTTGTTGAACTCGCATATTTTCAGTCAGATGCAGTTTCTCCAGGCTCAAACACAACACTGACTTATTTTAGGCAGGCATTAATTACTTTCGGCGGCTTGAGTAACGTGCGTCACAATTTGTGCACGTCGTTCTTTGATATCTTGGAGCATCCTATCTACGTCCTCTACGACTTAATGGAAATTCTGTTAAGGGCTATGTCTCTGTTTCGTGATACCCCATTGACAGGAGTTTTCGTGCTGCCCAAATCACTTGGAATCTTGAGTCTTGTGAGCTTTTTTACTACCATCAACGTGGCAGCAATTCCTGAGAGCGCCACAGCCAGCGCGGTTTGGTGTAGAATATTATATCAGTAAGAATCGTCTTCTCGATTCCTCCCGGCGCATCTAAGAAAAATATTGCCCTCGAGCG
The DNA here is from genome assembly GCA_947563465.1 of Archips xylosteana. Taxonomy (NCBI): domain Eukaryota; kingdom Metazoa; phylum Arthropoda; class Insecta; order Lepidoptera; family Tortricidae; genus Archips; species Archips xylosteana. Next base: position 26,515,109 of record OX387343.1, on the reverse strand, counting down.
CAGTTCTTCACTTTGAACGACTCTATTGAATAAGTCTCTTTGCTCTCTATCTAGCCGAAGAATAGTAGTACTGATAACAGCGGTCGCTGCGTCTGAGTTGTAATTTAATGCTTCTTCATATTCTTTACACCTACGTGGGCTGAAACATCTATTAGTGTCAAAATTTGTCCTTCTTAATTCCAGTAGTTATAAGCTGTGTGACATGTATCAATTGTTTGGTCAGACACAGATAATGTAAAAATAAATTGTTATCATCGATAGTCGATGCTATCGCAAAGCACAATTGAATTTAGTTTACACCTCGTTCCTATGCAGTATCATAAAGCACTAGGTGCAAATTTAGTCAATCGAGTGTGGTGCTTTATACCCTTAGTTTGGATCATGGTTTGAATTTTTATAGCCCATTAACCTGGCCGAAGATCTCTCTGATGCATTAATGAAGTTTGTATAAATATCCAATAAGTCGTTTTCACTAAATGCGCGGTCAAATAAACAGACAAACAGACGCGTAACAAAAAGTCTACAAAACGTGAAACGTGTAATGCCACAGATTCTAAGAATTTTTGTATATATATAGATTATGCAATTTATGCACCTGTAAAATAACCACGGTTTTTAGGGGTCCGTACCTCAAAAGGAAAAAACGGAACACTTATAGGATTACTTTGTTGTCCGTCTGTCAAGACCCTTTTTTTTATCCGTCAGTCAAGACCCTTTTTCTCAGGAACGCGTAGAGGTATACCTCGACGCACGTAAGAAGAGCTCCTGGCATGTACCTGCGTAGTGAGAAAAATACACGCAGACTTTATGTATTTCGCTCACTGCGCAGGTACATGCCCGGAGCTCTTCTTACGTGCGTCGAGTTGTAACAAGCTAAAATTTATATTAAATACTCAAGTCTACTGTCCCTTGGAGCTGTGAAAAAATCAAACTTCTAAGCCAACTTAATCAAAAGATACAGCCGTTTATGCCGCAAATTTCCGCAAATTTTCGAAACTCGCAAGGGAATCAAAACCTACAGGGTAGGTACTTCCCGTGAACTCATAATCTTGAAATTTGATACAAAGCAACGTATTATAGCACAAATAAAGGAAACATTGCGAAAACCGTAAATTTTTGTTACATCGTATAATAAAAATATTTTTAATAATTTTAAAGTTACTACCCCTTTCCTCATGAACGCGTAGAGGTATTAAATTGAAATTCATATCAAATACTCAAGTCTATAATACCTTTAAGCTGTAACAAAATCAAACTTCTATGTCAACGCAATAAAAAAAAACAGCAATTTAAGCCGCATATTTTCAAACTCGCAACTACTCGTAAGGGAATCAAAACCTACAGGGTACTTCCCGTGAACTCAGAATCTTGAAATTTGGTACGAAGCAACGTCTTATAGCACAGATAAAGGAAAAAAATTGCGAAAAGCATAAATTTTTTTGTCTGTCTGTCTATATCAGTAACCAATCTACAAAGATCCCACACTGCGCACATTTTGCTTAGGAGCAGGGGTCTGCTAAGACTGGATGTTCACAGATACATATAAATTTATACGGAACCCTCGGTGCGCGAGTCCGATTTGCACTTGGCCGGTTTTTTTTTCATTTAAAACTATGACTGTGTTTGTGGAAAAAGTATGTCTACACAGAAGTCATTAATTAATTGACGTTTGAAACAAACTTAAAGCCCTGATTAAAAAGAAAACTTTATAAACAAAGTTTTACTTGTATAAGAAGCAATTGTTCCAGTTCTAAATAGCTCCCCTATCTAAAGGCCAGGAAGAAAAGGTCAGAAAAGTGTACTTAATCTAATTACGTAGTTTGTGTGTTTGCGATCTTAGTAACACAAGTAAATGTAATTAGTACAAATAGAGCTCTAAGGAATGCTACAAAATAAAAGTTTTTGTCCTGTGGTAAGTCTCTTTAAATATTAAGTGGATAATGTTATAATTCATATAATAAACAATATTTGAAAACATTCAGAACCAGTAATTATTTTAAGCTGATTTTTGAATTGTTGCAAGAGCGTGTTATGTTATTCTTTGATTGTTAATCAAAATTAAATAATCTAAATGTAGTTTTATCGTTAGACCACTTCAATGGTTTTAAATTTTACCCATATCAGCAGTCATTGTTGAATGCATCATTTAGTCAGTTGAAATGGATATTTTCTGCACGATGCTGCAAATTAACCGCAGAAAATTTAAATTCTGCCGTCTGTTACGAAAATTACATAAAATACAACACACAAATATAATATAGGTCAAACACAGTCCCTTTTTTGGGCCGCCGCAGTCAGGTGGAAACTAAATATATATACATGTACAAAAAACTTTATGCAAGAGAAGAACTTCTTAGAGGTTCAGAACGTGTTGGCATATATTCTTTTTTTTATTAAACAGACATTCTGTTATACAGGTTATTTCACGTGAAGTGGCTAGCGAGAAAAATTCAGGTTCCTGATTTTATTTATTATTGAGTTTATTGGAATTCTATGGGGCCTACAAAATTAACTTTAATGTTACCAATTTATGCGACTGCAAAGTTGTCAAAATTTTGAGTAACAGATTTTTCTATAGCTATATTAATTATGCATTTAATGTTTTTTTTATGTATTACTAGCTTACCCAGCAAACGTTGTTTTGCCATATAATTATAGCCTGCGACCCTATTCTCAGACCTACCAAACATAGAGAAAAAAATTCGTAAAAATTGGTCAAGCCGTTTCGGAGGAGTTCGATAACTAACACTGTGACACGAGATTATTATATGACTAGCTGAGCCGGCAAACGTTGTTTTGCCATATATAGTACGGTCATGTGCAAATATAAGTATCGATTTAATCCTCCCTTCGTTATATACCTATACCGTAATTCGACGACATAAGAGCTATTATGGGACATATTTATGAGCAAATTGTGTGCACCCATATTTTTACACTTGACTGTACATTGTTGTAGAGGCTAGAAAGTAAGCAATAGATGGACGAGTTAGTTTGAGGGCCGACGCGTATCGGAAGCCCTCGAAAGTAGGTAAGAGTCCATCTATTGGACTTTTGGCCGAGACCAAACATTGTGCTTTTCACGACTTTTGCGAGGAAATAACAATTAAATAATCGAAACACTGCGTTGCTCCCGCCGATTTTACTTTTGTTTTGTGACATAATTATTTTTTTTTGAAACGAGCGAGGCCATTCTTAGTGGCCAGTACCCAAAACCACATAAATTAAAAAATAAAAACCTCATCCTCGTCATGTCCGCCCTGCGGCAGCAAGTCGGGCATGACGAGGATGTATACTCGCGCACTGAGCAGTCTGGCTGCGGCAGCACGATGAACATGACGAGCCTGGCTGTTCAGCCAGTGAATGCAGTGCAGTGTGCAACAGGCTTAAAAAGTTAATGCTGTGGCGTTTTATCATACTTAAAAAGATTAAAGCATTTTGTGCATATTATGGGTTTAAGGATAAAAAACACCTCATTAAAGTCATGAATGCCATTCTCATTGGTCAATTTAATTTAACATGCAGCAGACGATTACTTTTGATTGGTCCAATTGTCGTTTCTGCACGCCGGGAATGAAAACAGAAATTTATCTTTCAAAAAGTCGTATCGTATTATGAAATACATATATTGATACGTCCTGTTTTCGTAATGTGTTACATTGTTGTCGTGTATTGCGCGCCATAAATGAGTCAGCTGTTAAATGTACATATATATAGGTAGGCAGTTTTGGGTACTGGATTTAGGTTATCTATGGCCGCATTTTCGAGCAGTGTCGTGAAATAGTACATTGTTGTAGAAGCTTGAAAGTAAGCAATAGATGGACGAGTTAGTATGAGGGCCGACGCGTAGCGGAGACTCTCGAAAGTACGAGTCCAACTATTGCACTTTTGGCCGAAACTAAACATTGTGCTTTTCACGACTAATGCGAGGAAATAACAATTAAATAATCGAAACACTACGTTGCTCCCGCCGATTTTACTTTTTCTTTTATGACATAATTATTTTTTTTAAACGAGCGGGTCTATTCTTAGTAGCCAGTACCCAAAACCACATAATTAAAAAATAAAAACCTCATCCTCGTCATGTCCGACCTGCGGCAGTAAGGCGGGCATGACGAGGATGTATATAATCAAACCGCAATCTGAACGGGACTGTCAGAAATGTCATTTTATACATATTTTGACGTAAGCAAATAGAATTACTGTCAACTCCAATCCCTTTCTAAATTCGCCCTGATAATACTCGCGCACTGAGCAGTCTGGCTGCGGCAGCACGATGAACATGACGAGCCTGGCTGTTCATCCTGTGAGTGTAGTGCAGTGTGCAACAGGCTTAAAAAGTCAATGCTGTGGCGTTTTTCATACTTAAAAAGATTAAAGCATTTTGTGCATATTATGCGTTTAAGGAAAAAAAACACCTCATTAAAGTCATGAATGCGCATTCTCATTGGTCAATTTAATTTCACATGCAGCAGACGATTACTTTGATTGGTCCAATTGTCGTTTCTGCACGCCGGGAATTGTTGTCGTGTTTTGCGCGCCATAAATGAGTCAGCTGTTAAAATAATGTACATATACAGGGTGTATACGGAGGGGTCGATCAAACGAAGACCAAAGGTAGGGGACCTCAGGAGCTACCGAATCGACCCCCATATGTTCAGCGATTTTCATTTGTTTCAGAGTTATGAGCATTTTAGTGAAAATTTCAGAAATGTCGGATTTCAGGTATAATTTCTTAGCGGTAGCTAAACTATTCGACCTACGACTGTGATTTTTTTTTGCAAGTAGTGATATAGCGGGTCTAACAAATAACAATGCCATTTTAACTCGTGTCATCATAAATTTTACAACAAAAAATAAAACTCTCAATAATTTGAGTACATCAAATTTTTCATAAATTTTCAAAGGTCTTTTTTTTTATTTTTATCATTTTTTGTTTTTTTTTCCGCAAAGTACTTCAAAAACTACCTTAGTTTATGAAGAATTTAACCAGTATTTTTTTTTTTCAGATAGTCCCAAGGCATCTCTTTAAAAATAACATGGAAAGGGCACTAGTAGTAAAAAACACTTTTTAAATCGCTACCGAAAAGTAACTTTAAATAAGACTAGTGCACAAATTACATAATTTTTTATGAAAATCACATTTCAATGTTGATCAAAATTAAATTACAACAATTAAAGACAAGAGGGGACCTTCTCCCTATCCTTTCCTTTTCCAAGATTACTGGTCGCCTTCTAATCTCTTCTTTGATCAGTCTCTTATTCTTTCCCAGGTCTGTGCACAACAGGGGGATCCACTGGGTCCTCTAGCATTCAGTCTTACCATCCATAAAGCCATATCGGACCTCCGATCTCCCTATCGTGGGACGTTGTGGGGGTGAAGTGGGTCTTTAATAGTCTGCTAAAGCGAGCCGTTGGTGTAGATAGGGCGAGGCTTGATGCCGTATCTAGACCGGAGTCTGGGGCGTGGCTACACGCGCTTCCTTCCCCACACCTGGGAAAACTCTTTGACGACGACTCTTTGCGGATGGCTGTGGCGCCCCGTCTATGCTGCGATGTTTGTGAACCTCATTTGTGCATCTGCGGTACGATGGTGGAGAGCAACGGCCACCACGCTTTGAGTTATTGTCGCTGCGCGCCATCACGCCCTGAACGACATAATCTGCAAGGCTCTGGTTTCAGGGAACGTGCCTTGTATTTTAGAGCCTCCAGGTCTTAGCCGAGCAGATGGCAAAAGGCCTGACGGTTTGACCTTGGTAACATTCACTTACAAGCCATATTGAACCGCACTAGTAACAAAACAAAGTTGAAATTTGTTTAATTATCATATTGCAATGTGTGAGTTTCGGTGGCGGCCTGACGATTTTATAATAATAAATATAATACTTACTGTTGTGACGCAATCATTATTAAATATCAATCAATCAAATAAAGTAAAAAAATAGGTACCTAGATAATAATTTATATAGTAATTTTAACTTTTTTGCAATTCTTTTAATAACAATACCCTCAGATGTTGGTAAAAATGTATGGTATTTTTTCTTGATGCCCTAAAAGTCCAATTGACCCATTTATAAACAAAAAACCTGCCAAGAGTGTGTCGGACACGCCCAGGATAGGGTTTCGCAACAGTTACGACGTGTACTATCTGTATACAACAAGTAAGTACTTCATTTGTTTTTAAGATTTTTGTATTATGTACAGAACTTCCCAAGAACGGATATTTTATAAGTCAAGCTTCTATTTACTCTTACACTGCTAATAATGCTTAAGCCAACTTAACCGTAATAGTTTTCCTTATTAATTTGATATATTTTCTCTATACCTTGACAAGCTCGTGCACGGCGCTCGGCGGAACCCTGTCGCAGGGAGCCTCTGCTGTCCTTAACAAGATTGTTTTTAATAAGTGCAGCAAACGCTGACTGCGACAGGGTTCCGCGGAGGGTCGCGCACGAGCTCGTCGGACTATAATCATAATTAGGTTTTAGAGGGGGGGGGGACGCTCAATTTCAACAAAAATTTGCACTGAAAATCGTCTTCATAACCCTTCAATTTTAAAAGACATAACTAACGATACCCCACACTATAATGTTATCCTAAAAAAAAAATATTTCTACATTTTATTTTATCACTTTGTTGGAGTAATTACTACATCTATCCATGCAAAATTACAGCTTTCTAGCACTAATAGTCTCTACGTTAAGCCACGGACGGACGGACGTCCGACAGACAGACAGACAGACATGACGAAACTATAAGGGTTCTGTTTTGAATCCAGAACCTGACTTTTTTCCCTGTCCCCATGACCCTTGTGTGTTATTTTGTGAGCTTTTGGCGCATTTATTGCATTCATTTATCTCCTCTTTAGTTTTAAAATTCATGTGTAAGATATTTGAGGATTCACTATAAAGACCAGTGTTTATCTAAACACGATAACTTGTAGTTCGCTCGATAGAAAAAAAAACAAAGTCTTCTCTAAAAAATAAAATAAATTCGTAGTACATGACTTTTTGAATGTTAATAAAACAAGATGTTTTGTAGGGCGTAGTGTTGCTGCATTTTTAGGGTTCCGTTGTCAACTTATTAGGGTTCCGTAGTCAACTTAGGAATACTTATAGTTTCGCCATGTCTGTCCGTCTGTCTGTCCGTCCGCGGCTAAGCTCAGAGACTGTTAGTATTAAAAAGCTGTAGTTTGGCATGAATATACATATCAGTCATGCCAACAAAGTGGTAAAATAAAAAATAAAAAAAATATGTTTTTTTAGGGTACCTCCCATAGACGTAAAGTGGGGGTGATTTTTTTTCTCGACTAACCCTATAGTGTGGGGTATCGTTAGATAGGTCTTTTAAAACCATTGGGGGGTTGATAACATGATTTTTGTATTCAGTGATCGGTTTGCGAAATATTCAACTTTAAAGTGAAAATTTTCATTAAAATCGACCCCCCTCTAAAATCTAAACTGTTGGGTGGAAAAATTTGAAAAAATTCAAAATGGTAGTAAATATATTAAATTTACAAGGAAAATTATAGCGGCTAAGATTGCTTGGGAATTATTTGTAGTTTAAGAGTAAATAGTAGCCTAAGGTATAAAACATACCGTCATTACTTTGAAAAAAGCTCGTATCTCAAATCAGCATGTAAACAAAACTGAACCTTGATACACGCGTAATAAAGTTCACTTAGCCAGATTATCGATTGTGAGATACGAGCTTTTTTCAAAGTATTGACGATTCCTAACTTGGAAGATTCCGTACACATACGAAATCCTTAGAAAAATATTACTTGATTTTTTCGCAATGGCTACGGAACCCTATCTTGGGCGTGTCCGACACGCTCTTGGCCGGTTTTTTAAAATATGTATTTGTTTTAGTAATACCAAGGATGATATAGACTGGATTGGCAGTCGCCATAGTACGGATCGGCCACGGTTTTTGTAGTTCGATTATTAAATCTAGATGGCGCTGAAATATAGCCAAAGGCTTTGAAGGCAAAACAATAAGACTACAGATGTTTCATATTACTACAAAAGTATTATTTTTCAAAAATATTGCATAATAATACATTTGAAGTGATATGAAATATCTGTAGTCTTATTGTTTTGCCTTCAAAGCCTCTGGCTATATTTCAGCGCCATCTAGATTTAATAATCGAACTACAAAAAGCGCGGCCGATCCGTACTATGGCGACTGCCAATCCAGTCTATATCATCCTTGGTAATACGATGAAAATACCTAAATACACGCACAGTCTAACTAACCTATCTTGAGCCATCGTGCTTCCTCCTTGTCCGATAGTCAGTTGCGCTAGTTCTCCTTCGGCCATCGGACGGAGAACTCGTGTCGTTACGCACGCATGGCTTTGATTCTAGCCGCTCTCATGTACACATACACGAGTGCATAGAATACCTAAAATCGATTAGCGCCAAAAGCTCGGTAGGGCCTTAAGGCTGCGTTTCCACCAGAGATGTGCGAGGATGCGTTGCGACGGATGTGTTTGTCATGAACCAATAGAAACATTTCTTTCACTTAGGACCTTTTAAATGAAGTGTTTCTATTGGTTCATGACAAACACATCCCTCGCAACGCATCCTCGCATAGCTCCGGTGGATACGCAGCCTAACAGTTTTGTTTTTGCACTCGAGATAATTACGTCTGTTAACCTTTTCAACGCCACGCCTCGACAAAATGTAAACCTGCTTTGAATCTTATGTCATTGTGTCAAGATTACTTTGACACTGTACTCTGTGACACCTATAATGTGTCGTTGGCGTTGAAAGGGTTAATACGGTGACCAACTTCTTTAATTTTAGTAATTTAAGTCCTCTATATTCTTCCTTGTTATTTTGAGTATGAAATGCTTTACTATCTTATGATATCTGAATTTGCAACGTTCGAACTCAGTTGATAACTTCGTGTTCGAACCAATCTAGATACGCTTCGGATTTACATCGAAATTTAATTAAAGAATCCGAGCCGTTAAGTTGCACGACGACGACGACTGCTGATTACAAGTTATGATAACGTCATTGCTCGAACAACTAACTTCGTCTTGGTTTCCTATGACCTAGTTTTGAGGGAGGGTGTGAGAGGTGACTGCCAACTTCCCTGTTTCCTTTGCCTAGTTTACTACATCCCGAGCTTGGGAGTAAGTAACGAGAGGAATATAGGGTTTGAAAACAATACAAATTGGTTTTTTATTTTAAACGATCATTGGTTGATTGATCATAACCAAATTAACAATTAAAATAACATCCAAGCATTACAGCACGTCTGTCGGTCTGTCCGTTAATATCTACTATAGGTATCATATTAAGACTAAATTAAAATCATGCATTAATTATTAGATAATATATTGATATTATGCTACACTATGTCATCAACTTCATCGTTTATAAGTGGACACTAAATTATAAATAAGTAGATACTATGTAGATTTATTTCCATTAATACTGCTGTATATTTTCATCATTTAGGAATAATAACATTTTTCGATTAAGAAAACCTCACCTCACCTTACCTTATCTTCATCTTTTCCTAGACCTCACTAATTCTAGTTAAGCTGGAGATAGTCGTAAGCGAACAATAGCGCCTTACATTCGTAAGAGGTCAAAAAGAGTTGTAGCCAATAATTAGGTACTTCATCAATGTAATTCCAGCTAATTATTGCTGTCGTAATATATGTACTCAGTAATTATTATCAGCTTGTTAGTGTTGCAACAAGGCACTTAGATTATATTTCTTTGATATGATTTGTGAGAAATGCTATTTTTGTTCTTCTGTTAAATTATTTAAGATAATGTCATTAAAATTCGGCCAACGTTCTCAAGTCTCAAGATTTCTCTCATATCTAAACCTTTGGATAACCACAAGCTATCACATTCAGCATACAGCGAGCAGTTAGTACGGCAATAAAGCAGATATTACCGCAGCTTCAACATAAACTAACCTAATTGGCAGTCAACCTTCGTCTCACAGATAACATCGCATTGATATCCCGAGCCAGCTCCGACAGCCGAAGATTCCCGATGGGAGACGAAGTGCCGATAAAATTGGGAGTGCTTTAGTGTTAAAAAAGGGCTGAAGATTTTTCTGTATAAAAGTACACAAGGAAAATATACATATATGTAAGCAGTTGAAAAAAGTTAGGTTACTAAAGAAATTATTTTTTCACTTTACTAGTTCGTAAAGGTTTTCTGTCTGCTTCGATATCTGCGTACGAGTAAGAAATCGTTTTTCTAATAGGTTTTTAATAGGTTTTTGAAATTAAAAACTGTTGATGAACTGACCACAGTTCATCTTTTGTTTTGAATTTCAAAAACCACCATACTATTACAAGTGCACCAGCACCAAACTTTCTTAGATTGAAAAAGAAAACATAATGTCTTTCGCTATACATACATAGCTATAACTTTGATGATACATTTTATTCTCAATATTATTCATATTTAATTAATAACAATAAAAGTCATTCCAAAGTTTTATTTAATTTGAAGAAAAAGAACAAATTTATGTACCATAAATTCTAGTAATGTTTATTTTAACTGAACTATATTATATGTATAGCCTCCTGCCGTCCAAGATTTTTTATGTACATATAAACCGCCCACTACCATTAATCAAAAAGAAATTAAATTTAAATTTTTATATAGTCAACCACGATTTTTTATAATAATATATTTTGTAGATAAGTAAGAGTAAATAGAGTAAGCCCAATATCAACTCTATATATTTAGTACATTTTGATGCTTATTGGGTTTTTACGTTATGGTAAATATATAAACTTGTAACATTATAACTCATGAGTTCAACTTTCATTAAAAGTTAAGGCACAAAATCACATATTTCTTTAACACACATATTCTTACTTTTGTTTATTTTCATTAATAGTTACATAATATCAGAAAGTGAACAAAAATAATATTTTTAGCGAATTATAATCTTTTTTTAATCATTAATCATTTAAATCAAGACTCTAAAATGCTTGATGCCAAGCCTTCTTATAAAATTTATAATAAATAAATATGGAATTTAATTAACATAAAACTGTTTGGCTCATTATAAAATGCTTAAAAGCCTTAATAATCATAAACTTTGACAGGTAGAAAACATAACAGCAGAAAACTTAAAACATTTTATATTCAAATAGATAACAAACGGTTCTCAAATCTCGTTCGTAAGTCGTAAGTCCTCCAACTTGGAATCAGCAAGCAAATCTGTGATTTGTTTGGTAAACCTAAAAAAAAACTTGCATTAGTTGTAATTAATTACAATTTTTGTAACAGAACTACCCAATGTTCAGTGTAATGTACATAATCTGTCGATTGCGAAATAATAATAGTTATTATGTCTTTTTTACCGGCTAGACACAGTTCCTATTGGCAGACTACATCTTGCCGGATATTACATAGAGGGAGCAGAGGGTTAGAGAAACTACTTTGTTGATGTTCTACATGAGACTGCCATGACTGACATGTCTACTAACACTCTTTAAACCTACACTATCTATCTACATGCCTTATTGGACCTACGTGACCAACTACATGACAACCTGTCACACGCACAAGATTAATGCTAAAGAATGTGGCTCTCGCCACATAGCGCCCCCCTTTAGAAAATAACTGAGTTTATACAAAAGAAAGCAAAAAACAAACTGCTTATGAATTAACATACTCGTAACATAACCGCTGCATCTGTTCGAACGCGCGTAAAGCTTAAAAACTATATTGGTAACCAAAGCGGCGCTCCAATCAGAATTTTACGTATGGTAAAACTGCACGTTTTGGTTTCCAATTAATTTAGGAAATAAACTACGTTGTAGGTAGAACTAAATTCCTTCGAATGGACTCGCTTTCAAAAATCTTCTGATTCCTCATAAATCTTAAGGATATCTTATTTTACTCTTTCCCGTTAACTATACCTACATCATATTATTATTCTCTTCTTAATTGTTAATTTAAATGATCTATTTGCTGCTTGCTCCCGCGTCCACCGTAACTTATACCACTTTTTCAGTCGGTAATTGCTTAGGTGGTTAGTATCAACATCTGTTTTCCCGACGCTGGACTCCTACCCTCTGTAAACCTACACTATATATCTACATGCCTTATTGGACTTACGTGACCAACTAATGTCAACCTATCACACGCACAAGATTAATACGCTAAAGAATGTGGTTCTCGCCACTTCTATGACTAAAAATAACATCAAATTTTAATAAATCACACATTTAAGATTATTTTTACGTAAATTTTAAAACAAAAAACTCAAGATTCATTTCTTAAATTAAGATGTTTTACTCACGAGTCGTGCGTGTTAGCGGCAAGCCTGCAAAATGACGGGGTAAAAACTTGTCTGTGAACATCTGTCAAACGTCAGCTGTCAAAATGGCTGTCGAAGAACCGACTATTAACGAGATCTCGATGAATTTCACTTTAGCGTGAAAATTTTAAAGTGACATTTGATAAATGCTAATGTACAGAGTAATGTACACTGGTCACAATTTTTTGGCTTAAGCCTCATCAGAGTGTCATTTTGTACAATGTACTGTACATTGGGCGGCAGGAAGGATAGATATGTTATTGCCTCTCGTTTTTATGTACAATAAAGAGTATTACATACATACATCTTCTTACTTATACTTATGTAAAAATGCCCCTGGCTGACTGATTCAGGAATGTAATATCCAAACAAACTCAAAAAACTGAAGTTGTTTGACATAAATGGTCCCTTTATTACGTAGATAAGGAATATGGACCTATTTTGCGGAATTCCCGCGGAATAGGCAGGTCTGCAATGGAGCTGTGGCTGAAAGTTAGCAAATAGTAAACTATGAAGTCTAAAACCAATTTACCCTCACTGTTCACATTATTTTTCTTCTATTTACTATTTTTCTCGTTGTAGTGAGGTGAAAAATTATGTGCTTCGGTCGGCAGCAATGTTGTGTAGCGTCTCGTACCTTGAAGTCAGGAATTATTGCTGCACTCAATGACATAATAATCCGTCGGTCTCTTTCCACTACAAACGCACCTACAATTTAAGAGCCCAGCGACATTGCGCGAGACGATGGAAAGAGACCGGACGGTATGTCTTTGATTTTAGACTTGCGCCAACACTCTAACTCCGTTACACCTTTAGAAAACCACAAGAAAAGCTGGCGCTGCGGCAGGAGTGGCCGAGACTAAACAAATATTAAAAGCGCCTGGTCTACGCAACAGCCAGCGAAAGGGTCGGCACCTATCACTTTCCACGAATTTATTGGCATCGCTATTTAACAAGGAAATGCTGTATCAGCCTTTTGGGCACAATGCTACGGGAACCATTTCTAAATTTAAGCTCCTAGTTTAGCCCTAGCTCCTAGTCTAGCTAAGCTCTGGCCGACTGGGGATCGGTCAACTTGGTCCAGTTCAAAGCTGCCAAGATACAGGCGTGTCTGTCCACTGCAAAGTGGAGTCTTTTCACCCTGGATCCAACTTTCCGTACCACCTAAAGACCACCTGGAGCTTCTTGAACGGGACTTGCAATCAAATCTCAACTTCGACGAATACTGCTGCTCAAAATCAAAATTAAAACGTTTATTCTGCAAGTAGGCCGCAAAGGGCTCTTTTACATGTCACTTTTTTTTAAACTACCAGCGCTTTCGTATGGACCATCATTGCCAAAAAGAATGCGCCGCAAGAAACTTGGCAGAAGCATCTATATCTGTGACAGAAAGTCATATTTTCAAATGAAAAAATAATAAATTAAGTACAAACAAAAAAAACATACAATATTAGAATTAAATAAAAAAATTATACAGGGTAATTTTTTATTGAGTGCACAAATTTTAATATGTGATTCAGTGTCGTTAAAATAACAAATTTCAGTATTTTTCGTTATAACATGAATCACTTATTTTTTGTTTTTCATAGTAACTCGATCAATTTATTGGATGAATTACTATAAACAAAAATAATTTCAAAATTTCAAAAAAAAATCTGGAACAGATAATCGTGATCTATCAACGATACTGAATCACGTATCAAAATTTGTGCACTGATTAATAAATTACCCTGTATAAAAAAATACCGGGATGTATTGGGTCCCTTAGTTAAGAAACTAAAACTATACCTACATCTTAACTATATCTACGTTCAGTGGAAGTGTAGAATGCTTCCACCGTCAAAAAATAAAAAAGGAAAAAAAAATTGGAGATAGTCTTTGTTAAGGAACCCTAATCTCAAAGCCGCCGCCGGACCTCCGAGAGAATGCACCGCGCGGGGGAAGCAGATGCATCGAATTTGCATGTCACTCTTCGCCGTTCGCTGTTAACGAGCGCACATTGACTTACGTCCTTTCAATAACTCAAAGCTAGTGAGCAAGTGTTGTAGTTAATAAGTTTATATAGTTTAAACTGCATGTAGTAAATTTGTTTTGCATTAAAATCATTCAAAAGTTGCTTCATACGTTCTTCTTCAATCATCCTGTCATCAACCGAGCATCACAAGTTCAAAACCAAAAAAGCAATTGACGCCAAAGTCTACATGGTCCTTCATCGAGCCAAATATACACAGAAGAATCAAGCCCTAAAAGGATTTTAGGACGTTTAACCAGCTGAACCGAAGAGTCAAGACATTTATATCATCAGTTATAAAACCAAACAGCCATTTAATACGAAGATCAAGTACAGTATACATTACGTAACCGCAGCCGTTAAGTGCATAAATCAAAGATTACAAATATATTTATTGTTCACGGAATACCTAGCTACCGAAAGTGCAAAGAATTGGTTGAATTGCAGTGGAATTTAAGGCCGAAACGAGTGATTAAGAGTGAGTCCGTTCCAATTTGTTACCATTTAAAGTTAAACTATAACTAACTAGGTACGTAAAAATTGCATTTAGTTTTATAACTAACAGGTATCCGTTTGCAATATTGTACGTAGGTAGCATTCCAGTTAAAACTTAACGGTACGTGTTGCGTAGAAAACATTTTAGACATTATTGCATTTTATTATGTGCAAAAGCCATTGCAAATCAAACATTTAAGTTACTATTTACATGATTATACAGAGATCATTTTAGTTGTTTATCACTATCGATGCATAGGTACATTGTTCCCGTGCGCGTTGTTATTACTGTTGCTAGCCGGCTCGCCCGGTATAAGCGGTGCACTTTAAGTAAATAACTTATGCAACTAATGACTCGTTAGGTTTATTTGTGAATTTAAATCGTATTATACTTGTTTACAAGTTTAAAACTTATACAAAGTGTTTCAATTAATCAAATCATATACATTTTAAAGGTTTATTTGATCAGATTATTTATACAAGTCAATTATAATTCATATACAATTTTAAAATCAATAATTATAGGTTCTAAACAATACAATTAAGTAAAGGATTTAACCCATATTCCCATAGCCCGTCACGATGTCAGTGGATTTAAAGGATTTAATTCGTAAGCGTGGCGCAGTTAAGGGGAGGTTAACCAATTTCATTAACTACGTAGAAAAATTAGACTCGTTAACGTCATTACAAGTGATTGAACTACAAGCTCGGTTAAGTAAAATGGATGCTCTTTATTCACAATTCGAGGAAATTCAATCAGAAATTGATACTTTGGTTGATGAAAATGAGTTACCCGTTCACTCCGCCGCCCGTACAGAGTTTGAAGATTTATTTTACGCGAATATTGCGCTCGCGCAGGAAATGTTAACCGCCAATAAACGTTTCAAAAATGACGATAATTCTTCCAGTACCTCGTACGTTTCAGGTGATGACGCTGAGGAGCACACACGGAGTAAGAAGGTGAATCGCACGAGCACTCGTGGTATTAAATTACCGACGATTCAAATACCGAAATTTGGCGGTCGGTACGAGGAGTGGTTGGAGTTTCGCGATTTATTCGTATCCTTGATACATGAACACACGTCAATCTCCGATGTACAGAAGTTTCACTACTTACGGGCATCCCTGGACGGAGCCGCTGCGCAGGTAATCAAATCTTTAGAGTTTTCAGCCCGTAATTATCGAATCGCTTGGGATTTGTTGTGCGACAGGTATGACAATAAACGGCTACTTATCCAAAATCATATTCAGGCATTGTTCACTTTAGAACAAAATAAAAAAGAATCATACCAATCGATTCGTAAAATTATAGACACTTTTACAAAAAATTTGAGAGCTTTAGATACACTTGGAGAACCCACCACTTCATGGGACACTCTTATAATTTATATTATGAGTACAAAATTAGACGCAAGGACGTTGCGGGAATGGGAAGAATATAAATCCGATTTAAAAACTATTAAATTAGATCATTTTACTTCATTTTTAAAAAACAGAGCTGACTTGCTTGAAACGTTACATATGAGTAATAATAATACAAATATCAGCGCCAGAGCTGACAGACACAAATCTGCCGAGTACGTTAAGGGTCTCGCAGCAGTCACTAATACACAACAACCAAAATATACGTCATATAATTACAGCTGCCCCTTGTGCAAGCAAAGCCATCGCATTTATAGGTGTGAACAGTTTCTAGGACAATCTGTCAACGAGAGAGCAGAATCGGTGAGGAAGCTCAAGTTATGCGAGAACTGCCTCCGCCCCGGTCATCAGGCTCGCGTTTGCAGATTGGGCCCATGCACGAAATGTTCACAAAAACACAATTCAGTGCTTCATTCAGATACAGCGTCAGGATCATCTGAGCCATCAGTTGTGGGTGCGACATCGCTCTCAGTCGAACCGACAGGGCGAGTCCTGCTCTCAACTGCCGTGATCTATATGTACGACAAAGACAACCACCGCCATGAAGTGAAAGCCCTTCTTGATTCTGGAAGCCAGGCATCCTTCATGACGGACTCCTTGTTAGGTAAATTAAAAATAAAACATACGCAAGTGCATTCATCCGTCGTAGGAATAAACAATACAGTGTCAAAGATTACAAAACGCTGCAATGCATTCATCGAATCAAGAACCAATCAATACAAAACCAATATGTCATTCTTGATTCTACCGAACATTGCAACGCTTTGCACTAATCAAGTAAGTGTACCTAAACTAAACATCCCTAAACATGTAGTACTGGCAGACCCGGAATACTACAATCCGTCGAGCATAGATATTCTACTCGGCGCAGATATCTTCTGGGACCTGCTTGAACAGGGTCAAGTGCGTTTGGGTACAGGCTGTCCAATATTACAGCATACAAAACTCGGGTATATAGTTTCCGGGCCTACCAGTGGGCTAAATCACGTAAACATAAATTCATTTAAAACAGTGCAATGTAATCTGATCGCAAATAATTCATTACAGGAACAGTTAGCTAAATTCTGGTCTCTTGAGGAGGTTCCAGACAATTCTAAGCTGGTGTATTCTGTAGAAGAGCGGTTATGTGAGAAGAATTTCGTAGAAAATCATACTCGAATGCCAGATGGGCGATTCTCAGTCGCGGTCCCTCTCAAGAAACCAGAATCTTGCTTAGGTGACTCATTCGAACGCGCAAAACAGTGTTTTCTATCGCTTGAGCGTAGGCTAGCAAAACAACCACAATTAAAACAAATGTATACAGACTTCATGTCAGAATATATTCAATTAGGGCACATGGCGGAGACGAAACAACACGAACAAACAAACACGCAGCCGTTTTATCTTCCACATCATGGAGTTTTACGTGACAACAGCGCCACCACAAAGCTTCGTGTTGTTTTCAACGCTAGTGCTGCCACGAGTTCAGGGGTTTCATATAATGACCTCCAAATGGTCGGACCCACTATACAGAGTGATTTACTATCCATTCTTTTAAGATTCAGACATTATCCTTACGTTTTGACCGGAGACGTTGAAAAAATGTACCGGCAAGTTTTAGTTCATGAAAATCAAAGACATTTGCAACAAATCATTTGGCGGGCTGATCCCAATCAGGAATTAAAGCTGTACAAATTAAATACGGTTACCTACGGGACCGCCTCAGCGCCTTTTTTAGCCGTGCGATGTTTGAAACAACTTGCTTTAGAATGTCAAGATCCACAAATAGCTCAAATTATTACCGAAGACTTTTATGTCGACGACTTAGTCACAGGTGCTCAAACTAAGGAGCAGTTACTCAAAATACAAGAAGGTGTTTGCAAAATTTTATCCACAGGTTGCTTCAATCTTCGTAAAATCAGATCCAACATAAATCTCTCTCAATCAGACGCATGTCAGTCGTTGAACCTCAGCGACCAAGGTTTGCCAAACACCTTGGGCTTAGGTTGGTCATCATCTGATGATCGATTATTTTATTCAGTAAAGCAAACTGTTGAGCAAAATCCAACCAAACGGTCTATTCTGTCCGCCATAGGACAGATATATGATCCGCTTGGCTTAGTAAGCGTATGCGTCATTCAAGCTAAAATCATGCTACAGAAACTTTGGTTGTTAAAATTGTCTTGGGATGATCCTTTACCCTCAAATATTGTTAACTTATGGCACAAGTTTACATCCGAATTACGCCATGTACTTGATTTAAAAATTCCGCGCTGTGTAATTAAAGACGATCCTAATAGTGTGACTGAAATTCACACTTTTTGTGATTCGTCTCAGGACGCATACGGCTCATGCTTGTACGTTAGGTCGGAATGTAACGGACAAGTGGAGATCAACTTGCTATGTGCAAAAAGTAAAGTCGCGCCTTTAAAACCGACCACAATCCCGCGCCTGGAACTGTGCGGTGCCCTTGTCGCTGCACGTCTGACTGAGAAAGTACTCAAATCTATTCGTATACCAGTAGAGAGATGCGTTCTTTGGACTGACTCATCTATTTGTTTAGGTTGGCTCCAAACGCAGCCTAACAAACTAAAACAATTCGTTAAAAATCGTGTTGCTGAAATTCAAGAGCTCACTGCTAATCATGAATGGCGCCATGTGCCAACAGCTCTCAACCCAGCCGATATGTTGTCTCGCGGAGTAAATATGTCAGAGTTACATGATTTGTCCTTCTGGTGGAGTGGACCAGATTTTTTAAAAGAGAATGAATCCAAGTGGCCTAAAAGTGATTTCGTCAAAAACAATTTTGAAATGCCAGAAATGGTAACTAGTGCAACAGTCTCTGTACACATAAATAACTGTTTAATTGATTTTGAGAGATTTTCTAAATTACTAAAGATGAAAAGAGCTATAGCATATGTGTTACGTTTTATTTATAATTGCAGAAACAAAAATAGTAAAAAATCTGGACCACTCACTACAGACGAAATACAAGATTCATTCACATTACTCATTAAATGCTCCCAGAAGCAATCATTTCAAGAATATGATCAATTATTGAAGAAACAATCCTTACCCAATAAAAACAAATTGTTAATGCTATCTCCGTTTATTGACGAGTTAAAACAGATTCGAGTAGGCGGTAGATTAGAAAATTCAAACTTTAATTTTGATAAAAGGCATCCAATATTGCTTTCATCTAAACACACATTAACTAGACTCATTTTTGCTGACGAACATATTCGTTTAATGCATGCTGGACCTCAATTATTGCTATCGTCAATAAGGGAACAGTTTTGGCCTATAGGTGGTCGCAACTTGGCCAGATCTGTCGCACACAAATGCCTGAGATGTTTTAAGATGAGGGCTCAAACAGTCAACCCAAAAATGGGTCATTTGCCTGAGCAGCGCCTCGATCCAGGTTATGTATTCCAAACCACGGGTGTAGATTACGCGGGACCACTTCTCGCTGCTGAGCGTAAAGGACGGGGATGTAAACTAATAAAAGTTTACGTCGTAGTGTTCGTGTGTTTCACCACTAAGTGTCTGCACCTCGAGCTGGTCACAAGTCTTACAAAGGAGGCATATATTTCTGCCTTACACAGGTTTATTGCGCGTCGCGGGAAACCAGCAATTATCTTTTCTGATAATGGTACTCAGTTCATTGGTGCCAAAAACGAGTTGAATGCCTTTCTAAAACAGAACTCTTCATCCATTTCAGAGTTCATGGCGAATGAGTACATTAAATTTAAATTCATTCCGGCCTACGCCCCTCATTTCGGTGGGCTATGGGAAGCTGGGGTGAAATCTTTTAAATTCCATTTAACCAGAGTTATAGGCGACTCTCATCTTACGTTTGAGGAGTTATATACGATTCTAGTCAAAATAGAAGCCATTCTTAATTCGCGACCTTTATCACCTATGTCGTCAGATCCATCCGATCTTAACCCACTAACTCCAGGTCACTTTTTGGTCGGACGCCCTCTTACCACTCTGCCAGTTCCTTCGCTAGAGAAGATAAATCCAACCAGACTGCAGCGATGGGATCGCATTGAACAAATTCATCAGCACTTCTGGACAAGATGGCAAAAGGAATACGTCTCAGAACTACAGCAAAAAACCAAATGGAGATCATGCAAGGGGCACCTTGACACAGGAACAATGGTCATCGTCAAGGAAGACGCCGTGCCACCTTTAAAATGGAGCCTTGGACGAATCGTGAGCGTGCATCCAGGCATTGATGGAGTGAATAGAGTAGCGGATATCCAAACAAACAAAGGTGTCATCAGAAGAGCCTTCAATCGAATCTGTCCTCTTCCATTAGACGACGATCCTGTTGAAAGCCAGGACTTTCAACGCCGGGGGGCATGTTAAGGAACCCTAATCTCAAAGCCGCCGCCGGACCTCCGAGAGAATGCACCGCGCGGGGGAAGCAGATGCATCGAATTTGCATGTCACTCTTCGCCGTTCGCTGTTAACGAGCGCACATTGACTTACGTCCTTTCAATAACTCAAAGCTAGTGAGCAAGTGTTGTAGTTAATAAGTTTATATAGTTTAAACTGCATGTAGTAAATTTGTTTTGCATTAAAATCATTCAAAAGTTGCTTCATACGTTCTTCTTCAATCATCCTGTCATCAACCGAGCATCACAAGTTCAAAACCAAAAAAGCAATTGACGCCAAAGTCTACAGTCTTCCAATGTCACAATAATTAAAATGATTCTGAAATACACATTTCAGGTCAAGTAACCATTAAAGCTTTTGGATTCCAAAGGCAAGCTTACGCCAGCCGCCCCCAAACTAAAACTAAGATTAGGGACAGGTATGTATTTCACGCCAAAACAGCGTTTTACTCTTTACAAAGCACAGGTTAGATCGTGTATGGAATACTGCTGCCACCTTTGGGACGGTTCCGCCAAGATTCAATGTAGCGTCGAGCTTAGATTCATTGGCGACAGTCCGTCGATCAGGAACAGGTTACACTGTTTACAGAGCTTCGAACATAGGTAGATAGTGTTGATTGTTTGTCTGTTTTTTATCGGATATTATTTTGATGAGTGTGCGCAGGAATAACATGACTTAACTCCTCCATGACCAACGGATATCCACGCGGGGGAGCGTCTTCACCTTAATGTGGTTAGTATTCCAATGGTCCGCACGAAACCGTTCGCTTCATCTTTCTTAACACGAACTGCTAAGGAATGAAACTCGTTTCCGGTTTTGTACCTAACCTAGGGCTCCTAGATGCTAGAATGAGGTTGTATCAGAACCGGTGAGATACATAAACCTTTGGCCTCATCTGCACTTTTCATCAGTTGAGATAGGGATCAAACACGGAATAGTTTAGTGTACAAAAATGTTTTTGTACATAGCAATTTAATTTAGTATGTTTTTACTTAGCAATGCGTGAAAAATAAAAGCATGTGCAAAACAAAAAAAAATAGAAATCTAAAGGTCGATTCATATCTACAGACTCCGTGCGAGTCAGACACGTACTATAATAGCAGACATAATAATATTCTTTTATACGGTTTCTATTAACGTATTCATATCTATCGTAACACGACCGCGTAAACACAGGCTTCGCCATTTTTAGGGATCCGTACCCAAACGGTCTATTGCTGAGACTTCGTTGTCCGTCCGTCTGTCCGTCTGTCCGTCCGTCTGTCACCAGGCTGTATCTTACGAACCCTAATAGCTAGACAGTTGAAATTTTCACAGATGATGTATTTCGGTTGCTGCTATAGCAAAAAATACTAAAAGCAGAATAAAATAAATATTTACGGGGGCTTTCATAGAACAAACGTGATTTTTTTGCTCGTTTCTGCACGATATTGATAACGGCAACAGGTAGGCGCTTAAAATATTCACAGAATATTTATTTATATATTCACTTTAAAAATATTAATTAAATTAAAATAAAACAAATATCTAAGGGGGGGGCTCCCGTACAATAAACTTGTTTTTTTTTGCCGTTTCATAGATAATGGTACGGAACCCTTCGTGCGCGAGTCCGACTCGCACTTGACCGGTTTTTATTACTAGTAAACCCATAATTAAACCCGTAATACCCATTATTTTCCAGTCGGTTAAAACGTTTTGGATTATTCAGTGATAATAACGGCCGGACAGAGATAATTCGCGTTGGTTCTGTTGGGGATCGTATTAAGATCCCTAGCTAACTTGGAAGACCTAACAAATAAAAAGAGTATATCTTTTCTGAGAGGTGTGTTAATTCTCCCAAATCCAAAACCATTGTACAAATGCACTTTTTCAAAGCTGACATTCGATAGGTATTCTTAATTCAATATTTTAAACTGATACCATAGAGTATCTTCGTGACCTCTATCGAATGTACGCTAACAATTTCCTTCCCCCTTATTGAGGTCAGGTCTACCCTACCTACTGGTGGACAATTAACAATCATCACCATAGCCTATGTGAGGCTGGCCTGTAACCTTTATCTGTGGTCACCAATCAATCATTTAAACATTGGCGGGGTTAGGCCCTTGAACCTTAGGTTGGAACCCGAAGACTGTAAAACCACCAGGAAAAGCAGGCTCCATGGTGTCCTTATAATCTAAGGTCCTTAATAAGTATCCTTGTCCGTATTCTGTGCTTGGATAAGTAAAATTCATATGTCTATGACCTCATTTGAGCCACATCAGAATACAGACCAGTGGGATCAGTCCCACCCATGCTTGGTGTTGGTGTCGTTCAAAAAAAATTATATGTGAACAAAACCCATTTACACCCTCCAACACAACAAACATGTGTAGGCAGGTATCACCTCCCCCCCCCCCCCCCTTGCAGGTAGTCATCATCCACATTTCTTATGGAGTGTTTGAGACCCCCTCACCAGGTGGTGGTGTATTTACCTCTATAGGCAACAATAAGCATACGAACCTTACTGGTGCCTAGTACCTATGTGAGTATGTGATATTCTTCTACATAAATATCAAATCGACAGTGGAAAGATAAAATCGCTAAAGTGCCATATATTATAATTATTATAATGGTGCTTTAGCATTTTTACCTTTGTGATAATGATAAGATTTAAAATCGCTAAAGCGTCCATATAATAATAATAATAATTTGTTTATTTACTCAGACAAATTACATCCATTTTGTTAGTAAAATCACACAAATAACTTATAATCTAGTTAGTAAAAATTGTACAATTTGACAAAGGGATTCTCAAAACCACTGAGTATTTTGGGACCTTGACCATTTATCTTCAGTTCGTTTTTTCTATCATACAATTATCATATAATACGATACATATATTATTCCACTATCGAAATCTTGTTTTCTTACTGCAAGCCTTAGTGAATATATTTTTCGGTTGCCAAGTTTATTGCAATTATAATTAAGATCATTGTATTCATGGAGACTATGCCAGGGAGAACCGTGTTGGCAGCACAGGTTAAGCGGAGTTATTATGAGAAAAATAATTAAGTTTAGCGCGATTGCGGGTGCAGAATGAATTCAAATATAACGTGTTTTAATTTGAAGTAAGAGGATAGGCGCAGGTCGCTCGTTAAAATTAATGGTACGAACGAACGGATCTTTTGTCATCGGAGTCGACGCCAGAAGGTGGGTAATGGTGATTTGACATGATTGATAAACATTTTTTTTTGTTTGATGAACAATATAGGCTTGAAATTTCATACGTAAGAATGTACGTACCTACGTAGGTCTGTACGTACAGTCAACGTCACAAATAAGTGATCACTTTAGTACCTTGTCGGTTTCAGTACAATTTGGTATGGCTATTCAAACATGACCTTAGAGTGGCAAAGTACAGAAGTGATCACTTATTTATGACGTTGACCCTACATGCTCATCAATATCATTTTCAAATCCAGATATTTAGGTATATTATTATATATTTGCTGTAGGTCCCTCCTAATATTTTTTTTAGATAGATAGATAGATTCATTTATTTCTGATTGAAAATTACAATTATATTCTGCATTCGAAATGTCACAAATATAAAGAATTCACAAAAAGATCGTCAAAAGAATATGAAAAACTAAAATGGATAATATATTAATTTAAAATGTCACAAAGATATTAAAAACAATAAAAGTGAGATAAAACAAAAATGTCAATAAAATATTAAATCACCATAATGTGTGAATGTCAAAGAAATTTAAAAACTACAACATAAAAATATTAAATGAATAATATTAATTCACATAATGTGAAGATGTTTAGGAGATTAGATTGCATTTTTGAATACAATTATCGTACGATAATAAAACATACTTTATTCTTCTTTTTGTAGCATAATCATCAATAGTTTTAAAACGTTTACCGGCAGATAGCACAGTAAACTATATAATTATCAGAAATCGATCAATTTGTGAAATATTTTTCCACCAATAATGGTAATAAATCATACTCACTTGTGCTTACTTAACAAATCGCAATTACTTTACGTAGTTTATAAATATAAATTAAAAAATTTAAAACCCCCTACGCAATTAAGTCCAAGATCCCTTCCACAGCACCCTACAGTTAGTTTATAAATATAAAAAACTATAACACCCCTCTTTTTGTGTCGTGGGTTAAAAACCCGTACTTCTTTCCCGAAGCCTATAGTTCGGAAAGTTTTTTAATTGATATTTTGAAAACGGTTTAGGATATTATTATGAAACCTTTAAGTTTAAGGTAAGCATACCTTTCTTAGGGTCAGGAAGGGATTCATTTTGGTAATTAATGCAAAACAAATAATGACCGTAGGAGGGAACTGGGCGTCAACTTTTTAAGCCAAAAATAAAACAAGGGACATGGCAGTGTTTAATAAGGATTGTATGATTTTGAATAATTATGAATGTATTGTTTATTTATTAGTGGTTAGTGCACCTGTGCAGCAGTCACACAATTAATCAATCAATCTATCAATCAAATATATAAAAATCTTGTGTCACGGTGTTTGTTATCGAACTGGTCCGAAACGGCTTGACCGATTTTTATGAAACCTTTTTCTCCGTATTCGGTTGGTCGTAGGGTATTTTTTTATACTTACCCCTTAACCACTATTCTTCGCAGATGAGTCGCGGGCAACAGTTAGTATGCCTATATTTAGGGCTCCGTACCTCACAAGGAAAAATCGGAACCCTTATTTTAGTGATGTATTACTTTTAGCCCTCTCCATCGTCTTCTGAGTGACTGGGACAATCCACGAAAATCCAATAATGGCGACTACGAGTATATGCTAATAATAAATTAAATATCAAAGCTGCGTTTTTTCTTAATTTACATGACGTTTCTCGCATGTTTTTACATAAAGTGCCTGGGGGGTTACTACGAAATTCGAAGTTCGAAGTTCGGATCGTGCGGTCCCTCTCACTCTCGTAATAAATACCATTAGCGTGAGCGGAACAGCATGAAACGAAGTTCGAATTTCGCGCTTCGTAGTATAGGGCCTGTATTATAAATAGTATACGACGTGTAATTAATTAATTATTACAATAAACACGCACCAGCACCAAACGACATTGCCATTATACAAATAAAAGTTGAATAGTAAACTTCGTTATTCATTTATCAAAAATTGACCGCGTACTTTCCGTGTTTCTTTTCAAATTTCTAAAGTAGAAATGATCTAGAATAACATAATTAATGATTAAGTAATTTGATAAGGAATAACATAAATAATTAATGAAATAACATACTCTTTATTTCATATTAATGAAATAAAGAGTCACGAAAATTCGTCAACAACATCGTAGCACCGTCAAAGTTAAATTTCTCAAATATTCTTACTACCAACTGCGATCGAGAGGCAGTACCTTCTTTCCTCAGTCTCTCTTACGTAGCGGGGCACAGCGCGGGTTTATTATTTCCAAGGCAAAAATATAAAATTTTACATTTACATTAAATTTGCTCGTAGATACTTCGGCTGCCCTAAGTTAAAATCAAGTAACTCAGTTTCGACAAATTTTACAGTAGAGCGAAAAAACTAAATTTTTAAACATTTCCTCATTACATGCTCAAAAATTGAATTAAAGCATTCAAAATAACTGTATATATATTATGAGAGATATCATTAACCGTGTCCTTTAGTTTTTTTTTTTTCTAAATGTGGTACATTAATTTTAAAATGCAAAAATGGTTTTCTGCGTGGAATGCGGTAAGGTAATTTAAAAGGTTTTCTATATAAGAACAAGTATCTTGAGATGCTTTAATTTTGTCTTGGTAACTTCTTCTTGATAATTTTACAAATACAAGTATATCTAATATATAAAAATGAAACATTCTACAAAATAAAAATGTGTATTAAAAACCGGCCAAGTGCGAGTTTTTTTTCTATGTATGACCACGCATAACTTTATACAGAGTGGTCCGATTTTGACGATTCTTTTTTTATTGGAAAGCGTATACCCCGAAGGTAGTTCAATTTAAATTTGGAAAAAATATTCCTACCCTAAGGGTAGGAAAACAGGGGATGATTGATTGTTCAGTCACTGATTGTACTGTATGACCACGCATAACTTTTTACAGAGTAGTCCGATTTTGATGATTCTTTTTTTATTGGAAAGCGTATACACCGAGGGTGGTCCCATTTGAATTTGGAAATAATATTCCTACCCTAAAGGTAGGAAAATAGGGGATGATTGATTGTTCAGTCACTGATTGTACTGTATATATGACCAGGCATAACTTTTTACAGAGTAGTCTGATTTTCATAATTCTTTTTTATTGGATAGGGTATGCCTTGAAGTTGGTATAATATAAGTTAGGAAAAAAAAATACCCCAAGGATGGGAAAAAAGTATAAAATAAAAACTTTTAACAAAAAAATTAAACGACGAAAAAACGCCTTTAAAGGTAAGGTAAGTTTAGTGAGATTTATGATAAGAGTGCATTATTGAACACCTATGTTACTGTACCTAAATTCTTCACAATAAATTGATTATTATTATTATTATTAAAACTGAAAAGCAAAAAATAATACCTTTTTGTTTGACCTTAATCTAGGCACCAGTTTGAAGTCGGTGCCTCAGCACTAGCCAGGAGGAGAGGACCTATAATCGTCAACCTAATTGGCTTCTACCACTCCTCCTGGCTCGTGCTGTGCTGAGGTACCGACTTCAAACTGGTACGTGTACCAGAACGACCGAACGTGGTCGTGGCATAAGAATAAATAATGGTCGTGGACGAACGTGGTTGTGATTAAGGTCAAATAAAAAAGGTACTATTTTTTGCTTTCAGTTTTTTCGGTGGTTTAATTTTTTTGTTAATAAGTTTTTTGTGAATATAATAATGTTTGACATGTCAAATATTATGACTGTTTCCATAGTGAAATACCTAAATAAATAAATAAATCTTTCTATCTATATCTATCTATCATGGCACTGAAACAGGTCACCTAGAAATTAGTATATAATTTAAATAAATAAATAAATAAAATAAATATTAGGGGACAATCTTACACAAATCGACCTAGTCCCAAACTAAGCAAAGCTTGTACTATGGGTACTAGACGACGATAAACATACTTATATAGATAAATAAATACTTAAATACATAGAAAACATCCATAACTCAGGAACAAATATTCGTGCTCATCACAAATAAATGCCCTTACCGGGATTTGAACCCAGGACCTCTTGCTTCGTAGGCAGGGTCACTACCAACTAGGCTAAAGCGGTCGTTGAAATATCTGTATTTACAAGTTCACCGTGGTTAATTAAATCCAATGATTGTGAGTTTTGTTGTAATAGCGTCCAAAATGGTTGTCGATTGTTTAGCATTAACAACAATTTTTTCCAAAAAAACCTTTGTTTTAGTAGTTTTGGCGCCTCCCCCACCTAAGTCATTGTTTTTTTTTTTCAGTAATTCATGCACCCACCCGATTCCTACCCAAAAGCCAAACAAATGTAAGGATTCATGCTGTAACATCGTAACAGGAACAACGTTAATTTCGACGCAGAAGTCAAGTAACTCAGGTTTCTATATGAATTACAAGTATCTCATCGCAAGATACTCGTTTTCAAGTTAGAATTAAGGTACATACTTGACTTTAGCGTAGAATGCCCCGTTCAAAAAAGATACTTGGATTTTAAAAACTTCTGTATTTTGAAAAGTATAAATTATTTAAAAAAAAATACAAGACTGAAGGATGTATTTTTAGAAACCGAATCGAAATGTATAAAAAAATAATTTTGCCCAAATTTTGAGATGCTTGATTTCTGCATAGGGCAGCCGACTTTGTCAAACTTTTGCATCGTTACCAACATCAAAGAAAATGAGGTAAGTAGGTACTAATATTACATATTTTTAAATTATTTAGACTTTAGTATTTTATACTATGGAAACGGCTGGTGATGCTCTTTGCGGTTTAGTATTCAGTTAAAAAATTAACATGAAGTCATAAACTTCATAACCATCATCATCATTTCCATTTGTTTTGTGTTAATGGTAATATAATGATAATATCGAGGGGTGAAAGGCTAATGGCGTTAAGCGACACTATGGGTGATATTGAGTATATAACTCAAAATGACTCAAATTGAGTATATAACTCAATATCACCCATAGTGTCGCTTAACGCCATTAGCCTTTCACCCCTCGATATGTGAACGGAAATGACGTTATTGTGTTCTTACTGTACATACTGTGCTATATATAAACGGGTACGTGTCAGAGAAACGATTAAAACTAAAACGGGTTAAAAACAGGTTAAAAAGGTGTAACAATACGAAAAAAGAGGTGGTAATAGCCAAGCCAAAAGAATTATTTAATACTATGTTTGCAGGTAATCCAGCATTCTTTCAACATGTTTACAGAATAACTATTACCACACAAAGGACTTATAACGCAAACAATATTTAACTCAACGTTTTGACCACACTATAGCGGCCGTATTCACGAGTTGACTGGTGTCACGTTCGTTTAGGCGCGCGAGTCTTTCGAACTACCCACTCTTGATTTTGATTACAATCAGCACCCATATCTTGAACTACCCGCCTTTGATCTTAATTTTTGACGACACCCTATCACACACACACACACCATTAACAATGTCCGACAGTTTGTAGGGTAATTAATACCAATTACGTTGCAACACCTTGTGTTGTATAATAATATATTCAACCATTTATCGCTTATTGAAAACAAAAGTGTCACTAAACAAAAAACACCATTTTTTAGTTTTAATGCCACTTTTAATTTCAAAATGCAACGCACGAAATGCAAAGACTCCTACGATCGTAGTTACCTTAGCCGCCAAGAGATGGCGGTAGTGTCACTTTAAACTTACTGCTCAAGCGTTGCTACCTTAAGTTTAAAAACGTCACTATGTCAGTTTGAAACCAGACACCGCGTGGGGCTGTCGCTGTGGTAAATTAAAAAGTGTCACTTTTTGCTTAGTGACGGTTCAAATCAAGTTCTATTAAAATTTGCTAAAATGTTAAATTTGAAAGTGACATGTTCCGTTTAGTGTCGTTCTTTAAATAACAATTTAAGAAAATATAGGTTAAAACTGATTTATAAATCGTAATTTTTTGTATAGTGTCCCAAATATAAGTAATAATATTAAAACAAAAGTGACACTATACCGAACATTGTTTTAAAAACCTTTTTATTAGACTTCAACATTTTTATTATTTTGAAAAATATTTCAAACCAGAAGCTTAAATAGTCTTTCTATTGCACGAAATAGTAAAAAACATGATGTATACAAATTTTGATGAGTTATGCATTACAGAAGTATATTGTCAACTTTAAATGGCCATACTGAAAAGTAGTAAGTTTTGGTATAGTGACACTTTTGTCACAGTATAATAAAGAGTACTAGCGTACAGTATGGCCACTCCCTGCTCAGTTATCTCACAGTTACCGAGCAACTGAGCGTTCGTTCGCACACAGTCTAAGCTAATGTAGCTCTGTAATTTGTATTATGAGTTGTATAGCCAACGGAAAACAGTATTTGTAAATATTTGTTTAATACCGCGTCGTCGCGTCCTGCCAGCCGGTAACTGTGAGGTAACTGAGCAGGGAGTGGCCATACTGTACGCTAGTACTCTTTATTATACTGTGCTTTTGTTTTCAACAAGCGTTATGTTAACAAAATAAACGTACTTTAACTTTTGACAACGGAGAAACTGAATATGATAGTATAGGTGTTAGAAAGCGATTTTAAGACTACTTTTTACTATTCAACGAAAGTCTCGAAAATACTCTGAAAAGGCTTCCAGTAGTGTCATCATTTGTTTTATTAGATACCGAACCACAGAAGATAGTTGATATTATTATGAAGCTTAAACTTGATAGCGGCTGGCTTGATCCTGGCTGGGACAATATCCAAGAAAGAAAAAAAAAGAAAGAGGAGAAAGAAAAAGGGTGATTTCGGAACATTCCATCCGTTTCCCAAAACACCCGTTCCCAAAACATCCATTCCCGTCATCACCTTTTCCCAAATAATCCGTTTCCCGATATAAGTGTTTCCCAAAATGTGCTTCTCCTAAAACACACGTTTGGCCTGATATCCGTATCCCAAAAAAACCTAATCTCGAAATGACCGTTCCCGTCACTACCTTTTCCTAAGTAATTCGTTTCCCAAAACACCCGTTCCCGTCACCACCTTTTCCTAAATAATCCGGTTCCCGATCAATTTTTTACCCAAAAGTCATGATGATGCCGACTATTGTTAAAATGAACTTTAATAAAATTCTAAGGTCGTAAGTTGTTAAAACGTAGGTACTTAAGTGTATTTGAGAAAACTCTTTACTCCACTTCCGTATCAGTTATAGACAAAACTTGATACTGGCCACTTGTTACCCGATGACATGTGTTATGTTTTCTGATTCCCAATGTCATCGTCTACTCCATGGAAGTAATAAGTACTACGTACAACCAGGGGGGTTCACTTCGCATTTTAGGTATGTTCGTGTGGCGCGCCTCCCGGGGAGGCGTATGGCAGTAGGTTGTCACTTGGCCTTCAGTTCGCACGCTAGCCGCGTCGCGAGTAATTAAGCATCTTTTTTTTCTGTGATTTTTGCAACAAACAATGAATTCTAAACGATCTTATAAATAACTTACTTACTTACTAAAGGTAGTTTACTGAAATAATACACACTGTTATCTTTCTTGATTTTTATACTTACCAAACATCGGCGAGTAGGAACCCTCCCAACTAACAAATTGGTCATAACATCTGAACCTTTTACGGCTGATTCATCGTAAATACGTCGTAAATAAGCAAGTTTTAAAACGTGACATTGTATAAGTATCACTTATATAGCACTTTAGCTTAAATGCAAATTGTTTTTAAATTGCAGTTGTACAAACGTTTGTATAACATAGTAATAAAGCAATTTGATCATTGTCGTACAAAAGTTTTAACCAAGACCGTTTCCCGGTTTTACAACTTCAATATGACATCTTACAACACTTTGGTCATAGAAAAGCTTTAAGACTGACTATTGTAAAACTAATCATAATTTCAGCATTTTACAGCTGTTACATGGCTAAAATGCCATACAACAGTCATAAGAACGACTGTCGTATGGCTAAAATGCCATACAACAGTCATAAGCACGACCTTCTTATAGCTAAAATCCTAAAATAGTGGTAATGGCGTCCATATTGCGTCGGCTTACGAGTTTTAAGTCTTAAGCCAGACCTTTTAATTGTATATAAGTCATATTAACAACTTTGAGATAAAATTCGATTAATTTATTAAATTAAATATAATTAAACAAACATTATTTAAAGGGGGCATTAAAAAATTCTTAATAAACCTAGTAACGATCGTCGAAAAAATTTTGTTCGCATGCGTATCTGATTTGTTATACCGCATTTCATTTCACTCTACCAGATGACGAACCGGTAAAAAAGTATAATACTTACTGTTTTTCAATAGCGGCGATCATTTCACGCAAACAAGTTTTTATGTTATGAATTATGATTAAAACGGCTTCACTATTGCATTTCACCGACTCATTAGTCGTACAAACGTCAGCGTTATGACTACTCTACAACCAATTGCTCTTACAACAGTCGTTTAATATATTTCTTATGACAGCTGTGTGACTAAATGTGCTTGATTGTGACGATTGAGTGACCACTTTACGACGATTAAGCCATAAAAACTGCGCCAAAATCGAGTCATTTAAACGTTTGTAAGCCTTAAATACATACAATTAGGTTGTATCAAAAACGTTTGTACAACACTTATATGACTTATTTTTGCTAGTTGGGCTGTGCCCTTGGTTTCGGATCAGCGGTCCCCAACGGAATATGAACGCTCGAAAGTTGACTTTTGTTCGAGAGTGATCCTTCTGTACGTTAGTACTATAACTTATTCTGTGGTACAACGGGAATGAGCTCTATCTGTGCATCTTGCAGCTAAAATAAAGAAAATAAAACCTTATGCTAAGGTCGTGAGAGTCTTGTTGAGTCTTGCTGAAACCGAGTGAGGTGGCAACCACTGAACGCTGTGTCCCATTCTAACAGTGGCTTATTGTTGCCAGAGTTAAGTTGATTTCAATACTTTCGTTTTTAGGGTTCCGTAGTCAACTAGGAACCCTTATAGTTTCGCCATGTCTGTCCGTCTGTCTGTCCGCGGCTATTCTCAGAGACTGTTAGTACTAAAAAGCTGTAATTTGGCATGAATATATATATCAGCCACGCCGACAAAGTGCACAAATAAAAAAAGGTAAAAAATTTTTTTTTATGGTACCTCCCATAGACGTAAAGTGGGGGTGATTTTTTTTCTCGACTAATCCTATAGTGTGGGGTATCATTGGATAGGTATTTGAAAATAAATAGGGGTTTTCTAAATCCATTTTTTGATAAAGTGAATATTTTCGGAGATATTCACTCCGAAAGTTCAAAATAATGTGTCCCCCCCCTCTAACTTTTGAACCGCACGTCTAAAAAATATGAAAAAAATCACGTAAGTTAAACTTAATAAAAACTTTCTAGGAAAATTATTTTCAACTTAATCAGTTGAGCAGTTTTTAAGTTTTTTTTTTTTTAATATTTCTAATCTAAGATTGTAATTTAACCTTCATTGCAAGCATTTTTTTTCTTTAAGTACCTATAAGATCACGCTAACAGTATCTTCTTTCAAATAAAAAAAATATGTTACATCTGAAAAACAATCAACATACATACTAGTTCTATCTAGTACTGCAGTAGATTAGTTACCCAATTCGCCGATAGATGGCGCTGTACCGCCGACGTTGGGACCAAAACAAACACATTAATAAAGTTTGCAAAGATTTTTTCGTACCTGCTACGGAACCCTATCTTGGGCGTGTCCGACACGCTCTTGGCCGGTTTTTTTTGTAGAACAATATGCGATTTATGTAATGTAATGAAGTAAAAACATTTACTTCTAAAATGTGTCTCAATATAAATAATAATTTATTACCGACATGTTAAAGCAATATTATTTTCTCAAAAATATGCGTAAAAGTTAACATTTTTCTTTACATATCAGAACGTGAAATGCATAGTTTAAGGTCAGTAAAAAAATTAAAACGTTAAAAACATTGCAGGCTCGATAAACTCGACAACAATGTCGCATACAAATTCCACTATTGTCGAGTCTCAAACTTTTTAAAAAGTTAAAACGGCCATGGTAATAAGTTGGCACTATTCGTATACAGCCAAATCAAATGACCGGTATCAGTTGTTTTGTTGGAACTCCAGACTTTTTTTTATTGTGTATGAAATAGCTTGTGGTATTTTCGGTAGAAAAATACACCTGCAGTTTTTTTTAATGAAAAAAGGCGGGAAAGGGTTTAATGACATTTAATTTTAAGTGATTTGCAATTCCTCCAACCTAATAAAGATAGTAAAAGTTTATTCTATTTTTTTTCCTTCACCTTTTTTGAGAAAAGCTTTATATTAGTCTCGGCTGGAATAGCAATTGCTGGCTTCGTATTTATTTAAACGGACTCGCAAGCTCGTCCGTTTAATACTCATACTCAGCCTTCCAGGCCACGACAATAATGTACTATTGTTGCTACGTCTAAGCCTTATTAATTAATGCAAAAATTTTGCGATTGGCGTATAGGTTTTCTTTTATTTGTATGAAATACGGACACCTGACCTGACAACCCCACATGAACCATCCAACCAATCAACCATCGCCAGAGAGGGATAAGAGGTACAGTTACTGAGCTCTCGTTCGGCTTCAATTTTGCGACAACAGCCTTATTCCCGTTGTACGTAGTACTTATTACTTCCATGGTCTACTCTATTGCAATTTGTAATTGTGTAAGCAAAATGGATGTTAAATTCACAAAAACCCAAAAAGGAAAAGGTTGCTATGAGAACCGGGTGTTTTGACATACTGATGCGATGAGAAACTGGTCTTTTGGGAATACGGGTGTCATGAGAGATGGATCTTTTGGCATACAGATGCTATGAGAACCGGGTGTTTTGACATTCTTATGCGATGAGAAACGAGTATTTTGGCCTACGTTCATTTTAAGAAACTTTTATTTTGGAACGGATGTTTTGGGAACGGGTGTTTTGGGAACGAATGGAACGTTCCGAAACCAAAAGGTTTAGGAGTCTGGAAAATGGGTCATTATTCGAGCGTTTCAACCGCCTCACTTTCGTGGTCACGCTTTCTACGAATCGGCTGTAGATTTTGATGGCGTTTTCAGTCATATATTAGAAGACCTGTACTTCTACCACATAATTAAAAACTGTGTCATAATCTTTTGCCATTTCTAGAAAAAAGTGTCCACGAAAGTGAGACGGTTGAAACGCTCGAATAATGACTCAAATCTATGTTTCGCGACGGGAGTCTTTTCTTCCCTACTAGAACAATCCCTAGAACCCATGTGCACAAGAGTGGCGATAGAGATATTGCAAACCACTATAGACCTATCTCTCTGCTATCTGCCAATTCACTTTAAAAGTACACTTTTTTCTTTGTGAAAATGAATTAGTACTCGTGAATATGAATAAAAAAAATCCTCTTTAAGAGCGTTTATACCTGCTGAGCTGGCAATCGAGAAAAACTTACAAAAATGCAACGTTGCCAGCTCAGCAGGTATAAACGCTCTTAAAAAAAAGTGACCACTTTTTATTGAACATGGCCATCTTATGGTTACTCTTCGAGCCTTCACAAATATTTAAATCACGAGAGGTTAAACTTCTTAAAAACTTATTTGACCATTCGAAAATGAAAATAATTCACAAACGGCTATTACTATTCGTCCCTCGAAACGTCGCTGTATTTTATGAGGCGATCGATGACCCATTAATCTCGCAAGGTCAGGAGGTAATCAAGTTTTATGGTAACACATGGCAGTTTATGGTCACCCAATACGCACGCAACACTAGTGAATAAGGGAATCAAGTCATGGTCCTCGCCTATACGACACGAGTGACGGAGTAGACTATTTACATGCTTTTTAACCAACTTCAAAAAAAGAAGGAGGTTCTCAATTCGGTTGTATGTTCTTTTTTTTTAATGTGTTACCTCAGAACTCCGTTATTTATGAACCGATTTGGAAAATTTTTTCGTTGTTTGAAAGCTAATGCTACAAGTTTGGTCCCGTTGTTACCAGAATCCAGTTCTGATGTTGTGATCCCTGAGCAATTGAAGGAACTCCTCAAAAATTCAAGAGAAATGTATAGCGATTTTAGTATTTTCGGTAACAAGTCGAGTATTTGCATTCAGAAAGTACCATTTGGTAAACTGGATCTGATGAATAAGACTGCAGATGGCCATAGGAACTCCTCAATGGGCCAAATCTTGCAAGTTGAGTTTGATTCACATCCCGGTTTCTAATTGAGTTGAAATTTTGCATGCATGTGTAAATCAGGTGACAATGCAAATTTATTGTAATATGGAGCTGATCTGATGATGAAGCTGGAAGGTGGCCATAGGGAACTCTGTAATAAAACGACACAACCCCGTCGAGTATTAAAAAAATTCACAGATCTCGTGCTCTAAGTGCCTTAATTACAGCGACCGATACGTTTGAAGAGAAGGCATGGCACTAAATGAAGAGTCACTTCCCTCGTCGATACCTTGCGATGACTTCACCTACTAAACAATGTGCCGGCTTCGCCTCGTATCTTAAACTAGCTCCCGGGCGGCGAGGCGAGACGAAACTGTCTTTGGAGCTAGCCGCGTGCTTTCCGCGCGCTGCACGAAATTACGCTGCACAAAGGGCACCCTGACACCTAAATAATAATATCAATAATAAATTTGTATAAAATTCAATCTAGTTAATTCTCAACAATAAATATACATACTTAAGTTTACAAGTAAATTTTAAACTTGGTAGTTTATGCATTCGACTTTCCTGATTTGGTAAATTTTTAAACTTTCTAGAATTTTAAACAATATTGGCATTTTTGAAGGTTTTTAACGTCTCAAAAATAGCTTAGTTTAAAATTAACAATAGCTCCAAACTGTTCTTAAAACTACCATACGCATTAACTCCGAACTGTTCAACTACCATTGTGACGGGCGGCGAGACGAACCTACTTTGGAGCTAGCACGCTACGCTGCACAAAGGGCACCGCCGCATAAAGGATAAGGTAAGCTACGGCCTAGACCGTGAGATAGCGAGGTCCCGTTTTTAGCAAATTGTAGCCTAACTCAATACCCCGAGGGTTTTTTTCGTTTTTTCGATATCGTTTTTCGTTTTCGGTAAATCGCCGATTCTATGAGAGAAGACACCAAAAAATCACGTCGTTTTTCGACATTTTTTGACTTTTTGAATTTTTTTTTTACTTTTCCTAATATTTTTACGCCATATTGTAGCCCTTGCCGAGACGCATCTTTTGACACTCCAATCATCTACGTAGCTCTAAAATTCACGACACCAGGGCGATGTCGCACTTTTCATTTTCAATGTTAATAGAATTTTCAACATAAACTTATTTCGAAGTCAAACTGATGATTTTATCCTACGCATCTATGTCATACAGAAACAACTAAAAAGCAAAAAATAAAAAAGTTAAATAAAAAGAAAACCGCCTTCAAAAAACACCCAAAAACACTATGAAATAAAAATTGAACCGACCCAAAAAGCATGAAAATATCTTTCTCCTAATCTTTTTGAAGTCGGTGCCTCAGCATGAGCCAGCAGTAGAGTAGAAGCCCTATAGATAATAGGTATGTAGGTAACTAGGTCCACTCCTGCTGGCTCGAGCTGAGGCCCGACTTCAAACAGATTAGTAGAAAGATATTTTCATGCTCATTATAGTTGGTTAAATTTTTATTCCATATTTTTTGGGTGTTTGTGAAGCCGGTTCTATTTTTTAATTAAGTAAAATTTTTATTTTTAACTTTTTAGTTGAACGGTAGTTTCATGTTTAAAATTTAGTTGTTTTAGTATAAAATACATGCGTAGGCCTATGCCCCGCTTCTGTTTCCGCTCTCAGGGACGCAAGGTAACTAACGAACCTAACCAGGTTAAACGTGGGATGGTTTAAAAGTATTTTTTTATTGCGGAGGCTTTGAGGGACGCAAGGTAGCTAACTAACCTAACCAGGTTAAACGGGTTAGTTTGAAGGTAGGTATTTTCTATTACGGGGGTGTTATTTATTACGAGAAGCTCCGCCTCCCGAGCCCCCCTTCCAGTACCAAGTCTTCAATTTCCACTCTGAAGGACGCAAGATTACTAACGAATATAACCAAGTTAAACGGGAGGTGGTTTGGCAGTGTATCCCGAGCCCCCCCTCCAATAGCGGAGCTTCTGTTTCTGCTGCGAGGGACGCTAGGTGGCTAACTAATCTAACCGGGTTAAAGGGAGGGTAGTGTGAAGGTATTTTTTATTTCGGGGGGCTGCGCCCCCCAAGCCTCCCTTCCAGGAGCGCAAAGTAACTAACGAACCTCACCAGGTTAAACGGGAGATGGTTTGTAGGTATTTCTTACTGCGGGGGGTTCCGCCTCCTTTGTAGGTGCCATACCTACCATAGTTTAGGTGAATTACTTACACAATTATTCATAGGACTACTTTGGCCACGTCATATTAGAAATATTACCTACGTTGTAGGTAATTCAATGTTCTTGTTATCAGTATAAGAACGAATAAATATGCTTTAGGACTTTCAATAGCATGGAAAACATTCTTGGCCAGAAAATTTTGGAACAATCAACTTTATGCGATACAACAGGCACTCTTTGCTGACTGTACTTTTTGCCCCTCGTTACCAAGTACTCGCCAAGACGAATCAAACGAGCCCAAACTTGATGGGGTTATGTCGTTTTATTACTGAGTTCTTATGGACACCTTCCAACTCCATCTTCAGACCCTAGTTACCATCTAGGATCAAAGTACTCGTCAAGACACATCAAACGAGTCCAAACTCGTCATAGCGTCATATCGTTTTATTACAGAGTTTCTATGGCCACCTTCCAGCTCCATCATTAGATCAGCTCCATGTCATAATAATATTGCATTGTCATCCAATTCACACATGCTTGCAAAATTTCAGCTCAATTGGAAACCGGGAAGTGGGTCAAATTTAACTTGCAAGATTTGACCCGTTGAGGAGTTCCGTTGGCCATGAGCGGTTTTCTTCATCAGGTCCAGTTTACCAAATGATACTTCTGAACTTCATTAGATGCTAAAAATGCTAAAATCGCCATAGGTTTGCCTATAATATTTGAAGGTTGCCCTCGATTTCTCTAGAATCCCATTTCAGATCTTGACTTGGTGCCATATGAGTATACTCTTTCAAACAAAAAAAAGAATTTTAAAATCGGTCTACAATTGGCGGAGATATCGATGAACATACATAAACAAAAAGATATTTAGAAACAATCAAGCTAATAGTGATTAAGTATGTTCGACGAAAATCAGTTAAACCAATGCAGAGGCCGTAGTTATTCTCTAATGAGCGGACACTTGCCTTCGCATTCACTGTTTCTTTCTGTCAAAAGGTATAAGATAGTGACAGAAATAGATGTTGAATGAAAACGATTGCAAATTCGCAGTGTCCGCGCGTTAGGCAATTACGGCCTCTGGTCTTATAGTTTCGGAAATACTTATCTCCAAACGAATGTCTTTCTTACGCGAAAGGATGTAACCGCTATGAGTTTCCTATGGAAGATACAGTATTTTGTGTTAGTGGCTGAGCGACTAGGT
The DNA here is from genome assembly GCA_947563465.1 of Archips xylosteana. Taxonomy (NCBI): domain Eukaryota; kingdom Metazoa; phylum Arthropoda; class Insecta; order Lepidoptera; family Tortricidae; genus Archips; species Archips xylosteana. Next base: position 26,475,795 of record OX387343.1, on the reverse strand, counting down.
TAAGTAATCATATAAATTTAATTTATTTTATTTCGCAACTGTTTGTTATGCGTGGTCTGACACTGGCCAGTTATTTTTATCTCAACGAAGGACATCTATTATGCATATTAATTGTGTAGGAGCAACTTTGTATACTCCTAGATTCATATGCTTTTTTTGCTTTCATTTGATTCACCTACTTCGTTAGTATCTTAACAATACACACGTACCAGTGGCTTGGTTCTGTAATTATATCTGACTTAGTATTCAGTTAGTAGTTGGCTGATCATAATCTCATTAACATTACATTACTGTTCAACGAGAATAATTAACTGTAATAATATTATGTTAGTTGGTACACTAACTACCTGTTTCCAAAAACATGTCTTATGAAAATAGGATCAAAATGCCGTATTTTTATGCATATTTTAAAAGAAAAAGTTACAAGGATAAAAAAGATAGAAGGATAGATAAGCTTTGTAACACAAATGTTGCATTATAGTTCATTACTGAAGAGACCAGTAAGTAAGCCATACTGGACAAGTACGATTTGAAATCCGTGCCATACGTAGGCCATGTCATAGCCCGTGCCATAGCCACTTGGTCGCTTTGGAAGCATGTAAAGTGCTTTTCTCAAAAATAAAACAAAAAATTACAAAGACAAAATAAATTACATGACAATGAAATATTTCCAAAATGTTAAAATTATCCCGCTCTTTTTGAAGTATGAACGCCGTTGCTCTTGTTTTATTCTTTTATAAAAGCGTATACTGTACGTTAGTGTACGTATACCGTATACTAATAATAATAACAATAATAAATAATAAATATTAGGGGACAATCTTACACAAATCGACCTAGTCCCAAACTAAGCAAAGCTTGTACTATGGGTACTAGACGACGATAAACATACTTATATAAATAAATAAATACTTAAATACATAGAAAACATCCATAACTCAGGAACAAATATTCGTGCTCATCACACAAATAAATGCCCTTACCGGGATTTGAACCCAGGACCTCTTGCTTCGTAGGCAGGGTCACTACCAACTAGGCTAAAGCGGTCGTTTACTGCTTAACTCTTAGAGTTGGCATAAATATTTTTTAAATTGAATGAATTTGCAAGTAATCTATTTATGTTTTACACAATAGAAATCCTAATAAAATCATATTTAAAGGTATAATAACATTTGTTTTATAATAAATTACACGTTTACTATTCAGTGCCAAAGATGAGGCTATTTGCACTATTAAAAAATATGACATATTTTACAAGGAGTTCTAAGTTCAAATTACAATGATTTTATAAGATTATTTTGTATCTTACTTACTGGACACTTTTTCATTCCGAATTCAAAACCTACTTACCGTAGACTTATCATTGTCCGGTATTATTATGTTACTGCTGGTGACTTTTTAATGATGTAATGGCGACTTTACGTATCATTTTTGAGAAAAGAGCCTTATCATTCGATGTCGGTCTTATCACGTGGTGCGTATTTACTTATTGGAGGGTGCCGATACGACAGCCGCGGTGCTGGTTAAACGTATCCCACCAAAACATTAATGTAATAACATTACTTATTTATGTAGATCAGTTTCGAAAAAAGAAACCCGACTGCTTAAAATTATTTTCTAATTTACGCCCAAAAGTGGCCCACATGATTAAAATTAATTAAATTGCGTTACACGTACTACGTCTTTAGGACACCTACTTACATGTTATGAGATTTGTGAGTACTTACCAAATTTCAACTCAAACGCACACACGCACGCACGCACACACACATAGCAGTCAAACTTATAACGAACCCTCTTTTTGTGTCGGAGGTTAAAAAAAACTGCACGTTTGTTAGCCGGCTCTAAATAGAAACCGTACAGAATTATTTCATAGATAATAATTATGGCTTCCTAATTTCACAATTTTCTAATACAGGGGGAAATATTTGTACTTTTCGAATTAGGGTCTCTCAACATCTATCACGTGGACATAAAGCCTTTTTGACCGGTTTAAGCCGATTCCGCGTCGATAGATTTGAGGAGACCCTTATTTTAGTACTTGTGTAGGTCTACCTTGGTACCAAATTTTAACGCAAATTTTTCTGGGTCACCATGACGTTTTAATAGGTGGTAATAGGTGAGTGATTTAGTATAAAATAAGCCATTTTCGAGATTAAGTTCATTAAAAAGTTAAAAAATAGGTCCCTAGCTGTACTGGGAAAAATATACAGGGGTGTGAAATAGCGCCCGAAAAGGTTCGTGTAAATAAATATACCGATTGCAGTGTCGTTCGTTTTTTTTAACGTTGACCTGACGACACTCCCGTGCGCCGTGTCTTGATAAAGTATCAGATTTGATATCCTGTCATATTAGCGGCGTCCAACATCGATATTGGTTTTGAAAGCGTTATCTTACATAGAATTACCTAAGACGATAAAAAATAAACGAAACACACGAAACGAAATGCACGAAGGTTCATTATCTATAAAAACCGCAAACAAATCACGTTTGTTGTATGAGAGCCCCTTAAATATTTATTTTATTCTATTTTTAGTACCTATTATTTTTTAGAGCAACAACCGAAATACATCGGTGAAAATTTCAACTGTCTAGCTAACACGGTTCATAAGTTACAGCATGATGACAGACGAACAATAATATGATCCCGTTTGTACTCTTTGGGTATGGAACATTAAAAGTAAGTTAGAATTAATATCAGAATTAGAAATTGTAATATTATGTGATGGATTGATTGAAGGTTGGGATAGTTGATGGTTGTATGTCAAGAGCGTGTCTATTATCCCAATCTTAGGTTATATATATTATGTACATATAGATTGTCGCTGATACAAGCAGTAAACTAATGTGCAATTGCTAACACTAAAAATGACCAATTGTCATACCTACTACCCCTCGAAAGTGCATGTCCCTCCGAGGTGGCAGGAAAAAAATAACGCATGTTACTTAATAGCTAGACATAGGTACTTAGTTAAAATTTGCTGACGGTTGTAATGTGCATGCTTTACCTTTGCACGCTGATATTGCGAAAATGAATGTTTGTTTTGTTTGGTGTTCGAAATTTAAAAACTGGAATGAGATAAAATTAATTATGAGTTATTAACTGAATCAATCCTTAAGAGGGTACCGAGTTTTTCGCGCTAATCGATTTTTGGTGGGCGATTTCGGGCGTGGGGCTGTTTGGGGGAGGCACGATGGCTCAAGATAGGTTGGTTGAACTGCGAGTGTTTTTGGGTATTTTCATCATAAAACAAAAAATACATATTTTAAAAATATAGCAAGACTACGCCCTAGAAAACCTCATGATCTTCCGTGCAGTATTAGCATCGTACTACGAGTTTAATTTAATTTGGATTTTTTTCTATCGAGCGAACTACAAGTAATCGTGTTTCGAAAAAAACTGATCGCTAGAGTGAATTTTCAAATACCTTACAAATTAATTTCAGGACTATAGCATTGCTAGTAATGATAGCACGGTTATTCCCTTGACTTGTCTAAACTTTTTTTGCCTAATTTCACTTTGTCTACCAACTTTTACTATAATGAATAGTTTGTCTAAAGTCAGTTTATATAATTTCATTATATATAATTTTTTTTTTGTCGAATTTTCATTTTTACTAAATGATCATTTGCATAACTCTTGTTTTGTCGAGATATTATTTTATCGAAAACTCACTTTGTCGATTCTTATTTTAACTAATCATCATATAGCCGAATAACGTTTTAACTAACATCATTGCATATGTCTTGTTTTGTCTAATATTATTTTATCAAAAACTCACTTTGTCGATTCTTATTTTAACTAATCATCTTATAGCCAAATAACGATTTAACTAACATCATTTGCATAAGCCTTGTTTTGTCTAATATTATTTTATCGAAAACTCACTTTGTCGATTCTTATTTTAACTAATCATCATATAAAACGTTGTTGACACTTCACTTCTATGCGCTGCGCTACGCTCCCGCATTAGCCTTTAAACCTAACCATGCCGAGTCGCTTCCGCTCCGACAGGTCTTGATCGCTCGCTGGCTTCAATCGCTATCACTGGAGTCAGCGAGCGACCGAATCAAGCGAGCAAGACCTATCTGGGCGGAAGCGACTCGGTGTGGTTAGGTTCAAAGGCTAATGCGGGAGCGTAGCGTAGCGCAGCTCCCGCATTAGCCTTTGGTGTTAGTTATTTTTTTTATGACCACCCGGAAAATCATTATCATCAAAATTAGTTTATTTTTGAACTATAACTTGTATAGGCACGCTTGACTTTGGGACCGCGCACAGCGCGGGATGTACATTTTTCCTTATTTCTTAGTTCACAACACCAATAATACTTATTATTGACATCCCGATCATCTACGCTTCCGCTAGCATTATACCAAATAAGTTTATACAAAATGAAATTATGCAAAATGTACGTTAGGTAAAATACAATTATGTCAGTCAAACATTATACGAAAAAAGTTTATACAAAATGAAATTATGCAACATGTACGTTAGGCAAAATATAGTTATGTCAGTCAAACATTATACGAAATAAGTTTATACAAAATGAAAATTATGCAACATGTACGATAGGCAAAATATAATTATGTCAGTCAAACATTATACGAAATAATTTCATACAAAATGAAAATTAGGTCATTTAGAATTAGATGAAACAAAATTATATAAAGTAAGTTGTATATAAAATGACTTTCACTTAAATGAAAATTAGGTAAAATGAAACATTAGGTTAAGTAATATTAGTTTATCTAAAATTAGGCAAACTGATAATAGGCAAACAGTTGTTAGGCAAAACAAGGTACAACCAATTTGCCCACTAATTTACAATTGTTTTCATACAGCCAAAAAGTAGAACCTGTTTGATAATGTTTAAAAATTAATAAATCATTATACCGGCACAACTTTTTTAATATAGTTTTCATAAGTTGAATTATTAAACTTTCGTCTAGCCATTGATAACAAATCAGCCTGTTGTTGTTATAATTCCGATAGTTCTATGAACCAGACGTCCCCTTGATTTTCGCTCTCGAATTTGAGGTTTGCAATGCACGTTTGTTTGAAAATTAACTAAAATGGTAATGGACAAATATGATGAGAATGAAATAAAAAAATAATCTGTCCGTTTCAGATTGTTAATTAATGCGCTTATTAGACATCCAATTTAATATTTTATTGAGTCTGTGTTAGTGTTAAAAGAACTAAATATATATTACAATTATGTACAACTATCCTAGACTAAAAAAAATATGTACAATAAGAAAAAAGAAAACAAAAATATAAAATATAACTAAAACATATTCTGAAAGCTAGTCCCCTTAGGCAAGGTGCCGAAGATGCTGGCAGCGTTTCCTCTTTGAATAGCTAAGCTAATTCTTTGTCCGTGGAAGCTGCCAGCTCTTCGGTCACCTTTGACGTCGACTAACCTCTTAGAAATTTCCTTAAAGAGCTTTAAGGCGCTAGGACCCCATGGACCAAGGGTCTCGACACCGAATGGGACAAAATCGTATTCGCTGCCTAGACCCCTGTATTTCAGTCTTTTCGCCTTTTCAGCCGCTTCTGAAGCTGCACCAGGTCTGTTGCAAGTACCATGGAGATGGGAAGGGGCCAGCGTGTCTGAACAAGTGGCATCCCATACCAGCACCCGACCCATCTTCCATGGAATCAGACTCATACCATCCGGTCTCTTGCCATCGTCTCTTGCAATGCTTGTGGGCTCAAGCAACGTTGGTACGTTGACGGTGGCAAGGGACCGGCGTATAATGTCGTTTAGTGCAGCATGTCTTGAGAAGCGGCCGGCGCTTTTTTGATATGACAGTCCGTGATGTCCTAGCCGGTCGACGTCACTGCCACAGGGACACTTGTGAGGAGCGCATACCGGAACCCCGAGCCGTAGACAGGTTGCAATTCTGAGCGTGTCAGGCTCAAGGAAGGTTCCAGTATTAGACGATGGAAACGCGTGAAGCCAGTAGCCGGCCTCATGCGTTCCCACAGCCAATAGCCTAGCTCGTGCCGAAGCTGTACTACAGCTCAAGAGATGGTCATAGGTAATTTTGTAGTGTATGTCGTCCCAGCTCCTCTGTGAATATTATGTATTAATATTATATTTAATATTAAGTATTTATATCTTATTTTACTACTGTACTATTTTCTTTTGCAGATATAAAAACATTATACTTAAACTATTATAATTAACTTATTATAATTTAAGTATTCATAATATTTGATCATAATACTCTTAGCAAATAAGAAATGAAAAAGTCACAACCCTGCACATATTTTAGAGCGGAAAAAATGAGATTGTACGGTTGTGGGTTAAATTGCCCACCATCGTAATTCACAATTTAAGCTACTCACTGCATAGAAAGCATTAAGTTAATGTTCTAATAACTTTTGTTTACTTTAACAAACACAAACACTTACCTTTGTTTTTGTAATTTCTCAATAATTTAAAAACACTGGAGTCACATTTCGTTTCGCCCGCAAATCACGCTGGAACTTCAACAAGCTGTGACAGCAAACTGAATGAAGTTGGAACCAAATGTGGGTCCCACTGAAGAACAGCGTTGCGGCTTGCCCAATTTATACTATTCGATGATTTTTATTTGTATCTTTTCATTTCAATTGTATTTCCTGTGTATCGAATATGTCTAAATAAACATCTCTCTCTCTCTCTCTCTCTCTCTCTCTCTCTCTATCAAATGAAATTTGTAGTGTTGTCATAAATATAACCTTCATTCTACTGTTAAAAAAAAAACAAAATGCTGTTTTTTAGGGTTCCGTACCCAAAAGGCAAAAAACGAAACCCTTATGGATTCGTCATGTCTGTCTGTCTGTCTGTCCGTCCGTATGTCACAGCCACTTTTTAACGAACCTATAAAGAACTATGTGTTGTTGAAACTTGGTAAGTAGATGTATTCTGTGAACCGCATTAAGATTTTCACACAAAAATAGAAAAAAAAAAAACAATAAATTTTGGGGGTTCCCCATACTTAGAACTGAATTTTTTTTTTATTAAACGCATACGTGTGTTGTATCTATGGATAGGGTAAGTGTACCAGTGAATGAACACTTAAGGAAATTTTCGACTATGAAAATTAATTTTAGGCAGTTGGGCACAGTTTATTTAAAATATTACTCTTTGTATAGCACAACCAACTACTCTAGTTGGCTAACATCATCATTATTCAACAGTATTATTGCACAGTTTGAAGATATATCACTATTTAAGTGAAAAAATGGAAAATCACCAGTGAATGAACGCAAAATTCTAGTGAATGAACAAATGAAACCAGTGAATGAACAACTTTGAATATGATGTTTTGTTATACTATAAATATACAAAAGCGAAGTTATGTTAACACAAATACATTCAATATACTTATTTGGTCGATTCCATGTTCTAAAACAATTAAAATACAAAAATAAGAGTATTGTTCTTTCACTAGATCTTGGAAACCAGTAAATGAACTAGTTATAAGTGACATAGTTCATTCACTGGAAAACTTGAACCAGTTAATGAACCTATATTTTACGTTTGTTCCAATACTGGCCTTTCAGTAGATAATGTATTTGGATCAATGTCACTGAAAATGAAATCTTAATATGACCACTAGAAGGAAAGATATTGCACAAATAGAAAATCCTGCAGTCCCAGTGAATGAACACCCCCGTTCATTCACTGGATTTAGGCGATTTTGGGTTCCAGTAAAAAAACACTGGATTAAAAGGTATTGTTTGTAAATAAATTACATTAAACTATGTATGAATAGCACTAACAGGTCTTTAAAGCTTAAAAAAACCATACCCAATGAATGATAGATGGCGGGGACAAATGCAGTAACACATCAGAAGTATAGTAGCTTTCGTTCTTCCTTAATACTGCTTCATAGAAAAAATGTACAACATACGTACGTCCACTTTACATCGTCGCCATTTCAAAACTGTTGCTTAGGAGTCGAATCAAATTTACCAGAACCTGACAAGTAAAGGTGCTAGTCGAAAAAAAAATACGAGGCGTGGTAGAAACGTACCAAATTCTTATTATTTCAAAAAATTATCGTTTTGTTCATTCACTGGGTACTGTTCATTCACTGGTACGCTTACCCTAGGTCTCCAAAAATTATATTGAGGTTTCTGATATGTCCTCTCCCCCCCCCCCCCCCCCTATAACTTCTAAAATAAGAGAATGATAAAACTAAAAAAAAATATATTATGATGTACATTACCATGTAAACTTCCACCGAAAATTGGTTTGAACGAGATCTAACTAGTAAGTAGTTTTTTTTTAATACGTCATAAATCGTAAACCGCAATCATTTTTTATAGATAATGCTTCGCGCGCGAGTCCGACTCGCACTTGGCCGGTTTTTTTTGTTATTTAATTTAAATTTTAGCTTATATTATGACTCGGCGGGAAAAATATTTATTTAGGGCAAAATTGGACGATTTCACGGTATGCATAATTATTACGAGTACTGTAATCTAATATATAAAAACCTCATGTCACGGTGTTTGTTACCGAACTCTTCCAAAACGGCTTGGCCGATTTTAATTAAACTTTTTTCTCTATATTCGGTAGGCTATTTTTATACCCCTAGGTGATATGGCAAAACAACGTTTGCGGGGTCAGCTAGTTATATAATATACATAGAAATTCTGAGTGTGTGCGTGCGTACGTGTGAGCGTGTGTTTGTTACTTACACATTCGTGCAAAAACGGCTGGACGCAGCGGACCGAATACTGGAATAACACATTATGCCAATTTTCATTTTATAATTTCCTTCGGGATCCAGATTTGTTAAGCTTAGAGACCTTAAATTTTATTCAAATGCGAGAATATAAACCTTAATAAAAAATAGAAAACTATGCGTTCAATATAGGCAAACTAAGTACACGTTCAATATAGATAAACAATCTCACTATTATTAGCAAAACAATTTCAAATTAGCTGCCTGTAATGTAGATTTACAGCTCAATTTTACTATCGGTAGGTATTATATTTACCACCTCTTCCAGAAAAAGTCATTTCCCAACAATCCTTTCCCTGTGTTATCGAAAGAAACTAATTTCCTCGGACAATGAAGCGAGCCGGTTATTTACGGTAACAATGGTTTGAGTCCTGGTAAAAATACGATTTCCAATCTCATTCCGTTGTTTGTTTACTCATTGTGCACTCTTTTCTTATCCTGAGTTGTCAAAGAGTTATTACATTTTTTCTGCTGTCGCTAGCTTAGTGTGCAAATAGCGCAACGATGACTCATCGTTCATTTGGAAAAATTGCACTGCTGTAGCCAATGATTTATAAATAAAGATTCTTCAAATGCTTACAAAATATACACAAGGTACATGTCCTTTGGGAAAGGCATACGGTTGTCATTTTCTTTGATGTCACGTTATCATTACAAACATAAGTATCATTATTGTTAGTTAGTGTATAAAATACTGTGTGGTGTAGTGATTTCGGCTTACTTACTTGACTTGTGGTATGTGATTTGGTGAGCTTTGTTTGTTGTAACGTAATTAGTGCATTAAATTAGTTAATTACGAATGGCACATGACTATTTTGACGCCATGAACTCGACTATTTAGACGTAACGGTCAAGCACGTGGTGCGTATTGTCTACTTATTGGAGAGTGAACCAACATATAAACAGGTGTCCTTTTGTACGTTTATTTGTCGGTGAATGTGACTTTATCCCTGAAAAGGTATTAAGGATTTGCCACACTGGATACGTTCTGCGGTCTGCGGTCAGGTCAAATTGAACGCAGCCCGCATTATGTGCGGCCCGCACAGTTCGCACGATCAGATCGCATATCTTACAAAATGGGTATGTATTACAATACCGAAATACGAAAGACCGAATGTATTAAAACATCGAATGGGTCAAAAGACCGACACGATTTTTTTCCGAAACCTTTAACTTTTTAAGATTGTTATAAAACAAACCTAACCTAACCTAATGGGTTCTGTATGATGCCGTTTTAATAAATTCTGAGAAGTTTACGGTTTCAGAAAAAAATCGTGTCGGTCTTTTGACCCATTCGATGTTTTAATACATTCGGTCTTTCGTACTTCGGTATTGTAATACATACCCTTACAAAATATATTGGGACCGACTGTACTATAGCACATTGCATAAAAATAGACAAACCCAATTATGTTAATACAATAAATATTTTTTTTTAATATTAAGTCTTCTTTTTATGTAATGCCACGATATTTCCGTAGTTTTGTTTAACTGAAAAATTCCGACGAAACAAGAATCCGGCGAATCGAGAACTAATCGGTATGAGATCAAGGTCTGTGGTAGTTAATATAAATTTTAATAAGGTGAGATATTTTTTTATTCGGTATAATTTTATTTCTATTTTAATTGATGTATATAATTAGTTATGCACAGGTAGTTTAAGATAATCAGTGTATATCATTGTCAATAATTTATGTAACAGTCTTGTTTTCTTTGTTTGACATTCTCATTAATTCATTGGTTAAATTTATTATGAATATTCAAATTAGGCAGTTATTGTTATAGCTTGTCTAGTTTAAAATGACGCGCCCCACCACCGCACTCACGCACAGGATTCGAAACTCAATTCAAGCTACAGTAGACTCTATTGTAGCTCAAATTGAGCTCCAAATCCCGTGCGCAAACGCGGTGGTGGGGCGCGTCAATTCAAACTAGACAAGCTCTAGCATGTGAAGCATGTATCAAAAATAATATTTGCATGAATTATAAAGTCTAAATGTATGTAACAAGAAAATTGTAAAAGGAAAAACTATTATGTACTGCATTTACAGCAAATAAAAATATTTCATTTCCGTCTTAGCAACCGAGGTATAGAGGACAGGTTGTCATCTCAAAAATTAAACAAAATGGCAGTTATGACCGCCACAATAACCTAGATGTGGTCCGTTTTGTACTAAAAACCAATATGAATGTCTGGGGTTGGTCCGAAATAAGTTAAAAGGTCTAGATGTACCAGAAAAAGCCAATTTATATATGTAAGGTCATTTCAAGAAGTGGTCATTTTAAAAATGGTAATTTTAAGAAGTGGTCATTTTAAGAAAGGTAATTTAAAGGAGTGGTTAACCGCCGAAAGGGCTATGATACCTATGTAATTATTCAAACCTCAAGCAACATAATACTTATATTACTGTTGTTCATTTCCTCACTGTCATTTTCACTACCAGTAGCGAAATACCCGCAAGCGCTCTGCCAGACTCGAGGTTCTAGATTTGCACATTGATAAACATATATTTTTTAATATTTTAACGTGCCTAAAATACCTTCCCTAAATTTGTCATCAGCTCTTAGGCTAGTATGAATCTTTATTTCCGGATTAGTAAAAATGTCATTCGCTTGTGGTATAAACCGAACCTTGCCACAAAGTTAATTTCGACATTACTTATCGAGCGCCACATGTGCACCTCCGTCGTCGTCGTATTGTAGTTTTATGACAGAGCTGAAATAAATCACAGCCAGAACTTCTGTAATAAACAGTACCCTCAACAGTGGCAACTTAACCTTCACGTTCCGGTTCCGTATTTAGTCGAATTTAGCAACAAAACTATAAATTGTAAAGATGATGTTTAGATATCGTATCATAATTACAAGTTTCTTTTATTTTCTTTCATTTGTTGGTTTATTTTCTTGCTTTAAGGATTGCCAGTGAGTTTTAACCATAGTGTCCTATCATATGAGCACATGATTTTTCCGTATTTTCCTGTGTATTATGCAGCAAAGCTTTTGAAAATTAATGCTGCAAATGTGACCAACAGATAATAGCAAAGAAAAAAAAATTCCAACCGATCGAAGACGAATAATAAAAAATGGTGGAGCATGCATTAAAAAAAAGTACAAATTGTGGCGGAACAAGCCCTACTTAAAACAAATGAGAAAATAACTAAAATTGTACGTAGAAACTGTTGCGATGTTCAAGCAATTTACGCCTAAAACGTGACAGTTACGAAGAAAGCGAAAGAGAGTTCATTTAATTTTTGCGTTTTTATTTAAAGTTAGACAACTTTAAATTCTATCAAGAAAAGAAAAAAAATGTTAAAATATATTCAATAGCGTTAAGATGCTTCTAATAATTTTGGCCAGAAGCTGTTCCGTCCGTTCATATCGCTGCAAGTTCAACAGGACGAAGCTAAGCAGTACCTACCAAATCCACAATACAAACTAGCTGATACAGAATTTATTTGCCTATTCATCAATAATGACGTCGGGTTCCCCTGCGACATTCGCGATAGTCCAAGACCGAGATATCTATACATCTATACAATTATAATAAAACAGTAGAAATTGTGGGTCTGTACCTGGTCTGTACATGGAATTGATTTGTAAAAAAAATAGCGTGGGCTATAAAAAAGAGTAACAGAACACGAAAAGAAATTTTTTGCCATTTTGACTTTTATTTAACCTTTCTAGTGGCATTAACTTTGAAATTCTTTGCAAGTAGAAAAAAAGCCGTCGGTCTATTCGTCGTCGATTCGATGCCAAATTTCATCCAAACAACCAAAAATCAATCTTTTCAATTTCATCATTTCAGCCGAAAGACGGTCACTGCTGAACATAGGCCTTAACCTAACCAGGTCGGCGCTCCATCTTGTTGGAGGCATCCCTACACTGCGTCTTCCGGCCCGCGGACGCCACTCGAGAATCTTTCGGCCCCATCGGCCGTCAATTCTACGAGCGATGGGCCCTGCCCACTGCCACTTGTCTTAAGTCCAGCAATTCTTCGAGCTACGTTCGTGACTTTAATTCTTGCGCGGATTTCATCATTTCTAATGCGAGCCCGCAAAAAAACTCCACAAACATAGCCCTCTCCATCGCCCTCTGAGTGACTTTGAGCTTTCTTATGAGGCCCATCGTTAGCGGCCACGTCTCAGTGCCAAAACTCATCACTGGCAATACACACTGGTCAAAGACTTTTGACTTGAGACACTGCGGTATATTGGATGATAAGATATTGCGGAGCTTCCCGAACGCTGCCCAGCCGAGTCTAATTCGTCGATTGACCTCTTTCTCGAAGTTGAACCTACCTAATTGGATTGTATGTCCCAGGTAGAAATAGACGTCAACAACTTCGAGCAAAGTCTCTCCGATTACGATGGGAGTTGGTGCAACATGGACGTTCGACATGACCTTCGTCTTGTCCATGTTCAATTTAAGACCCACTCTCTCGGAAACTTTTCCATTTATAAGATTAAAACTTTCATAAAAAATTATAAGGGAGGGGGGGATTCAGAAATTATGACAAACTAACCCGGAGAAAAAGTAGCCTATGTCAATATGGGTTCACCGTACCTTTTAATTAGAGAAAAAAAACTTAAAATCGGCTTAATGGTTTTAAAGTTTCCTCTACAAACAAAGAAACAAATTAAGTTTAGATATTTCCCTATCCCGTGGGAATTTTGAGAAATCCTTCCTTATTGCACCATTACAACATTTTGGGTACATGAATGACAAATTTCAAGTCTCTAGCACCCGTAGTTAAGGCTGTGCGTTATCTGTCAGTCAGTCAGTCACTGTACGAAATTACTGACATAATGAGGTATTCTATCATGAGCTAATCAAAATTATAATATTATACATATTAAAAAGAAGAGTAATTAATGATTGACTAATTCAACGCCCAATCTCTTAGCCCTAAAAGGCCGAAATTTTGCATAGGATAGATTTGTTTAAAATCCCACGGGATAGGGAATAAAGGGGATTTATATACTCACAAAGTATGATACCGATGATGATGAGACTATGGATTTATTGGGTGTTACCGTTGCCGGATTTGGTTTTATTCAATTGAAGAAATGAAGAAGCTTTACTGCGCGGACGAAGTCGCGGGCACCAAGCTACTAAATAAATAAAAAAAAACAACAGCTTATTCAATCATTGAAAGGTGATAACAAATCTGTAAAAGATTAAAAAATGGGTATAAACTTGTTTCATTGATAGGACGAACGTTATGAGTCGAGTTTATTTTAATCCGCGTCAAAATATTCTCTCATCTTGTGAACTATTCATTGAAATCAGGCAATTACTTAAGCTGTAGTTGAAAGTCGGCTGGTACATACGGAAAAACTTTGGGCATTTCAAAATAGGTAGGTATGTATTTATTTCTTGTCTGTTTTGCTCTAACTTACGGATAATTAAAGATAATAGGATAGGATAGGTATAGATAATTTAAGCGTGATTTTTGTTGTTTTTTTTACTTTTTGGACTACCAAACGACAATATGATTCAAACAAAATGGCTCGTGCAATGAAATGATGCGTGCGACTCGTATATTAGGGCCAATTGCTCCGAGTCTCATTTTACTTTGGCCCTCTCCGTGACATAACACCACCAACGTCAAAAGATATTTTTGTGTTGTAAAATCCAGAAATGTGAAATCAATTTTAAATACAAGCTACAACCGTAGCTGCCCTTCGGTTTCACATATTTTATCTTCATTCGCCTGTCTCAAATAGTCCCGATACAAAAGTCATTAATCATCAAACAAAAGGGATCACCTGGCTGTTACCTGCAATGTACTTTTATTTATCTATCCGTCTTTATGTAAATATAAAAGAGATTAGTGATTTATTTACTGACAAAAATTGCACAGCTTAAACACGAAGACTTAAAATTTTGAGAATAACTTAAAATTTCTATAGGTGCAATACATTTTAAAGTTGTAAGTTCGTGTGAAGTTGTAACTTAAACTCAAATCGAATGATCATTTTGCAAATAGGATACAAATGGCTTTTTCACTTGTGTCGTGATGTAGTTATTACGATACACCTAGCTGCCACAGATTATTAAATGTAGGTTACACTCAACACTAAAGCCCAGTTTAGACCTGCTGAGTTGAGTTGCGTTGAGTTGAGTTGCATTGAGTTGAGTTGCATTGAGTTGAGTTGAGTTGAGTTGAGTTGCGTTGAGTTGAGTTGAGTTGAGTTGCGTTGAGTTGGGGTGCGGTGTCGAAAACCTCCTCGAGTGCTCGGGGGCTTCCACTCCCTTCTATTCGAGGCGTAGGCCTCATGGGGTAGAGAAGGGTGACGCCCGGGACGATGCACCCTGGGCAACTACGGGTAATTAATTCCTTGAGAGGAATTAGTTAACCGTTGGCTAATATTCGACTGGGGGGGAGGGGGCCAGCAATCTCCACATGTGCCCGGGCGGTCTTTATGCCTCATTGATCATCTGGGCTGCACGACCGTTACGGCTCCCCCTATTTTTAGTATATGTACTGCCGAAGCAAGTACTATTAACCCTGGTGGTTAAGGGGGGGAAGACTAGCGGTTGGGCCTATGGCCTGTGGCGGTTGCCGACTGGGGGGAAAGAGACACGAGAGCACGAAAGCTAATACGAGGGCACGTAACCCCGGCTTGCCGGGAACGTGGGCCTCTTCGGAGGCCACGAGGTGTTTAACCTCTTTAAACAAACCGACAACAGCGGGGGAGGCCGGGGACAGCCGAGCCCGCATTGCACGGTGTCGACAGAGGTGCCCCATTCCGGGGTGGCCAGTGGGCATCGCGGATGATTCTTTGAGGTTCCCGCGGCGTTCAAAATGACAAAAAGGGAATCCGTGCGGTTTTTAGTGGGTAAGCCCCTTCTGGGAGAGCCCCACATACCCTCTGTTTCCCCGAATAGAGACGAATACATAACGCGCATTTTACGCACCATAAAAAAAGAGTTGAGGTGAGTTGCGTTGCGTTGAGTTGCATTGAGTTGAGTTGCCTTGAGTTGCGATGGGTTGCGTAGAGTTCAGTTAAGTTGCGTTGCGTTGCGTGCGTTGAGTTGCGTCAAGTTGCGTTGTGTTGCGACGAATTGCGTCCAATGGCGTCGATATGCGTTAAGATGCGTTGAGTTGCATTGAGTTGCGTCAAGTCGAGTCATAGAAAAAATATTGTATGCAACGGTGTATAATTTGGTCTTAACGGCTCGTGCCGTCTTCCATTGCGATACTCACATTCGTTCGTATCGCAACTCACGTCACTCGCCTTTTAAGACCTCGCTTATACAACCGTTGTATAAAATACTATTACCATATAAAATACTTGATATTGACATCTATATATTTATCTATACATTTATAATGAAGCAGTAGAAATCGTGTCTGTACTTGGAATTAATTTGTAAAAAATAGTGTGGGCGATAAAAAATGAGTAAAAGAACACGTAAAAGCATTTTTGACATTTTTGTCAGTCCGTCTGTCTGTATGTTTACGCTAATCTTCGAAACTACTAAACAGATTTTCTTGCGGTTTAGGCAGAAAGATGAAGCTTAACTTGGAGCAACATTTAGGCTTTGTTTCATTGTACTCGTAATCGGTTAACAGTGAAAAAAAGTTATCGTCGTTTAAAGATGTATACCTATATAACGGTATCGTGACTGACTGATTAAGTTAACTGACAGACAACGCACAGCCTAAAGTACTGGTGCTAGAGACTTGTCATTGCTAAGGAAGGATTTTTTGAAATTCCCGTAGGATAGAGAAATATCAAAACTTTGTTTCTTTGTATGTAGGGGGTTATTTCCGAAACTACTGACAAGGAAAGGTTCCCAACTGTCCGGCTCCGATTTGATTTATTTTGATATGTGTTAGAGAGTAGTCTAAAATAACGGACCCATAATTTTTTAGCTGCCCAAACTCAACCTAATATTTGAAGAAATCGTCCTTCAAAGTACTGAAAAGTGATTAAAGCCACAAACATCTATAGAATTTTTTTTCAAGCAAGTTGCACATTTATTATTACTGGTTTGATTACATGTTTGAGAACATAAAAAAATAATGAGCACGTGTTTTGGTACATTGGCTCAAGACTAAAACTTTTATAAAAAAATATTGAGGTTAATCAAAAAATATGACAAATGACGGTAGAAGCTTGCGCTGCTGTGGACCGGCGGCGTGGAGAGTAATACAGCCGGTAAAATTATAGATACACTAGCTGTTGCCCGCGACTCCGTCCGCGGAGAATAGTATTGGTTTGTAGTACATGCTATGTATCAGAGATGGCGCTGTATGTGGAAAAAGATTTTCCCGCTTTCCGTTGAAATTTTTCCTGAATTTTCTTTGCTAAAAACCTCACGGAGCCCGAGACCTTTCCAACGAATGCAAAACCGTGGAAATCGGTTCGTGCGTTCTGGAGTTATAGCGTCAGGAAGGAAAATCCGACTTATTTTTATATAGTAGATGAGTTAATCAACAATATATATATATTATACTGTAAAAGAAAAGTCCTGCCCAATTGATTGACTGACTCATCAACCCTTGGCCCTAGAGGCTGAAATTTTGCATAGAATAAAGATGAATTTGTTGATATTACCACGGGATAGGGAATAAACAGGTTTTATATATTCACTAAGTATGATACCGATGATGATGAGATGATTGATTTAGATGTTGCCGTTGCTGGATTTTTGTTTTATTCAATAAAAGAGATGAAGAAGTTTTACCACAAATTGGAATTCTGCGCGGACGAAGTCGTGGGCAAAAAGCTAGTTTATAATAAATAGGTTAATAGAAATTATTTATAGTAAATAAGTTAAAGGAAAATATTAGAACAGTGAAAAATAATATTTTACGTAATTTACAATTGTCATATCTTCATGCAGGTGTGCTCATCTGTGCGCGCGTGTGCGTGACACATACCTACGTGACTATAAAAATTGTTCACCTTTTAGTTCGTTAGCTGCAATTTTTTGGCTGGCTCTGAGCGTGATTGTGTTTATTTCCGATCCTGGTGTGGTTTACTTTGTTTATTGTTGAATGAATCCACGACCAGCCCCCGCCGCCGATTTGGACTTGTACGGAAGACGGTGACTATCACTCACTCTTTACCTTTACCTTTATTATACTAAACGGGACTTCTCACGCAAACAATATTTACCTCGACGTTTCGGCCACATTGCAGCAGCCGTGGTCACAAGTTAACTAAACTCAATGCTGCAATATGGCCGAAACGTCGAGGTAAATATTGTTTGCGTGGTAAGTCCCGTTTAGTATAATAATTAGGAACATTTACCCCCTGTTTCACCATCCATTGATCAAATTTATTTGACGGATAAATAATAAATATATATCACGGGACAATTCACACCAATTGACCTAGTCCCAAAGCAAGCTTAGCAAAGCTTGTGTTATGGGTACTAGGTAACGGATAAACATACTTGTATAGATAGATACATACTTAAATTCTATCTAATCTATCTAATACCTTTAAACGAGCAATTCTTGTATATATATATAATCAGGATCTCGGAAACGGCTCCAACGATTTCGATGAAATTTGGTATGTGGGGGTTTTCGGGGAAGAAAAATTGATCTAGCTTGGTCTTATCTCTGGGAATACATATTTAACACCCAAGACTCGAGAACAAACATTCGTATTTTCATACAAATATCTGCCCCGACACGGGAATCGAACCCGGGACCTCAAGCTTCATAGTCAGGGTCTCTAACCACTAGGCCATCTGGTCGTCTAAAAATGTGATGCCGTCTCTGTTTCTTTTGTTCGAATAGAAGGAGACGGCATCACATTTATCCGTCAGTTAAAATTAATCGATGGGTGTTGAAACAGCCCCATAGTGTCCGTCTAAGTATACTTACCTGTGGCAAAACATTTTTTTCGGACTTCAGTTTGTGATTTAAATCTCTTCGCTGCTGTACTTCGATGAACAATACAAGTAGTAGTATTGTTGATCGAAGCTGCTGTATGTAGCCCCTGTTGTCCAATCATAACTATTTATAACAAAGGATCGTAAAACCTCCCTTCATTTAAAAAAAAACTATCCTTGTTTCTTATAGTTGAGACTTGCCAAATGATTTAATGATATCCGTAGAATGAGAACGAACCATTTTGACTTCAAAATAAGTCCGAAATTGCTGTCCTTATGTATCACAAGTGAAATTATGGGCGTTTTTCCGCCATTGTTAATATTAAACGCCCTCAAAAAGTTTTTTTTCGTTGCTTGGTGTTTTTTTTTATATGTACAGCATATTTGTGGAAAATTTGCCGAAGCACTTTTAAGTATTTTTCAATTATAACTAATTTATTAAGGACCGATACAAACGGACTGCATTCCAACTGCATCGTAAGTGCCAACTCCCGACTGCCCATACATTTATTTTTCCATTGAAGTTGCATTGCAGTCGGTCAAACGCACGCAAACTGCACGCTAGGTGTGACTGAAATACATAATTATGGGCAGTCGACAGTTGCAGTTACATTGAAGTTTGAATGAAGTCCATCTGTATCGGCCCTTAGATGATGAATTTAAGTGGGTAAGCGTCGTCTAATGAATAACAATTTGAATAAATAAAATACAATCGTATAAGTACACCAAAACCCTCAAAAAGTATTATTAAGCACGAATAATTATGTGAATTAAAAATAACACAATTCCCAAAAGAGCTGATAATTTTTAAATGGCCGAAGATTTTCTTCAATCTTTTTCTCTATCTTCTTGTATCTATCTATCTATATCTATAAAACAGTACGGTGACTGACTGACTGAATGACTGACTGACTGACTGACTGACTGACTGACTGACTGACAGACAACGCACAGCCTAAACCACTGGGGCTAGAGGCTTGAAATTTGGCGCACATGTACCTTGAGTATTGTAGAGGTGCACTAAGGAAGGATTTTTCGAAATTCCCACGGGATAGGGAAACATCTCAACTTTCTTTGTTTATTTGTTTGTAGCGGAATCTCTGAAACTATTGAGCCGATTATAAAAATTCTTTCAGAATTAGAAAGCTACACTATTCTTGATTGACATAGGTTACTTTTTATCCGGGAAAATTCAAAATTCCCACGGGATAGAAATAAATTAACTCAATTTCGGGGCTGACTTTAATAATTCTTACACACTATGTGATATGACTATCCCCGATTGACAAAAGCTACATTTTCTTCGAGAAAATACAAAATTCCCACGGGATAGAAATTTTTTAATTCAACTTTGGAGCTGATTTTAAAAATTCTTTCACCAATAGTAAGCTACAGTATCCCTGTTTGCAATAGGGTACTTTACTCCGGGAAAAAGCAAAATTCCCATGGGATAGAAATAAGTAAATTCATCTTCGGCACTGATTTTAAAATTTATTTCATATAATTTAATATGACTATCCCCAATTGACAAAGGCTACTTTTTTTTCGGGAAAATGCAAAATTCCCGAAGGATAGAAAAAACTGAATTCATCTTCGGGGCTTATTTTGAACATTCTTTCACCAATAGTAAGCTACAGTATCCCTCATTGACATAAAGTACTTTTCCGGCAAACTGAAAATTCCCGCGGGATAGAAATAAGTAAATTCAATTTAGGGGCTGATTTTTAAAAATATTTTACATTTTGAAAGCTACAGTATCCCTGATTGGCATAGGCTACTTTTTCCCACGGGATAGAAATAAGTGAATTGAACGTGGGGGCTGATTTTTTAAATATTTCACTAATAAAAAGCTACACTGTCCCTGATTTTCAAAATGTTTTGACAGTTATTTCTATCCCGCGGTATGCTATACACTTTCCCGGGATAGAATGTTGTTGTTTCAATTAGGCCTCCTCCCAGAACGAGAACACTTGGACCTTAGTTCCCAGTTGGGCCCAGTGCGATTTGTACAGTGCAGGCGTATACCATTGAATTTCTTCTCAGGTGTGTGCAGCTTTTCTCGCGATGTTTTCCTTCACTGTAAAGCTCATGGTAAACTTTAAACGTAATTTAGCACACGAATTTGGAATAACTCAAAAGGTCCAAGCCCGGGCTTAAACCCATGACCCTCTGCTTAAGAGACCATAGGTCAAACCACTAGGCCACCGCGGCTTACCGGCTTTAGAATTCACTTATTCAAATTCCGCGGGAACTTTACATTTTCCTGGCATTACCCTATGTGTTAATCCACGTAATAAACTACCTGTGTGCCAAATTTCATGCAACTCTAACGTTATTGTCTTCGCGTACGAAGTCGCGGGCAAAAGCTAGTTTGGTATAACTAACAATAAGAATCACCACAAACGCATTAAATCAGACCACCTATTTGTGGCCTACTACGTTTAGAAAAACACACAGTCAAATATAGGCTTCAAGCTTACTATATTATTACACTCTTCTATTTATCGGGGGTATAAAGCTTGGATTTTTGCCATTTGGCTCCAAAAACTTAAGAAAAAAATCTACGTAGTATACGTGTAGAAAATTCTAAAATATATTAAAACGATCTATAAATAGTAAGCGTCCATTAATTATTCAGTACTTATCGACCACCTACTAAACAACAAACGTTCATACGGTACGGAACCTTATATTATTCTGTGCTGATACGACTGTATTTAACTAAATATACCTAGTAAACTTTCTTTAAAATATAATCAATATTACATCGCTTTCGTTTAAATTAATCTGTGATAGCGCTTTATGTCGCTATGAGTTATGATAGGACTCCCATTTTGAAAGGCATAATATAGTAATCTTTCTCTTCGACGTAACTATCATGGCCGACATGGAATCCAAACACAACACAGTCATTTCAGCTTACTTCTTAATGCCAGCTGTACACTCTCGAACGAGTGCTCTCGCCGAGAGGTCTCGCCGACTCTCGCCACGGGAGCGAGAGCGGGTGAATAAGCCCGAGGCATCCCGAGGCGAGCCGAGAGCTACCATGTTCACTCTCGCACTCGGCCTGTCTCGACCAGAGTGGACAGCCGCCATCAGGTTAGTACTTGTGATACATAATTAGGTACGTGATCTTTCTTTTTCTTGCATGTTTCTGCATTAATGTATGACAAACGAGGGCATTTTTACACGGTTAGCTGTAAGTAAATGTCAAAACATCTTTATTCAATTAAAGTTGTAACAAGTACGAATTAATATCTAAGTCAAGGTAAAAAAAACCGGCCAAGTGCGAGTCGGACTCGCGCACGATGGGTTCCGTACTGTTAGCGTACATTCGATAGAGGTCACGAAGATACTCTATGGTATCAGTTTAAAATATTAAATTAAGAATAGATCTATCGAATGTCAGCTTTAGAAAAAGTGCATTTGTACATTGTTCGGATTTGGGTCAAAATAGAATAAAAGTTGGTCTTAGTATAAAACGTATGGTTTTTCATTGAGGCTCCTAAGATAAAGCGGAGGATCATAATACGATCCTCACAGTACCATGATCTATAAAAATCACGTTTATTGTATGGGAGACCCTTCAATATTTATTTTATTCTGTTTTTTTTTAGTATTTGTTGTAATAGCGGCAACAGAAATACATCATCTGTGAAAATTTCAAGTGTCTAACTATCACGGTTCATGAGATAAAGCCTGGTGACAGACGGACAGACAGACGGACGGACAGTGGAGTCTTAGTAATAGAAGGGGTCCCGTTTTACCCTTTGGGCACGGAACCCTCAAAATAGATACGACCTTTTACGCCGCATAAAACGTTTATATTTCGACACTCGCAACTTCGCAAGGGAATCAAAATTTATAGGGTATTTTCCGTTGACCTAGAACTATCTATGTAGCAAGTATCACCATCTTATAACACAAGTATGGGGAAAATCATGAAACTATACATTTATTATTTTGTAAGGGGGTCCCGGCTTACCAATATACAATGATCTCACACTTTACTTAAAAGTAGGGCTCTGCTAACACTGGATTTTAATGGATACGGCTGTTTACGACGTATATTTTGATATACCTACGAATTTGTACGGAATCCTTGGTATCCTAGGGATGGCCAATGCAGATCGGAATTATTTCCAAATATCCTTGTCTATGATAAAATCATTATTTTTTAATACGTATTGCCATTCTTTCTATATCCGTACCACAAGTCAAACTGAAGTGAGTGGAATTCGACTTGCAATATTTGAAGGCAACACGCTGCAAGTTAAATAAAACCTTCTATAAAATTAAGCTATTTGTTAAAGTATAGTTTTTAAGGTTCGATAAAGACAGCATTATTTTCGTACAGAAATATTCCTGTTTTATATTTTTAATACGATCGCAGACTTTTCATGTCTTGGACCGTTTTCGGTAGGTACCTACTTGAAAGGTTTATTGCTAATTCCCGGATCCCAATAAGCGTTTGACTTCACCACTCCTGTCGTACTATTTCTTTACCGCAAAAGATAGAAATTCCAAAGTTAGAGCAAGTGAAAATTAAATTAAAGTTGGTAGGTGTATGCGGGTTTTATTTCCGAAAAATAAAGGGCATAATTTAATAAGTTAGTTATAACTTACTAGATGTTATTATTATCATATTTCATAAGGTATTTATTAATTTATAAACCTCAAAAGAAATTTAAAATAAAACTAGATGTAAACGTATTTACCGGTGTTATAATCTGGGCATATTTCGTTTATCGGTGCCCCCCGGAACCTAAACATTATTTCTTGGACGAAAAGTCCATCCATAACTCCCTTAAGAACAATTTAGGCCATTGTCATTTAGTATGCAGGCATGGAATAACACAATTGACGAGCAAGTGTGATGAAATAGTACATTGTGCATCTAGGGCCGTAACTAGGGGAGTACTAATGAGAGTCTATTAGAAGCCCGACGCCGAAGGCGGAGGGCTTTTAATGACTCGAGTTTGTAATCCCCTTACTGCCCGTGACACACACAATGATTTTCATCACATTGCGAGAAAAAAAAAATCCAAAAATAAAATTAATTTGTCTCTAAACACTTAAATTGAATAAAATAATGGCTACCCGCCAATACAGATTGTCACTTTTTTCGAGTCACCTACCATAGATAATGTAAACTGTGTTTAGTTTAGAATACGAAAGGTCATACGGCCAGATT
Source organism: Archips xylosteana (assembly GCA_947563465.1). Classification (NCBI taxonomy): domain Eukaryota; kingdom Metazoa; phylum Arthropoda; class Insecta; order Lepidoptera; family Tortricidae; genus Archips; species Archips xylosteana. The sequence goes on along the minus strand of OX387343.1, from coordinate 26,451,995 downwards.
CTGCCAACATGTTTAAAAAAATATTTTTACTAAATTATTGCAAAACTATTTGATATAAATTTAAAATTATAAAAATAATGAATTTTCATGAAGCGTAGATAAGTTTTGTGTTGTAAAATTTGGGTTATAGCTAAGTTTTAAAGATAATAAATAAAACGTTGGCTGACTTGAAACCTCCTTAGTCTGAAATTACTTGTTTGCAAATTTTAAAACTAAAGTTAGAACTCCCTTGGGTAGAAAAACTGTACGTAAATCTATAACTCCCTTAAGAACAATTTAGGCCATTGTCATTTAGTATACAAGCATGGAATAACACCATTGACGAGCAAGTGTGATGAAAAATAAATAGTACTAGCTTTTGCCCGCGGCTTCGCTCGCGTGTACCATGAGTATTCCAAAGAACCAAGATATCAAGCAAGCAAGCATACAGGCAAGCAAGCAAGCATGCAAGCAAGCATGCATGCACGCAAGCAAGCAAGTGTGCAAGAAAGCGTGTAAGTAAGCGAGCAAGCAAGCCCGACTAAACTTCAGGTAGATACGGTCCTTTACAGTATTTTTTTATATACAATGTTTTTCACTATTCGAAAGCGGGCACTAAAATAACCAGGTTTGTTAATAATATAAAACCTATTATTAATTACCCCTGTCCTGCATTAGGTATAATTCAATGTTTTCTTACCTTCTACGGAAACTTGAGTAACTGGAAGCGCTGTGTACCTACTTAGCATTGATATTATACATATTATAGTATTTTGTTAAGGTGTTGTGTGACCTAACCGTTAAGAAGTTATACCTTCCATCATCAGCTCATCTGAATAACCAGAAAGAATACAACTAAAGGTCTATACGTGCATATGATATTTAAAGAAACTTCCTATAACTCCTAACCGTTAAGGAGTTTAACCTTCCATCATCAGCTCACCCGGATAACCTGAAAGAATACAACTATCGGTCTATACGTACCTATAATATTTGAAAAAATATCCTCAACTCCTAACCGTTAAGGAGTTTTATCTTCCATCATCAGCTCATCTACATTAGATGATGTCTACCAGACGCAAACACTTAAATAGCTTGAGAAAATATATGAAAAACGTAATGCGTGCCTACAAAATTTGAGGGTTGCCTTCGATTTCCCTAAGATCCCGTTATCAGATCCTGATTTGGTGACAATGGAACCATCTCAGGAGTATATTGTATTCTTTCGAATAAAAAAATATTTTTTATAATCGGTCCACAATTGACCAAGAAATCGGCGAATATACCTACATAAAAAAATGCATAAAAAGTAATGCATAATCTCCTCCTTTTTTTGAACTCGGTTAAAGAGCCCTTTTCGGCCTATTTACAGTGTGAACTTATGAATTTTGAAATTTCAGCTTTCTTCAACCAGTAAAACGCAAAATCCCGTTTATTCCCGTTCCCGTAAGAATTTCGGGAAATGCTTTCTTAGTGCTCCCCTACACTCCCCAAGGAACCCACTTGCCAAATTTCGTTTTTCTACGACCAGTAAAACGAAAAATCCCGTTTTTTCCCGTTCCTGTGGGAGTTTTGGAAAGTCCTCTTACAATGCTCCTCTACACTCCCCAAGCAACCTACATGCCGAATTCAGCTTTCTACAACCAGTAAAACGAAAACACCCGTTTTTTCCCGTTCCCGTGGGATTTTTGGAAAATCCTCTCTCAATGCTCCTCTACACTCTTCAATCAACCTACATGCCGAATTTCAGCTTTCTACTACCAGTAAAACGAAAAATCCCGTTTTTTCCCGTTCCCGTGGGAATTTTGGAAAGTCCTATCTCAATGCTCCGCTACACTCTCCAAGCAACCTACATGCCGAATTTCAGCTTTCTACGATCACCAAAACGAAAAATCCCGTTTTTTCCCGTTCCCGTGGGAATTTTGTAAAGTCCTCTCTCAATCCTCCTCTACACTCCCCAAGCAACCTACATGCCGAATTTTAGCTTTCTACGACCAGTAAAACGAAAAATCCCGTTTTTTCCTTAACCCGTGGGAATTTCCGAAAATCCTTAAAATTGTTTTTTACTATTATAATTACCTACTTCTATGCCAAATTTGAAGAGTCTAGTAATTATAGTTCATAGGATTCCGTTGAACTGAATATATAAATCCCGTTTTTTTTCCTTATTCCGTGGGAATTTTGGAAAATCCTGAAATCAATGTTTTAACTAATATAATACCTACTTGTGTATCAAATTTGAAGAGTCTAAGTTATTATAGTTACTGAGATAGGGTCACTCGGAATCGAATTTATAAATCCCGTTTTTTCCCGTTCCCGTGGGAATTCCCGAAAATCCTTCCTTAGTGGATGCCTACATTGTATAAGGTATCTATGTGCAAAATTTCAAGTCTTATGTGGTTTGGGCTGTTCGTTGATATATCAACAGTCATTTAGTTTATTTAGACATTTCAACCCCATCGCACCCCATCCAGGGAGATGGTATTTTATGTCCGCCATGTCGGATTTAAAAACCGTTGTTGTTTTCATAACCAGCGACCCGATAAACCATAGAAACAACACCCATGTTGATTTTCAGACTTTGTTACCCCTTTCCCCCCTTTAAGGGGTTGAATTCTCAAAAAACCTGAAACACGTGTTTACTCATTTACCATTAGAAGTACTTCTGTGAAGTTTCGAATAAAATAGTCGAACTAATCTTGTTTCCCCATACAAACTTTGGACCCCCTTTTCACCCCCTTAGGGAGTGAATTTTGAAAAATCCTTTCTTAGTGCCCCCCTTGACCTTATAAGGAACCTACATGCCAAATTTGGAATCTCTAGGTTCAGTGGTTTGGGCTGTGCGTTGATATGTCAGTCAGTCAGTTTTCCTTATCCCGTGGGAATTTCCGAAAATCCTTGAAACAGTTTTTTACTATTATAATTACCTACTTCTATGCCAAATTTGAAGAGTCTAATAGTTACAGTTCATAGGATTCCGTTGAACTGAATATATAAATCCCGTTTTTTTCCTTATCCCGTGAGAATTTTGAAAAATCCTGAAATTAATGTTTTAACTAATATAATACCTACTTGTGTATCAAATTTGAAGAGTCTAGTTATTATAGTTACAGAGATACGGTCACTCGGAATCGAATATATAAATCCCGTTTTTTCCCGTTCCCGTGGGAATTTTGGAAATTCCTCTCTCAATGCTCCTCTACACTCCCCAAGCAACCTACATGCCGAATTTTAGCTTTCTACGACCAGTAAAACGAAAAATCCCGTTTTTTCCTTAACCCGTGGGAATTTCCGAAAATCCTTAAAATTGTTTTTTACTATTATAATTACCTACTTCTATGCCAAATTTGAAGAGTCTAGTAATTATAGTTCATAGGATTCCGTTGAACTGAATATATAAATCCCGTTTTTTTCCTTATCCCGTAAGAATTTTGAAAAATCCTGAAATTGATGTTTTAACTAATGTAATATCTACTTGTGTATCAAATTTGAAGAGTCTAGTTATTATAGTTTCAGAGATACGGTCACTCGGAATCGAATATATAAATCCCGTTTTTTCCCGTTCCCGTGGGAATTCCCGAAAATCCTTTCTTAGTGGATGCCTACATTGTATAAGGAATCTATGTGCAAAATTTCAAGTCTCTAGGTCTTGTGGTTTGGGCTGTGCGTTGATATATCAACAGTCAGTCAGTTTAGAATTTTATATATATAGATGTACCTATCATATTAATTCCAGTATATTTTATTCCATTTGTAATCGAGAGTTAAGCTCTGACTGACATAACAATGTATTATTACTGATAATATCGACTGTAACATCTCATTTGTAGACGCTTGTCTTCTCAGAATTAATATACGGTACCTGCGGACTATGTCAACATAAAACCGATTATTGTGTTCACGTCTATTGACGTAATCGATAGACAAAGGAGCAGCTTGTAAACGTTATAGACTCTAAGGTGTTCGTAAATATTTATTAGGCATTATTAATATATTTATTATCTACACGTTTCTATTACTTAAAAAATATCAAATCTGCACACTTCTGCGAATAATTTAATGGTAATTATCACCTACAGTGGGGGTGGAGGAAATCTCCGCTTTGTGAGTGCGAAGAAGAGGAACAGACAGTAGTGGAGCACATCAACCGATGCTGCGCTCTTCACTCCAACCCTGGACCTGCAGAAGACTTGGATGCGCTAACGCCTGATGCAGAGCCGTATGGCTTAGCAATTTAAGTGTTTCAATCTTATGCCTGTAACTATTATTATGCCATACGACTAAATAATTCAACGGTATAAGTGAAGGGCTGTGCGCCCTGCAGTGGGGCGTAAGAGGCTGAGGTGATGATGATGAAGAAACTGTTTTAACTCCCTTCCTAAACAAAATTATCTGTGTGCACGAAGGAAATAACTTCATTTGTAGGCCCATGTTTTTTTTCTACCTGGATCATGCCCTGGTTACTAATATGATTAATATATTATCTGGGACCTAATCACGACTATCTGTATTTCTAAAATTACCTCAACGTTTTAAAGCGTTTTACCTAGTCTAAATTCGGGTGTTTCACTATAGAAAATAAAGAGTCCTGTTTTCCAGCATCCGGTTTCATGATCAAACCCTCGTTAACGTTGAATCATTTATCCAAAAGAATTCGAAATTTATAGTCGCCTTACTGAACAACGTTTCCGTCTAAGAAGCGGAGAAAGAACAATCTCTGGTTTTGTGAAAGATGTCTGGCACTAAAGATGGTTGGAATGTACATTTTAAAAGTATCTTCCTACGAGGCTAATAATATGAGTGCACTGATCCTTTTAAAATGAGGGGTAAAACATTTCCACATGTATACCTACTTATGCAGTAATACATACCTAATGTTTTACACCGAAAATGGTGACAATAATGTTAATGAACTATTCAATTTTTACCTTGATCCTCCTCTACTATTTACGTTTGCGTTAAGGTAGTGGAGAAGCAAGGTAAAAATTTAATAGTTCATTAGTATGGACCTCCGCAAAGTAACACCTATTTGTGCACGCGATGAATGACGTCCCATATTTGCCTTAAATATGTAGGGCGGCTACGACTGAATTTAAACAATAAGCTAATCAATATTTCTGTCAACTGCGAAGAGGAACAGATAAAAATAGACTTAGCGGGTAACCCCGTTCAGTAGGTATTGGGATAATGTGAGCTCAATTTGGTACTGCGTCTGGTATCTAAATAAATACTATCTATGCATGTAATAAAAAAGTAGAAATCGTGTGTCTGTATATTGAACTAATTTGTAAAAAAATAGCGTGGGCGATAAAAAAAGAGTAACAGCATTAAAAGGTGGAATGAGGATCCAAATACAAAAGATTTAGAATGTTATTTGTCAAAAAGTTGATTAATCATAGTACCTACTTAGTAGTTCTGTGCTGTTACAACAAAAAACCGGCCAAGAGCGTGTCAGACACGCCCAAGATAGGGTTCCGTAGCAGGTACGAAAAACTCTTTGCATACATTATGAATGTGGTTGTTTTGGTCCCAACACCCACCGCGTGCAGAATTTCAACGTCGGCGGTACAGCGCCATCTATCGGCGAATTGGGTAACTAATCTAACTAGAACTAGTATGTAATTATGTTGATGGTTTTTCAGATGTAATTCTTTATTATATGAACCGATTTCAATTTTATTTTTTTTATTTGAAAAAAGATACTGTTAGCGTGATCTTATAGGTACTTAATGAAAAAAAATGCTTGCAATGGCGGTTAAATTACAATCTTAGTTTAGAAATATTTCTTTACAAAAACTTAAAAACTGCTCAACTGATTAAGTTGAAAATAATTTTCCTAGAAAGTTTTTATTAAGTTTAACTTACGTGATTTTTTTCATATTTTTTAGACTTGCTGTTCAAAAGTTAGAGGGGGGGACACATTATTTTGAACTTTCGGAGTGAATATCTCCGAAAATATTCACTTTATCAAAAAATAGTTTTAGCAAACCCCTATTTATTTTCAAATACCTACCCAATGATACCCCACACTATAGGGTTAGTCGAGAAAAAAAAATCACCCCCACTACACGTCTACGGGAGGTACCCTAAAAAAATTTTTTTTAATTTTTTTTTTATTCGTTTTGTCGGCGTGACTTTTATATATATTCATGACAAATTACAGTTTTCTAGTACTAACAGTCTCTGAGCTTAGCCGCGGATGGACAGACAGACAGACAGACAGACAGACGGACAGACATGGCGAAACTATAAGGGTTCCTAGTTGACTACGGAACCCTAATAACATCGAAAGCTAAAGCTGGCTAGGCTTCGCTCCCGCCTTAGCCTTCCTGAACCTTTCCTATCCGAGTCGCTTCTGCCCGAAACGTTTTAAAACGGGATTTTACAATTTTTCGGCCTTTCGTGTGCAGTTTTAATCTTCGGGATTTTAGTTTCGAGCTTTTAGGCTTTCGGTCAAACGTAACTTTGGGCTTTTGAACTTTCGGTAATACAAACATTTGGCGTTTATGTTATGAAACTTTTTTCTCTATATTTGGTAGGTCTGAGAATTAGGTCGTAGGCTATTTGTTGTATACCTACCCCTATTTTTCGCAGACGGAGTTACGGGCAACAGCTAGTATTCACAGAGAAAAATTAATGCTCATTGATAAGACTTATTTATATATCGTTTGCTAATTCAAATATACCAAACAATAACAATATTTTTCTGATCACTACCTAAACATGCAAAAATTACAAGTTATATTGGTTTGTTTGTGTATACCAAAATAAGCACGCAATGAATTTTAATTTCTAATGCATTGGTTGTTTGTTATTGTAATGTTTAACTGAAGCGAATTTATGCCAGCCCAATCGGAACGAACCAAACTACCCTAATTATCATTAAATCGTTTTATGTGTATTCAATATTACGTGAGCGTCAGTACAAATCTGAAGGCAAGTGTGTATAAATACTTTTTTACACGCTTTATATTAGCTTCACCTGTATGTTTGTATGTTTGTAACCGACTCCTTAGGGCGCGATTTTGACCCACTTCCCGGTTTTCGATTGAGCTGAAATTTTGCACATATGTGTAAATTGGATGACAATGCAATATTATGGTAACATGGAGCTGATCTGATGATGGAGCTGGATGGTGGCCATAGGAACTCAGTAATAAAACGACACAACCCCGTTGAGTTTAGGCTTTTTTGATTCGTCTTGTCGAGTACTTTGATCCCAGATGGTAACCAGGGTCTGATGATGGAGCTGGAAGATGGCCAAAGGCACTCCACAATAAAACGACACAACCCCATCGAGTTTGGGCTCGTTTAATTCGTCTTGGCGTGCACTTTGATCCCATATGGTAACCAGGGTCTGATGATGGAGCTGGAAGATGACCAAAGGCACTCCACAATAAAACGAAACAACCGCATCGAGTTTGGGCTCGTTTGATTCGTTTTGACGAGTACTTTGGTCCTAGATGGTAACAAGGGTCTGATGATGGAGCTGGAAGGGGGGTAGGTGGCGGGGTGGGGGGGGAATGTGGGGGGGGGGGGTAAGGGGTCGGGGGATTAGAGGGTTGGGGGTAAGGCTGTGGCGGTTGGGGTTAGAGGGTGGGTTTGGGGGAAATAGGGTGGGGGTGTTGGGGGGTTAGGGATTTTAGGGGGTTGTGGGAAATGGGGAGGGGGTAAGAGGCCTAGATGGTAACAAAGGTTTGATGATGGAGCTGGAAGGGGGGGGGGGTAGGTGGGGGGGTCGAGAGGAAATGAGAGGGGAAGGGGGTTTAGGGGGTTGGGGTAAAGGGTGTGGGGTTTTGGGGGGGTTTGGGGGTTAGGGAGGTTGGGGGGTTGTGAGAAATGGGGAGGGGGTAAGGAGGAATGGGGTTGGGGGTAAGGGGGGTTTGGGTTAGGGGTTTGGGGGAAGTTTGAGGAAATGGGGTGGGGGCCCGGGGTTAGGGGGGTTGGGTTTGGATGGTTGGGGGTTGGGTTTGGATGGTTGGGGGTTTGGAAAATGAGAAGGGGGGTAAGGGGGGTTTAGAGGGTTGGGGGTAAGGGTGTGGGGGTTGGGGTTAGGGGTTTGGGGGGTTGGGGAAATGGGTTGGGGGATGTTGGGGGGTTGGGTTTAGGTGGTTGGGGGGTTGGGAGGTTGTAGGTGAGGGGGGTAAAGTTAGAAAGAAAGAGGTTTTACGTTTAGTAGTGTAGAGCAGTGCGCGCGCACCAAAGACCAAGTATAAGATAGTCTGATTCTATTTAAGACGAGCAAAAAACCGTTTTGTGTCTCTTTTTAGGACATGGAAACTCTCACTGGTAAAAAAAATGCAACTAAAAAATAGAAAATAAATAATAGAATAAAAAAACTAAAAAACACGCTTTAAAAAAAGAAAAAATAAATAAAAAATAATAAATTTCAATTCACTATTCTTATAGTGCAGTAAAAAATCTTAATAAGCAATTATTATATTGTTATATCCAGATCAAAATTTGTAAACAATTCTAAATATTGATAAAATAAATAATAATAGTTTACAATATTTTATTGTAAAAAAAGCGTGGGGTGCTTTTTAAGATGTTATCAAAATGATAATCCTTGACAATTGACACCATGCACCCCACCCTTTTTTTACAATAAAATATTTTAAACTATTATTATTTATTTTATCAATATTTAGAATTGTTTACAAATTTTGATCTATAATAATTGCTTATTAAGATTTTTTACTGCACTATAAGAATAGTGAATTGAATTTTTTTTTTTTTATTTTTTTTTTTTTTAAAGCGTGTTTTTTAGTTTTTTTAATTATAGCTCTTTTTCAATAATTACACTACATTATACTTTAACTCACGAAGATTTTACACCCAAAATTAAAAAATAGAGGACGATACTCGTAATGTCTGTTAAATTTAAACGACTACGAATACATAAGTACATGGTGTCTGATATGACTTTATTCTGTGTTATTATGTGTTAAGATATACACTAGTAAACGCTTAGCAGAAATTATTATGAAGTTGTCAAGGTTACATCTCGTGACTCGAGTGTATTCATAAAAAATTCACTTCGAGTAAATTTCCCGAGGGTGTGCTAGATTGTGATTATTATACTCTATGAAACTTTAGTTCGTCTGTTTTTAATACCGGTTCCTTAAATAGGTAACTGGAAAGAGTAAAAAAAATATTTCTTTAATACTTTATTGCATTAAGTATAAAGGCATAAATAATAAAATGTTGGCTCAAAAGTCTTTTATTGGAAGTTTTTACCGACTACGCTATTGGCTATTGGCATCGTCATTGGAATTTCATACAATCTTAGATTACAAGCTATTTGAATCAAAATTTATTATTTTCAAAGCAACTAGAAATCAAAATATAAGTCCAGTTAATTATAAAAAATAAATATTTTCAGGGCTAAGATAACCATGTTGTTTATTGAGTTGTATCATGGAATTTTAAAGGCTTTATTTATATGGAACGATAGGTAAATATCAGGAGATTCGCGGTACATTGCCGTCTATGATCCATTACTTCAAAATACATAAGTAGACCACTGGGCCCTAAAATGTAACGAAATTCGCATGATATTTCTCGAACCATATAAATAAGGGTTAATCGTATCAACTAAGTACTCTATTGGCAATTTAAAAACTTGCTATACAAATAATCAGGACCAAAAAGACGTTTTTTATAGCTTTCTTGAGTAGCATTAATATATTTACCAAAAATTCAACATGTTCACTATTAACTATGACTGTATTCTTAGATGTAGAGTCTGGAAGATGTGTTAGAATTTTGCTAACGGCAATATTACCTAATATAAATTAATTAAGACAGAATACCTCCATTACGGTGCGTCATAACTCAAAGTGACACAGTCACTGGATTAATTTACGTCTTGTCGTAGCACGAGATTGGCATTGTTTGCCCAATTTTGGTTCCGATTAACATAGAATATGATGGTTCTTAATGACAAGCTTGTGTTACTTTAGTTGGCTTTAATATCTATTTTGGGAAATGTTCGAGTGTCTAATTAACCGTTGTATGCCTTTTCATTTAATTTAATCTTTTAATTTACGAGCATTTATAGAAAAGTAAATGTAATAAAATAGAAGATTTTATATACTTGTGAACCTTACAATGTCTTCAAGGTATTGATTTGGTTTACGAATAGCACAGCGCAGAAAATAGTCTTAGCGAGGATACCAAAAGGAGCAGATAGCTAAACAAGGAACAGGTAATTAGGAAAGTTTGCCCTTGACGTCTAGACCTACAGGACTCAACTCACATTTACATATGGCGGTCCCGGCTTTGCATATAAATTAAATAGGAGGGTGATATCTTTGTTCAAGGATAATGAGAGCGCATTGAATTGTTTTAGAAAATCGTTGTTTTTGTTACTTTCGATCTGTAGAATTGATGTGCAATATTTTTGTTTGCTTTTGTATCACAGTAACTGCATCCTACTAAGTACCACTGTAAGCGTGTTTGACAGTAAATGTCACACACAACATCAAAAAGTGTTTTTATAGGGTTTATTTAATATCAGCTATGATATCCTGGTGTCTGTGTGTATGTAATTAAATCTTGCTATTCAAATTTGACCCTCTTCTACTAGGCGGATTGATTTTAAATTTAATTTGTATAATATTATGTACTTTGCATGACTATGTAAGCGCATTTAACAATAAGTAGAGCTACAAAAAAATAGCATACTTTTACCTACTATTAAATCGCACGCTTTCTTAGAAAACGTTATCAACTCAAAATAACAACAATTAAAGTAAGGCTAGTGTGGTCTATCATATAAAAAAGTTATAAAATTACTAAAATTTCTAAATGACAATGGTGTTTTATTTTGAGTTGATAGGTACACTTTCAATCTAGGTGTAATCGTAAGTAACATGTGGCCAATTCTTAAGTGGTGCATCTAGGACGCTCTTAATATCCGCTAGAGCATGTCACGCCGCCAATGCTATTGTAGCAGGTATACACAAACGCTACAATTTGTTCATACTAAATAATTAATAAAAAAACCCATCGTTCACTTACTATAACGAACGAAACAAAAGTGCTGCTTAATACTTGTAGCTACTAGTCTTACCTATAGGTAAAAGGTATGGGAGGGTGGGCTATAGGTATGCTATAGATTGTTAAGACCTAAATTTTTCCCCTCTCTCATAAATCACGATAGCACCGTTATTAAAAATAAGCCCCCTGTTTCATCAACCCGCCTGTTCTGTGTCGTGTTAGCAAAAAATTCGATTCGTTAACCTCAGTTTTATTCACCTCGCTCCTTTTGCATGAAGAAGACAGCACGATATAAAATGTAACAAAATCGTTTGGTTGAATTTCCGCCGAGCGGGGAAGCAACCGGGGGCGCGAGTAAAATATTAATATGTAAATTCACCGTCACATACATCAATCTGCTTGATAAGTTTTACAGTATTACACATATTTATATTTTTTGACAAACATTGGAACGAAAAAAATTACTCGTAGAGACGGCAACTAAAGATACGAGTACCTAGTTGGCTATTCGTAAACCTGTCTTCGTTAAAAGGTTTAACAGTACAATATTGTCTAAGCTTGGATAAAACAGTATTATTTTATATATATGTCACACAAAATCAACTGTGACAGACACCACTCACACAACATGCTACGAGTAACGCGTTTTAAAGTCTTTATACGAGTTCCTGATTAATTACTAATCAGTCAACATTTTTTTTATATTTTAAACTGACTATGGCAAAGAGATTAAAGTACTCATTTTTTTAAATTAAATTTAATCAATGTTCACAAAACTAGACTGAACTCGTATCAAAGGGGATGAATATTATTACTGTAGTATTTGTAGTTCATTGATATTACCTGAATCAATCAATTTTAATATATATTTTACGTATTCAGAGAATTGTGTAGTTACAGTTGATTGATGAGAAAGTTAGAATAAATAATTTTATGAATAATGTCAAAAAAATTCTTTATAGATAACTATTAGGATAGGTACTCAAGGGCAGTGAGAATGGATAACTCGTATACAATCGGTACCCACTTATCACAGCTTTTAGTCCTCACTAAAATTAAAATGTCAAATTGCATGCTTAGTGTTTTTGTATACCTAGTAAATAATAATGCATGAATATAACTAATTAGATGTAAGACACAAGGTGTATCAAGAGCATTCGAACTGCCAACTAACTGCTACGCAGTTTGGCAGTACAATTAATCTATGTAAAAATGTATGTGTCAATAATTATAAAATAAACCATAATAATAATAACAATCAGTCAAACGGCGGAAATAATTTCCACCCCTAAACGTTAACAAACGGTGGTCAATTTTCAATATTTTGTCAGAAAACATAAAGTTAGGTTCATACGTTTATATTTTAAAATGGATTCAGTAAAATTAATTTTGAGCAAACGTTTAATTGTTTTCCTACAAAACGAATATCGGCAGTTACGTAATTAGGTGCATCTATTTGATGCTGTAATCAATATTTGAGAAAACAAAACGTGCAAACGTAGATCTAGTTTTCATTAAAATCATAATACCAGAAATTGTTCAAAATCGGTTAACGTTTTAGGGTTGGAAACAGTTATTAACATTTGTATGTAAAAGTTAGTTTTGGATTTTACTTCACAATCATTTTCATATCAAATTTCAAGTCAATCGGCAGCTACAAATACTAGGTCAGTAGGAATAGAACTGAAATCGGAAATAATTGCTACAAAAGGTTTTATTGTCTTAATGGCTTCATCCATTGGTCCGTGGTGGCCTAGCGGCAAGTTCGGGGTGGCCTAGCGGTTTGACCTATGGCCTCTCAAACAGAGGGTTATTGGGTTCAAATCCCGGCTCGCACCTCTAGTCTTTCGGAATTTATGTGCGAGTATCCTGTAAGTATGTTATTTAGTTTATAACCTGAAGCACATACCGGATACTTTTATCTCGAAAAAAGAACAGGAAACTTAAACGAACCTTTTTACCAAGGTCTGCGTAGACGAATTCGCGAGCAAAAGCTAGAGTATTTTATATGTTTACTAAGTTTAAGACTGCAATAATTTACTATGATTAATTATAGTGTAAATAATACATTTTTCATAAAGATGTAACATACCATACGCCCAACTTTGATGAGCATTAGTATGATAACGGTTGTTCAAAAAATATGAACCTGGCATAAGCATAAGAATAATCTATGCAGCATTAAATGCACTACAGTTTTTATGAAGAACAGTTTGCGATATTGTAGGTAAGTCCTTGAAGAGATTATGACCATAAAACTGCAAAACATACCCCATTTTACATTATTACCCCCACAACTTATGCACAACTTTGCCGAGGGGGAAAACCTAGGATAGTCATATTGGGCAACAAATGAAACCATTAAAACCTTTTGTAGCAGTTATTTACGATTTAATTTTATTCTTGGTTAATCCGTACTGACCTATGTACCGGGACTTGTGAAATTAAAATGAACGACTGTAATAAACGCAATGGCCTTACCAGAAAAAACTTGAACACATCACGTTTGTTCGTTTTTTACAGATCAGTGGATCAAAATCCTTAATAATGTTACCATTGAATCAACTAGATTGTAGTAAGGCTTTGGTGCAGTGGCTTTGCACGCTGACTTATGATGACACTGAATTGAATCACTTATCCCGTGCTTCTTATACAAAGTGTCTTTGCAAGTTTTTTTACTTTTGAAAGCTTGACTTAAGACTGAACTTTTATGATACACACATACATACACACACACACACACACACACACACACACACACACACACACACACACACACACACACACGCATACACTAATTACTACTATAACTTTCTAATTACTAATTTATAATTATTAAGATTTAGTGTGTTAACCTTTTCTCGCTCATGCTGACCGCAGTGAGCTGCACAATTGTGTTGAGGTTTTTTACACTAGGCCTGTGCTGATTCGGTTGTGCTGTTCGTTGTGTTTTGAATGGGTGTGGACCAAGGTTCCGTAAATTAAAATATAGTTTTTATGAAATTATGTATTGTATCCACTAATTTAATTTAATGTAAAAGACTGCCAACTCAAGTATTGCTATACTTACCGGGAGGGGCTGGACATAATTGATGTATTAATTAGTGTGAAAATTAATAAATATTTTTGTATTTTTTTTGTAGTGACTCTCTTTGAGTTGTTGATATTTATGGGCGGTGGTGATCATTTTCCATCAGATGACACGCATGCTTGTTTGTCTCTCTCCCATACTAAAAAAAATTGCTTAAATTTTTTTAAGGTGCTTTATGAATTGACTTGTGTTTATCGCATGTTCATCGGTTGCCTAAGTTATTGTGGTAATAAAAGTTTGTTTTAATAAACTAACTAATGTGTGCAGAGGTGACCTTTTAATTTAACTATGTTCACTTACGACAGCAGGATTTTTGTTTGTTGCTATACCTAGGAAGCAATATACCGAAAAATAAAATAATCTAATGAAATGAAAATGAACTTACTTTCCGTTTGGTTTCTTCTAAAGGCTTTTGTTGTTTAACTGCTAGTTGTCACGAAACGTAAATGTATTCATTGTAATTTCCCTTTATTGACAATAGACAATGATATGTACGTTTTCAGTCAAATACGTTTTTGGGTCGGTAAATTGGAAGTGAAATAATAATTTACTATAGAGCCAATTTTTATTATTTTGTACAAAGCAGTGGTGCTTGATGCTTTTTTTTTATTCTTTCTGTTTTGTAATTGAATTATAATCATAAGAGTTAAATGTTGTTGCAAAGAAATCCCCTCTCGATTTCTAGTGTCGCTGATATGTCAACACTATCGGTACGACGTTCAATGAAACGAACAACTGAAATAAATGTTATAGCTATTCGTATTTACTACACGGTTTACATTTCACCAGTTTCTAGTATCTATAGAATAAGACAAAGTCAACGCGCATTTCGTATTTGTTTAGCCATTGAAGGGTTGGAGAAAGCTCGCAAAAGCTTTCTAGCTGTGAATATTTGCATGTTCAGTAAGTTTCATGAGGTCACTTAAGAGAAAAGTGAAGTGAAGTATATTCTAAAAAATTCAAAGATTGTTCTTTATTAAGAAAACTGTTTTACTGGGTTTTATGAATGCACAAATAAAAAGTGTCCATTTTAGGTTTTGGTGTAATTTGCCACATTATTATTGTGGTTTTAAAGCCTTCAAAATGACACTGCGTTGTTGACGTTATTTAGAAATTGCCACGTATATTGTCTCAATAATGGTTTTTAATAACAATAATGATCGTTATCGTCATTGTGATCGAGGCTGTTACTTGTTTTGTGTTACTACAAGAATTGTGTGCATTATTTTGATGGAAATTTTTGAAAATGAGGAAACGTTTACGTATTAATTTACTTGATTATACGTTAAATAAATACATACAAAAATTAAAAGTTAGCTAAAAAGTTTCTGAAATATAATCCAATTCGAATTAATGCAAAGTCCAACTGTAAACACCATGGGCTACTAACTCAAAATTATATTTAAGGCGTAAAATGAAAGGTCACCTACGCAATGTGGTCATGAACAATATGCAAAATCCCGTTTTACTTGTATTAAATAAATGTACCGCTCAATGCTGTATTTCGTATATTCAACCGTATGCCGGAAATTAACTTCACTGAAACTCTGTGGGATTTTCAGGGATATCCAAATTTAATTTTCCACGTATAACTTGTGACTGGCCTAGAGCAGTCTAGTCAGAAAAACTAATAATATTAAAAACACGTTGTAGGAGATTATTTAAGACATAAATTTTTCATCATTTTGTACTTAAAAGTGTTGTTCTTGTCTAACTGATATAATAGGTTAGATAGAGAGCGCAATATAAGACCCTTGTCACTGTCGGCTGGCGTTATATCAAATGTTATTTTTCGTCTACAACAAACTTGAGCTATTATGTGAGCTTATGGGTAGGTAAAAGTGACAGCTTATCATCACTGGATAAAACTTTTTTAAAAATATTGCAACGTTACGATAAACTTATTCCGAGTCAAATTTTGAGATGTTATTTATTTTCTTGGTGAAAGGACCTCGGACCTAAAGTATGGAAATTGTGGTTTCAATTTTGATTTCAGAGTCCTGAACAAAAGTATCTAGGGGTGCTATCACTATTTTCGATTCCCTTTCAAAGTGCCGTATTTTATATATAACTTTTTCGCGTTTGACAGCCACCGTGACGTGCGACTCCAGAGAAAGGGCTACGAATTAGCCCGAAACACGAAGAGTTAAACTCGTTTAAAGACGTCGTGAGTGATTCGTTTATTTTCACTATGAGTGAGTCTCACGGTAGTTTCATGTTTAAAGTCTTCATTACGTACAATTACCGTCCGTCTGTTTGTCTGTCCGTCCGTCCGCCTGTCACTAGGCTGTATCTCATGAACCGTGATAACGTGGGGGGGGAACGGTCGATTTTAATAAAAATTTTCACTTTAAAGTTGAATATTTCGCAAAAAGATCACTGAATAGAAAAATCATGTTAGCAACCCCCTAATGGTTTTAAAAGACCTATCCAACGATACCCCGCACTACAGGGTTAGTCAAGAAAATAAAAATCACCCCCACTTTACGTCTAGGGGAGGTACCCTAAAAAAAATATTTTTTATTTTTTATTTTACCACTTTGTTGGCGTAACTGATATATGTATATTCATGCCAAATTACAGCTTTTTAGTACTAACAGTCTCTGAGCTTAGCCGCGGACAGACAGACAGACAGACGGACAGACATGGCGAAACTATAAGGGTTCCTAGTTGACTACGGAACCCTAAAAACCAGAATAAAATAAATATTTAAGGGGTTCCCATACAAAAAACATGATTTTTTTGCCGTTTTTATAGATAATGGTACGGAACCCTTCGTGCGCTAGTCCGACTCGCACTTCGCCGGTTTTTTTAATAATAAAGGAAAGTCTCTTTTATATAGAATGTGCTATTTCCAATATTTATTAAGGTACTTTCCTTTCATGTCACATAGCTTTGAGACGCCCTGTATAGTTTTGTTTATTTTTTATTTTAGTTATATTTATTATATTTGTTTTGACATTGAAGTAAATTTCGTAGACGGTCCAAGTTGTACTTAAATCGGTGTGGAATAGCATTATTTAGAATTCTTCACAATTTACGCGTGGATTAATCTACGGAGTTTGATTTGGACCCGCTGTCTGACATCTAGCACTCTGACAGCGCCAGTAAAGTGACACTAGTTACAACTACCACTACACAAAAAATAATTGAAGGGGTTGCCTTTATCGTAAGAATTTAGAAATTTGGCTCTCAATTATAATCTGAAGTCATCAACCAAAATAGTTTCAATAATTAATTTTGAAAAAAGTAGTGAACTAAATGAAAAAAATTGAAATTAGTTTCATAGAATTGACTTTTCTATACAAAAAAAAATTAAAAACCATTGGTATTTTTTAGACATTTCCAATTAGGTTGAGAACAATTCCCAATTGGGATGCACCAAAAAAAATAACATATAGTTTTTATATTTTTTTTGGAAAGAATAGGATATTTTAAGATACCGTTTTCATCGATTTTGAATTTGGTTGAGTATTTAATTTTTTATATTTTTTTAAGAAATACGTTGGATGACGTCACAGTGAGAGAGCCACGTTCCAATTCCTAGAAAAAGTCAAGTCGTGCATAAAATAATCTGTGGCACTACTGGCCTTATACTACAAAGTGCAAAATTCGAACTTCGTATCGTGCCAAGACGATGCGATACGAACTTCGATTTTCGAATTTCGGAGTAGCCCCCTGATTTGTCTTGTCACTGTCAATAATACAAGCACGGCTTTGGGTCCTAAATGAACCATATGACAAATAGTTTTATTTATTTCTCTTCTTTTAGCTTCTATTATTCCTGTTTGTTTAATGGTGTGATAGTAAATAGATATTTTTTATTAAAATCTGATATTTAAATTCTTTTATATTTACTTGCAACGTAGTAATTTAATAATAAAATTTGTAAAAATACATTGGAAATACTCGTATACATTTCGGACTTTACGATAAATGACAACAGTTTAAAGCCAGGTGCGCATCATGTGATTAAAGTTCTGTCTTTGTCACTCTTTGCTATTATAAGCAGGACAGCAACATTTCAAACTGTCAATTTGCTTTAGAGTGAAGACCTTCTTTATATCTGCCTCTGTGATGGAATACTGCAGGGGTCAAATAAAGGTCATTACTTAAAATTTCTTTATTTAATTCAGTTTACCATATTTTTGGAATCTGATTTCTGAAAACGCTTCACAAAGCCTATTTCTCCAAACGGTTTTCGATTTATTATACGTTGTCAAAAATTGGGACATCCCAATTAGGTAAAGACCAATCACTATGAAAGAACAGCGATTGAAACAGCAAGTAGCTGGGTCGTGGGGCCACCGCTTCTCTTAGCTTTCGTAATTGCTTCTCAAACTTAATGTGGCTCACATTTCCTAGCGTACTCCGCCACATAGGATACACGCGACAAAGTTAAGGTTGCCACGTGGTTGTACATCTATAAGAAATAAGAAATTTATTTGATTTCTCCACCACCAAGTACAATGTAGGAACTTAAATATTACAATAAAGTTGTAATTGGGAGACTTGAGTGGGGGAGACTGGTGCCCGAACTAGGGAGATCCTGTGTGTCATGTCACCAGGTCTCCTGCCCTCAGATGTCCGCAACTACTGAGTTACA
Source organism: Archips xylosteana (assembly GCA_947563465.1). Lineage (NCBI taxonomy): Eukaryota > Metazoa > Arthropoda > Insecta > Lepidoptera > Tortricidae > Archips > Archips xylosteana. Next base: position 26,433,315 of record OX387343.1, on the reverse strand, counting down.
GCTTAAAAATAAAGAAAACAATTTGCGTTACAAATTAAATTAAGAATATGATATAGATTTTAACCATAGTTCATAAGGATGTGTATGTGTATGTGTGTGTGTGTGTGTGTGTGTGTGTGTGTGTGTGTGTGTGTGTGTGTGTGTGTGTGTGTGTGTGTGTGTGTGTGTGTGTGTGTGTGTGTGTGTGTGTGTGTGTGTGTGTGTGTGTGCGTGTGTGTGTATGCGTGCATGTGTGTGTGTGCGTGCGTGTATGTTGCCCTTCCATGACTGAGAGAGGACAGGGATGTAATTATTAACCACGGACTCAGAATTGGTTATTGTTATAGGTAGAGCCATTCACGAAGAGGCGTGAATTTATCAAAATTAGACATTAATGGCATTGCAATAAGAACCACGGCACGCGTCATATTCGATCTATAATAAAAAAAAATAACAACATTTGCTAGACAGCCCTCATTAAGACCTAAGCACGTTGTGCTTTTCGCTGGTGTTTTAGGAAATGCAAATCGATAGAAACCGTCATTGCGGTGTCTGCGACAGGTCGTTGTTCGAAATTTGGTCAGGTTGCACCACATTCTAAAAATGGTAGTATGGTTTCTTAGCAACTTTTTTGTTTAAGTGACTTTTTATATAACTATGATGGCCGAAAGACGTCAAATTTTCTTCACCTCCAGCTCCGTCAGGTTATTTTCTAAAAATTTTTTAAACATGTTATCCTAGAACTGTTCAACTCTTGTTTATTTGTCTCAGAAAATTGTAAGTAAGCAATTAATGCTGTGCGTGATTTTTAATGTTTTCTTGACAATTGAAAATAAAACAATAATTGTACTTATTTCATTTTCATTTTATTAATTAATTTTAAGTCTGTATCTCAGTAAGTACTTTATTAATATGAAGTCTTTGTACAGACTAAGTTCGATATTGTAATTATGTATTAATTAATAGATGCACTGAAGTAATTTAGGACTAAAAGATAAATTTAGGTTTGGTCGTACGTAACTAATTAATTACAATTACTACTATACCTGATGATAGTAATGTAGCAGCAGGTAACGCGACACGGTTGCATTTCTGATACCTGGGGTAATCGTTGCCAGAACTAATAAATATGGTTAGCTCTGATAATTCTAATTTACTTCCTAGTCTGGAATTACCTCAATGCATACTAATTTCACGGGTAGTAAAATCAGACACAGTAAAACCAGTTCTAGTAAATTATTTTACTGGTTACCCCTCCAGCAAATTATATCATAAAAAACAAATCTTTTTCGAACAAACAACAATACTATTATACTACAAGGAAAAATTCGACATTATTTTAATTTATTTTTCCAATAAAAACTTAGACCGACATAAGAAGTAGTATTTAATTATAAAGATAAACAAACTACACAATCAGAAGTCTGATTACGGATACATTAATTTTAGCACACAGGGAAATAATTAAAAAAAAAAAGAAATCGCCGCTCCCACAGAATAAAGCCGTAGGCAATTAGTTAATAAAAAGATAAAAATAAATAAGACAATATACCATCAACAAAAAACTTTCTCTTACAAAAATTAAAACCATGTTTTTTCAAACATTTTCGGTGTTTTATTTTTCGTGCAAAATATTCACATTAGTAATTATGTAAATTTGGCAGAATACATTATTTCGTAGGCGCGGCAATATAAACATACATATATAATACTGTTTCTAAAATAACACGAACTAATGATTTAGCTGGATTTAACAATAATAGAGTATCTAAAAACGAACTCGTATTCTAGGTTCGTACACACATTTCTAGCGTTCCAAATTCCTTCAAGAGTAGGTACCTAATACTCGAATGTTACCAATTGCTTTTACTTGGGTACACTAAATATGCACAAACTCTATTTAGTTAAATTACTTGGAAACAAAAAATGGAAACCGAAAATCTTTGGCCACAAAGAAATTGGACGCTGAATTTTGATGCTCAGAGGAAACAAAGGCATAGTGTAAATAAAACCTGATAGCGGATAATCTGCTTTGATGACGCTGCTGGCGACACGCGACCTCAATCTGACGCTCTGCCACTGCGTATAGATGTAGGTGAACCCGCGCCGGCCGCCGACGCCGCGTTTACATGTGTGACGGCAGCCTCACGCCCATAACCATCAAATCGATTTAGTACAACACCTGACTTCAAAGTATAAACAAATTCGTTTTCACCCAAGTATCGTGATTTCAGTTACAAGTTTTAATTAAGTAGAACAAAACCTTGGTTTAATAAATATCTACCTGGTACAGAACAGGCATCCTTTTAAGATTATTTACATATTTACACACACTATTGGTCCGTCTATGTCCGAAATGAAAGTATTAAATTAGTTATGAACTATAGAAACAAATTTAACTGTTATCTTACTATTTAACTTTTTGCTGGGTTTGCTTCACATTAAACAATGGGATATTATTAATTGCACATCAAATAAATTATTTAACTACAAATGAACTAAACGTTTAACAAAAGTAGTACTGTAGATAATTCGAAAATATACATCAGCACGAAATTACCCTTTTTCCTCTAACTAATGCAAGACTAGTGTTGCCTATCGATAGTCCAATATCGATAGACTATCGATAGTCTATCGATAGTTAAGACAAAACCAATAGTATCGATAGTCTATCGTTAGTATCGCCAAGTGTCAATACTATCGATAGTATCGATAGTGATTTATAAGCAATACTATTGATAGTGGCAATACTATCGATACTATCGATAGTTTTATGTCCAATACTATCGATAGTTTTATGTCCAATACAATCGATAGTATCGATAGTATTGCAAAATCTGGCAATAATGACCGAAAACAATCGATAGTGTCGATAGTTTTGCACTATCGATTGTAAACAACTATCGACACTATCGATAGTATCGATTATTTTTGGTCATTATTGGCTGATTTTGCAATACTATCGATTCTATCGATTGTATTGGGTATAAAACTATCGATAGTACTGATATGTGGCGATACTATCGATAGTAATATCGATATCCTGAACAGTAAGTTTGTGAGGTCAACAATCGATAGTCAAACTATCGATAGTTCTGCAACACTGTGCAAGACAAATAAATTTCTTTAGGTACAAAAATACTACAATTTTATCATAAATACTGACTGCACAGCAAATTAACCAGAGCGGGCGTAGATGATACTTATTCTCATAGCAGAATAACCATCCGAGTAGCATACATCCTAATGAGCACCTCAAAGCTTACTCATCATATTTGTCTAAATTTTTAAGAAAACGTGCTCAGCAAATTTAACTATAAAATTACTATAGCAACAATTTTTTTTTCATTGCATTATTTCTAGAAGCAGTTTAAATTAACTGAAAACTGATTTCGCGCGCTTTTTTGTCACTGAGCAAATTGTACCTATCTATGCAGAATTTGCATAGATGTAGATTGGAGCGAGCAAATGAGAACTATCCGTCTGAATTTATATGCGAAACAACAATAGCACTATAATATTTCTTGATTAGTGTAAAGGTAAATGAAAAAACAACTCAAATTTTGCATAGTTATGTTACATTTGGTGTAGTATAGGTCAATTTGAAAAAATATAGGTTTAAGCTAGGTTTGAGTTGTTACCAGGCGCGAACCGCTAAACTACGCGGAATAGGGGCTCCGCTTCGCGGACATGCGGGCGGTTCAAGCCAGGAAGCGAAACGTGAGGCAACTCCCCTCGCTTAATTCATTATTAGGTTATGTTCACTAAAAAATTTGAAGTTACTATTTTCTATATGTTTTAAATTTTATTGCTGATCACATTATGTTGTATAGTCGGGGTAAGAAAAGGTTCGTCACTTTTCGACTCTATGTCAACGAGTTAAGGTCGAAAAGTGACGAACCTTTTCTTACCCCGACTATACTTAATAAATAATAAGATGATATTATGTCAAATAAAATGCTGCTTCATTATAGAGTTAATTATTCATAGAGTTAATAGGTATTATGTGTGTTAGTCATTATTAGCTGTGCATTAATAAAAAAGCTTTACTTTAAGATAAATAACGGTACGCCACGAATATAAATTGTAGTTTATTAAGTAATATTTTGAGTTGAGTATTTTGCTGTGCAATCTGTAATTTTGATATGAAGTTTGATTATTTTTGGATAAAAGGTACTTATATTTTTTGATTTGCGTTTAAATACTACTCCTAAGCAAATATTACATAATCAGATAGATAGCTAATTAATTCGGATATTAGTGTCAGTTTAAAAAGATCATATTAACCGGCATTATTGAGTGTAAGTCATACTTAACTATTAAAAACTACAGCAGAGTTCGGGTAGGACTTCGCATTTAATAAAGATTTATTATTAGTATTATTATTATTCATTATCCGGGCGCCTATATTCACAACTGAACAGCGGATATCAAATCTAATGATCGATTTAAATAGATAAAGTAGGTAAGTCTTCATGTGATGGGTTCATTAGCAAACCAAACTAGACGATGTGGTGTAATAAATCAAATTACAATGATGAATCTGAGGGTTCTTTGATGTCAATTATATTGTGTACAAATGACAATGCTTATAGTTTACCGACGGTGTTGGTGATTGAGTTTATCAATCTGAAAACTTGCGCGGTAATATTCTAAGCGTACCTGCAAAACTAATCCGAACCTATTAATATAGGATTATTCATACTTGCTACTTTATAACGTATTTATGTTTAACTCGAGCTCATTACGCGTATCGCACGACATGGTGCTAAGCGAAGATGGTTTTAAGATGATTTAATAATGTTACAAAATTAATCAGAAAGTAATTAGGTATTGTTTAATAGCGTCAATAGTGGTATAAGAACCCGAGACATCAATAAACGAAATCTAGGTTTGCAACTATATGCACTTTACCTACGCAGACAGAAGTTAAAAAAAATTACACTTAACATCATTAAAAAACTAGGTGTAGAAAAATTTGTTTCCACAGCTGATACCTAATTTAGTTAATATAATTATAAGAAAACTATTTCACGACAAAAACTTATTATCGTGACAAATTGATTACAGGTTCTACTTAATATTCATATCAGCAATAAGGTGTATTGGTGTTCTGTATCATTTCAAACTTTAAATTTAAGTCCAGAATTATTGGAGTATAATATTTCAGTCGATTATTAAAGATTTGTGTCCAGCTACTTATATACTCAGTACTTAATCCACAAAAAAACATTATATTCTAGATACTTTTAATAATAGACTGAAATTATTAATATTCCAACAAGTCATACGAGTAATTCTAATTTCATTTTTATTTTAAACTAATTGTAATTAGGATGGATATGCCACTGAGCTGACTTCTATATACACCACATCAATTGAGTCACTATGTACATGTATTTACACAAGTAATTCCGTAAATTATTTTCAACGTACACCAGTGTATGTCTTGCGTTTAATTTTTTTTTTTCGTTTAGCACTATAAAGTTTGAAGAAGTTTTATGATCTGATTACTCAAAAGTCATGTCGAGAAAAGATTGTCATCACATGACATGATTTTTATGAGACCCGTCAATGCAATTGCACTTTCAATTCACATTTCATTTAAGTTTTTGTTAAAGTTTACCTTCTAAATTCAAGCGGCACAGATAAGTTTTTGAAACTATCTATATGTAATCTGTGACACACCTGAGAAGGTCCGGCTCAAGTCACACTATCTCGTCGTGATGCACCACATCGCTGCAACTCCCGGCCCGTTGCAGTCAGGCGCGCTGGCGTCACACTCGTAACTCTTCCATTGTCACGTTAGACTTGGCGTTTAGCTGAGTATTTTTTTTAGTCAATGTGCTAGTGTTGATCATTTGCATTTGATGAGCTGACAGCAATGGCTGATTTTCAGGCAGTTGACCACTTGCTAATGTATTTATATTGCTTTTTCCCAGTTTAGGCGGAGGCGGTGCACGAGGCAGTGTCGCCATGCCTGCAACGTTATTACCAGGCAAATCTGCAAACTCAGGAGGTGGCAATTGATGATGAGAATGGGTATGATGATGGCTCAAAATCGTAGCTGGGTCGTTTTTTAGACTAGTTTGGTAAGTCAAAGCGCCTTCGAGATCTCCGCATATATTGTTAGGCATTTGACCGTTCTCAACTCGTTTCTTTAAATGGGAACCATTGGAATGACCATCCTGTCCGTTCATTCTTGTTTTGTCCCTTTGGTAATATACGCCGGCAAATATAAGTACATTTAGTATAAGCAAAGAACAACCTATAGCTATAGTCACACTTAAAGCAGTGGAGTATGCAGCAAACCCATCTTCAGGTGGGGAGTTAGTTGGAGAGTCAGATTTGTGAACTTCCGCACCTCCGACCGAACTTTGCGTAGGAGCATTCATTCCTATTATATTAAAGTTTAAAGGTGAAGTTATATTAATTATGCTTATTATAGGAACCTTGGTTGCGATGCCCGTATCTATTAGAACAAGATCAGTCGTTTTCTTAAGCGGTGGACTGTATGTTTTAATCGTAGGCTGTTGAGATGTTTCATCACTATCCAGCTGATGATGAGATGATGGGACGTCTTCGCCGCCTGGCCGATGGAGATCTGGCACTAAGTTCAGCCAGAAGGACAATCTGAAGTCAAAATAGCGCTTACATGGTTTTCTTTAAAATATATAAAATATAGTATTTTATGCAACTGGATCATAATAAGGGCCATTGAGACAAGAGTGCGAGTTTATGACATGAGGCGAAGCCGTATGTCATAATAGATACGCATGAGTTTCACAATGGCCGATTATGAATAGTTGCATTTATTACTTTTTATTTGACCTAAAAATAAACAATTATTAAATATTGAATACTTACATAACGGACAATAAATGAATTTGTCGATTTTAAAAGTAGCAAATTATTGCTTACTTCCATTGCCGCCTGTTTTATTTCTGGCGGCGTCAACATTTCTGCATCACTTAATTCAACAAAGTCACACATTCTCACAGATAAAAAGTCGTTTAAATAGTGATTAACTCTTTTATTTCTTTCAACTTTCGAGAACTCCGTGCAAAAGCAAAATAAATTCCCGCTATTTTGAAACGTTTTTTTTTTTACTAATCACAGCCTTAGAGTGGACCCGGGAACTTTAGGTCATACAGCCAAATTGAATGATGTTAAAATATTCATATTTAATATTAACTTTAAAATTCATTTATTGCTTGTTATTTAAGTATTCATTATTTAATAATTGTTTATGTAAACATATTTTATAATTAATGTGTAAAGTCGATTTAACAATAATTAAGTACTTAAATAAAATAGAATGGCTGTTGGCCATTAGACAATAAACCGGTGAACTTTTTTTTTTTTTAATTTTAATTTCCGCCATTTGCAATACGAAAAAGAACATTGTGAAACATTTCATAATGAAACGTCAAAGTTGCAATCACACAATGCACCTCATTGGACTACCGATAGCGATATCGTTAGTAGTACACTGTATAACGTGAGTAGAAAAACAATATTTTTACAATTTTGTACATAATAAAAATAAAAATAAATATCACGGGACAATTCATACCAATTGACCTAGTCCCAAAGTAAGCTTAGCAAAGCTTGTGTTATGGGTACTAGGCAACGGATAAACATACTTATATAGATAGATACATACTTAAATACATATTAAACACCCAAGACCCGAGAACAAACATTAGTATTTTTCATACAAATATCTGCCCCGACACGGGAATCGAACCCGGGACCTCAAGCTTCATAGTCAGGGTCTCTACCACAAGGCCATCTGGCCGTCTAAAGTCGTTCGTTTAAAGTCATCTGCACGATCATAACTACTAATAACTTACCTATGAGCCCGGTAGTGATTTTTCAACTTGGACTTCGTATCTACATTTAGGTATTTCTTGTGAACAGCTTCGTACGCCGTCCATTCGATATTTTTCATTCTGGCTCTCTCCTGCCTCCCTGCTCGTATTGGATCACTTTCTTGAGCTTCATTAGGATTCCTGAATAATTTAGGAACGGTAAAGCTTGTTATAACAAGGACAGTGTATTTGATCTTTTTATGGAAATTTAAAGGACCCATAATTCAATACCTTCCCGTTCGGCTGTTTCAAGCGATGATTTTTATAGCAACATTCTGAATTATTTTGATTCACTTTTTAATAATTCAGACATAGATTTTAAAATAGGTAGGTACTGTTTTCATAAAAAATGGGTATTTTTTATAATTACTATTTACTGCAAATACTAAATTGTGATTTAAGTTCCTACGTAAAAGAGTTTTTGAGGAAAATGTGATTAAAACTTCTCAAAAGCGCTCCCTGGACAGTTATCACAGTCTTTTATTTACTTTGTAATTTTCTATTTAGTTTATTATGTAGTGTTCAATTAAGTTTTACAGTCTTGTGTTTAAAGATTATTGTCTGACATTTAATTTGTTTAGTAGTTTGATCGAATTGCATCCAATCTATGGCCTCTTAAGCAGAAGGTCGTGGGTTCGAGCCTGGGCTAGCACCTCTGAGTCTTTCGGAATTTAAATGCGAAATTAAATTTGAAATTTATTATGAGGTTCGCGGTGAAGGAAAACATCGTGAGAAAACCTGCACACACCTGAGAAGAAATTCAATGGTGTGTGTGAAGTTCCCAATCCGCACTGGGCCCGCGTGGGAACTACGGCCCAAACCCTCTCATTCTAAGAGGAGGCTTGTGCCCTGCAGTGGGACGTGTGTTGTATAGGCTGGGATGGCAGAAATAGGTAGTTATTTGTGCAACAAGAGAGCAAAGTTGGTTTTTACTGCGAGTGTTGATTTTGAATCACGAGTCAGCGAAGGATTCTATAGTTGAATCACGAGCGTGAGCGAGTGATTCTAAGGTAGAATCCTGAGTGCGCGAGTGATTCAAATACACGAGATGCAAAAAAACTTTGGTCTCGTGTGACACATACAACTTTTCACCTCAGCAGCGAGAAAATAATAAATTGTTAAAGGTATATAAACGTCGTCTTTTTGTCTTTGTTGTGGTTTTCAACATTGAGTAGATACTCCATAATTGTACCTATATAACAATACAGTATCCGCAAAAGTGTTTGCACCCTTTGCTAGTCTCCATTGCTTAACAATATCGTAAGCTTTTAAATATTTTTCGCGAGACTTTTCAAGTAAGAAACATAAATCTGCATTTTGTATTACTGCCTTAATTCGTCTGGTGTTCAATTGTTGACTTCGTCACTGGACTCACTCAAAAATTTCAAATATTTATTATATAAGTACTTATTACTATTCGTATAATTTCCAAATTGCCATTATCGTGTATCAAACTCTAGATATTGAACTCAGCAGCTAGCGAAACAGAAGAAGAATTAAAATTTGAATTCCCGCTATTTTTTAAAGATGCGTTCCGATACTGCACCCGATATTTATCACGATGTTCAAGATTGTTAAACTTATTAATAATTGTAAAGATACCTGTTAAACATTGTATTTTTCTACAACATTTTTACTATTTGATTACTTATATAAAAATATAATCCAATTATTAATAAAGTACCATAATTAAATTTAAAACCTTAACAGACGAATTACAATTTTAAGGTTAAGTACGTATTATGAGTATCCAAACGTTCAATCGTTCTTTTATTTTTTAGGCCTACTAGGTATAGAATTTGAAATCGAACTTAGCCTCGATTTGATCTTATCTCTCGCTCTTTTCGTATCGAAATGAAAGTGACAGATCAAACTGAAGTTGAAATCTTTCGAATTCAGCACATGGGAAGGATGAATGATGGCATTGTCCTCGACATTTAAAAAACATATTTAAAAAGCTACTTTGTCTCACGCAGTGAGCAAAATCGGATTTTGCTCACTGTTTTTTAGTAGCAAAACCTGCCTGTTTGAGGTGCTGAGGTGAAAAATATGTTTAAAATACACTAAATCGCTTACTTCGGAGCAACTTGTCACAGACCGACGGACAGATGATTTTTTTAAAAGTTATTTTTAGTGCACGCTTTTCGCTGCCGGCAGAGCGGACTCCGTGTAGACTCAGCTTAACCAGCAACGATCAACTTCATAGAAGTTCAGTGGACGGACTAATATAAAGTTTGTACAACGGCGTTTCATGAATTACACTGTGAAGTTTTAAAATTAATAATGGAATATTATGTTTCATAATTAATGCCATACCAAGGACTTAATTACGGCGATAATATATTGCTTAAATTACCTCAACAAAAAACACCAGATTTTGTGGCAATTGTGTGTGGGAGTGATGAGATAAAAAAAATCTAGTGTGGGTAGTTCGAAAAACTCACGCAGCTAAACGAATGTGATATAAACTTCAAGAAATGTAATATGTATGTAATTTAACAATATATTATCGTCGTGATGATGTCTTGTGTTTTGTATAATTTAGTAGTGAAAATCTCGAAAGTTTAAAGCACTATGAAGTATGTCTGTCCGTTTTAGTTACGGGGATGCGGGACTGCCAAGAAATCTAATTGATTTACATCATTACTTTTACATCACTATACAATTATACATAAGTATATTAAGCAGTTTTTAACAATAAGTTTCAATTCTTTTTTTCTGCTAATATATTGCGCAAGTACCATATTACACAAAATAAAGCAAAAAACCACGATTGACAACTGTTGCGATACGTCTATACAGCTGAACTTATCCCTTTAAGGGACCAGTCAACCTTTGAGTGGATGACTAGATATTAATTAGCCAAACCAAATTTACTTCAGGTTGTCTGATAAGTTTGCGAAACGAAAGGTTTAAAAAAATATATTTATATACAGGGTATTTTTGTAATAAGTGCACAAATTTTAATATGTGATTCTGTGATGTTAAAATAACAACTTTCAGTATTTTTCGTTATAATATTATCTATCGCTTATTTTTTTTTGTTTTTCATAGTAACTCGACCAATTATTACTATGAACAGATAACGTGATCTATCAACGATACTAAATCACGTATCAAAATTTGTGCACTGATTAAAAAATACCCTTATATCCAAAATACTTAAACCCTGTAAGAGGTCACCAATGGCCCGTCAATATGGCTTTGGCGTGGTGCAAGCCTTTATCCTTCAAAAAACCACAAATAAAATTCTTACAATAAATTTACAACGTATTTTGATAAATGAAGCAATAGGTATAATCTTTACGTTTTGTTTGTAAATTTAACTTTGTAATTTGACTATAGTAAATAACGGATTATTTTCGGATTCAAAATCAAAGTAAGAGCTCAATTTGGCATTAAAATCTATCGAGCCAAATTGGTTTAATCTTGTTTCGGAAGCAAACACGAATTAAGGAATACGATCAAGGTTATCCTAATATTTTTTTACTTCCATATATAATAGACCAATTTTATACAAGGTCTTTTTAAAAATAGCATTGAACGGCATTGGTAGACTTTTAAATGTCATTTCAATCTCCTTACTTTTACGTGAATACAGAGCCAATATTAAGTTACTATCATAAAAATAATAATACAAAATAGCGATCGAAACCTCGATCATGATGATGGTGAGAAATCTGAAATGCGTGCTCTGATTAAGTATAATATTATTTTTTGAAAGTTGGTTCGTTTTCATAATATTTTGTCAAAAACTGACACCCAAACTTTAGGTACAATCTACTGCAATGAAATAAATGCCAGACCATGAACACCTCTAAGGATAAAAATATGTGTTCAATCCTAATCAATATTTTCCAACAAAATAATGGAAACTTCACACTTCCAGCTGTTACAAGATAAATAGCTTAGCTTACCCAGTCTTGGCGAAATTTCCCCAGTACAGCATAACTGATTCCGATAATGCCACTTCGGCCTTAGTATAATTCCGGGGGAAGTGTGCTAACCCGCCTACTAACGGGGCGCCGAATATGTAGGGTAGTTCTTCGCCATGAATGCAACCTTGACGCTGCAAACATAAAGTCAACAAATCACAAATTACTTATGACTAATTATAATTATTTATAATGCAAGAACGAAAAGTCCGTCTGTTATTTCCAAATAAGTTCAATTACACCTAATTAATAATGTACTCGTAGATATCTGAGAGTTGGGAATAAACTTTTAGCACATGCACCGTACGACATTTTTCAGCGCATTTGCAAAACAAAATATTAAAAAAAGGACATCCGCATATTTTTATAAGTTTCCCCACACTGCCTATCATCGGATCTTCATGAATTTTAAGCTTTTTGACGCCATCTCAAATTGCAAGAGTCGTCACACGTCAAGCTTTATTATGTTCGAAGCTGCTAGTAAGCAGGTTACTTTTACAATGCTGTTCACACTGGAGGGTATGTAATAATTCTACCTTGAATGGTCCAAATGATAAGAAATTATCACAGAATGCTATTGTGTTTTAAGACATAGCTTCTTCTTATATTTTATAAACATCAGATAAATTTTTACAAGTTTAAAACTACAGATGGTATGGATTTTGTTAGCGACTTATAATTTTGTATAAAAATGACAAAAAGTCAACAGTTATGGACACATAACAGGACAAACAATTTTTAAGCAATTTTATCTTTACCTATTATCTTTTTTGAGATATGATACTAAAAAACCTATGTTAACAAATTTAATAGATGGCTTAAAAGCATAAAACATAAGAATTTGAATGTGACAAGGCTTTACAAGAAGGCTTTACGAGATGTAGGTAAAGTAAAAATTAATGCACCTACAAAAACTTATGTAGGTACTTGCTTCAAAAATCTTATAAAAATTTATGCGTGGTACACATAATAAATAATAACATGACAATAAAATTAATATAAATCTACTCTGTAACTGTTTTAAGAGGCTGACAACACCTAATTTTGTTGAAATTGATGTAATTTAAACAGTTTTTTAAGAAAAACTGTTTGTTCTAGCACATCAAAAAAATTATATGTTAATATTCATCATATTTCAAAGACCGTGGACGGACTCGATACATAATTGGACGAAATCGGCTCGATAGAAAATAATTGCAAAGATAGGTCTTAAAATCATCATTAAACGGTTCTATGTCTTTACTTTTTTGGCGTATGCGTCTGCAATTAAAAACATGAAGTCAACATATTCATACCTAAACCGCTAACGAGTCATATTTCACAAATAATCCACAGTTTTTTTTTAATTCAATATTTGCCCGATAAATTTCAATATACCCGGCTGCCCAGTAATAGCGGCATCTCGTTTACTCCGATACAAATAGACAGTGTGCGCCGACGTTGGTGTTGACAGCGTCTTAAGGTAAAATATCGACAAAATGTTTCAATGTACCTACGTGAAGGATTCTTACTACATGTAACGGAAATCTCCTTTCATGAGCCATCCCACACTTTCTATTTGAATAACGTATGTAGGTATGAAGAAAAACGGTATGGCTCAGGTTTTTAATATCTTCCGAGAGTAAAATTGAAATCGTTTCCGGTTTCTCCAATATAGCCATGAAAATCGGTTCTCGATTTGTCGATCGTTTTCTTCAATTGCCAATGAATATTTTAAGTATGTACCTACAAGTATAACTTGCCTAGGCTCAATCGCTCGCAAGGTATTCAAAAGTTTAGTTTTAACCCCCGACACAAAAAGAGGGGTGTTATAAGTTTGACCGCTATGTGTGTGTGTGTGTGTGTGTGTGTGTGTGTGTGTCTGTCTGTCTGTCTGTGGCATCATAACTCTTAAATAGGTGAACCGATTTGGATGCGGTTTTTTTATTTGAAAGCTAATTTTTTATTTGGTTTTTTTGGCGATGGTTCTTTGACATGTTTCATCAAAATTGGTCCAGCCATTTCAAAGTTGTCAGCTCTTTTGTATGCTGCAGAAGGGATCTTAGATTTGATTGCGTTGGGGGTTTTTAAAAATTTTAATTTTGAGTTATTGTTAAGATAAGATTTATTGTCATGAATAGACATTTGATGTCAATCTGGGGGTGCGGTGGTGCCCCTGCCAGGACGAGCCAAGCGAAGCGCAAGGGCACATTTGAGTCGTTTTCAAAATAGGTGTACTTTTACTCTATTTTGTCTGTCTCCTTTAAAAAATATTATGTTATAAATAATACCGGGCCTATGGAATTAATTTGCTCATAATAAATGTTATTTAAACTTAAGACAAATAGTTTAAATCACTTTTTGACTTCAAATAATTATTTCATAAAATAATGTAGCACAAAAGAAAACATAAAAATTTAAGTGGTTCATACAAAATACAGTTGTCCCACTAGTACTCTTGCAAGTTTGAATACTCTTAATGCCTATATTTATTTCAATTACACATATAATTTATTATTGAACATGTTATCTGAGATAGTGTTTTAATTAAAATACAAGGTAAATTCATATAACTTTAAAAATGACACTAAAAATCTAATTTTATTACAAGTCCACTTTTTTATTACTTTGTGTTACTCTTATGTGTGACGATGATAACAATAAATTCGATCTAATTAGGAACGCATCCATAATATTTTTTAGTCTAGCAACTCTGTAAGGTACTACCAACGTAACAAATGACAGCGTAGCCATATTGTTTTCGCTGACATGGACCCAAACGTGTTATGCTCATGTTTTGTCATCAAAATTATTCTCTTGTATAACGTGGATTTCACGGGTAAGTAAAATTTGAAAAGTGAAGTTGTGTTATGGATAATGTAGTCTTCAATAGTTATAACGTATGGTTAATAAAAGTATACAGCTATCTAGTAAGATTTTTCTGTAACTTCTTGAAGGACATGTTGCCGCCATAAATTCACTGTTCTTTTGTGTGACACTGAGTGTAACACACACTATGTGTTACGCTGTGTGACGTTACACAAAAGATAAGGCTGTATATATACTGCACAATGCTGTGTTTCACGTCTGTATTTTTTTACCCCACTGCCGAAGAAAAGGAGGGTAGTTTTTTTTGAGTGTTGTTTTTATATAATATTATGGAGTTATCATTAGACTATTCTCAGTTGTGGGAGGGACATAGGGTATATTTACTATAAATATCACGTCCGCGAAAAAAAAACTAATAAGTTAATTACTTTTGGTAGGTAAGGTACCTATCTAAATAATTTGAAGTAAAATACACTGTGTTTTTTTTATTTCCGTCGCCCCCCAGTTTGAAGCTCAAATGCTGTCATGTTTGACACTAACTATTGTGTAAAAGTGTTAATAGAGTTATTATTATTATTGACCGCCAATTCAGTAGGTGTAATTTACGTTTTTTTTTTTCAATATTAACAAAAACAAAATTCAGGTCTACCTATCAAAAGCCAAATGTCGAAGTTAAAGTTAACGGAAATAAAAAAAACAGTGTAGAACTTGCTGCACACTTTTTAGGTAATTGAAAATGTCTCCAATGACTCCAGCAGAACGTCAAAGGAGCTACAGAGAAAAATTAAAATTGAAAATCCTGAAAAATTTGTACGTATGAAAAAAAAATGCCGAAAGAACTAAGAAAAAATATACTTATACAACTTGAATAACACCCCTCCATTTCCTCCGTGGATGTCGTAAGAAGCGACTATGGGAATAGGTTACAGTATATATTGTGAGCGATAGGCTAGCTACCTGTCACTATTATACCGTTTTTATTTCTAAAAGTGGCCTCGAAATGTACATGGATTTGTTTTCGGTGTAACTTTTCGTGTGCTCTGCCCACCCCTTTTGGGAATACATACGTCTTCTTCTTCTTAAATTTAAGAGCTATGCTTGTAGTAAAATCCAAAATATATCTAAATGATGAACTGACCCTTATAAAATCCTTTGTGTTTTTTGTGTTACGAAGGAACAAATTTCTTTTGTGTTTATTTTGTGTTACGTACACCTATTTTGAAAACGACTCATTTACTCTTAAAACTAAGTACTAATAATTCTCAAGAAAACTTCGTCGTTATAGTTTTCTTTGTTAATTTGAGATATTTTCTACCATTCTGATTTTTTCAATATTTTTATACTACTGTTTAGCTTTTAGAGGGGGGGGGGGGGGACGCTCGATTTTAACAAAAAAATCACTTTAAAGTTGAATATTTCGCAAACGAATCACTGTATCGAAAAATCGTCTACACAACTCCGTAATGATTTTAAAAGACCTATCCAACGATACCCCACACTATAAAGTTATTAGTAGTTAAAGTAATTAGACAAGAAAAAAACACGGGGAGAGTATGGGAGGTACCCTAAAAAAATTTTTTTTTTATATTTTATTTTATCACTTTGTAGGGGAGTTGCTATATATACCAAAAATCAAAAAATTCAAAAAAATTTCGGTCCGCGCCATACAATATGCGCGCCATCACGTGACACTCACGTGACGATGGCGCAACCGAAATTCTGCCGCTCACAACTCACAAAATAACGCTCGTGTGGCCTCACCCTAAGGGTTCCGTTTTACCATTTTAGCTCCGAAACCCTAAAAAGGAGTGAAATCCCACCAAAAACATCTAGGTATACTAATATTATAAAGCTGAAGAGTTTGTTTGTTTGTTTGAACGCGCTAATCTCAGGAACTACTGCTCCGATTTGAAAAATTTTCAGTGTTAGATAGCCCATTTATCGAGGAAGGCTATAGGCTACACCAATAGGAGCGGAGCGGAGCGGAGGAATGTTTCAAAATCGGGGGTTTTTGAAGTAAAACTTCTATAGGCACGCTTGACTTGGGAGTACGGTGGTGAATGTGAACGCTGGTGTGCGGGGGGTTCGGTGGGGGGGGGGGAGCGAAGTGAAGGAATGTTTCAAAATCGGGGGTTTTTGAAGTAAAACTTCTATAGGCACGCTTGACTTAGGAGTAAGGAGGTGAATGTGAACGCGGGTGTGGGGGAGTTCAGTGGGGGGAGCGGAGCGGAGTGGAAGAATGTTTCAAAATCGGGGGTTTTTAAGTAAAACTTCTGGGAGTACGGTGGTGAATATAAACGCGGGTGTGCGGGGGAACGATGGGAGCGGGTGGGTGGGGGGTTTGAAGGGGGGTGCGGGGGAGGGTTTGCGGGGGAGGGTTTGCGGGGGAGATGCGGGAGGATGTTTCAAAATCGGGGGTTTTTGAAGTAAAACTTCTATAGGCACGCTTGACTTGGGAGTACGGTGGTGAATGTGAACGCGGGAGTACGGGGGGTTCGGCGGGGGGGAGCGGAGCGGAGTGGAAGAATGTTTCAAAATCGGGGGCTTTTAAGTAAAACTTCTGGGAGTACGGTGGTGAATGTGAACGCGGGCGTGCGGGGGGAACGGTGGGAGCGGGAGGGTGCGGGGGAGGGTTTGCGGGGGGGGTGCGGGGGGAGTGTGCGGGGGGGGGGGGGTAGGAGGGTTGTGTGGGGGTGGAGGGGGGTGCGGGGGGTAATTTTTTTATATAGAGAAACTAAGGAGAGCCATAATTGATGAAAAAGCAAATTGGATAAAAAAAATAAGCTGCCCAAATTACTAATTCCACGCGGACGGAGTCGCGGGCAAAAGCTAGTTTTCATATAAATTGTTGCCAAAACGAGACCATATTCCTTGCACTGTCAAAAAATTATCAGATCTCATAATTATGCAGCGAAGCTTCTTAACTCTACCCGCTCTAAATCCACAAAGATTACACGTCAGTCAAAATATTATGTGGCTTAGCCATTTGGCTACTACAAGAAGATATAAAAGTAATGAACAGCAATAAATTGATATAATTAATAAGAATAAAATTTTTACTTTACGTGTGACGGTAGCCAAACAGCCAAGCCAGATATTTTGACTAAGGTGTGTAACATTTGTGAAGTTAGGACGAGTAGAGTTAAGCTTGGCTCTATATGAGATCTGATAACATTTTGACAGTGAAAGGAATATGGTTTCGTCTTGGGAACATTTTACATGAAAATATTTTTGGTGGGATTATTAATTTTATTAGCTAACAAAATTTATCTTTGACCCAAAAATTGTAAAGCTAAATAAAACGTTGACATCTTCTATATTCCATATGTGTGAAAGAGTAGGGTAAAACCAGGATAGTTGCCCCAGGGGTATAGTTGCCCCGATTATCGAGGTTTGAATCGTATTTTATTTCAATTATTTATCGAGTCTTTCCACCTACCACTAAGTTGACCGAGCCGTAATGTCTCTGTGTGATTGCATTGCATGGAAAGGCAAATCAAAGTTCAATCAGGCAGGGCAGGGATCAAAGTTTTTAGGGGATAGTACGGTACGGTACGGCATTGATATATATTGATTGATTGATATGGATCAGGCAACTATCCCATTCGTGGGATAGATGTCACCAAATGAAAATGTCTGCTAAAATCACTAAGTAATACTCTGAAAATATTCAAGGAAACTTTTACTTTTTTATAAATTGGTCGATGAAAACACGATGTACCGGCCGGTTTTATAAATAAAACATTTTACTTTTTTTTCTGACATATTTGTGATTTCAAAAAGTGGAGCAACTATCCCGGTCTTACCCTAACGTAACTGTCTGATTTATTGAATGACAGACACCGCAAAATCTAAATCATCGGAGGTAAAGTTCAAAATGAAATGCATTAAGGATTTTTTTAAACGAAGAAATTTATCGGATCTTAGATTTGGTTGAGTAAACGTACTGCTGATGAAAACAAATAATATTAGGTAAGTATAAATAATTAATATAGTTGCACTAAGAAGGGATTTTTCTAAATTGGATAGGATAGAGAGCTAGCAAATTTTTTGTTTATCCACCGTTAAAGTTAATAGTGAGTAAATTTGAATGACGGTGATTAAGCAGTCCACTGGATAGGTTATTTATTATTGTTTACCACGACAGTCCACTGCAACATTGCTCCGCTTGAGCCATATTTATACCTATACCCTATGTATTACATTTAAAATGTCCTTGGTATAATAAGTAGCTTTAGACTAAAAGTTTTCCTAAGTAAGAAACATCAAGCATCGTTAAAAGTTTGTGAAGAATCATTACTTAAGACATGTTTACCTACCTCTTTCCAAGTACCTACCCCATACTCGGATACGATCTCGTTAGTCTCGACATCCTTCGAGACAAATGAGGCCGCTTGAGAGTTTACATCGTGTATTAATAAGAGACCAGGATTTCCTAACTATATCCTAACCAATTAACCTGGAGCTCTGGCTCCTAGTGAATGTTGATATTCGACGGGCACTAGTTAAGTGGAGACTGGATAATTAGTTCTCTCAAAATTAAGTTAGCCGATCTCGATGGAAATTGTACGGCAGCCGAAATTGCGTTGGTTAAGTGCAAATGTGTGTGAAGTAATCAGTGGCTTAGCGGAATTGCTGTCCCATTCAAGCAAAGCATCCTTAGAGCTATTCACAAATGCCAACAGTGAAACAATGAGTTCGTTGGTAATGGTTATAGGCTTAAAAGTTATAAATAACGAACAATATGTTAAAAAGTCAAAATTTAAATCCTAAGCATCATAATCGTAATCTGGTGACTGGTAGTGGGCTACACTGAAAGAAATTAAGATAACAATACTACCAGACTTTGGTTAAATATTTTTTTGTATTTGTTTTATATTTTTATCATTGAGGAATAATGTTATACAACCATTTTCTGTAGTCGGACTTAAAAATAAACAGCTAATAGCGGAGACATTCCAAAAAAACTGATGTCTTTCATTTGATCTTTACCTTTGCTCTCACGCTTCACTTAAAAAAACAATGTCAATGTCTGTCATAATGTCATTTAAATTTCAATAGGATAGGAAACTAAACAAAAAGGCTATTTTCATTTTTGAATCTAAAAACCTAAACCTAAAATTTTAAAACTAGAATTTTCTCTCTGTGTTGTGACTATCTTTACTTCATACGAGGAGGCTTGATTACAAACATGTAGGTTTTATCGGTACTTGTAGGTATGATATAGGTACTTGCCTGCGGATAATCTCCATATTTGGTTTGGTAATCAAAGACGTAGAGATAGGAGTTGCGCCGCAATGCCGAATGCGTATCAGCCGTCAAAACTATTGGAGCCACAACCTGGGCATCACTCAATGCTTCTAAAGTTTCATCCCTGTAAAGATTTAATAATAACTTTTTTTAAATACCTATATGCAAATACTTGCATGCTCTTATTGGTTGTACTCGTTAGTAGTGTTAAGTGTTACCTTATATTGATGGGGTGTTGCACGGGTCTTTCCCAATCCGTGTATTCGTTAATAATTGTAGCCAAAATCTCGGATAAGTGATAGCTATATGTGTTTCTTACAAAAGACTTTAATATTTTTGATCTTCTATCAGCTTCTATCCCGTATTGGACGTCATCACCGCTGAACGCAAAATACGCTTCGGCTTTCGTCACGCCCAGCATAAGGTCGTATCTGAGAAATATTTTAAGGCGTAAGTTTAAAAATTCCATTGAACGCTTTTAGTAAAGTACTTAACTTCTTGAGTTTGCAAATGTAATTACTTACTTATTACTTAAACGTTTTATAAATAACGACGACAAACACGAACAAAAAATATGAATATAAAAAAAACATGCATTAATGTTCAAATCTACTTGGTGTACTGTTTTATTTTCAATTGCAATGATATATATACATATATAATTATGATTCCTAATATGAATGAAATGAATTTATTTTGCTGGAACATACACAGGTGTTACATATATAGTCATGTTAGTTGGATGCAGTTACATGAATGCATGCTCCGCCACAATATGGCACGCAAAAGTCCACTTAAAAATAAAATCAATCATACGGCTTCAGTAAAAACGAAGCCTCATAACGGTCCATTGGTGGCAATCGATACGAATAGTCTTAAATAATGAATATGGTGACAAGGAATTAAGTTACAGTTTATAAATTATTTGTTAACAATATTGTTAGTTAAGCGTCGTGCGGGTTTACTTACTTAGTGAGTTGAGCGATTGCACTTTTCCGCATCAACACGGCATTAATAATGTTGATTGCGTTTTGCGTTTGTTTCCCCACAGGTAGACGCGACTGTCCGCCCCAATCATACCCATTTTCCGGGTTAATGAGGAGATCTCCAGTATCTGCATTTATAAATAAGAAAGTGGTTTTATTCTCCATAAATACTAAAATACAAGAATACTTGTAAGTACGACATAACACGGCTATAGGTAAATCTGAGCATACACATACTTGAAACCAATCAAAATAATAGAATATGCTCATCAAAATTCAATACGTTGTGAAAGATTATTTTGATGAAATAACCTGTGTTAGCTTTTCTAATAAAAGCCACTTTGTTGAGAAATCAGAAAAAATCGTTGTTGAACGACAGACCAAGCTAACTGAAAGCGTAGGTACACGCTTCGCGGGAGGACGAGATGAGAAAACTTCTCGGAGACAATTTAATAACGCGCCTCGGACGCGCTCTGCTTGGCAACCGGAAGAGCGGTGCCAAAGTGAAAACAACAACCGAGCTATCGCCATGAAATAACTCTGCAGCTACTGGCCTCGGCAGAGTTACTGCGCTAGGAACGTCATCTTCTGCTTATTTTAAAATAACTTCTTTCTACGCAATTTCGAAACGTGTTCCAGACTTAAAAGTTCAGGAAGTTAACTACTTTATGTCTTTTCACAATGCGCTACAAAATATATTATTTTTACTTTCTAGGATGTTTTCCTAGTAATCCTTGATTTTTTTTATCTTAGTGCGATGATGTAATATTTTCCCGTAAGTTTTATTGCAAGGAAATCATAAATGAACAAAAAACGCTAATTTATTTGTTGTTGTCTGTATTTCATTGTTACGTTTTCTTGAGACTCTTATCGTATATCTCCCTTATTTATAAATGTTAAAGCTTTATTTATTTTTTGCATCATTTGTGTTTATTTGTCTCGTTGACATATTGCCGTCGCAGAACACTCGCAATCTATAATAAAACTAAGAGCTTGGTAACTAAATAAAGAGTAAATTAATAATTAATCTTGCAAAATGCATTAATTAACCAACAAGTGAGAGCAGTTAAATAAGATCAAAACATTAACTAACTTCACACATTTACAAATACGGTTTCATCATTTCAGCCGTAGGACGTCCACTGCTGGACATAGGCCTCCCTCATTGAAGCCCAATCATTACATTGTGGTTTAGGCACAGAAAATTATTTTATGACTCACCAATGACGACGCCATCGACACTTGGACCAAATGCATATGAAAAATCTGGAGCTTGGGCTGGTGCTGACATAAGCGCTTCTAACGGGCGCTCGCGTAAACACCGCAAGAGAGCCGGGGGTGTAAGTTCTGAGCAAAGCAGAATTTTAAATTCACATCATAAACATCAGTATTAGAGTTTAAATTGTTTTTAGTAAACTAAATATTTAATTTTACCTGGAGAGCAGTTTGCATGAGTAGCAACTATAGCAGCATATTTGTTCGGATCTGCCACTAGAGACCATGGACTCAGGCCAGACCCAGACATAAGAATTGCTCTATGAAAGAGGAGACCTAAAACAAAGCAAAGCATGACTGTTAGGCCTTGAATTTATAAAATTATTACAGAAGTTGCTTTCCATGTTTATGATATCCATCTTATAACATAGGGTACACCAGGCCCTGAACAACAAGAAACTATCCGATTTATACTTTTCTTTTGCCATTGCATTTTGAATTAAAACTCAGCGTTGGCAAAGAAACTTAATAAAAACTCGAAATGGAAAAATTCTTCAGTAACTAACACGCTCTCGACGACTGAATGCATTTTATTTAGGATTTTTTTCCATTGCGTTTTAAGCCAAGATTGCACAAACTGGTAATGGCTTTTTTGCTTAGCAGTTTTCATGTATCCTTGTTCAGGTTGAATGTCATTTGCACGTTACAAAAGTTAAGATAATCTTTAACTAGGAATGAATGTGATAATCAGCTTTCTAAAATTTTTAGTACAAAGTAGTAGTTGTTGTCTAACAAGAGGCAAAATACTTTCTTAATCAAGTAATGGATTCTAATAATTTTATTAGATCGAAGGATTAAATTTTTTTAAATATGTATTGCATTTACATTCAAGTCAAAAAATACATTAAAAATAAATATTATGACCCAGTGCGCGCGCAGTATCACTTCTCAATCGCTTTGTGGCACAAGACCAGGATGCGGATGTGTTTGCTGATAGTTGGCATTCGTTGATACGGAAAACAAATATGTGTTCTGTAATTTATTTTTCACTTCTCATGCTCTTAAAATGTTACTTTAGTCTCTGCATATCGGGACTAAAGCTCTTTTTTGATCTCTAGGGATTAAAGTATTTTTTTTTTAATTTACTTTGGAAACCCCTAAACTGCCAATCACGGTGTTTGTGGATGGAGGATTATTGCCATTTTCAGTGACTGGGGCATAGACAATTTTAAAGCTTTCCACAGACCACAGCGCGCTGCGGACGCTCCGAAGCGCTCCGTAGCACCCTGCGCTTCGGTCTGTGGAAGCCTTTAGTGGAAATACCTAACCTCAAAATGACAACTGTATAAAAATAAATAAAAAAAAATTTTTCGTGAAAACCATGAATACCTAATTACGAATATTAATCTATTTAATTATATTAAAGATGAATTCATTTTATTATGCATACTTAGTCCAATTAGCTATGAAATAATTTTCAAGTTTGAATCTGTTGGCTAAATATGCAAACATTTAAAGCGTCACTCAACAAAAAAAAACCGCGGAACAAATTTAAATTGCTATTTGAATTCTGAACAGACGTCCATTGCTCGTATTGAGCGTACGTTTTATAAAAGTAATATTGTAGATTAGTATACCTAAAACATCGTTTATTTCCTCGCATTCAAAGTGAAAAGTAGAGTGTTTAACGCGAGACTAAACAGCCACAATGACACGAGAATTATAGCCACCCTCGCTCCGCTCGGGTGGCTAAATATCTTGTGTCATTTTAGCTTGTTTTAGTCCCTTGTTGAACAATCTACTATTGTTAGTGTTGTTTTTTATTGTAAACCTATTTTATTTTTCTCTTTTAAAATGTAACTTTTATGTGCTTATGTAACATCTTCTTCAGCCTATTATAATTGTCAACTGTATGAAATAAATAAATGACATAAAGAATGCAATGAAAACACAAAAACTAGTACAACAGGACAGGCTAACAGTTAGTCTTTCCTGGTTAGATCTCCAGTCTAGCTTCTGTCCAAAAGTTCATTCGCGTAGAAATATGTAAAATTTCACTATTGGCCCAGGACTACAGCACATTATAGTGCCAATTTTGACATGAAAAAAATATTCTTAAAAAAGTCAATGAAGTTGAAGCTCAAAATCACTTGAAATTTTGTTAATATGTTTTGGGCAAAAATTATTAGTATTTAAGTAACAAACTAAATAAAAATCTCTCAAAGCTTGGGATTTTTTTATGTCCGCCACATTCTGTTAAGAAGCCTACACGCGGTTCACCCTACATCGTTAAGGAAATCTCCTCGCATTTATTTTGACGTGGCCGAACCAACCTTCTCAACCTTTTTCCGCTTCTACAACGGAGCAAAAACGAAGGTTTTTAGGTTAATGTTCCTAAATCCTTACGACTTTATTTCTTGAAAGGTCGGAGAGCTCTATATTCTGTTAATCATAAAAAAACTAACCAATGATAACTTTATTACAAAGGATAATTTGTAAGGTCGGAATTTTTATTTGTATCTATATTATATAAAAATCAATGCCACTTTTCGTTGTAATTTTATAACTCAAGAACGGGCTCACCTATCTAAACCAAATGTTTAGGCTTTGTTTGGACTATTTAGTAGATGGTTTATGTGAAGTTTGCACAAAATCGGTAGAGCGGTTCTTCATTTATCACATTTTTTGTAACAAATGAATTCAATAATAAATGGCGGATAATTTTGTTAATGGGGATTTTGCTGTCAAATTGAACCTTTTTTCAGATGGTGATAGTGCTGTCAAATTGAAATTATTTTCAGTGTTGACAGTAAAAGCATGTTGATATGACATTCATGTGGTCATTTCATTTTGGACGTGCTTCTATTAAAGCAAATTGTCAGCGATAATTATTGCTTTGTGTTTATATTTTTTGTTCAAATGTACTATGTATGGGTCTCATTCTAAATCCTTAACATCGTTTGTCCTAATGTAATGTTTGTCCTAACACTTTTTTTCTCGGAAAATGTGAATTTTCAGGAACTTTTTTGTGATTATCCTCTAGATCTCTTTAGGTTAGGTTAGGTTTGTTTTATAAAAATCCAGAACAATTAATAAATTTTAAATAAAAAGAGTTAGGACAAAGGATCATTAGGACAAATAATCATTAGGGATTTAGATATAGAGCCATATGTATATGTGTGCGTGTACTTTTCTCAGTTTTTTAACGAGCCGTTGGTGTTTCATATCGTTTACAGGCTTTATTTGAATTAAATTGTCAAACGCATTTACCGAACAATTTTTGTACAATTGCGCAATCGATAGATGAATTGATGGAATGTGTTTTTCCGAATATTCTTCAGAATTACAGAAATCATGATTGGTTGAGAGAACGCGCCATTTAAGCACCGAATAACATTCATAACAATGCCATTAATAGCTAGCAATTAATAAAATATTTTTTTGTTTGAATAAAATTAAATGAATTTGATGTTCCAACGAAATTATTTAATATTTCACTTTATACGTAGCGAAGCACGTACCGGGCAGCTAGTATAACATATAACATTTTGCTTCAAAGTGAAAATCACATAAATACTTATTATTTAATATTCCTCAAAAACATGCAAGTGTACATATACATTATCTTATCTCTCTATTGCCTCCCCTAAATATATATTACTAATTTGTTTCAGTTTGTGAACTGAATCCTAAATTCTTACGACTTGTGACACTAAAATTACTCATACATTGTGTGGTTAATTGTGTCACAATTTTTCGGTACCGGCGTTAAGGTTTCCAACTTTTTGAACTCTACCTAAGTACGTCAATCCGACTTGAGCTTGCTTGTTTTTTTTTTTGTAAAATAAGCTTTGCGAAAGAGTGAAAAAAAGCACAAGAGAAATTATATAAATTACTAGCTTTTGCTCGCGACTCTGTCCGCGATAAGTAGAGATATAAAAAAATAGCCTTTTTTCAGACCTACCAAATATAGAGAAAAAAATTCATACAAATCGGTTCTATGCCGTTTCGGAGGAGTTAGATAACAACCACCGTGTCACGAGATTTTTCTATATGTACTATCTGTCGCCCGCGACTTCGTCTGCTAAGAAAAATAGCCTACGACCTATACTCAGACCTACCGAATATGGAGAAAAAAGTTTCATAAAGATCGGTCAAGCCGTTTCGGAGGAGTTCGATAACAAATACCGAGACACCAGATTTTTATATATAAGATTAAATTATCCATAACTAAAGTGTAATTAAGCATTGGAGTGTCATTAATAGTGTTACTTTTCAGCACATTAGTGCATATAAAACTAGTACCTATGTTTCTATTTTAACTATTCTGGGAAGCTCTAGCTAGACACACGGGAGTGCATTATAATTTTATTGCTCTCTTAATTAGTTTATTGTAGATATTGAGTTTTTGGATATGCGATATCGGATTTCTGTTTTCAAGGCACGTACTAAATGTCTCGAGTTATAACATGTATCTATTGAGTGTTTAACAAGAAAACATGTTTTGAATACCGATTATTGGTGTATGTAAGTTAACAAAAGTCTATCTTGAATACCAATTTATATGGTGCGGGTGACACATTCACCTTATAAAGCTTCGCCTAACAAAGCTTCCGGAAAATTCCTGTTCCAGGCTTAAGTATTGGGTCTAATTTAATATCGTTTATTTAAGTATTATTAAGTACGAGTTAAATAAAAAAAACTTAGAAATTGGAATAGATTGTAATGTGCCATTCGTAAAAATGGCAAGTTAATAATTAATTACTCAATATTATGGTATTGTACTTACAGGACCTTTCAATATTAAAATTTCGCTATAATAAGCAAAGTGTAATTCTAAACTCTTCAATAGGTATTGGCGTTTTCACTTTTTTTTTTAACATGCATACGGAGGTATTCTAAATAATAGAGTATTTTTAGGACAGACCACGAAGAAAATAATTATAGGTAGATAAGAGTTCAAAAAGTTGGACACCTTAACGCTGGTAGTTAAAATTAGTATAAAAGACGTCCGTTCTGTCACGAAAATTAACCATACAATGTTATGGTATGAGCAATTTTCGTGTCACAGCGGAACTTTTACCTGTCAGGCGTTAACTACGATTTAATGTTGTTCAACTTTTTGGTTTCCACCCTTACCTAAATTTACCAGGTTTTAATGAAATATTTGACAGTTAAATTTATTCTATCACTTTAATAGTTATTTTTACATTTCTACAGCCAGGTGAAAATAAACTAGTTAAACTCCGTAAATTTACAGTTGAAAATATCTACGTGGCGTAATGTTCGTACAGACTGCCCCATCCCATTTATTCAGCGCCAAAAAGAAGTGGAATATTTTGTTGTATTCTAAAAACCATTTGGTAAATTGTATTTACATAATGAATGTAACTGTTGTGTTGCTATACTCAGTTCATTTACCTAAGCGTAAAAACTATTCCGGTCGCAAAAGTTGGGAATATCAGTACTCTTTAACATAATAATATACAATTATACATATTGCAATTGTAAAAGATTTGACAAATCGTGCAAAATAAAAATACCTAAGTCAAAATGATTTAAAGTAGGTAGCGAATGACAGACCGCTGCATACCGGGCGTACCTTCACGCTCCCCCAAGCTTAGTTTCGAGCCCTTCATCAAGTATGCGGCTGGCTTCTACGTCATGCGTTTGGAACACGAAATGACTTCGTCTCCACCATGACAGGAGCCTAGTGTAAACGAGTTTGCATATTCATACGGACGAGGTTTCGAAGCGAGTGAAATTGGTTGCGAAGGAAAATAGAAGACGTAAGTAATTTTTATAGATAAAAATCTCGTGTCACGGTGTTTGTTATCGAACTCCTCCGAAACGGCTTGACAGATTATTATGAAACTTTTTTCTCTGTATTCGGTAGATCTGAGAATAGGTCGTTGGCTATTTTTTATACCTTACCCCTATTCTTTGCGGACGGAGTCGCGGGAAACAGCTAATTTTGATAGAAGATTTACCAACGTAGTTTCGTACTATGTTACCTGTCTACGTAGTTTCGTACTATGTTACCTACGTAGTATCGTACTATGCCTTATTTATCAAAATGAAATTCATCAGGCTTCCATTTTTAATCCTGTAGAATTCTGATAACTGTGATTTGATAAGAAAATTTTTTTTAATATAGCCCCATTGATCTATCAATTTTAATGCTTTTATGTTCAGAAATAAATGTTGTAACTTACCTTCTGGAACAGCTAGTGAGGTAAGTAAAAAGTGCACGCATGCAGCTCCTGTGCCATGACCCATGAGCGTGACATTAGTGGGATCGCCCCCGAACACAGCTACGTTCTCTTTGATCCAGTGCAATGCTGCTATTTGGTCCATCAACCCGTAATTGGCCGGTGACCGAGGGTATTCATCCGAGCGAGGGTTCAGGAATCCTGTAACAGAAGTTGCTTTATATCCGAATAAATGGTACAGTCAAGTTCATAAGTATAAATGTAGGGTAAAACCGGGATAGTTGCCTCACGTTTTGAAATCACTCCATATCTCTTAGTAAAAAAAAGTAAAATGTTCTATTTATAAAACCGTGTTTTCGTCAGCCAATTTATAAAAAGTAAAAAACATTTTCTTGAATATTTTCAGAGTATTAGCGATTTTAGCAGACCTTCTTCATTTTGTGACATCTACCCCACGTATTCCTGATGCATATCACTGCCGTATAGGATACATGCCCTCCCCCGAAACGGGAAAACTATCCCCTAAAAATTTTGATCGCATTTTGCCTTCCACGCAATCAATCAGAGACATGTGATTAGGTCAACTTAGTGGTAGCTGAAAAATCTAATAAATAATTGAAATAAAATACGATTAATTCGCAAAACTAAAGTAATTATAATCGGGGCAACTATCCTGGTATTACCTTACGTTATCAAGGCTTCAAAAATATCTACTTATACAACTCTTTGCCACTTAGCATAAGGTTGGTGTTTACACATATTTGGCACGATGGCTGTATAGATATTTAAGTCTTCGACTGTACGTTTATATAAAAACTGGCCAAGAGCACAGCACAGAAAAAAGGAGCAGTAGAGCGTCTTCATACAAACGGCCGGAACGCGAGAAGTACCTACGCGCCACGCAATCTCAGCATACCTCGGCAACCATCAGTCAGGCGTGCTGCGCGGTTACGTTCGGTCGGCGCGGGACTCACGCGCATTTATTACGTACTTACCTATTAACTATGTCACGACGATATAAAAAGTATTGTTCGGTGTACGGATGTCTAAATTCATCTATATCAAAACCGGTTTTGTCATTTTTTAGATTACCAACTCAGTCGGAAAGGTAAGACTAAAAATAATATTATTTTACCGTTTTTATTTTGTGTTAAGTTGTTTTTTATTTGTGTTAGTTAAGTACCTATTGGTTTCGCGACTGTTACGCGATAACCAAAATTAAATCAATGACGTAGTACCTACCTGCATATAGTATACTTCGTTTTTTTAGCATTTGAAAGAAAGTAAGCGATATTGACGTGTCTTTTAATTGAGGAACACTTTTGAAAAATAAGTTACAGCTTACATACAATGTAACAAAATGAAAGGAAATGTGGTCATTTACACTCTTTTGGTTTCATAAGTAATAGTTACTATTTTTGACGTGACAACGTCTAATAAATCGATGAACGCCGACTGCACGCACGAAAAAGGATGACGCAA
This sequence comes from Archips xylosteana, assembly GCA_947563465.1. Taxonomy (NCBI): domain Eukaryota; kingdom Metazoa; phylum Arthropoda; class Insecta; order Lepidoptera; family Tortricidae; genus Archips; species Archips xylosteana. Next base: position 26,403,574 of record OX387343.1, on the reverse strand, counting down.
TGTCACGTGAAATTACAAATCTTAACTTCTAATCTTAATTTAGTGTTAAAGATTATGATGATGATTATGTGTCATTATCAAAACATAACTGAAGAGTGGCATCCCTATCGCGAGTTTGTGTACCGAGCGTAGGTAATTATATTCAAGGACGCTGCCGAGACGTTATACTGCTCCCTTTTTATTCTGTGCCAAGAGCATGTCATGTTACTAATGATTTGTTATAGGTATACCAGGGCCCGATTGCATAACAAAATACAAGCAAATAGTATTAGTGAATTTCAATCATCATCATCATCATTTCAGCCGAAAGAAGTCCACTGCTGAACATAGGCCTCCCCCAAGGCTCGCCAAACAGAATAGCTAATACTATTAGCTTGTAATCTGTAATAATTGCCTTTACCAAGCGACGCACACTCCAATGTGTTGTTATTTGAACGTCAATTTTGTATGTGATAACTATAAATTATTTTTTTCTAAATATTTTATACAAGTAATATTTTTCTAACGATTTTGTATTTTGTTCGGAATTTTATTAAGTAGATTATTTTGTATTACTTATTTAAGTTAGGCTGCTATTTACTCTTATACTATTAATAATTCTCGTGCAAACTTAGCCGTAATAATTTTCCTTGTTAATTTGATAGGTATACATTTATTCAAAATTTTCAAGCAAACATTTTAGCTGGTAGAAGGGGGGGCGCTCCATTTTTACACAAATTTGCATAATTTATTGAACCAAGCGTTACTTTCCGAAGATCCATATTATTGAACCCGAAGGTATCGATATAACTAGTTTTACAACTGTTAGGCCTGCTTTACCAGGCAGCCATAAAAATATTTTTTCTTCTGATGCTTGTAAAGTTGTTCTTTATATCGAGATAATGTTCAATAAAATAGCTTATTATGCTCTTGTGCATAAAGTAAAAACTTCGCTAAGACCAAGGCAATCAGCCACAAACAGCCGCAAACAGTAGAAATTAAATTATGTATTAGAAATCAAATTAAATTTATGAGTTTATTGTTTTTTAGGGTTCCGTACCTCAAAACTCGAGCATAAATGAACGTAAACTCGAGCATTAAAGGCATTTTCCCCTCGACGTATCTATCCACCCTCGCCTTACCGGCTCGGGTGGCAATATGAACGCCTCGGGTAAAATAGCTCGATAAATGCTTTTGTTGTAAACTCTACTATTACAATTGCATTTTGCATTGAATAAAAGTTAGCAATGATAATTTTTTTTTGTATCATAATACTTACTTATGACCGACATTTTAATTGCTTGTTACCTCGGTTGTACTTATACCTAGTTGTATTCTACGCAGGGGCTGTTACAAAGTTATGTGAGTATTTTGTCGAAATTTTACAACAATGTCCTAAAGTTGAGGCACAACAATCTCTTGTGTACAAAAGGATTCTTGATGGAGTACGTCAACTTTGTTTTTATTGCGCGTACAAGAATGTGTCGGTAAAAGAAAATACGACGACACGAGGTAAGAAATTTCTTCATCAAAACAAGAATATAACTTATACAATACCTATATTTAAGTGTAGGTACTCTTAGCTATTTTTGTAGATGACCTTCACGTTCGTACTTTGGAAAAAAAATCAAATAAACGTCAAGTATTGGAGACCGACGACCTAGCCTAGTGGTTAGAGATCCTAGAGATACTGACTACGAAGCTTGAGGTCCCGGGTTCGATTCCCGGTCGGGGTCGATATTTGTGTAAAAATACGAATGTTGGTGCTCAAGTCTTGGATGTTTAATAATATGTATTTAAGTACGTATTTACCTATAACTATGTTTATCCGTTGTCTAGTACCTAAAGTACAATCTTTGTTTATGTAGTTTGGGACTAAAGTAGCAGCATCGAGTGATGGCCCTTTATACCGCTGACAATATTGTTGTCGATCACTCCATTATATAGTATCGTAAAAATTTCAGTCAAGTGCGAGAAGTATAATATATTTTTAAAAAAGTTTATTAATTATCTTCTAATATATAAAAATCTCGTGTCACGGTGTTTTTTATCGAACTCCTCCGAAACGGCTCGACCGATTTTTATGAAAGTTTTTTCTCTGTATTAGGTAGGTCAGAGAATAGGTCGTAGGCTAGTTTTAGGGTTCCGTAGCCACTTTTTTCCGAAACTATGAGAACTATGCTGTTGAAACTTGGTAAGTAGATGTATTCTGTGAACCGCATTAAGATTTTCACACAAAAATAGAAAAAAAACAATAAATTTTGGGGTTCCCCATACTTAGAACTGAAACTCAAAAATATTTTTTTCATCAAACCCATACGTGTGGGATATCTATGGATAGGTCTTCAAAAATGATATTGAGGTTTCAAATATCATTTTTTTTTCTAAACTGAATAGTTTGCGCAAGAGACACTTCCAAAGTGGTAAAATGTGTGTCCTCCCCCCTGTAAATTCTAAATTAAGAGAATGATAAAACTAAAAAATATATATGATGTACATTACCATGTAAACTTCCACCGAAAATTGATTTGAACGAGATCTAGTAAGTAGTTTTTTTAATACGTCATAAATCGTAAACCGCAATTTACCTTTCATTTTGCAGCTACGGAACCCTTCATGGGCGAGTCCGACTCGCACTTGGTCGCTTTTTGTTTTATTTATACCCCTATTATTCTTCGCGGACGGAGTCGCGGGCAACAGCTAGTCTAATATATAAAAATCTCATGTCACGGTGTTTGTTATCGAACTCCTCCGAGATGGCTTGACCGATTTTTATAAAACTTTTTGCCTGCATTCGGCAGGCCTGAGAATAGGTCGTAGGCTATTTTATAAGGCAAAACAACGTTTGCAGAGTCAGCTAGTCTAATATATAAAAATCTCGTGTCACGTTGTTTGTTATCGAACTCCTCCGAAACGGCTTGACCGATTTTAATGAAACTTTTTGCTCTATACTCAGTAAGTCCGAGAATAGGTCGTAGGCTATTTTTCTTCGCAGACGGAGTCACGGGCAACAGCTTGTCTAATATATAAAAATCTCGTGTCACGGTGTTTGTTATCGAACTCCTCCGAAACGGCTTGACCGATTTTTTTTGTCCGTATTTGGTAGGCCTGAGAATATGTCGTAGGCTATTGTTTATACCCCTATTCTTCGCAGATGGAGACGCGGGCTACAGCTAGTCTAATATATAAAAATCTCGTGTCACGGCGTTGAAACTTTTTTCTCTGTATTTGGTAGGTCTCTGAGAAATAGGTCGTAGGCTATTTTTATATATCCCTATTCTTTGCGGATGGAGTCGCGGGCAACAGTTAGTAATGTATAAAAATGAAAGGACATAATAATATTCCATGATTAATTAAAGTATATAATGTACTTTAATCCGATTCATTTAAAACACTATTACTCCTTGAAGAACAATCATCCATCACTGCTAATATCTCTGGTACGTTAGTTATATGATTTTTAGTGTGTAAAATATTGTCTACGTTTTTAGATCAGTTTCATAGTTTTCCATTATTCGTCGTTTTTACTATCCGTTCCCAATCTTATTATTTTTAGTGACATGTGCGAAAGCTTTCTGTAATAACATGTCATTGACATGTCTAATCGTTTTTTGTTAGTTATAACTAAAACGATGAATGTTACATTGCGTTCAAATAAAAACTATTTCAAAATGCATTATAAAAGCACAAATTGCGTTTCCGTAAATTTTGTTAAAATCCCGGCGGTACAACACTATTCCGGCACCTGCAACAATGAAGTTTGACATTTGTTCCTTTAAATACTCACTGTCAATATTATTTCATGAGCGAGCTAACGCTAAAATTGTTATCACTCAATGCCGCTACTTTAGGTAAATTGGTGTCAATGGTTCCATGATTTATTTATTATTGATTATTTTACTTAGTTAAAGCTTAAAATTAAGAAGCAACTTTTTTCTAAGTGATATATCACCAAGTAAGTAAGTATACTTACTGCAGTTAATAAAAATAATCCATAAACTAAATAGTAAATTGTTTTAAACGTTCGTTGGTAGTGACCCTGCCTACGAAGCAAGAGGTCCTGGGTTCGAATCCCGGTAAGGGCATTCATTTGTGTGATGAAAACGAATATTTGTTCCTGAGTCATGGCTATGTATTTAAGTATTTATTTGTCTATATAAGTATGTTTATCTTCGTCTAGTACCCATAGTACAAGCTTTGCTTAGTTTGGGACTAGGTCGATTTGTGTAAGATTGTCCCCAAATATTTATTTTATTTTTATTTATTTTACTCATAACTACACGGGATTTATCACGCAATTCAGTCAACTCGTGACCAGGGCCACTGCAAAGTGATGGAAACGTCGAGTTAAATCGAGTATTATTATTGCGTGGTAATTCCCGTGTATAGTAATGGTTATAAATAGTAGATTGTACAACGAAAGCATAAAACGAATCATTTTACCCGAGACTGGCGAGTGTGGATAGACGCGTCGAGGGGAAAATGGGTTTAATGCTCGAGTACACTCTACTTTTCACTTGGATTGCAAGGAAATTAAACAGCAACATTGGAAATAAATGTTCATTTATAAGCTTTTATTATTCAGGCATAGTAATTTAGATTTACTGAGTTTTACGAATTTCTTAATAATTTATTGAATCATGCGTTACTTTGCGGATGAACTGAAACAATTATTATTATTATTTCGGGTGAGCAAAGTAAATGTTTCAGTTCATTAATTTTTTAATATGCACCGGATATAAAAAAAACCTTTAATTTTATAAATTTCTATTGTGTGTGGCTGTTTGCGCTTGCCTTAGAGATGAAGATATTAATTTATGCACTAGAGCATAAAAAGTAATTTTATGCAGCCACATCCAGCTTAAACACAAACTTTACGAGCATGAGAAGTGAAAAAGTAATTTGATATCTACCCCGAATACAAGGGTATACCTAACCTATAGGTACAAAGTGTTTCCACTTTCAGATTTTGTAGGTATTTAATACATTTTTACTGCATAGCGAATAGGTCATCAAGTCAACGTATATAATTATTAGAGACGATTAAATTATGTAGGTATGTTGCCAATTAATCTTGTCTTTATGGTGTTTAAAATCTCATTTAGCCTCTTGTCAATGGTATTGATTAGCCGTAAAAACGCCTGTCGTAAACGCGTGGTCATTAACAAACATCGTTAAGTTGATCTCGACGCAAAAACAAGAAACAACTGCAATAAGGCTTAATCATCTTGAAGAGAACTTAGATCGCTAGTTATGTGCGCATGGCATGCCAACCAGTGATTACAACGGATGTCACGAGTCAAGGTTGATTAATATTGTTTAATGAAACCAGCTCTCTCGCCTGTACAATATTCTCTCTTATAATTTGAACATTGTTTCAAGACGCACCTGCTGGGCCGGTTAAAATAACGAGCAGACTTGACTCATTTGAATTAATTAATTTATGTGTTATAGCGTGATTACTATTGGCCGTTATACCTGACTTCTAAAAACATTTGGAAGTTAGACTCACCGAAGTGTAATTAAACGGGGTCGAGTAGGTACGCTAGAATTAGTATTCATCGTCTTCAAGTACCCACTATGATTAATCAGGTGCATATATATTTTCATTACACTAGGAGATTCTAGCAGATAGCACAACATCGACACAATAACAACAACAATGGAACCTTGTTATTGTGATGCAACCTTTTTGGTTATTTTTTGTAGGTATACTTGAATGTTTTAGTTCGTCTTTCCCATTTTACACCACAGGCTACAATTCGGATAAAGTTCTTCTTCAATAATTTGCTCCCATCTGTACTATTTTAGGGTTCCGTACCTAAAGAGTAACATAGAGAACCCTTATAGGATTATACGGATGTCAGTCTCTCTGTCTGTCCGTCTGTGTAACCGATTTGTTCCGAAACGCCTGAACCAAATTGTATTGAAATTCGATTCACATGTTTAAGTCGATGACCCAGCGATAGAAGTGTACTAAACTAACATTACCACAGTTGGGGGTAAATTAAAAAATAATAGAAATACATTAAAATATATCGTATATTATAGGAAAAGCTGTAGAGAATGTGTGGTTTAAGTACGGGGACACAATAAAAAAAACTTAACCTAGTTATAAAAATATGTTATCGTCCAAAACCCTCTGCACGCGAGTTCTACTAAGAGTGGAACGGAAAAGTGGGTAGGATCATGGGTTGGCAAGCATATTTGAATTAACCGAGGTGAAATTATCAACAAACAAAACACCATTCACCAAAAATTAATATTAAGTAATATGATTAGCAAGACAATCAAGACTTACACCTGACGGATTTTTTTATGGTTTCGACCGGAGTATGTTACCTAGAATGCCGAGACGGTAGTTGATGGTGACTACGACGAGCCCCGCGTGCGACGCCAGTACGGAGCCATCGTAGGCGTTGCCGGAACTCCACTCGTAGCTCTCGCCGTGCACGAATACCAGTACAGGGTACCGGGCCACGGCGTCACGTACTCCTGCTGAAATATTATGATGGATTAAAAAAAGTATTATAACGCGCGGGTATTCAAATTTACCGCGCGACCGCTGTGCCGTGGCGCGCTCGCACAATCCATATACATAGCTATGCGTAGATACACACGGCCCCCGCCCGCGCGCGGCTCGTTCGCCAGAGAGAGTGAGAGAGAAAAAGTTCGCTTGACACGCCGGCCGGTCCGCGTATTAACTGCTATCGTCAATGCCCCTCACTTTTGCGTGTTTAATTGATTACCCTGTACTCTGTGTGCGACAATTAAAAGTGTATCATCATAAACGTGTGTCATTCATTAACAAGCGTTATAGTGGCTGCCCAACTCGAGGCTTTTTCGAATCCTAACCTCAAACTAGACACAGTCGTTTTGATCGCGAGTGCCGCGTTGCGCTAGAGAAAACATCACTCGCGCCCGTACCGCGTCAATACTAAGGAAACGTATACCAAAACGCACCATGTCGAGAAACACACGGAGTACAACCGTTAAGAACGAAGAGGATAACGACGCAAGCGAATACGAGATGTACGACGAGGCGGAGGAGCCGCGCGCCCGAGGCGCCCCCTCCCTCGACAGCGCGCCGCCCGGCCGCGCCGGGGCCGCTGCGAACGTGGACACCCAGACCTTGCTGGCCGGCGTCATGGAGTCTTTCGCCAGGATGCAAGCGGAAACCAACCGCACCCTGGTGGAAACACTCAGATCTCTCCCCTACAACAACGGCCCCTGGCCGCCGCCGCCTTCGACGCCAACGCCCGACCTCCGCGCGCCCGGAGCCCCTTCGCCCGCGATCGCCGGAGGCAACTTCTCCAAGTGCACCGCGAGGTTCGACGGGAGGTCGCGCGACGCGGAAGTACTGGAGGCGTTCATCGACGCGGCGCAGGTGTACAAGGAGTGCGCGGGCGTGAGCGACGAGCACGCGCTGCGCGGCCTGCCGCTGCTGCTGGAGGGCGACGTCGCCGTGTGGTGGCGCGGCGCCCGCGCCGGCGCGCGCTCGTGGCCCGACGCCGTGGCGCGCCTCCGCGCCATGTACGGCATACAGCGACCGGCCCACAAGATCCTACGTGAAATCTTTTCCGCGGAACAAACAGACTCCCAGAGAGCCGAGGTGTTTGTTTGTACAGTGCGCTCCTTGATTGTTAAACTGCCATATGCAGTACCTGTGCCCATGCAGATAGATATGATTTACGGGTTATTACATCGACGTGTCAGGAAACGATTGCCTAGAGACGATATTAGTGATGTTGATAGTTTTGTAGAAAAAGCGAGGGCCATTGAAGATGCGATTTCCGAAATAAAAGTAAGTACTTATTCCGCTATCTCGACTTCGGGTGTTCCGACATCGACAGCGGCGTCGCGATCGCGCGCGCCGCCGCCGCGCGAGTTTGAACTCGAACGAACCGAGCGCAGCGTTACTACGGGTGCGAGCGGTACGACCGGTGCGAAACTCACTGCTAACTCGAACGAATCGAAACGTGATAAGCGCGTTCGTTGTTCTTTTTGCAAATTTTATGGGCATGTTGTGAGCGATTGTCGTAATAAACAGACCGTGAGCGGGAGTAAAGATGGAGAAAATGATAGTACAGGGCCTAACCCTATACGTTGCTATGGTTGTGGTCAACCCGGGGTTGTCAGGTCAAAGTGCGAAAAGTGCATGGGGAAAAATCCGCCCGCAAAATCATACGATTTTAATGTAACTTACGTAACCGGTAATGAACCTCGCTCGACAGAAACTTCACACCCTACAGTATCCGTCACTATTTCAAATAGGGTAGGCGTCGCGATACTGGACACCGGAGCTACTTGTAGTGTGGCCGGTTCCACGTTGCATACTATTTTGCGATCGGATGGTATACAGTTTTACGAGGCGGAACGCACCATAGGGCTCGCGGACGGTTCACGTCAGCAAAAGTCAGTATTAATCGCGACGGTACCGGTATTTTTAGAAGGTAGGCAAGTAACTACAGAGTTTGTAGTGTTCCCCGGGGAGAATACCCGAACATTGTTAGGTCGCGATTTTATTACTAATGCTGGAGTCACATTGAACTTAGCCCAAGAGTCATGGTACTTTTCAGACAGGCCCGTTCAGATATTTTCGTTCGTGCAATCCGTCCTTCTCAACAATACGGAACTGATGCGAGCCGATATCTCCGACGTTTCCCTGCGTGACGACGAAGGGGCAGAGCTACCACCAGAGCACAGGGACGCGCTCAATGCATTTTTGCATAGCAGAGTGAACCAGTTTGCTGCTGAGGGACCTCCCACGGACTTCGCCGCCCATAAAATCAAGGTTCGCGAAAACCAGGAGCCCCTCGCTTCACCACCTTACAGGTTGTCGCCGTTGAAGAAAGAGGCTTTGGAGAAGGAGCTACAGAAACTCCTCAGCGCCGATGTCATCGAGGAATGCGAATCCCCGTGGGCCTCGAATGTCGTCCTAGTAAAGAAGAAGGATGGGAGCTTCAGGCTTTGCGTCGACTACCGCAAACTGAACGCGGTCACGGAGCCGGACCGATATCCCCTCCCCAGGATCGAGGACGTACTCCACGCTGCCAAGACATCCAAGTTTATGACCACGCTGGACTTACGATCGGGCTACTTTCAAGTAAGTGTTGATCCTGATCATAGAGACCTCACGTCCTTCACAACACCCTTGGGCACCTTTAGGTTCAAACGAATGCCCATGGGCCTCCGCAACTCCGGAGCCACCTTCCAGAGACTGATCGACCGGTTTAAATCCAACTTACCGGGCATAACATTGGTTGCATATTTAGACGACCTGCTGGTATTGTCAGAGGAATCATTCGAGAAGCATCTCGCAGATCTGGGGGCTGTGTTCGATCGCCTTGCAATGTTCAACTTGAGGGTGAATCGTGAGAAGAGCCACTTCGCGAGGGAGTCCGTCAAATTCCTCGGCCATGTCATTGTGCCAGGAGGTATTCACGTGGACCCAGACAAGACGTCTGCTATAGCTAACATGCCACCACCTCAGAACGTGAAACACCTGAAATGCTTTCTGCAAACTTCGAGCTGGTTTAGACGCTTCATACCAGGTTACGCTGAGATTGGCACACCGCTAACTTCTTTGTTGCGGAAGGCGAGCACCTGGAAGTGGGGGCCCGAACAGCAAAGCGCGTTCGAAACTATTAAATCTCTCCTCGTGTCAGCGCCGATACTCCGTCAGGCAGACGAGACGAGACCCTTCACCCTCAGGACCGACAGCAGCGGGTACGCTATCGGAGCGGTTCTGCTTCAGGGGGAGGGGATTGATGAGCGGCCCGTCGAGTACGCCAGCCGTCTCCTAACGGCTGCTGAAAGGAACTATAACACGACGGAACGAGAAGCGTTGGCCATCGTGTGGGCAGTTTCGAAGTTCCGTGGTTACATTGATGGAGCAGAAGTAGCAGTGAAGTCGGATCACCAACCCCTCAGGTGGCTTATGAGCCTCAAGTCGCCGAGTGGTCGCTTGGCCAGATGGGCACTCAGTCTCCAAGAGTACGACCTCAGAATAGAATACACACCGGGAAAAGCAAACGTGATCGCAGACACATTGTCACGTCCAGCATGCAGTGCGGACACTGACTGCGACCTATGTCTGACCGTGGTAGACCTGCCCTCTCGCAGCCCTAAGGACATTCGGGAGAACCAATTGAAGGACCCCGAAGTAAGTAAGATTGTCGAGGCGATAGAATCCGACGATCCGTTCAGGGGGAGGGCGTGGGCCGATAAAGGGTACGTTTTGGCCGACGGGATCTTGTACCGTTACGGCCCTGAAAATGAAGAAAGTGACAACGCGAGCCTGGTAGTACCTGAACACGAGCGCAAGAACGTGCTGGTGGAGTATCACGACGCCCCTACGGCTGGTCATTTCGGCGTAGAGCGGACGTTGCAACGTCTCATGGGCAAGTACTACTGGCCTGGAATGAGGTCTTTCATAACCCAATACGTGAAGAACTGCGCGGCGTGCCAACGGTACAAGGTGGACACGCGAAAGCCAGCCGGCCTGCTGCAGGTACCAGCCACGTCGCGGAGATTTGAAGTTCTCGCAGTTGACTTGTTTGGACCACTGCCGGAGACGCCCTCTGGCAACAAGTGGATACTGATTTTGGAGGATACATGCTCCAGGTGGGTAGAATTGTTCGCTCTTCCATCTGCTACAGCCGAAGACTGCGCCAAGATCCTTGTAAATGAAGTTTACCTAAGATACGGAGTGCCCAGAAGGCTCATCAGCGATAACGGGGTCCAATTTGTAAGCGAGGTGATGCAGCAGACCTGCCATGTCATGGGCATCAAACAGTCCCTCACCTCGTACTATCACCCCGAGTCAAACCCTATCGAACGCAAAAACCGCGACTTAAAGCCGCAGCTCGCCATATTGGTAGGTAAGGATCACGATTCCTGGGACGTTTATCTTCCTGCAATAAGGTTCGCCATGAATTCCGCAGTTACTGCAAGCACCGGTCACTCTCCTGCTTATTTAAATTACGGACGCGAGATGCGCGCACCCGCCGATGTGTTGTCCGACATGCGAGCAGTGGTGGAAAACGACAGCGTCGTCGCGTCAATAACTCCATTCCTCAAGAAGCTTTCTAGCGTGTTGCTCGATGCACGCGATGTACATGAAAAGGCTCAGAAAACGCAGAAGAAGTTCGCCGATGAGAATCGCCGGCCATCACCCGACTACAAGATAGGAGATCTGGTTTTGTTGAAAACCCAAGGTTCCAACGACACGAGCAGAGGCCAGACGCCGAAGTTCATTCCCCGGCGAGATGGACCGTATCGAGTTCAAGGGGTTGTCGGTAGTACTACCTACACTTTAGAGCGCATTAGTGACGGTGTCCTACTAGGAAGGTACCATGTCTCTTTGTTAACCCCGTTTGTTGGCCACATCCAAGCTCCTATCCAAGAGAAACGTAAGAGGGGGAGACCTCGTAAAGCTAACCCAGCGTCCGGGGCGCAACGCCTGTGTTAGAGGGGGAGGATATAACGCGCGGGTATTCAAATTTACCGCGCGACCGCTGTGCCGTGGCGCGCTCGCACAATCCATATACATAGCTATGCGTAGATACACACGGCCCCCGCCCGCGCGCGGCTCGTTCGCCAGAGAGAGTGAGAGAGAAAAAGTTCGCTTGACACGCCGGCCGGTCCGCGTATTAACTGCTATCGTCAATGCCCCTCACTTTTGCGTGTTTAATTGATTACCCTGTACTCTGTGTGCGACAATTAAAAGTGTATCATCATAAACGTGTGTCATTCATTAACAAGCGTTATAGTATTTAATTAAAGAAAAACAAATACAACATATCTTAAAATCGGGAATATTTCATCAGATGGTTGAGTTAAAAGTAATTTAACTGAACACCCCTTTGGAAGTTTTTTTTAGGAATTTTTGATTTAGAATGTATCTATGTATGTCTTTGACGCCGTACATTTTAACCGACTTCAAAAAAGGTCTTTTTATTTATGTATGTTCCCGGTTACTCGAAGACGCCTGAACTGATTAGGAAAATTTTTTTTTTGTTTGAAAGGTATATTTCACAGGTGGTCCCATTTTCACCAAGTCAGGATCTGATGATAGAAATCTAGGGAAATCGAGGGCAATTCTCAAATTTTATAGGCACACCTATAGCAATTTTGACATTTTAAGCACTAAGTTAACCATTTACACTCAGTATCATGACGGTGCACCGGATGTGATCTCGATTAATATAGATAAGCGACTAACAATAAAAAGCAGCAGCTTTAAGACGTTAATGGTTCTTTTAAACTGGTCTAATGCTGGATCCGACAGGTACCAGAACTCTGATATAAAACACTGTAACTATACCGTGTTTGGGCTTGATGCAATTGTCACGAGATGCACTCGTACATTTGCTTTAGGAAAGCACAATTTGTCAAAGTCGAACTGATGATCGCACGTAAGGAAGACCTCCCCATCAACTAGGTACCACCTACTTTTTCCTACGCACCTTTTTATATAAAATAATTAAAAGCAAAAATAAATTATTTTGAAATAAAAATAAAAACGCCTTAAAAAAACAACTAGGAACTAGGTAAAAAGCAATATTTTTTTTTATATAAAATGAAAATTAAACCGACTACAAAAAGCCATGGAAATATCTTTCTACTAATCTGTCTGAAATCGGTGACTCAGCACTAGCCAGCAGGAATAGATGTAATCATTTACTTTTCATGGCTTTTGTAGTCGGTTAAATTTTCATTTTATATAAAAAAAAATATTGCTTTTTACCTAGTTCCTATTTCATATTTTTTTTTTGCTTTTTAGTTTCTAGGCGTTTTTTGAAGGCGGTCTTATTTTATTATAAATAATTTTAAAAACATCGACGAATATGTGGAAACATAAATGACAAATTAACAATTTGTCGATTTGTCAATCTTGATAAGTTTTAACAGGGAACTACTAAAGGAACAAACAACCTTGTGAAATATTCCGACTTAATTTTAACAGGCATTGTATATTTTTCCCATCCTTCCAAATGTATTTTTCTTTGCACATTGTAGTTTGTTACTTTTTAACCGACTTCAAAAAAAGGAGGAGGTTATTCGCTTGACGTTCATTTACAAATGAACAAACACATCAATGAAATATGCCGCAGTTGCAATTGTAAATTTACAGGAAGCAATCTATATGACAGCGTTATAACTAATCACATTAGAAAACGTATAAAACAATAAAATTCCAACAATAACAACACCTTACTTAAATTTTATCGAGTTAGGTTCACGCAGCAGACATAATAGAACCTAAAACAAGTAGATAGTTCTTTAGTGTGTTAAGCATATCTAAAATAGCTTTTATACCCGCGGCTTCGCTCGCGTGAACCATAAATATTTCAGAGAAGCATGCAATTAAGCAAGCAGGTTATTATGCAAGCAAGCCTGAAGCAAGCATGCACGCAAGCATGCAAACAGCATGCAAGCAAGCATGCAAGCTTGCAAGAAAGTATGTAAGGAAGCATTTAAGCATGCAAGAAAGCATGCAAGCGAGAATCCAAGCAGGATTCTAGCGAGCATGCAAGCAAGCATGCATGCAAGCAAGCAAGCATGCATGCAAGCAAGCAAGCATGCAAGTTAGCAAGCATTCAAGGAAGCATGTAAAAAGCATGCAAGCGACAATCCTAACGGATTCTATCCAGCGTGCAAGCAAGCATGCAAGCAAGCATATATGCAAGTATGCAAGCAACCAAGCACGCAATCAAGCACGCAATCAAGCATGCAAGCAAGCACGCAAGCAAGCACGTAAGTAATCATACAAGCAAGCATGAAAGCAAGCGTGCAAGCAGCATGCAAGCATGCAAGCTTGCAAGAAAGCATGAAAGCAAACATGCAAGTGAGATTCCAAGTAGGATTCTAGCGAGCAAGCGAACAAGCAACCAAGCAAGCATGCATGCAAGTAAGCATGCAAGCAAGCAAGCATGCAAGCAAGCATGTAAGCAAGCATCCAAGCAGGCATGCTAGCGAGCATGCAAGCAGGCATGCAAGCAAGCATGCAAGCAAGCATGCAAGCAAGCACGCAATCAAGCAAGCATGCAAGGAAGCACGCAATCAAGCACGCAAGCAAGCACGCAAGCAAACACGCAAGCAAGCATGCAAGCAAGCATGCAAGGAAGCGTGCAAGCAGCATGCAAGCAAGCAAGCTTGCAAGAAAGCATGAAAGCAAGCATGCAATGCAAGCGAGAATCCAAGCAGGAGGTCCAAATTTTCAAAATTAAAAACTCATTAATTTATAATGACATTTTTAATTTCGTATTATCTTTTGAATGGAATATCCGATATCAATAATTCAAAAAGAAAACAACAGGTATTGAACCAGTCTTGAATACGAAATAATTTGTTTGGATAAGAATTAATACAAAGGTGTGGATACCATGGTCTGATTTTGATAGGCATTTCTAACATCTTTTAAAATGTAAAAAAGTAGTAAAAGTGACATAACTACAATAGTTGGACATGTGGTCTTGCGAAGTTTTTTGTAGATATTGATACGTTCTATAATATTGTAGAACATTTTTTTGTTCTGTCATCAATACTTTCCGCAGCGCATGCGATGAAAGACATTTCATGGCTAATTTTTTTACACCTTGGGTTGGTTTTAGTGAGATTCTCTGAGGATCTCTAATTTTTTATACTAATAAATATAGCGTATGTTACTCAGGGGATCGTATCAAATATATAAAGTTTAAAACGAATAATGGACGAAATACATAATGGTCATAATACATACTAAAATTTACTATTGATAAAACGAACTTTTTTAATCATGTAATCTACAGATTGGTTTAGGTTAGGTTAGGTTTATTTTATGACGTGCGCAGACAAGGGGGCTCCATCGTAGACATAACGTTTGCGACCCCTGCCCTAGCCGCACGAGTTGTGGATTGGAGGGTCCTCGAGGAGGTGGAGACCCTCTCCGACCATTTGTATATCCGGATGGGGGTGTCCAGTTCACCATCAGTATCGCGGCCACCCAGGCGGAGAGGTGCTGGCCTCAGATTCCCGCGGTGGGCCATCACGCATTTCGATCCGGCTGCGGCGGAGGAAGCCGCCATTATTGAAGCGTGGTGCGACCCTCCATCGGCAACAGCGGGACCCGAAGTCAAGGCTGCCCGATTCCGCGAGTCATTGACTGCGGTGTGCGACGCGACTATGCCTCGGGTGAGGAAATTCCCGGCAAAGCAGAGCGTTTACTGGTGGTCGGAGTAAATCGCGGCTCTCCGGCTAACCAGTAACAGCGCACGCCGGGCTTACACGCGTTGCAGGCGTAGGCGGGCGCACACCCCAGAAGAGGAGGAGCTCGCCCATAGGGCCCTAAAAGAGGCCAAAGAGGCCCTCCAATTGGCCATCATCAGGGCAAAAGACGCGGTACATGAGGAGTTCCTGGTAACCTTGAACAGGGATCCATGGGGGAGGCCCCCCCCCCATGGATTCCATGGAGCCGGAACTCCTGGACAGAGTGGTGGAGGCCCTTTTCCCGCCAGCGCCAGCTTTTGCTCCCCCGAGGATGTCGGCCCCCTCGGAGGACCAAAACGAGCCAAACGACCCTGTCCCCGGCATTACCGAGGACGAGATGGTGGGCATGGTCGACCGCCTAAGGCGGAATAAGAAGGCCCCGGGCCCGGATGGCGTCCCGGCAAGGGTGATCCCGCTAGCCCTAGAGCACCTGGGGAAGCGTTTTAAGGATCTCCTCGATGAGTGCCTTGAGACAGGATGCTTCCCCAGGGTGCGGAAGGAGGGACGCCTTTGCCTGTTGCGAAAGGAGGGCCGCCCGACTGACTCTCCTTCTGGCCACAGGCCACTGGTGCTTCTGGATGTTTCCGGGAAGATGTTCGAGAGGGTGATAGCTTCCCGGATCATCCGGCACTTACACGATGTGGGCCCAAACATTTCAGAGCGTCAGTTTGGGTTCCGGGCCGGAAGGGGCACTCTGGACGCAATCCAGGCCCTAAAAGATTTTAATGACCTTGCGGCCGGCAGAGGGGAGGGTGTAGTAGCAGTTTCCCTGGACATTGCCAACGCTTTCAGCACTCTCCCCTACAGCGTAATAAAGGAGGCTCTGCGGTACCATCAAATACCGCAGTACCTGCAGAGGATCGTAGGGCACTACCTTGAGGAAAGGGTGGTGCTCTACGATCGCGATGGGCAGCACATGGCCAGGCAAATGAGTTGCGGGGTGCCACAGGGGTCTGTTTTGGGGGCCCTCTTATGGAATCTCGGGTTTGACTAGGCCATAAGGGGGGTTCAGCTTCCCCGCATGGCCACCATCTGTTATGCCGATGACACGCTGGTGGTTGTGCGGGGAAGTGAACTGAGGGAAGCCCTTCGCAGGGCAGCGGTTGCGGCCGAACTGGTGGTCGACCGCATCCGCACGCTGGGACTAAAGGTGGCGGTCTCCAAAACCAAAGCCATGGTCTTCGGAGGGCCGGGCTGGTGGGTGCCGATGGACACCATAGTCCCTATTGGGGTGGAATCTGTCCAGCTCAGGGCCAACATTAAGTATCTTGGCCTTGTCCTGGACAGAAAGTGGGACTTCGGGGAGCACTTTACCCGACTTGCTCCCCGGCTGGTGGGTGCCGCGTCGGCACTAGGCAAATTATTACCCAACACGGGGGGCCCCAGGGGTGCCGTGCGGCGACTTTTCGCCAGCGTAGTCAGGAGCATGGCGCTCTACGGGGCACCAATATGGGCGAGCCGGCTAACAGAGCGCAACAAAGCCCTGCTCCGTCGGCCGCAGAGAATGTGCGCCATAAGAATGGTTAAGGCGTACGTCACGGTGGCACACATGGCGGCCTGCGCCCTCGCTGGTACGCCGCCCTGGGACATCGACGCCCAGACGGTGTCCGAGACGTACTGGTCCCGTAGGGAGGCCCAGCAAAGAGGGGACACGCCAGCTCCCCGAGAGCTAGCCAATGCTCGCCGGATGGTGGAGCGTCGCGTCGCATGAGGGATCGCTGGAAGAGTAACCTGGAGGACTGCCGCTATGGTACGCGCACCATAGCCGCACTCCTCCCGTCGCTCGACCATTGGATCGAGAGGGAGTTCGGTCCCCTTACGTTTCGAATGGTGCAGATAATGACCGGACACGGTTGTTTCGGTCAATATCTACACCGCATTGGAAGGGAGTCCTCGGCGACGTGTCACCATTGCGGCGACGACGATGACACCGCCCAACACACCCTTGAGGTGTGCAGTGGTTGGGCTCCAGAGCGCCAGGGGCTAGTGGCCGAAATAGGGAGAAGCGACCTCTCACTTTCCAGCGTCGTGTCAGCCATGCTGAAGAGCGAGGAGGCCTGGCAGGCGGTCGCCTCCTTTTGCGAGACAGTAATCTCGCAAAAGGAGGCCGCGGAACGGGAGCGCGAGGACGATGCCCGCGCGCCCCTGTTCCGGCGCAGACGGAGGGGGGTAAGGCGTAGGCGATTTGCCGCCCGTCATATCCCCCAGTAGGACCAGCGGGCGAGGGACGGGGATCCTTTGTCCGCATTGCACGGTCCTATATGTCTGGGGGAGGGGTTGAAACGCTGCAACTCCTCCCCCCTTTGGCGCGGGTAGCCTCGGCGTAAGCAGGGGCGGCCGGGAGGTGTCGTTTTGGTGAAATCCCTGGGATCCCACGGCGCCTGCCAACCTCGGCAAGAGGGTCAGCGTCGGAGTGGTTTTAGTGGGTATGCTCTCCCACTTCCCCACTTCTTCTCATTAGGAGAAGGGGTTGGGAGAGAGAGCCCCACATAACCTAAACCGGGCTTCCCCGGGCCCGGGGGTACACGTAATGTGTTTCCACTCCGTGAAAAAAAAAAAAAAAGGTTTATTTTATGAAAATCCTGTAAAGTTGAGAATTTCTAAGAAAATTTCATTATATCAAATGACCATTATGTATTTCGTCCATTATTAATTTTAAACTTTAGATATTTTGATACGTACCCGTTACTCAGTGACAATGCAGCTTTCTAACGGCAAAAGAATTTTTGAAATCATTCCAGTAGTTTTTAAGTTTATTCATTACATACAAAAATACAAACATACAAAAATACAAATCTTTCCTCTTTATAATATTATTATTAGTGTAGATGTAGATATGTAAAAAAAACACCAAAACAAAACTTGTATCGTTTCCCTCAAGTACTATTAAGGTGGCTATTAGAAAACTAATATGTTCTTTCGCAAGTACGCACTAACAGAAGGACTATCGACTTCGCAAAGTAATATCGATATATTATTTTTATGAGCGCCGGCCAGAGAACTGGTAATAAAGGGGGAGCCACAAACGGGTGACTATAATTTTATGGAGCTGATGAACTTTAATGCTGTCCTACTTAAACCAACACAAATTATAACAAAGGGCGTTTTGCAGTTCTTTATGTGATTAATTTCAAGTATAAACATTTGACACCAAATGGCCTAGTCGTTAGAGAACCTGACTACGAAGCTTGAGGTTCCGGGTTCGATTTCCGCGGCGAGCGGGGCAGATATTTTAATGAAAAATACGAATGTTTGTTCTCGAATCTTGTTTGTTTAATATATGTACTTATTTAAGTATGTATTTATTTATAGATATGAAAAACAACTCTTTCATAAAAGCGTATTCCAAACAATACCGAGTAGGTACGAATATTTAAGCATTCACTTATGTTTGTAGAACTTAAACGTAGGTGTCGGCAATGAAATATACCTCGACATAATAAAGTGGTACAAATTGATTGAGTAGGTTTGTACGTACAAATGTCTTAAACTAAAGTTTCGAACACTCAAGCTTTTGCCCGCTACTTCGTCCGCGAAGACAATAACGTTAGTTGTTTGGATGAAATTTCGCACACAGTTTGTTATATGGATTAACACATAGGATAATGCCAGGAAAATTCAAAGTACCTACCCGCGGAATATGTATAAGTGAATTCTATAGCCGCTAAGCCCTGGTCTCTTAAGCAGAGAGTCATGGGTTTATTATTTATTTTATTAGCAGTACGGCTGCTCACCGAATATAAGATTAAGATTAAATAATATTTGAATAAATAGATGTGGTACATAATTTCTTATGCATTTCCAACCCAACTAACAAATTGGTCATAACATCTGAACCTTTTACGGCTGATTCATCGTAAATACGTCGTAAATAAGCAAGTTTTAAAACGTGACATTGTATAAGTATCACTTATATAGCACTTTAGCTTAAATGCAAATTGTTTTTAAATTGCAGTTGTACAAACGTTTGTATAACATAGTAATAAAGCAATTTGATCATTGTCGTACAAAAGTTTTAACCAAGACCGTTTCCCGGTTTTACAACTTCAATATGACATCTTACAACACTTTGGTCATAGAAAAGCTTTAAGACTGACTATTATAAAACTAATCATAATGTCAGCATTTTACAGCTGTTACATGGCTAAAATGCCATACAACAGTCATAAGCACGACCGTCCTATGGCTAAAATGCCATACAACAGTCGTAAGCACGACCTTCTTATAGCTAAAATCCTAAAATAGTGGTAATGGCGTCCATATTCCGTCGGCTTACGAGTTTTAAGTCTTAAGCCAGATCTTTTAATTGTATATAAGTCATATTAACAACTTAGAGATAAAATTCGATTACTTTATTAAATTAAATATAATTAAACAAACATTATTTAAAGGGGGCATTAAAAAATTCTTAATAAACCTAGTAACGATCGTCGAAAAAATTTTTTTCGCATGCGTATCTGATTTGTTATACCGCATTTCATTTCACTCTACCAGATGACGAATCTGTTTTAATTACTTAAAACGGTAAAAAAGTATAATACTTACTGTTTTTCAATAGCGGCGATCATTTAATTTTCACGCAAACAGGTTTTTATGTTATGAATTATGATTAAAACGGCTTCACTATTGCATTTCACCGACTCATTAGTCGTACAAACATCAGCGTTATGACTACTCTACAACCAATTGCTCTTACAACAGTCGTTTAATATATTTCTTATGACAGCTGTGTGACTAAATGTGCTTGCTTATGACGATTGAGTGACCACTTTACGACGATTAAGCCATAAAAACTGCGCCAAAATCGAGTCATTTAAACGTTTGTAAGCCTTAAATACATACAATTATGTTGTATCAAAAATGTTTGTACAACACTTATATGACTTATTTTTGCTAGTTGGGAATGTAATTTGGAACGTAGGAGTCGTAGCTTCTAATAGTTGCGATGGATGTTACCACACGCTACTGTTGGCGTATGTAAGCAATTAAGAATTTCGGGGGAGTCGGTTGGATGCGACGTGGTTCAATTGGTAGAACACCCGTTGGGGCGCATACCCAGGAGACGTGGGTTCGAATCCCACCGCCGCACCCGAAAAACTTTTTCGCTTTTAAATTAAAGTAACCTATGTCAATTAAGAATAGTCGAGCTTTTCAATGGAGAAAGATTTTTAAAATCGGCTTTTAGTTTCAGAGATTCCGCTACAAACAAAGAAACAAAGAAAGTTTAGATAGATATTTTCCTATCCCGTGGGAATTTCGAAAAATTCTTCCTTAATGCACCTCTTCAGTACTCAAGGTACATGTATGCCAAATTTCAAGTTTCTAGCACCTGTAGTTTAGGCTGTGCGTTGTCTGTCAGTCACCAATCAGTCAATCAGTCAGTCAGTCAGTCACGGTACTGTTTTATAGGTATAATAATAGAAGAAGATAAAAGGTATATTTAACATTTGATAGACATACATAATGTATAATCTATACATATAAGAAAAGTCCTTGATAAGGCCAAATCTTGTGGAAATTTTGAATAGAGGTTGCCTTTATTTATACGAGGGTCATGCCAAAAGAAATTAGATACTCCATGCTTATTTGATCGATACTAGCCAGCCAAAAAATATATTCGTGAGAACCAACGAATTACAAACGTAGAGCTTGAGCGTGATCTAGGCATTGGATCACCAGCGCTAGAAACCATAATTCATGGACAACTGTCCCACCATAAGTGTCATTCGAGGTGGGTGTCGCAAAAACCCAACGATTTGCAGATAGAACGCTGCGTGGACTGGTGTAACTGTATGATAAATAAATGCGATGCTGGCGCGAAAAATACTGTGTATGATATACTGACAAGTGTTATGGTTGCATAACTACGATCCTGAAACAAAGCGGCAGTCAACAGTATGATGTTTTGAAGATGAATCGAAATGTCGCACAAAAAAAATCACATAGAAACAAATGGTTGCCTCCTTTTTCTGAAAGATGGGGCATATTGCAACTGCGGTACCTACTACCGGATCGAAGGACTGTCAACTCCGAATGGAATGTGACAGTTTGTACTCAAAAAGTATTGTCAGCTTGGTGTAAAAGCGGTCAAAGTCTGGAACACAGCACCTGCTCTGGCACCACGACAACGCCGCCCCACACCGTTCTGCTAGAACACTCAACTATTTTAGTTCGATAAATGTCACTACACTCCCTCATCCGCCATATTCACCTAACCATAAAGCCTGTTATTTTTACCTGTTAACGAAAATTAAAGAATAATAAAGATGAAGGCGTTGTCAAAGCAAAAAAGGTGCGCTGGCTGCCTATAACTATGAAATTTCTGAGGTATCCAAAGAAAAATGGTCATTGTTATTTTCTAAGTG
Organism: Archips xylosteana; assembly: GCA_947563465.1. Lineage (NCBI taxonomy): Eukaryota > Metazoa > Arthropoda > Insecta > Lepidoptera > Tortricidae > Archips > Archips xylosteana. The sequence goes on along the minus strand of OX387343.1, from coordinate 26,381,978 downwards.
GTTTAGCCAGATGAAAAAGTGTATACGTGCTCACGATGAATATTTCGAAAAATAGATAGCAAAAATAAGGAATATTATTTGTAGTTTTGGAATATCTAATTTCTTTTGGCACAAGGAATAAAGACGGATTTGTTAAAATTCCCGCGGAATAGGGAAGAAACAGGATTTATTTACCCTCCAAAAAATAATTATATACTTATACTTAATTCGAATATTAAATAGCTTTTGTTTATTAATTATCATTAGCGTCACGTCCCACTCTATACGTCCCACTGCAGGGCATAGTACTAATTGGAAACTTCACTCACGCCATTGGATTTCATCGTAGGTGTATGAAGGTTTTCTCACGATGTTTTCCTTCACCGTAAAGCTTATGGTAAATTTCAAAAGTAATTTAGCACTTGAATTCCGAAAACTCAAAGGTGCGAGACCAGATTTGAACCCACGACCCTCTGCTCGAGAGGCCATAGTCAAACCAATAGCTAGACCGTTTAAAGAGTCCTCGCCCGCGCGGTACAAGGGCTCTTTATATATTTTTTGTTACTGTACTTTTTGCCCCTGGTTATTACCAAAGTATTCGTCAATACGAGTCAAACGAGCCCAAACTCGATGTGGTTGAGTTTGTTTTATTACAGAGTTCCTATCACCACCCTCTAGCCTCATCATTAGATCAGCTTCCAAGCCATAATAATTTGCATGTCATCGGATTTATGTATGCATGCAATATTAAAAGATTCCACCCGAACAAACATAGTTACATTGTAAGTTAATAAAAAACTTGTAAAAGAATCGCCGAAATCTACTGTCCGCCTGTCTGTATGTTTGTCTGTCTGTCTATTTATCAACAGGCTGTATCTAATGAACCGTGATAGCTAGTCACTTTGAATTTCCACCAATTACATATTATTGTGGCCGCTATAACAACAAATACTAAAAATAAAATAAAGATGAAAGATAAGGGGGTTGTCATACAAGAAACGTATTTTTTCTACTCGTTAATTTTAATCTGTCAATTATGTGTTTATAGACAAAATTGCAATTACATACTTTTTAAACTTGGATAGTCTATGGCACTTCGGACTCAACCTATTCGAACCGACTCGAACCGACTTTAATCGACTCGAATCGATTCGAACCGATTCGAACTGACTCGAATCAACTCGAACCGACTTTACTGACTCGAATCGACTCGAATCGACCAGAACCGATTCGAAACGACTCAGACCGACTGTCTTATATGGGTTGTTTTATTTGTTTTAATTCATAAGTGGAAGGTACTATTTTCAAACTTAACCCAATTACTTTACAAAAGGTTATGTACCTTTGTACTTCGATAGACGATGATGATGATGACTCGTAGAAAAAGTATTGTATACAATAGTTACATAATTTAGCTCTTAAAATCTCGTAACTTAAACACGGTACTCGACTTTAAGAGCCTTCATTATGCAACGATTGTATAAAATACTATTTTTTTAGCGTCTTTAACTCGATCTTTATAATGTTATTATAGTATAAATCTTCCCAGGTGAATTTTCGCTTCGAGCCCTTATCTTTCAAAACAAACGGTATCGTCATAGTATTAAGGTTCAAATTTAATGTAATGGCTCGAAGGTAAAAATTCACCTGGGAAGATTTATACTATAACTAGATACTTTTGAAATCTTCACCGATTATGTATAACTATGGCCGCTACTATAACGAATAATAAAAATAAGATTAAATTAAATTTGCCGCTGCAGATAGGAAGCGGGAAAAATATTCGGCCCTGGGCGGTATCTATTATTTTGTACCCCTTGCCTTTGAGACTAGGTACTGGGTGCTGGGGGTCGGAGGTTATTGCCTTTATTAGGAAAGTGGGACGTCGCATTAGAGAAAGGGGATCTGACGCCCGTGCGGTTTCGTACCTGGTGCAAAGGTTGTCCATCGCCATTCAACGTGGTAACGCGGACAGTGTGCCAGTGTGCTTACCTTTGCGCCGGGGACCACTCGTGGGGCACTGTTCGACTACACTTAGGCTAGTCTTAAGTTATAAACTTATTGTTTTTAGGGCTCCGCACCTCGAAAGGAAAAAGCGGAACCCTTATAGGAGTATGTATCTATCTATATAAGTATGTTTATCCGTTGCCTAGTACCCATAACACAAGCTTTGCTAAGCTTACTTTGGGACTAGGTCAATTGGTGTGAATTGTCCCGTGATATTTATTTATTTATTTATTTATTTATAGGATCACTTTGTTGTGCGTCCGTCCGTCTGTCAAGACCCTTTGTCTCAGGAACGCGTGGAGGTGTCAAGCTGAAATTAATATCAAATACTCAGGTCTACTGTCCCTTGGAGCTGTGAAAAAATCAAACTTCTAAGCCAACGCAATCAAAAGATACAGCCATTTATGCCGCAAATTTTCGACACTCGCAAGTGAATCAAAACCTACAGGGTACTTCCCGTGAACTCAGAATCTTGAAATTTAGTACGAAGCAAGATCTTATAACACAGATAAAGGAAAAATTACGAAAACCATAATTTTTTTGTCTGACTGTATATATCAGTAACCAATCTACAATGATCCCACACTGCGCACATTTTGCTTAAGAGCAGGGGTCTGCTAAGACTGGATGTTAATAGATACATATAAATTTGTACGGAACCCTCGGTGGGCGAGTCCAACTCGCACTTGGCAGGTTTTTTTTTACAATAAATGACGATTTTTTTTAACTTCATTTAATTGAATATTAAGGGGGTCCCGATAAACCATATAAAATGATCCCACACTGGGTACATTTTAGTTAGAAGCAGGGCTCTTCTAACACTGGATTAATATAGAAACGGCAGTTTACGGCGTAAGTATATTTTGACATAGGTACCTAATAATTTGTGCGGAACCCTCGGTGCGTGAGTCCGACTCGCACTTGGCCGGTTTTTTTATTAAAGCGGTCACAGGAATACATAATCTGTAAAAATTTCAAGTGTCTACTAACACGGCTCAAGAGAATAGGGCCCTGTGACAGACGGACAGACAGCGGAGTCTCAGTAAAAGTTGGCACCCTTTGGGTGCGGAACCCAAAAAAAAGTATGTATGAAAGCTTTTAGTTTGTAACTAGGTGGTCTGTACCACGTTGTTGATTACCTACTTAGAAAGGTTTTAAAAAATGGTGTTTTATAAGGGGGAAACAGTGAGCCAAAATTACAACAAATCAACATTTTTACCATGGGAAAATTGTTAGGTAGGTGTGTATTTAATATTAATAACTACCTACATATTATAAATAATCTGTTTTCCTTAAACAAAAATAACCAACTTCAAATGTGGCAATTAAATTGGTACGAATTATTGAGGATAACTCGTTTCAAATAAACATGTGCTTGCACCTCAAGGTAAGACGTACCTGCAATACAATGTATATGTATGTACCTACCATTCGGTTTTGATTTGAAAAACAAAAACTATACTAAATATTAACCCACGATCAGCAAGTAGGTACATTTTCACTCAAACTCAAGTCACTCACTGCAGTCACTTTCCGATACCATGATGGATCGCCAATAATAAATATTTAAACTAAATAACTGATTTTGACTAAACTTTACTTTAAACGTATGCTTGCTTGCTTGCACTATTTCTTGCATAATTACGTTTGCTTACATACTCATTTGCATGCTTGCTTGCATGTTTGCTTGCATGCTTGATTGCATGTTTGCTTGCCCTATTTCATGGATAATTACATGCTTGCTTGGTGGCTTGTAGGTTCGCTTGGTCGCTTGTTTGATTGCTTGCTTGTTTAAAATGCTTATGGTTTACGCGAACGAAGTCGCGGGTAAAAGCTAGTTGCAAAAGTATTTCTTCATTCAAACTTGACCATACTTTCGCATATTAAAGCGGCATTTTCATTAAATTGGAGAGCAGCGTAAACGTACAGAATCGCCAGTTTCATCAATTGAAAATGTTGAATTCCACATTTCATAAGGTTTAGTCAAAGTCAAAATTGGTCAAATATGCTTGTCTTCGTTCCGCTCCGCCTGTATGGAATCACACCCTTAGGCTGTGTCGTCTGTAAGTCAGAAAGTAAATCACGAGACTGTTTTATATTTAGCTAAAGAAGATTGTGATTCTCTTGCGTGAACAAAGCTTACGTCAGAAAAAAATCCTAAAGCAAAATGTCGGGTTTGATTTTTAATCAAATCGCGGCAATCGAGGATTACGCGAATAACGAAACTTATTGGTGCGCAAGCTTACTCATATACATCTGCATGCCATGCGAGCTCGTTTATCGGCTGAGAACAATAAAAAGTATAGCAATCGTTCGGATTCAGCGTGAATTTCCAATCCTCCAGCGTTGGAGATATCCCGCCCCGCCTTATCTGAAGCATGATGGATCGGGAAGAAACGGATAAATCAAGTTTTTTGTTCCCACGCTTATGGCGGCGAACGCTTTAAGTAACGAGCTTGAGCGTTTAAATTGTTTTAAATAAATATGTCTTTGTCATAAATGCTCTAATTGAAAGCCGCAAAGCTTTACATGTGAGTCAATTAATTACTCATCTTGCATAATTTACACTATTTTTATACGTCTTGCATACTATAATCTCATTGAAGTAAAATTAAAAATTTATAAACCCCCAACGCTTTTTCAATCTAAGATCTCTTACGCAGGCTGGACCAATTTTGATGAAACATTTCTAAGAACCATCGCCAAGAAACCTGCTTTCAAAAAAAATAACAGCATCCAAATCGGTTCACCCATTTAAGAGTTATGATGCCACAGACAGACACACACACATAGCGGTCAAACTTATAACATCCCTCTTTTTGTGTCGGGGGTTAAAAATCTCCGCCAAGTCGAGCAAAACAAGGGCACGGCCGTACCATCCTTTTCTCGAACCCATTCAGGCTATTTTCAACTTCCTGTAATTTTATGTTGGCTACACCTAGAGCCCTAATTTTTCAGTTACACATAGGGCGTAATGAGATTTAGATATATTCTCAATAACATTCAATTTGAACTAGCAGTTTCAGAACTATTTGACATCAAAGTTCCTTAGTTTTGTCATTGACACACTCACTGACTCATGATCATCATAATTCTAAGGTATATCTAGCAGACCTACAGGCTCCAACTTTTTACCCTACAAAGTCCTAGAAAAATTAAAAATATTTTAATTTCAGTCACGTTTCAAAGATACAGAAACTGCACAAATAAGTTTGTAATCCCATTTAAATACCCGCGATTACAAAGTTATACTTCACACATCAATGAGTTCTCGATTTCCGATTGAGCTTAAATTTTGCATGCATGTGTAAATTGGATGTAAATTGGATGACAATGCAATATTATTATGACATCAAGGTGATCTGATGATGATGCTGGAAGGTTGTCAAAGGCACTCCATAATAAAACAACACAATCCCATCGAGTTTGGGCTCGTTTGATTTGTCTCGGTGAGTACTTTGGTCCTAGGTGGTAACCAGGGTCTCATGATCTATAAGGAAGGCGGCCAAAGGCTCTCTATATAAAATGACACAACCCTATTGAGTTTGGACTCGTTTGATTCGTCTCTTCGAGTACTTTGGTCCTAGATGGTAATCAGGTTCTGATGATGGAGATGAAAGTTGGCCTCAAGAACTCCGTAATAAAACGACACAACCCCATCAAGTTTGGGTTTGGTTGATTCGTCTCGACGAGTACCTACTTTTATTCTTAATGGTAACCAGGGTCTGATGAAGGAGCTGGAAGGTGGCCATGGGCAGGCACTCCGTAATAAAACGACTCAACCCCATCAAGTTTGAGCTCATTTTGATTTGCCTTGACAAGTACCTTGATTCTAAATCATTACCAAGGTCTTATGATGGACCTGGAAGGTGGTCAAAGGCACTCTAATAATAAAAAGACAAAACCCCATCGGAATTTGACTCATCTGATGCGTCTCGACGAGTACTTTGGTCCTAGATGGTAACCAGGATCTGATGATGGAACTAAAAGTTGGCCACAAGAACTCCGTAATGAAACGGCACAACCCCTTCGAGTTTGAATTCATTTGATTCATCTCGACGAGTACTTTGGTCCTGAATGGTAAACAGGGTCTGATGATGGAGCTGGAAGGTGGCTATAGGCAGGCACTCCGTAATAAAATGACTCAACCCCATTGAGTTTAGGCTCATTCTATTCGTCTTGACAAGTTTTTTGATACTAGATCGTAACCATGGTCTGGTGATGGCAAAAAAGAAGAACTGCCTACAAAAAGCAATGAGATCCCATCAAAAACATTACATGTAAAAAGATGCAAGTCTCGCTAGGCAGTTCTTATACTGCAAAAAAGTTTTGAGATGCAATGTTAAACCAAGTTTGTTAGCTTAGTCAGTACCGGGTGGTGTCCATAGAAATCGTTTTCCACAGAGTTGCTTATTTTAAAACCGTTAAATTAATATTAGGGTAATTCCAGGATAGATGCCCCAGTGGGATAGATGCCTCGATTTCAATTTCTACTAGTAGCAAGACTGTGGGACCAAAATTCCACTAAATAATAGCAAGCCCCCTCCCTGCAAACCTCTGGGCCGCTGCTATCATGAGAAAGAGCGAACGCGTTTAGTCCATGAGTGCCAAAACCTTCCGCGGCGAGATCTCGCAGAGCGTGAAAATTATAATCGTAAGTATTTGTTTTGAATAACTTTAGACTGGCTTATAATTTGCGCTTTTAACTAACTCATTTGGTTGCACTGAAGTTTAGGCTGCATGGATTAGTATATTTTATAGTGATTTTATCATTACTTGATTTTTTATCAAAAAGGGCATCTATCCTCTGCGAAAAGTATAGTTGCCCCGTTTTCGATCGCTATAGATGCCCCTAAGGGCATCTATCCTCAACTTGTTTCAAAGAATTTTTATGTTGCAGAGGGTCGAAATGCCTTGTAAATATGAGAGAAAACAGGGCGTAGTTCCGCGTAACGTCGCTTGGTCTGAAGAAAGCTTGCTAGCAGCCTTCGAGGAAATGAAGAAGGGAGAAAAAGGAGTCAATGAAAAAGCCTGAACATATGGAATACCGTCTATAACACTAAGACAACGTTTTGCCAAAAATGACGAAAAACAATTGACCCTAGCTAGGTAGTTATGTAAAGTAGGTACAAATTGATTGGTATTTAGTGAAGTTTTTTCTGTATTTGCAAATAGAAGCAAAATCACATTTTATATGGAATTGATTGAACTTTTATAATTTGTTTCAGTAAAACATCCAGTACCAGGATTCTAAAATGAGAAGAGGCTCGTGGCTCATACTGTTCAAACTAGGCGAATTTTCAATGAATATAAAAGACTGATAACTTTTATTTAACTTGTTTAATTTCAAAGGGCATCTATCCTCTGACGCATTTTTGCGACGAGTCGTCTATCCCCCACGGTAGGCACCTATCCCATTTATAAGGGGTCAAAAAAAGTACGATTTACACAAAATCCATACGATTTATATTAAAACAAGTACAGTAAAATAATAGATTAAGGACCATAGTTATCATACGCATTGGACGCAATGCTATAATTTGTTAAGTTTTTGAATTATAAAGCTATTTCAAAAAGTGGGGCATCTATCCTGGACTTACCCTAGATATCTTTATTTTTTTAATACACATAACGACTTGGCAATCGCACGCAACGCTTTACTCATACTCGTACATATGTGTATTGCTCAAACTGCATGGCATTAGGGCTAGCGCTATGTTAAATTAGGATTGTCATAAATGGTTGACGTTGACGATTATTCTTACGTCATTAGGTAACCCTGCGATTGCCAAGTCATTTTGTGTGTTAAAAAATAAAGATATCTAATATTAATTTAACGGTTTTAAAATAAGCAACTCTGTGGAAAACGATTTCTATGGACACCACCCGGTACAGACTAAGATAACAGACTTGGTTTAACATTGCATCTCAAAACTTTTTTGCAGTATAAGGACTGCCTAGCGAGACTTGCATCTTTTTACATGTAATGTTTTTGATGGGATATAAATGACTGTTACATACAGTGGACGAAGCGGAATCGTGTACCAGGGTGGGAACACTTAGCTTAAATTTTTTTCTCGATTTTACCTATACAGCTTGGACTCGATACCATTATTAATGAACTTTCGTAGGTATTTTAAAACATAATACAATAAACCATTATTATTACTTTACATTTACCGGTTGCACGAGTAATTGAGGAAAAATCATTAACTTTCATATTTAAGCTAAGTACTATCTATCTGTCTTTCAAAGTAAACTGCAAGTCTTGTACATAAAATTATCAATTGAATAGGTGTTATGCTGAAACTTAACGTGTTCCTAGTTCCGTCTGTTGCCAAACTAGAAACTCTAAAGTTAAGCTAAATTCCAACCTAAAACGGAGTTAAGCAAATTGCTAACACGCTTGAGACATAGTGGTAGAGTAATGGCACTAAATAGTTATGGAGATTTAAACCAGTCAACATTTTTTCATCCTTACTTATCGTAAAAGATTCCATTTTGTGCCAGTCGGAACTGTTTTATTGTTTTTTGAACACATTTTGAAGTAAATAAAATAATAGACAATTTAAAAAGATAACTAGAATTAAATATATTGAGATTGTGAGACTTATACCTATGTGAGCTTATTAATTTGTACCACACCGCCACAAAAAGGCTATCTCCCATAAACACTGCTCTGCGAATACTGCCGGGTATCCCGTCTATGTACAAGAAGATCTGCACAGTAATGACTGAGGATAACAATTCAGTTTTCTGTTACTCTATAAACCGCAATACTCGTATAACAGAAATATAGCACCCACAAGAGAATTTAGAAAATGGTGAATTTGGAATTTCTAGATACGTGTAAATTAAATTCAAATGAAGATATAAATTATTAAAACATGCTCATCGTGTTGTTCAACTAGTGTGCAGTGTTAAGTTCTGTCTCCTTAAATACGGATCGAATAAAAAAGGCTGTTTTAGAAGGGCATAATAATTACTTACGTACTACAGGAAAAAAAACCATATTGTCCATAATTTCGCGGATCCCTCTTAAATGATTTGTAGGGTAGTTATGTACACTAAGTTTACTATGAATGTAGTAACATAAGTACCTACTTTTTCTTAATTCCATTTACGTAATGTCTCCCTTCATCCACTCCAAATGGCGAAAAAGTAAGTGAAAAAGTATTCCATGTCATACCTCATGCTTTTAACAAAGCTGAGGCAGACAAAACCAGTACAGCGGAAAAAACATGTCGTGTTCCTGGGATTTTGCAAAGGAAATATTCAAGAGCGTCGTATTTTTGGGCATTTTGGGCAGTACTTTTAAATTACAAGTAACTAGGTACCTACATAGGTAACAAAATGTTAGCATACCGCTGTTAACTTAGGTAATACATATGTATGTATACATATGTAGGTTTGCTCTTGTTGCCCTACAATACCGTTCAGAGTCTTGTCATGAAGAGAAACCGTTAAATGAATCAGTGAACGTGCCTCAAATCTGTATATACTTTCATGTATTTGAGATACATACATTCGAAAACTACAACCGTTTTAGCATATCCGAGTCCGACTAGTTTGGCATAGGTAACTATTTAAAGAACGTTTTACCTATGCAACGCATTACACCGTGTTTATGTGTATATATATCTCTTTACCAAGTATTTTTGTGTGTAAAATTAAAAAGAAAAACTATTGGTAAACATTAACATATTAGCAAAATTGGTTATTGTATGGTAGTAAAACATACAAACTTGGTTTCAATAGGCGTAAAATTAAAAGGAACTGCCACGGCGTCAACTAAACAGTGATTTAAACCAACGGTTAAAATTATTAGTAGGTATTTATAATAATTATACAAAACGGGAATTTAGCACGTAAACAATATTTACCTCGACGTTTCGGCCATATTGCAGCAGGTCACGAGTTGTTAAGTCCCGTTTTTAGTATAATAAATTATTAGTGAAAATCACGAAAGTTTAAAACCGTATATACCTAGTATGTATACTTGTCTTATACTCAAAAATCTTCTATCCTAAACATTCTCACTCAGTAAATTAAAAGCAAATCGTTATTTGCGGGGGATAAAACGAAGTAAGCATTTATCTCTCAAATTCCCGCGTAAATTGGCACATTTTTTAATAAAATACATTTTTTAATTCCGTCCTCTCCGCATTCAAATTCTTCCGTCCGGCTCCCGCAACAGCAAAATGAATGCGATGTCCCTCGGCAAGGACGTTACTCTTTTTGAAGTTACCTCAGCTGAGCGTTTTGCCCTTTTAGCTGAAATTATAAATCAAGCTTTATGTTAAATGTTTCAGTTTAAACGTCCGGGGAAGTTGAAACACTTTTTTGTTTCATTTTATTGTCTCAGACTTTACCAACTCATGTCCCTGCCTCTATTTTACATTGTTGGAATATTAATAGTAGGTATTTAAAATATTGCAATTGACATTTATAAGTTACTTGCATCGTGCCTGCCACTAAGTACAATGGCATGGGTATTGGATGCAGATGACAGAACGTTGTAATTTATCCCTCGAGAATTCATGACCGAGTTAAATGTTACCTAATGGTCAAATGTATGTAAATATACCAATTTTACCTTTAAAACTAAACGTTGTTAAAGACCAAGTCGTATTCGGTGCCTAGACCCTTTCATTTGTGGACTTTCGCTTTTTCATCCGCTTCAGAAGCTGCACCAGTTCTATTACAAGTTCTGTGGAGGTAGGAAGGAGCCAGCGTGCCAGAAAAAGTTGTAGTATCCCTTTCCAGCACACATCCATCTTCCATGGAATGAAACTGATATACCATCCAGTCTCTTGCCATCGTCTCTCGCAATACTTGCGGGCTCAAGCAAAGTTGGAACGTTGACGGTGGCAAGGAACCGGCGTGTGATGACATTTAGTGCAGCATGCCTGGAGAAGCGGCCCGCACTCTTTTGACAGGGCAGTTCGTGGTGCCCTAGCCGGTCGACGTCACTAACACTTAGGACTTGTTTTTATGTTACTATGTAAAGGATATAGATGTATCTTTATTGTAAACTAGCTTTTTCCCGCGACTTCGTCCGCGCACAAAAAGTTTTAAAGTCAAGTCCCGATCTCTATCCCGCGGGAAATTACAAAAATCTCTTTTTACTGCACCTTTGTGATCCTAAAAAAATGGTTACAGAGATAGGGTTCCATTGAATTCAATATACACATAAAGCTCGTTTATTCCTTATCAGGTGGGACTTTCCGAAAATCCTAAAATTAGTTTTTTTTACTTTTATAATCACCTACTTGCATGCCAAATTTGAAGTCTTGAATAATCATAGTTACGGATATAGGGCCCACTTAGAAGTGAAAATATACATTCCATTTATTCCCTATCCCGTGGGAGTATCGAAAAATCCGTTCTTACACTTAAGACACTCAAGTGATAAGACACCCTGTATGACACTCAAGCCAAAATTCAAGTCTAGGCTGTGCGTTGATTCGTGCAGCACCTTGAATTGTACTTATTACGGATGTAGGAAGTTTCTCGATGACTACTCCTCCCGTCCCGCCGCGCCGCCCGCACTCGTCTAGGTACCGGTTGACCACGATCGAGTTAGCACCAAATACAAATTTAAAAATCTATTAGGATAACTCTGGTCTCGTTCCATACCTCAAAAGCAAAAATAGAACCCTTATAGGATCACGTGTGGCTGTCTGTAAGTCCGCCTGTTACTTTAAAGACTTTCATTTCCACAATATTAATCGATGCCATTTTCGTAATTAACGTCCTAAAAAATCATAAAAACGACTCCCATATTGATATTTAGACATTTCAACCCGATCGCACCCCAACAGGGGAGACACTATTTCACGTCCAACACGTTGAATTTTAAATCGTTGTTTTCGTAATCAGCGCCCCGATAAACCATAGAAACAATACCAATGTTGATTTTAAGACTGTCACCACATATCCGACCCCCCCTTTCAGGGGTTAAGTTCCCAAAAACAAAATCTGAAACACGTCTTTCACTCATTTTGTCGTTAGGTACTTACTCTCTTGTGATGTCATTTTCGAAATTAACGTCCCTAAAAACCTTAAAAACGACACCCATATAGATATTTAGACGTTTCAACCCCATCGCACCAATTGCAGGGAGATGGTATTTTACGTCCTCCACGTCGGATTTTAAAACCGTTGTTGTTTTCATAACCAGCGACCCGATAAACCAAAAAAACAACACCCATGTTGATTTTCAGACTTTGTTACCTCTTTCCCCCCTTTTAGGGGTTTAATTTTCAAAAAAACCTGAAACACGTGTTTACTCATTTATCATTAGGAGTTCTTCTGTGAAGTTTCGAATAAAATAGTCGAACTAATCTTGTTTCCCCGTACAAACTTTGGACCCCCGTTTCACCCCCTTAGGGAGTGAATTTTGAAAAATCCTTTCTTAGTGCACCCCTAGATCTTATAAGGAACCTACATGCCAAATTTGGAATCACTAAGCCCAGTGGTTTGGGCTGTGCGTTGATAATGTCAGTCAGTCAGTCAGTTTCTTCTTTTATATATTTAGATGTTCATTGTATGTATGGATAGTTTTATGTATTTTTGACTTTGCTCTCATTTGCTGTAAATTGTACCATCTGCTGAAATATATTTCTTATTGTTTCTTGTAAAATTTGCCTGGAAAGAATTTCTTTGAGGGGATAGGACCACCGTCTATTGCTTACCTTGTAATTATGTACTTGTTTTCTGTATCGTTCAGTATGTAGTGATTAACAAAGAGTCATTGTATTGTAATGTATCTTCACGTTATTTTACCGTAAACGTGTATATGAGATGTACTAATAAGACGTAAGAATAAGTAGAGTAGGAGTTAAATTAAAACCAAGAATAAAAAGAATACCTTGGGCTGGTGCGTAGATATTTAGATACAAGCAATCTTCAGCCTGGTTTGTCAGAAAAGGAAGTATCCTTTTCAAATACTCCAGTCTTCCTTTCGATATTCGCTTTAGAACTGCCGTTTCGTTCCTTATGTCAGGGAGCACTTGTGGGCACACTGGGCTAAACTCTTCAGCTATCTTAACGCCGGACCATTGAGCTCCAGACACAGGTGGCATAAACCTTAGTGAGCCGACCGGTGAAGATGCGTATGGAATTCCCCTGAACACTTCAACTGGTTCTAAAAACCGTGATTCGGGTGTAACTATGAACCCTCTTATGTCTCCGTACTTTGTTCGTACCACTCTTGAGCTGATTAATGGCTGAGGTGACTTCGAATCCATTGTCGTTTCTCCTTTGACTACTCTTGTGGTCAGCACGGGAAATGAGACGAAATACAATATAATCAACAATAACATTTTTCCGCCTCGATCGCCTCCGTTTTCGATACTATATGCGTATGCGAAAAACCAATGCTATGAGTCAACCATTGTATAGCTCCAAGCGAGAATCTCGACACGAGCGCTGACTTATCTGGAACAAAAATAAAAAAGAACTTATAGCTTAACTAGAAATATAGATCACGTTGGAATTTACGCGCATATTTTTCGACTTATTTGTATAAATTTTGGCATAAGTACGCTCTGATACTGATGATTGTAGTACACTTCAAAGCAAAGATAACGGGTCTGATTAATAAAACTCTGCGAATCCGGGATCCGTTTTCATGGGTTTAGGTATATTAATGCGCTAAATTAATGTTCCTAATTTGAAAAGGCATAATTTTAATACACATCCATAACTTTAATAAACATAGTTTCATTAATCAATTTTCTTTCATAATTCATTCACGTATTTAATAGTAGATTGTACACTAAGGGGATAAAGCACTGTATTATGTCACGGCGGTCGCGATATTGAATACTGAGCGTAACGAAGGACTCCAGATTTAACTCCTGAGCGTAGCGAGGGGTGTAGGAGTTGATTCCCGAGCGAAGCGAGGGAATTAAGATGGAATCCTGTGAGCAGTGAAGGATTTAAGCGTGCCCAAGGCAAAATCAGTTTTATCCCCGAGGAGTATACTCTACTTTTCTCACCTTTTGCGAGAAAATAAAAACCAAGGCTATTAGAAAAACTGTAATTCTTAAACCAGGGTTACCGATTTAATTTTTAACCCTCAACTATTCAAGTGGCCCGAAGCCGTCTAATTTAATGGAATCCGGAGACAAATCACTTTCGTCACTCGATATTTTCTTAATGTTTTATCTTCTTTTGCAGTGTTGATACTTAAAATTGCAGCGTATTGAAACACTCGTGGCTTTTGTTTTAAGTATTTGAATTTGTTTTCGTTCGGCCGCGGAGTTGCAATAGTACATTGTGCATCAAGGGCCGTAAGTAGGGGATTACTAACGAGAGTCTATTAGAAGCCCGACGCCCGTGATACACACAATGATTTTCATCACATTGCTAGGAAAAAAAAACCAAACATAAAATCATTTTGTCTCTATAATAATGGCTACCCGCCAATACAGATTGTCACTTTTTCGAGTTATCTACCATAGATAATGTAAACTGTGTTTAGTTTAGATTTCGAGTCGTCATACGGCCAGATTCTGCTAACGTGTTAAAAAATATATATACTAAAATTATTGCAAAACTATTTGATATAAATTTAAAATATAAAAATAACAAAGTTTCATGAAGCGTAGATAAGTTTTAAAGATATAAATAAAACGTTGGCTGAATTGAAATTCCTTATTCCTTAGTTTGAAATGACATACCTACTAACTTGTTTGCAAATTATAAAATTAAAGTTAGAACTCCCTTGGGAGGCAAAACTGTACGTAAATCCATAACTCCCTTAAGAACAATTTAGGCCCTTGTCATTTAGTATACAGGCATGGAATAACACCATTGACAAGCACGTGTGATGAAAATAAATGAGGCGCGGCGCGCCCCACAACCCACCTGCCCCCTCACCCTGCAGCAGCTTGCACGCCGTGTGATTTTGATGAAATTAGACTTTAAACGCATAAAAATAAGAACTATAAAAAATGAGAATGCCCGGCGCGTTATACTGAAATTCAGTACAACATTACGCCCCGGCGAAAGCCAAGGGCTATAATGATTTACTTTGGGAAAGGTTTGCTTGATATATAATAAGGCATTGCCGAGCAGGTGGTGTGAAAAGTAACTTATCATAGGTTTAATAAACCAAACGTCAATTAGGTAGGTATTATAATACAATAATAATTGCGCATGTTATACCGGGTGCCACCCATAAGTGATCAAAAAATTATAAACGATGTTTCCTTAGCATATCCGAATTTCCCTCGACCTGATCCTAATGCGCCAAATTGCTTAATTTCAGAAAAATAGTATTTTAAAGTTAAAATGCATAATCAATGAATTTAACCATTGCGAAATTGTCAGTTATCGGTTGTTAGATGTCTTGGTACAAGGTATTTCCTTGGTACAGGGGCGATATTATTTTTTATATAAATAATTACTCATAAACATAAAGATCTCTACAATCCGCGCCTATTCTAACTTTTTACTGACCGTACGTTGTTGAAGCCCAAAAAGTTCAATATTACTATCTCGACCTCCACAGACCACAAACCATGCATTTCAAATGCGACCTTTTCTTTTCGTTAAGAATGAGTTTGTTACTCTATTACTACATGTTACATTGACAATACAAAAGTCAAGTTGGTAAACAAATCAAAATAATTTAAAATGGCATCAACAAAATTAAATTACGATGCACGTGAATTATGACCAAGGAGCGGAATTTTTCATAGCAAAAATCAAACATCAAAGGGATTGAGCATAAGTTTTATCGACTATCGATAAATATTTCAGCAAATACTAGATACTTTTAAAATAGCACTTTTTAAGTTAATTACAATTAAAATATAAAACCTTAAACGGAAATGCAACGAAACTAAAATATAACCTTCATTCAAAATAAGAATCGAAATCTATTTCTGTATTAATCGCATTTTCTTCATCTTTTCTGTAGTAATAGAGAATTGTCATAATTTTTCTACTCGTATATTATCACCTTTTATGTTGGTCCTGTTATCATTGTAGATCCATTTATAGCTTGAGAAAGAGTGTTCTACCTCCGTTGATGTAAGTAAGTGATGTTTTTTATTCATTGTTAATCGTTTTTCTTTTAGGATATACCATTTTAATAACACGGGAATGACTTAGAAAAACTCAAGCGACATAAATGTCATATGTGACGTTGACGCGATTTATTTTAATATGAAAGTGCAACTCGCTTATCAAAGAGGTCGAATGTTACAAATAATGTTAAAAAGCGATAACTAGCGAAGAGTCGATTCGATAACATCGATAACTGGAATAGTCGATAAAACTTATGTTCAATCCCTTTGATGTTTAAATTTTGCTATGAGAAATTCCGCTCCTTGATTATGACGAAACAAGAGCAAATGCAAGCCGATATTTGAGTTAAATAACGCATATAAGTACAAGTTATCTAGAGAAGAAATTACTTGGTGAGATTGGCATTTCACTATTGTCAGTGATATTTATCATACAGCACTTTTTTGTTGTAACGTTAAATAGACAGGATAAAGTTATTTCAGTGTTTTTATCATTTCGCCCACACCTAGATACTCGATGAGGAAGCTATTATGAAATTTTGAAAGAACTGATCGTTTAATTAAGAACTGCGCATGTTTAATAAGCAAAATATTGGTGTATTTAGTATATTTTCAATTGGAAACGATAGTAAATGTCAACGTCAAGTACTTCGACTGGACTTTACGGTCTGCAGTACATTGCTGGCCCGATTAATTTTGTTAGAAAATAACTGATTCTTTTTTTTTCATTTAAAAAAATTTAAACCACTTGGACTTAACTACTGATTAGTTAAAGGATGTATAATTTAATTTACTTAATTTATTGTCTTGTTTCAGGGTTGTCCGATTTTGATAACTCTTTTTTTATTGTAAAGGGTTTTTTTTATAAAATCCTGAAATTGGTCCCATATAAATTTAAAAAATAATTACAACCTTAGGGTTAGGAAAACAGGGGAAGATTGATGGTTCACTCACTGATTGTAATTGTATGACCACGCATAACTTTTTACAGAGTAGTCTGATTTTGATAATTCTTTTCTTATTGGATAGGATATATCTTGAACTTGGTTTAATATGAATTTGAAAAAAAAATCTTACCCTAAGGATGGGAAAATAGGGGTGATTTATTGTTCACTCTTGCAAAAGGAAAAAAATTATGAGATCGGAAAACTAGGGAGATCCAAGGCGGAATTCCGAGAAAAAAGGACGCCTAACGATATTCTTACATAAAAATATTAAAAACATGTCTCACAAGTTTCGGACATACATAAGTTGATGATGTATACTTATCATATTGTTAGTTTTTGTAAGGAGTGATTTTTAGTTTGAGTAACTCTTATCAAGATATCTTTTAATGTTAAGAATGTAACTACTCGTTTAAAAACTTACATAATATAATTAAACTACTTACGGCAAACATTTCAAGGGGTTTTTTTTAAATATGGCATAGAAAAATGACGTAAACTTGTCTTTTTCACATGTTATTTACTAGTAAAATTTCAAGACTAGTGCATTCTTAGCGAGTGCTAAGTTTTTACTTTTTATCTCAGATTTAGCAAGCAATGTGAATGAGTGATCCCTTAAAAGAAAGAACAATAAACAGGCATGTTTCTAAAAATGTCTAACCATTTCAAGGGTTTTTCAAATTTTTTTTAATGGCACATAAAATGGCTCTGTTCTAACCTAATACATTTATAGTAATTTCGAATGCTTCCATTTCGTTTTTGTGGCAAGAAAGACACTTAAAAATTATTTTATTTGGTCCAATACACATTAAACTATCCGAAATAAAAGATTTTGTTTCCAAATTAACGCTCATTGGGGCAATCGACTTTTGACTATCGTCTATCGTGAATTCTGGGTATTTTCCTAAAATATCTAAATTTTCAATTTAAAAAAAAATATCTCATTTCGGCTAAGGCTAATAATGGCTAAAAATGTTCAAAAATACCTCGGCTATAATCCCCTTAAAGCTTTGCACGTAGCTACCAAACACCCTGTATATTTAGGTATTTATGATTATTTTTAATGAAATGTACCTAAGTACCTAACGTAATGATAATGATACATAAAGCCTATCATTTTATTATTTCCTTCAATAAGGACATGTGTACCTCACATAATAATCGATTGATTCAGGCGTTACTTTGCACAGATCAAGAGGTTGCGCTTTCACTACCGTCTACGTCTGTGCGGCACATACCTATTACATGGGATCATTAGTACTTACGTCATTTATTTTGTTTGGGCGCGGTTGAGTGCTCGTGTTTGTTTTAAGAATAATCTCGTAAAGAGTTCGAAACGCGTTAGCATTTTGTGTTTTTGATAGTGAAGTCTATCTGACGTGTTGGTTTATGTGGAAGAGAAGGAGGGCGGATTCTGCATGATGCTGAATATGTGTCGCACAAAATAATGCTGCTGGACACGTATGCTAGCGTAATACATTAGGGACTGGCAGCTGAGCACAATAAAATGCAAGTTGTGGTCTATGAGTTTGGGAGTTGGAGTTTTTAATGTGTTTTAAGCATAGTTTTTATTTTAGTTGCTATTAGTACAACACTCATGTCTCTATCACGCGTGGTCCACAACAGCAAGTTTTGATCGATTAATAAAATTTAGGCGATGTTGAAAAAGTAATGATATGGTGCGTGATAAGTATATGTTTTTAAATACTGCTCCAATCATACATACGTAACAAAGGGGCCATAATAAGTTAATAACCTCAACAATACTTATATATAAAACAAAATAAAACGTAGTATAAAAAAATAGTAAAAAAGGTTGACTCTCAAATACCTTCATAAAATCACTTTTAAATTAAGGAGCATAGAAATTAAATCTTATTTACTTTGAGATATAAATAAAGAGTCACGAGAACAGTTCAACATAATTAATATCACATTAGGCAAATCTGCATTCGATGTAATACGTAACCTTTTACCGGTCCATTCACACGGGATCTTCGTGAGTTTCCTGAAAATGCCGTGTAATCAGTAAGAGAGCCGATTCAAAAATATCCGTACTGCTCAGAAATCTTTCGGGAGCTACCGGCATATAAATGATACGAAAATTAATCTCTTTTTACGGATTTCGGTTCATCCCGACCTTTAAAGGAAGAATCGTTTCCCTAGCTAGTTATTCATAGTACACAGATATCATCTCAAAAGCGTCTAAAATACATAATCACATCATAAAGCAGGTAACTATAACGAGGGGATGTTTGGGTCATAATCACATCATCAAGCACGTGATTATAGTGAAAGGATGTTAATTCAGATGAATAAAAGAGAAAACGTTGTAATTATTGCACGTAATAATAACCTAATTTTAAAAATCTTCCACAAACGTTCAACTGTGCGGCACAAGCCTGTTTGCGAATTTTAAGGGACTTGACCATAATGAATAAAAGTATAATTAATAGGCATATTATGAGCATTGTTTCCTGGCTTTGCTTGTAAGAAAATATAGTATAAATACATAGAAATAAGAAGAAAGGGAGACAAAGTAGTATAATTTTTTAATTGTACGACAGTTATAAAAAAAAAGTGTAATAAGTAGTTGATGAAATACGCAATATTGTAAGTTGTTTTCATTATATTTTTACAATACTAATAAGGCTGCCAAAATCGCGCCGAAATTAAATTATTGCCTAACTTCGAAATAAAGATTTATACCAATTTTTATTTTTAAAAGTCAAATGCTTAATAATAGTCAATTGTAAAAAATAAGTCTTTCTGAGCAACCATAATGTTATAATGCACTAGTGGAAACTTCTTTGGCTTTTGTATTATCTAAATTTCAAATAATCACAAATGTTATTTTTCGCTGTTTGTTTCCCATTATCAATAAAATAAAAATAAAAATAATATAAAAAACGATAATTTTGCTAGTATCAATACGAGTAGATAGAGGAAAAAACACACCTGACAATATTTTAGTTACACTCATTTCGCTTGTTTGGTTATATCTTTGAAACATTAGACATTAAATAAACTTGTAGCATTTTTCAAATCGCAAAAAAGTGAAAAATAACATATTTACATTGAATATGTTTGATTGTGCGTGGTTGTTCTTGGCATTTCTTTTTATCTATAGATAATTAATAACCGACTGCAAAAAAGGTGGTGCTCTGTTCTACGAAATCTTTTTTAGGCAACTGTCAGTATCTGCAAAATGAACTCCTTTATGAGCAGTTTGACAATTAACTCTTCGACCTTAGAATTGCCGCTCTAAATCTGCCGTGTCACGCTAAGTAACGTATCTCCGAAAACGACGATTAGAGAAAAACGCGATCAAAGTTTTTGTTTATGCACATCTCATTGAGAGAGAGAGAGAGAGAGAGAGAGAGAGAGAGAGATGTTTATTTACACATATTCGATACAAACACAGAAAAAAAATACAATTTGACAGGAAATTTACAAATTAAAAAAATATATCGAATAGTATAAATTGGGCCCCACTCAGCATAATGTTGTGGCAAGCCACAACGCTGTTTTATTGCTTGTTTACTAATGCAATTTAAAGTTTGAAATTTACACAGCAGGTTAGAAATATTATTGTGATAATGTATTTTTAATTTTAACACTGTGCTACGAATCAATTTGAAAAATAGACGGTTTTTAAAGTTTACACGGCCTTATTTTCATACAAAATTCTGTAACGCAAAGTTGCGTACCTGCGTATACGTTAGTTAAGCGTGACCATGCTCTTTTTATTACCCAAAACTATGTAATGGCTATGACCTGTATCTTTACTTACATTACTTTTTGAACCAAGAAACAGAACATTAAGAAAATTAAAAGTTGGTAGGCTCTTTTATCTAGTCCCGTTATTTTATTTTATAGATATACAAATAGGTAAGAAGGTTAATAATAAGTAAAGTGGAAGCTAGAAAACTTATAATTGAATTTTATCACAGCAACAGGATTAATTCTTAACTTTAAGGTATCTTTTTTTTACTAAATAATACTTATAACAAAATATTATTATCTTCTTTCCCCCTCCCTCCCCTCTAGTTAAACATACCCTTAATTAAATTTTAATCAATAGCTCTCCTTGGTTTCAGAAGGTGTTGCGAATTATGAAATATAATTAAAATGCCTATTATAACATACAACAACCTAATTTGAATTAAACTGCACCAAAAGGTTTTTCAAATTCGATTCTGCGGGCGAGTTCTGTATGACCTATCTAACGTATTTGATATACGGGAGATATCCATCCATTACAAGTGCGTACAAAAATCCCAGATACATTAGTTCGGCTATCGGTGTTTTTATTGAATTATGGCATCTTCGATATGTATCAGGTAGTATAGCATCAAAAATGTCGATTTAGCACTGTTAAGCGTAACTAACGTATCTCAAGTTACGTTACTTAGGCGTGACACGGCAGAAATATAAACATGACACAACAGGATTGATGACAACTCTACAGCAGGCAATTTGACAACAAGATTGTCGGTACTATCCCCTCAAAAACATTTTATTCAATTATGACTTTTCAGCTTACATTTTCGTTGCTGTCAGTTTTGAGACCCTTGATCCTTGGGGTCCCGGCGCACACAACTTGAATAATGAAGTGTGCAAAAGCGTCTGGTCGACACTACTGGAGACCAAAGAGCTGGCAGCTATCTCTCTCAACGAAACGCCATCGACACCAACAGTGTGAAGTGAGGCGCAATTAAGATGCAAAAAAGTCTGGTATTTATACATTTAGTACTATAAGTACATTCATCATTCATTTCATCAGAAAGACGTCCACTGCTGAACATAGGCCTCCCCCAAGGCTCGCCAAACAGAACGGCCCTGCGCCATCCGCATCCAATGCGTTTCCGCCACCTTCACCAGGTCGTCGCTCCATCTTGTTGGAGGCCTACCTACACCGCGTCTTCCGGTCCGCGGACGCCACTCAAGAACCTATCGGCCCCATCGGCCGTCAGTTCTACGAGCGATGTGCGCTGCCCACTGCCACTTAAGTCTAGCGATTCTTCGAGCTCCATGTCCGTGACTTTAGTTCTTGCGCGGATTTCATCATTTCTGATGAAATATGTGCAGCTTTTGCTAAAAACATTTAAGGGGCTTAAACGTATTATGTGTAATTAGACAAAGACAACTAACACAGGCAATGTTACGGATCGCGCCGGTAATTATCAATCATCATTCATTAGCTCATGATTTGATTAATCTTTAGTTTGCTTGAATGGCCCACCGGCATAGCTAGTGGTTGGTTGGTGGTTGATTATTTTCACTTACAGTTAGGATTCAGCGTCAGCTGTAAGATTGACATCATGCTGAGTTGAATCCATGGACTAAATATCTAACCAGGATTGAGTACTAACTTTTATTAGTCAATCAAAAGTGGCCTATATTACCAAGCCATACAGATTAATAATGGCAACTAGAGACAGCGGTCCGAGACATAACATACAAACTAGAGACTTGTGTCCCACTCGCACCAGTACTTGATCACCCTAATTAGAACGAGATGCAACTCTCTGGTTTGTTTTTTTTCGGCCTCACCTTTTTGTCGCAGTACTCAGTCCTGGTTAGGTTGTAACGTTTTTCGCATTTCACATTTAAATTTCGCGGCACTATGAAAGTGTCACATTTTAAACTTTCGCGCTTATTGCTTTAAACATTTTACATCGTCATTGGTTCGTTCCCGTGACGTGATTGGGCGAGCCATTTTCCATTCTGTGTCTAAGACATTGTTTCCTTCGCTTTCAGGCTGGAGGGGATTTAAATCTTCAAGATATTTGTTTCAAGATTTTCATTTTCAAGAGATTTTCAAGACAATTTGCAATGATTGATTTTCCATAACACATTTTCAAGCCTATCAACTAATGCTACATTTGGGGACTTCACCATTTCATTCCTAAACCCGCTTGTCTCATCTCAATATTTTCTCCACGAGTGAGAGAATGAGCAAGGCCTGAGAGCAGTGAGATTTGTTGGCAAGACCTCAACTGGGTAGCTGCGGGGCGACACTTCGTGGTAGCAGAGGCAGGACGACGAGGCCCCGAGACCACGGCCGGAGGAAACCGCAGAGAGTACCCGGCGTGGAGCCACGCCCAGTTCCCATGAGGTGGGCCCTATTCCCAAATGTTCCGGTAACTAATTTTATTTTTACATTGTAAGTTTCCATTAATAGACACACAAATGGTGGTATAACATTTTGTAGGGATTTTAGTATTAGCACATATTTAGTTATAATTCAGTCCGACCATATGCACGAACCGACCCTGATTTTTATGCTCTGGTTTTCAATGTTTTACATAAAGTGTATTTGTTTATGTGATTTGACTAGGTAATAAATCCTGAATTATTTACCCATTTCTGCATTTTTTTTCTGATCTAAATTTCCCTACGTTTCCCATTTTTTTCATCTTAATTTTCCAGTTTCATAGTTTTTCACTTTTATTTTTGTAGCGTGGGATTTTACCCCTTTTTCCCTCACGTTACAAGGTATTAAGTCCATGGTTGAATCCATTTCGTGACAATTATTGGTCTCAGTTTCCGTTTTCTTTGTTTTTATAAAAATATCACAAATAGATGTTTTTCTTTCTTTTTAATAATAAGTAATCCGCAAAATTATATGGCTAAATTATAAATAGGAACCTTATGGGAACAAGTCGCATTGTTTACGATTTGCATTGCTGCTGAACCGTTAAATTTTTATACCTATTATAGAATCATGTCTCAGGAGACACTGAATAATATGTTATTTTATTTTTATCCCTTACCGCCGTGCTTTCTTAAATGTCTACACATTCATCTTCTGGATAAAACTTGTTTACATTACTTCCTTTTCCACTGGAATACGCCCGTAAAATGGTAGATAAGGATTTACTGTTATTTATTGAACACGAATGGTTACATTTGTTTTCTTAGAACATTTTTCTAGGTTTGCATTTTAAAACCGGTCCATGATTTCAGATTCTAATGAAAAGGATTTTATAAGTCCAGTATTTATTTTTAGATACCTATTTTTTAATTACCTATTACTTTATACCTTACAAAAAATGTCTACCTACAAGTTTTTTATTCGCACAAAAATACATGAACATGAATTCATGAGAACTAAGATGTATAATTTTATTTACTCGTGTTTTCAACTCAGCTACACAACAAAATAATCTGAGTAACTACTATCTCTGAAGCTGTAATTTTTAATTATACCTTATGGTCAGGAGTTTATTAAATATAAATCAAATTGTTTCATTGATATTAGCTTCTCTAATCTATAATGACGCGCCCCTCCACTGAATCAATAAAATTGATTTAAATGTGTGCGTGCAAGTATTAATTAAAACTCTTTATCTGTTTGGGAGCGTCGACTATTCCGTGAACTACCTATGATCGATTAGTGTACGTGCATACATCTCGATCGACAAATCGCATGAAAAATCCGACAACGCTTAATGTACGGAGCAGCACTGGCGCCTTGTAAGAAACAAGATGTCCGCTCTCTCGCGCGTTTTAATCAATTATGACAAGTTGGACAACAAATCCGACGATAAACGCTTGTTACTAAGTAAAACTTAATTAGATAATAGTACATTGTTGTAGAGGCTGGAAAGTAAGCAATAGATGGAAGAGTTTGTTTGAGGGCCGATGCGTAGCGGAGGCCCTCGAAAGTACGAGTCCATCTATTGCACTTTTGGCCGAGACTAAACATTGTGCTTTTCACGACTAATGCGAGGAAATCATCATCATCATCATAATCATCCATCCCGTCCATCCCGTCCATCCGTCCATCCCATCCATCCGTCCATCCGTCCATCCGTCCATCTTTCCATCCATCCATCCCGTCCATCCCGTCCATCCCGTCCATTCCGTCCATCCGTCCATCCCGTCCATCATCATGTTGTCGTCATCATGGTGAGTGGGGCCCAATTTATACTATTCGATATTTATTTGCATATTTCCTGTCAAATGTATTTATTTTTCTGTGTTTGTATCGAATATGTGTAAATAAACATCTCTCTCTCTCTCTCTCTCTCTCTCTCTCTCTCTCTCATCTAGTCCATCCCGTCCATTCCGTCCATCCGTCCATCTCGTCCATCCGTCCATCTTTCCATCCGTCCATCCCGTCCATCCCGTCCATTCCGTCCATCCGTCCATCCCGTCCATCCCGTCCATCCTGTCCATCCCGTCCATCCCGTCCATCCCGTCCGTCCCGTCCATCCCGTCCATTCCATCCATCGCGTCCATCCTGTCCATCCCGTCCATCCCGTCCATTCCGTCCATCGTATGGGGTACCCCATACGATAAATAAATAAATAAATTCCATCCATCCGTCCATCCGTCCATCCGTCCATCCCGTCCATCCCATCCATTCCGTCCATCCGTCCATCTCGTCCATCCCGTCCATCCAGTCCATCCCGTCCACCCCGTCCGTCCCGTCCATCCAGTCCATCCCGTCCATCCCGTCCATCCCGTCCATCCGTCCATTCGTCCATCCCGTCTATCCAGTCCGTCCGTCCATTCATCCGTCCATCCGTCCATTCGTCCATCCATTCCGTCCGTCCGTCCGTCTGTCCATCCGTTCGTCCGTCCATCCATCCATCCATCCATCCACCCGTCACATGCAGCAGACGATTACTTTTGATTGGTCCAATAGTGTCGTTTCAGCACGCCAGGAAAGAAATTCAGAAATTATCTTTCAAAAAGTCGTATCGTATTATGAAATACATATACTGATATGTTCTGTTTTCGATTAGTGTAACATTGTTGTCGTGTTTGCGCGCCATAAATGAGTCAGCTGTTAAATGTACATATATAGGCAGTTTTGAGTACTGGATTTAGGTTATCTATGGCCACATTTTCGAGCAGTGTCGTGAAATAGTACATTGTTGTAGAGGCTGGAAAGTAAGCAATAGATGGACGAGTTTGTTTGAGGGCCGACGCGTAGCGGAGGCCCTCGAAAGTACGAGTCCATCTATTGCACTTTTGGCCGAGACTAAACATTGTGCTTTTCACGATTAATGCGAGGAAATCATCATCATCATCATCATAATCATCCATCCCGTCCATCCCGTCCATCCGTCTATCCCGTCCAACCCGTCCATCCGTCCATCCGTACATCCGTCCATCTTTCCATCCCGTCCATCCCGTCCATCCCGTCCATCCCATCCATCCCGTCCATTCCGTCCATCCGTCCATCCCGTCCATCCGTCCATCCCGTCCATCCAGTCTATCCCGTCCATACGTCCATCCCGTCCATCCCGTCCATTCCGTCCATCCGTCCATCCCGTCCATCCCGTCCATCCTTCCATCCGTCACATGCAGCAGACGATTACTTTTGATTGGTCCATTCAGCACGCCAGGAATGAAATTCAGAAATTATCTTTCAAAAAGTCGTATCGTATTATGAAATACATATACTGATACGTCCTGTTTTCGATTAGTGTAACATTGTTGTCGTGTTTGCGCGCCATAAATGAGTCAGCTGTTAAATGTACATATAAAGAACAAAACGGATTCCAGAAGGGCAAATCCACAACGTTAGCAGGTTACTCCTTATTAAAAACAATAACTGAGAAAATAGATAAAAAGCAACCAGTGACAGGACTTTTCTTTGACATGAGCAAGGCCTTTGATTGTGTTAGACACGAAACCTTGCTCAAAAAGTGCGAGAAATATGGCATTAGAGGCACCGCTCTGTCATGGCTTGAAAGTTACCTTACGAAACGCACTCAATGTGTAGAGATTACTAGGATTAGTCAAAACGTGACTGTCAGAAAGTACCTTTCCTCCCAGGTGACAAGCATAACCGGCGTTCCACAAGGTAGTGTGTTAGGTCCTTTGCTCTTTATAATCTACATTAATGATTTGCCGAAAATTTGTCCCGAGAAAATTGTATTGTTTGCTGATGACATTTCAGCTATTGTTTCTAATGACAAAATAAATAATTTATATATTAATAAGATAAACACTACCGTTGATAGTAAAAGTAATTGGTTGGAGTGTAATAATTTATCAGTAAATGTCTCAAAAACAAAATGCATTCAGTTTAGCAATCAAATGGTGCAAAGACCAACATTGAACATTAAATATAGAGAGCAAACAATTGAAGAAATAGATGAAATTAAATTTTTAGGTTTTATTGTTGATCGCTTCTGCAATTGGAAACCACACGTTAAGAGCTTATGTAGCAGACTTGAAAAGTTCACTTACGCATTAAGGCGACTGAGACGAATAGCAGGAGAAAAGGCTGCACTTGCAGCTTACTATGGATACGTGGTTTCAATTATTGGCTATGGCGTTATTATATGGGGAAACTGCACTGATATAAATCAAGCGCTAATCAGTCAAAAGAAATGTGTTAGAGCTCTTTGCGATGTTGGTCCTCTTGAACCATGTCGGCCTCTTTTCAAGAGGCTGCATTTGTTAACTTTGCCTAGCATTTACATCATGGAAGCATGTGTTTTTGTCGCTACTTATCCTGATTGGTTCAAGAAACCTATGGCAAACCCAAAGTTGAGACCGAGAGATCCTACGAAAATGCTTCTACCGACATGCAGAAGCGCATTATATTCTAAGAATTGTCATATTATGACCATAAAAATATTTAATCATTTACCGCAACGCTTGAGACAAACCACTACCCCGATTTTTAGATTTAAACGAGAGTTGAAACAGTGGTTGATAAATATGTGTTTTTATTCTGTAAAAGATTATTTTAACTATGACACAAAATTACTATTTTAATTGTTGTTTTTTCACGTTGAAATATTTTAATCAGTTGACATGTTATTATTATATCTTTGTTATATTGTTTGACATATCACATAATATTGACATTATTTTCTGGATCTGCGTGTATGAAATTAAATTACTATAGTCTTTGGAATATTGTTGTTATTTGTATTTAGATTTTCTAGTATTTTGGTATGACATGTGTGAAATAATTATTAATTCTGAAATGTTAAATTTTGTGTCTATTGCCTAATGTCTTTTCATATAAGTACTTACATATTATATTTTGCATGCCTGATATAGGTGAAATGTGTGAAACTATTTTTCTGTACACTGTGACCTACTGTACCACATTTTAAGCATAATAAAGATTGATTATTGATTATTATTGATTATTATATAGGCAGTTTTGAGTACTGGATTTAGGTTATCTATGGCCACATTTTCGAGCAGTGTCGTGAAAAATAAATTAAATAAATATAACAATACGCTACGTAGTTTTTCAATACCCCCCAAATCTTCTGAATATTGTAATGGGGTAATCGTAGAATTTCAAACCCTTTTGATCGAATCAGATCGTCGATAATAAAACTTTTTCACGACACTGCTCGAATATGTGGCCATAGATAACCTAAATCCAGTCCTCAAAACTGCCTACATATATATGTACATTTAACAGCTGACTCATTTATGGCGCGCAAACACGACAACAATGTTACACTAATCGAAAACAGGACGTATCAGTATTATGTATTTCATAATACGATACGACTTTTTGAAAGATAATTTCTGAATTTCATTTCTGGCGTGCTGAAACGACATTATTGGACCAATCAAAAGTAATCGTCTGCTGCATGTGATGGATGGATGGATAGATGGATGGATGGACGGACGGATGGATGGACGGGATGGACGGGATGGACGGGATGGACTGGATGGACGGGATGGACGGGACGGATGGACGGGATAAACGGATGGACGGGATGGACGGGTTGGACGGGATGGACGGATTGGACGGGATGGACGGATTGGACGGGATGGATGGGATGGACGGATGAACGGACGGACGTACTGGATAGACGGGATGGACGGATTGGACGGGTTGGACGGGATGGACGGGATAGACTGGATGGACGGGATGGACGGGACGGATGGACGGATGGATGGGATGGACGGGATGGACGGGATGGATGGACGGATGGACGGATGGACGGATGGACGGGATGGACAGGATGGACGGGATGAACGGGTTGGACGGGTTGGACGGGATGGACGGATGAACGAATGGACGAATGGACGGGATGGACGGATGGACGGGATGGACGGGATGGATGGATGGATGATTATGATGATGATGATGATAATGATTTCCTCGCATTAGTCGTGAAAAGCACAATGTTTAGTCTCGGCCAAAAAGTGCAATAGATGGACTCGTACTTTCGAGGGCCTCCGCTACGCGTCGGCCCTCAAACAAACTCGTCCATCTATTGCTTACTTTCCAGCCTCTACAACAATGTACTACTGAATCACTCTTTATTCCTTAGAATTAGATCGTACAGTTCTATTTTCTTCATTGTTTCCTTAAACGTTAAACGGAATATTTTTTTAAAAAGCCATGTTTTCATGACATTTTTATTTGAACGGAGGTAGGAGCTTTTCTGATAAAGATTTGTGGTACGAAGCATTACCTATCTTTAGCGATATCAGTTTTTCTGGGAGTGGGAGATTTTATTTGGGTGCCATGCTGACGGTTCTTTTGGGACCTAACTATGCGTGCTTCTACGTCTGAGTCTAACGGGGTACAGAATGACCATTAACAATGACATTTTATGCGTGTGTGCCGTCCGTATTCTAAATTTGCGCATGTGTGTAAATGCGGTGGTAGGGCGCGTCATTTTAAATTAGACAAGCTCTACTCATCAATGACATTTTATTTTTACGATATTCTGTAAAAAAAATAAAAAGATTACTCATTAAATAATAACTGAATATTGATTTTTAATGTTTTATAAATTAAGCAGCTTTTTCTAATTAATACATGTTCACTACTAATAAAAGGAATGCCCTAGTTTTTTTTACGTTATTAAGTGAATAGATATATTAATTTTTTTTAAACAAAATTCAATCATTCGCCAAGCAAAGGCATATTGACATAATCCAAATTCGCAGTGCATTTATTTCAAACGAAGTAAACACATACCTTTTTTCTCAGTAGCATGTACCTTCATGTCAAAGTCGTTGCAAATCTTGATCATCAGATTTTATAGTCATTAAGAATTGGGTGGCTGAGCCGGCATCGCTTCTCAAACAGAAGGCTCGATTTAAGTTCTGTCCATAATGTTATCTTTCTTTTTATCAGCATACTCGAGTAAAAACAAGTCCTATAATATCAGAATTGCGACAGGCGTTGTTTCCCTGAAACACACTAAAGATTGTAATAAAACAATTAATTTCAAAACTTACAATGCTGTGATTAAACTAAATTGTTACGGTAATAGTCATAATACAGGTAATATTTAATTTTACAGTTATGGTGTCCCATTACGCACAGCTGAACTATAGAACGGATAAAGGTGGCAACCGATTGAACAATTAGTTTTTGTAGTCGGAACATAGTGCTAGATTGTATACTTAGTCGGGGTAAGAAAAGGTTCGTCACTTTTCGACCTTAACTCGTTGACATAGAGTCGAAAAGTGACGAACCTTTTCTTACCCCGACTAGTTATTTAATTGATTCCTGGCAATAATTACTACCTACATAATAGTAGATTGTTCAACAAGGGACTAAAACAAGCCATAAAGGCACAATATATTTAGCCACCCGGGCACAGCGAGTTTAGATTTAAAGTTTTTTTACGCAGTCGGGTTTTTTTATTTATTTATTTATTTCATGCTTTTTAGTTTGTATTTCAAGATGGTAAATTAATGATCCCACAATATTATTATAACAAACTACCATCATTTTTAAGTACTCAGCCAGCGTAGGTAGGTTTTTTTTATTATTTGTCACTCCAGACTGTTTTCCATCATATAGATTATGTATATTTTAGTACTCGAGGGCAAAGAAAAAAAAATTTTTTTTCTTCCTGCATGTAAAAACGCATAAAATCCGCCGTTTTGATTGCTTGATAATTTTATTCACCCAGTGACACTAGCGTCATCAAGACAAATGTAATTAATGATGCACTATTTATTAAAAACTGTTAAGCCGTTATGTAGTTTGAGCGGACATAGTAACAGCCATACATACCTACAAACATAAAGCCCTCCTTTTGGGCTTCGTCGCAGTCTGGTAAAAAGCAAAACTGTAACCGGTATCGTAACGTCATCGCCTCGCCTCGGCACAAGCCAGTGAACCAAGTAAACCAGAGCGTGGGCAATGATGCGGAAGGGCGGCGCACGGACCGACGTTGGTCTACCAGGGGACGCCCCGCGAATGTTTCGCTGCTTGGCGGCAATCTATCGGATGTCGACAGTGATCGCTTGTCGTCAACCAGACGCTGCCTCGTCGTAAGCTCGACGTTACCTAGCCTTAGCCGCGATGACATCTCGGGGTTGTATTGTTTACTTGCGTTTGACTGACGCATGTTTAACGGTGAGTTGATGAGGTTTATGCGAAAACAGTACCGATCCAGTGTCGGCCTGATACATGTGCAAATAGTGTGCGATAACCTTGAACGGGAATTCTGAAACGCTTTTGATTTTATCTTACATTTCCAACCTATTCAAATGTGTAATTTAATGTATTCCCTTAATTGGATTAATATGACATGTTTTGTGATTAAAATAAAAAAACCATATGAAATATAAGTAGATACCGTTTTCCCATACGCCTTTTGGTGAGCTTCCGGAGTGGTGATCGTGTGGCTAGTTGAAAGACACATCAAAATCTGAAACAAAAGTTTTGCTTATAAATGTTTAGGAAGTCTAACAATGCATGTGTAAAGCTAAAAGTTATCCGCGTTAAGTTATATTCAGAATGAGACTAACTCCAACGGGTAAGATACACGATAGAGCTATATGTACATCTTATAAAAAAAATTGTTTAAAAAACTGAAACCCGACTACGGAAAAAAACGCGCTCTAAAAAGTATGAAATAAGAACTATGATAGGCGCGATCACAAATATGAACCTCCGCAAATTAACGCCTGATTCAATCAAGCAAGAAAATATTCTTGTCCAAAATTCTTATACAGACTTCAAAGGAGAGCCTGGTTGCATGCCACTTTGCCTTAAGGGTTGCTTATTCATTTTACAAATATATTAAGCAAAAAAAAAGTTTTGATTATCTTATAAACAATGTATTTGTTTATAACAATTATTTAAACAATGATGATAAAAATTAAAAAAAAAAGTATGTTACTTTTAACCGTTAGAAATCAAATCATTAGAGATATTTTTAAAAAATAATTATTTATTTATTACCTTTATACAGTTTTTAATTTTTTTATCTTTTCAATTGTTAATAAAAAAGTAGAAAATAAACATTTTTGAATTTTTCCAACGGGGATCTATTTTTATACCTCTGAAGAATAACTCCGCGAAGTGAAAAAAATTCTAGGGTTGTAGTTCAATAATAACCGGGTTTTTTATGTTAACATTCAATTCAATAAAAGTTTTTAATTAACAAATGCATAACTAATGGAAAAATGGGGATAAAATTTTTTTTCCAGTGGATTATTGTTAACTTACGTATCCCAATAGTACTTGCATTCTTTTATGTCTTAATATTTATATTTAATATGTTAAAATGTTTTTTTTTTGCTACCGTGTCCGAGTGATGAATCGCGCGCGGGAAGCCAGACTTCCCGCTTTAGTCGCTATTTTCAGGGCTCTGTAAAAATTACAAATATTAGAGATACAGTTCCGGAAGTTAAGACTTTTTTTTAGGAAATTTCCTGTTCTTTTTAGATCTTTAATTAAATTTCAAATATCTGTGATAGTTTCCGAGATATTTGTAAATAAATAAAGCCCTATTTTTTATTTTTATAAAAATTTTTTTTAAGTTTTTTAATTTTTATCGGCCCCTTTTAGAACCTTTCCTTAAACTTTCTACATAATATTCCGAATCTAATGACACCTTGATTATAATTTTCGGTGCATATACAAAAATTTTATGCAAAAAGGTACATGTTGACCACACTATGCGTCATATTATATTGTATATTTACTACAAATGACAATATGACATAAATTACATTTTCATTATAGGTATGTTATAGAAAAAAAATATAAAACGCTGACTAAACTTTTCAGTTTTTTTCTTATTAAGTTCTAAGTTAGAGACCGCTCTAATTTTTTCACCACTAATACACTTACCAACGAGCTATTATTTATTATAGCTGTGGGAGAATATGGAGGAAACTTTACGTCAAATTTTAAATTTTTAATGGGGTATCGTGTTTTGGCGCATTTATTGCATTCATTTAAACTCGTGCTGGGTCATACACATTTTTTAGTTCACGTCTCTCCTAAGGACATTACAAAAGTTAAGGGTCCATAGCCAATATTTTTTAGTCAAGTCTACATCGGCGTGCGGGACGCCTGGCCAACTTTCGGCCCATTTAAATAAATCTTAAGTTTGCTGACTCGGAGTCGCTAATTTTATGTCCACAGGAGAGACGACTTTTGTTTCTTTCGCTGTGTATGACCCTGCTGTATCATTACTAGCAATGCTATAGACCTGAAATTCATTATGTAAGACGACCAGATGGCCTAGTGGTTAGAGAACCTGACTACGAAGCTTGAGGTCCCGGGTTCGATTCCCGTGTCGGGGCAGATATTTGTATGAAAAATACGAATGTTTGTTCTCGGGTCTTGGGTGTTTAATATGTATTTAGTATTTATTTATCTATATAAGTATGTTTATCCGTTGCCTAGTACCCATAACACAAGCTTTAATTAGCTTACTTTGGGACTAGGTCAATTGGTGTGAATTGTCCCGTGATATTTATTATGTAAGATATTTGAGGATTCACTCTAGTGACCAGTTTTTTCGAAACACGATTACTTCTTGTTGTTCGCTCAATAGAAAAAAAATCCAAAGTCGTCTCTAAAAAATAAATTAAACTCGTAGTAAAACGCTAATACTGCATGGAAGGTCATGACTTTTTGAATGTTAATAAAACAAGGTGTTTTCTAGGGCGTAGTTTTGCTACATTTTTAAAATATGTATTTGTTTTAGTAATATGATGAAAATATCCAAAAACACGCGCAGTTCAACCAACCTATCTTGAGCCATCGTGCCTCCCCCAAGCGGCCCCACGCCCGAAATCGCCCACCCAAAATCGATAAGCGTGAAAAACTCGGTACCCCCTTAAGCACCACACACAAGTTTCTTCACATGCATGTTTCTCTAAAGAGGTTGTAGGTCTTGTTTTAGCATAGTGGTTGTAGAAAAATGTGTAGGTAATATAAGTGATGGTCGCCTCTAGTACGGATTTTAGATTAACACTGTTGTTGTGCTTTAGCAATCCTTAATGTCTCAGGAATAATAGAGACGTCTACGCGGGAAATTGCGGTCTTTTGGCTCGTAGCAGTGCATTCAATCGGGTTCATGAACCGACGTCAGCCTTATTCAGCCCCTGCTGCAGTTTTATAGCCATTATAAAGCGACCTGGCTCACGCCACACACCTTTCGTTGACTTTTATGAATGTTACCATGTTTTATTTTAGTTTAAGAATTTTGAAAAGTTTCGATTTATTGCTGAATTTACATTTTTATCGGAAGGTTAAGGTGTGGTTTAGAATTCTGCGAGCTTAATAAAATAACATAATCAGTCAGGATTTAAGTTTTCAAGAATAAGGAAGATTTTAAAGTTTACAATAATAAAATTAGCGTGCAATGTCTTGTTTCAAGTTGTACTTAATTATACCTACTTATCAACCGACTTCAAAAAATGTATAAACCTAAATTATTATAAATGAATATCGTCAGAATTCATAATATCACTAATCATACACCTCGTTTATTACTAATATTTAATATTGTTTTCATATATTTCTTAATCATAAGTGTAAATGAAACTGGTTTCATTTATATTCGTCAATTTTTTTTTACAACTAAATTTTCTACCAATTGCTGAGGTGTCCGAATAATTAACAGGTAAATTTGAATTTTATAAAAGATCATTTATTTTGACAAATAAATATTTAGCGCTTGACTAAAATACCTGGAAAAACGAACCTTGGTCTAAAAATGTTTGCTTTATTGTATTATTTGATATGTTTCTTTTAAAACGGATAGTTGATAAAATGGGTGAAACTGCAATAATAATGATATGTATGCAGCGAGCAAAGCAAAAAGCAAAGCGAGCGAGCAAGACCGATCGGAGTGGAAGCGACTTGGAAAAATTAGGTTCAAAGGGTAATGCGGGAGCACAGCAAAATTATCCACATAATACGTGAAATTATTTACTTAAAAAACTAGCTTCAGAAACAGAACTCATTTAAATCGTGACGCTAATTACTTAAAACAACTCAATCACTCTAAGTCATTCGCTTTTTCCGAGAAAAATATATATTTTTTTTTTAATTTTAGCTAATTATACTAATGCCATACACGATGATTTTTAATCGGTGATCAGGAAATATTTATTCTATATTCGGTGACGAACACGTTTAAGTCGCAGATCATGAAAAAAAAACTTCTTTTTTAAAAAAAAAATATTATTTGGTAAATCACTTTTTAATAAAATTGAAGTCATTGTCACCCTACACATGGTTTAGTCTATGAGCCTAAAACCTCTTTGACAAGTCAGTTTCTTAAGCAAACTTTGACGTGAGTTCTGTCAAATCCCCCGCCAAAGCGATGAACTTGACGAAACTACTTAACTTCAACAAATGAAGGATGACCACGACATTCGGTGGATGGAGGAAGTTTCATCAATAACGTTATTTTTTTTAATTAAACAGAGACTTGTTCTTGACGTCATCTATTAAATTCATCGATCAACGATTAAAAATCACCGCGTGTAGTAATATTTTAAAAAATACGGAGTTTGTTGCGTAGCACATACATTTTATTTCCTTCTAGTTGCTATTGGACCAATTTAATAACAAATAACAGTTAATATGACATGAGTTTCATTGATATAAACCATTAGTTAAGCAAAGTTTTGGCACCCACAGCAAAAGGTTTCATTTCTCCCTTAGCCTGAAACTCCATTCCATTACTCAGTATCGAGTCGTATCGAGTCATTAATCGAATTCGGTCCCCGATTAACGAATACGTCGTTAATCACAACCGAATTTCCATTTGGTTTCGATACTGAGCGATCATTAACGTGGAGTTTCAATAAATTTATAATGAAATCTGAACCAAGTAGGTATATTTTCGCTGTAAAATAAATTATCAATCATATTTTGATAACTCACACGGATATTTGAGCATATTATTTTAAACAGTTTTGTGACATAGTTTTATCCTTTTTAACATTATTCACATTTTAGGATTCCCAAGCCAAAATGTCAAAACGGAACGTTTATAGTTTCGTCATGTCTGTCTGTCCGTCCGTCCGTACGCGGCTTAGCATAGAGACTATTAGAAAGCTGTATTTTTTTTTACTTGGGAGGTTCCGTAGGTACATAATACATAACCCTTAGAAAAATATTACTTGTTGAATACATATAATACACGTCGTAACGGCAGCGTAACCGTATACTGGCATGTCCGACACGCTTTTGGCCGGTTTTTCAGATTTGGTAACTTTCACCCTCTTCAAAATTAAATAGTAGTTTAATTTTACTGATTAAGTTCTGATACCCGAAATAAATAAATTTATAATTGTTATACTAAACGGGACTTATCACGCAAACAATATTTATCTCGACGTTTCGGCCAGCAGCCGTTACCATAAACCGGGCTATAAACAAACTAGCTTTCTCCCACGACTTCGTCCGCGAACAAATTAAATTTATAGACAACTCCCGATCTCTATCCCACGGGCAATTCCCAAAATACTTATAGTTACAGAGATAGGTCCATTTTAAACCAAAAATATAAATCCCATTTATTCCCTATCCCGTGGGAATTTCGAAAAATCCCTTCTTATAATAGTCGTCATAATAGTTATCTGTGTGCTAAATTTCAGCATAATCCGTTTACTGGTTTGAGTTGTGCGTTGATAGATCAACCAGTAATGGTTGCCTTTTACTTATACAGATGTCGCCGTCGGAATGAATTTTCGGAGAGGTTGTCGGACGTTGTTAGTGTTTTGTGTCGGTGTGATGGGGCGCCGTTAAAAAATCTTGATCAAGTGGTTAGTTCGAGATACGGGCGCTGATTCTAATCGGAATCAAGTGCGGGAAGTTCGAAAGACTCGAGCGCCTAACTAAACGAACTTGATACCCTACATTTCAGTCAACTCTTAACGTGGCTGCTGCAATGTGGCCGAAACGTCGAGGTAAATATTGTTTGCGTGATAAGTCCCGTTTATGAGTGAAAATCACTAAAGTTTAAAACAGTATAGGTACGACGATAAAAACAACGGAGCAATACCTAGTTTTAGATATTTTATTAAAAGTGCGCATAGTATAATAACCCAACCGCGTCATTAACGCTATGTTGACAATAACCCTCCGCCGTAATACCCTCGTTTTATGCCTGGTTCTATATTCTCCGAAACGCTAGTCTGTAATATTTCGTTTATGTGAAACCATATAAATTCAAACGCTATAATTTGTTTGCTTTGTTCATTTAATACGTGCCTGAGCATCTTACGAAATAAACTAGACGTCATAAAGACTTTAGAGCTTTATTTCATTTTAAATCTTAAATTTCATGTTTAATTTAATGTTTATATTAACAAGTTAATTCTATTTATCTTTAATATCTAATATTTATTAAACGACCAATTCTTCTAAATAATTATATTTATTTATTTCGGGGATCTCGGAAACAGTTTATGACGAGTTTGATGAAATTTTCTATGTGAAGGTTTTTTAGGGGCAAACAATCGATCAAGCTTGGTCTTATAATTATCTGGGAAAACGAGTGATTCCGAATTCTTGCCCGCGCGAAGCTTAGTCGCCCAGGTACAGTCGACTACAAAAAATATCGTTATCGCTGGATTTACAAAAATAAAAGCTTGTAATGGTATTTTATCGAACGGTTGTATAAGTGAGGTCTTAAAAGGCGAGTGACGTGATTTGCGATACGAACGAATGTGAGTATCGCAATGGAAGACGGCACGAGCGTTTTTAGATCTGGGGGCACGGGAGTGCCCCCGCCAAGACGAGCCAAGCGGAGCGCGAGGGCACTACCTACCTTTTCTCGTAAAGTTTCGTCGTTTTTTTGAACTCTTATAACTTTGCTTTGGATGATGTTAAATAAAGTAATCAGATCTCTTGCAGAGCCAAGTTTCTAACCCTAATAAATAGTTGAAAATTTCAAGATATAATGACACTAGTACAAACACGAAACATACAAAGTTTGAATGTCGTAGCTATTATACTTTAGATTTTATCAATGTCTAAAAACCCCCGATTTCGTCACTGATAGTGATATGATATTTCAAGATTTTTAGTAAATCATCCCCTACCAAAAAGAAATGAAATCCCACAAAAACATTTCATGTTAAATGTTGCCAAGACGAGACCATGTAGCTCGCACTGTCAAAAAGTAATCAGATCTCTTGTAGCTGCTTACTTAGACTGCTACTTAGAGCTGGGCACGTAGGGTTAGAAACTTGGCTCTGCAAGAGATCTGATTACTTTTTGACAGTGCGAGCTACATGTTCTCGTCTTGGCAACATTTAACATGAAATGTTTTTGTAGGATCAAATTATACACCGTTTCATACCATATTTTTTGTTCTTCATCCATGTTTTCATCGATTAACTTTAACGATGTGGCAAACTATGGCAAAAGCAAACAGTAATCGAGCGAAACCAGTGAAAAATATAAAAATGTTTGACATACATTAGACACATGTGATTGTCTATGATAAACTTTGTTTAATTGTCATTCGATATTAAAAAAATTCATTTTTCTTCTGTTGGCTGTGAAAAAATATCTCGGAATATTATGGTTTTAATATTTTTCGTTTTCGACATGAATTTAGTTGCTTGTTTAAGCCGAGTTTAACCTTCAAGAAAAAACGCACTACTATAATGCAACTTGATCGGTTTTCCTTGCAGTTCTAAACTGGGCTAGTGTTGAGTGTTAATCTACATTTAATAATCTGTGGCAGCTAGGTGTATCGTAATAACTAAATTACGACACAAGTGCTGTTATGGGGAATAGAGTATAGACTTTTCTGAATTCATATTATCTATGTTCTTATTTAATTATGTAAAAACAGATAAAAGTACAGAAGCAGAAAAAATATATTATATACACGACGTAAATGTTAAGTCAATAAAGTTGTGTATACATATTTTTGTAATTGTGGCCGTTTCGATGCCTTTGTAGTCGACTATACTATAACTAGCATAACAACAGGGGTAGGCAAGTTATAGCATTTGGTTTTGACAGCTTTGAAACCCGATTACAGCGCCATCTCCCACCACTCCTTTTGGTCTAGAAATTTTGTTGCAATGACGTGAATAATGCCATAGTGTTATATTATCAATTTTTATGTTTTTATCATTTTCATTATTTAACTCAATTAATTACAATATTTATTTTAAAACATTCTCAAAGATTTGTCCTATATATTTTTTTGATACTTAGATTTGTATTTATTTGTCATCGTATCATCGTTGAAACTATAAAAATACCTAATATCATTGAATAATTCAATATTAATAATTACGGCTAAAAATGTTTCTCCGTATATTATGATGAGATGACAAGTAGAAGGCATCACTGGATCCGATTTTGTAGATATAATAAATTTTTGTCCAGTCAACAGGTTCGCTTTGTGTCATCTTAAATGCTTGTCTTTAAACATTGTCACTGTATGACTACTTACCAAAGAACAAATGTTAATTTATACAGGCTCTGCCTAGTTTGGGGTCTGCCAGATATTCCCTTGTATTTTGCTGATGTATGTTTTTGGAAAATAAATTATTATTATTATTATGTTCATAGCAGTTTTGTATTTTTAGTGTGGAATCAATAAGCTGAAAGCAAGTAAAATTTTGCTTCAAAATGCCTCCCGCCGACGTATTGTTTAGAGAAACAGGAAGTGGTTGCGTCGAACGGCTTCAGTGCCAGGAAATTGCGGTCTCTGCCGCGCATGACTTTAAACCTCAATGGAGTAATCCTTTGATAGAAAATTGTGCTTAAGCACTGCAAAAAAATTCGATATTTTGTGTTTTTTTTTCTTGTCACCCTTTGTGATTAGTGAATAAACGAAGTATTAGTGTTGCCGATCGGTAGTCGAAGATTGGTTGTTTATTGATAGCAAAAATATCGATAGTGTGGTTTTTTGTTGATGAATATTATCGATTTGAAACTTAACGGTCTAATTTGCACACGTCTTTAAATGAAACAACGAAACTACGTATATTTAAAATTATGTTAACTTCTATAATGAAAACATAACAATTACCGCTAATAAATGTACATGTAGGTATTTTTAGTCCATTTGTATTCGAAATACCGAGAAACGTGTGTTACAATTTGACCGTTGATTCAAATCTTAAATTTTTTAAACAAAGTATATTTATGGCGTGGTAACACTGCGAAATATCATTTTCAAATAGCTAAGTCTAATAAAGTAATTAATCTGTACTAATTCAATTTGTATTGTTTGATTGGTGTGTAGGTACGTGAATGTTTAAGAGGGTACCTAATCGATTATGATTGTGATAAGATTCAAAACTCATTTTATATACATAACACATATTACACTCTTTGTGTTTTTGTGGCTACTACGCAAACCTACCTATACAGAAAAAGTATTCATTTAGCGACAAAGTCCGTCATGCGGTAGACAACATGCAGACTTAAAGTGCTCAGCTTGTTTAAATAAATAAATAAATAAATGAATATCACGGGACAATTCACACCAATTGACCTAGTCCCAAAGTAAGCTTAGCAAAGCTTGTGTTATGGGTACTAAGGCAACGGATAAACATACTTACTTAAATACATATTAAACACCCAAGACCCGAGAACAAACATTCGTATTTTTCATACAAATATCTGCCCCGACACGGGATTCGAACCCGGGACCTCAAGCTTCATAGGCAGGGTCTCTAACCACTAGGCCATCTGGTCGTCTGGTCGTCTGGTCGTCTGACCGTCTGGTCGTTGTTTAATACTGTTTAATAAACTTCAAACGACTCTACTACCTAGGTAAGAGGGTGTCTATTAGATTCTACAACCGCTCACCCATTTCTCACACATAAAGCAAGAATTTAGCAGATTACAGAACAAAACACTATACAAATGCAAACTTATTCCTTGACAGGCCCTGTGAACTTTGAGCACAGACAATGAAAGTTAGAAATATGAAATCAAAAATATACCGAACATTTTGATAAATGAAATAATAAAATGCATTATAATTATTATAAACATATAAAAAAACACATATTCCAGTAATTTATTAAGAACGCTTAATTATCAAGTGTAAAAAAGTCATAACCTAACCGAGAGTTAAGGTATATTCTTCAACTAAGTTAATTTAAAAACGTAACATAACGTACTATAATCATGGTTTAACATTGCATGACATGACAGTGATGGCAGAATATCCATTGAGAAAAATTTCATTTCCCGTTTAGCCCACATAACGAAGTAAATATTACTGTAAATTGCAGGAAATAACATTTTAAAAAGCTTCCAGAATATCGAAAACAATAATTTGATAATACAAAAAGTGATAACGAACTAATGACGTAATCCCTCCCTCAGCCGCTACCGTTGCCTTTAAAAAGAGATATTAAGGATAATCCGGAAATCTACTTCCATTAACATTTATTTTTTGTCTACAAACACCGTTCTAAGGGTTTGATTTGTATTTAAAAGATTAATTATTTTTCGAGTTGATTAATAATACTTATAATAAGTATAACCAAGATACCTTACTCTTATCTTCTATCTTCTCCATACATATAAAATGCTTTGTCCTGACTGACTGACTGACGGATCAACGCACAGCCTAAACCGCTGATCGTAGAGACCTGAAACTTGGAGGGTGTGTTCTTTGTATGACGTAGGCATCCGATAAGAAAGGATTTTTCGTAGTACTTGGAGGCCTGAAACTTGGAGGATGTGTTCTTTGTATGACGAAGGCATCCGATAAGAAAGAATTTTCCGGAATTCCCACGGGATATGCGGGATGTATATATTTCATCAAGAGTGACCCTATCCCCATAACGAAGATTACTAAACTGTTCAAATTGGGCATGCAAGTAGACTATTAGAATATAAAGCTTATTTCAATAATTTTGAAAATTCCCACGGGATAAGGATAAATCAGGACTTATATACTCAAACCAACTGCATCCTATCTCCGACTACAATCACTAAACTTTTCAAATTCAGTATAAACGTAAATGGTCATACATAACAGCAAAAAAACTTATTGCAGGATTTTTGGAAAGTCCTGTGGGATAGATAATCTCTGAAACTTCGGAGCCGATAAAAAAAATCTTTTACCAGTAAAAAGTTACACTATCCTTTATTGACATGGGCTACTTTTTTCCGGGAAAATGCGAAATTCCCGCGGTATAGAAAATAGTAAATTTAACTTCGGGGCTGAGTTTAAAAAAAAATACCAATAGAAGCACGCCAAGCTTTCTAGCTACACTATCCTTTATTGGTATAGGCTAGGCTACCTACTGTTTATTCGGTAAAATGCAAAATTCCCGTGGGATAGAAAGAAGTGAATATCACTTGAGGGCTGATTTGAAAATTTCTTTCACCAATAGGAAGGACACACCTTTAAGGACATAGGCTACCTTTTCTCGGGGAAAATGCAAAATTCCCGCGGGATAAAAATAAGCGAAAATTTGCATAGAATAAGGATAAATTTGTTGAAATTCCCACGGGATAGAGAATAAACGGGATTTATAATATTCACTAACTGATACTGACGATGATGAAATGATAATAATGATTAATGATGGATGTTGCCGTTGCCGGATTTTTGTTTTATACAATGAAAGAGATGAAGCTTTACCACAAATTGGAATTCTACGCGGACGAAGTCGCGGGCAAAAGCTAAAAAAAAAAAATTTAATCTGTTTATTGCAATTTTATTAATGTTACAAAAAAATTTTTTCTTATACTTATTTACAATCTTTAAACTAATACTTATACAATTTATTGAATCAGGCGTTACTTTGCGGAGGTCCATATTAATGAACTAAAACAATTACTTTGCTCACCCGCGGGTCGCGGGTGAGCAAAGTAATTGTTTTGGTTCATTAATACTTATACTACTAATACTTATAACTAAGGAATGCGAAGGGGGCACCCCTACGTTTGTAAATGAACGAGGAGCAAGGCCAACACCTGATCAGTGACCAAGCTGAACGCGTCGGAATGTCATACCTCCCCGTCAGCCCTTAGCACCTCCACTCCCGCCTAATCCATTCAAAATTGTCTAATGCTAAATGGACCAGTCGAGAGGAAGGCGCCAAAGCTAGCAGGAAGCATGCCACCCCTTAGCACTCCACTCCGCCACCAGCCCGATCCCAGCCCTGCCCCCCGCTCATTTACAGACTCAATATACTTAAAAGGAAATAAAATAAAACTATTACTATTACTAGTACGGTCAGCGCCACAAACAAGCGACCACCTCTGCACCCCGCCACCTTAATATCATGTTTAAAAAGCCATATAAAACCATGTAGTCAAACAATTGAAAGCGACAAGGTACCAAGGCACTCGCTCGTTCATGGCGCAGACCGTACATTTATGTACTTAGATTTAAGTAGCCATATGAAATATATAACGACTGAAAGCGACAAGGTACCAAGACACTCACACGTTCATGGCGCCAACTGCACATTTATGTACTTACTTTTAAGTAGTCATACTAAATATATAACGACTGAAAGCGACAAGGCACCAAGGCACTCACTCGATCATGGAGCTACATTATCACTCGAGCTAGTTTATTATAATCAGCATCATTATGATGATAAAGGTATCGTTATTGTACTTATTGTATTATCAACCCAAGTTTCCTGCCCGTACTTTACTAACCCTATCTACTTTATGACCAGTGTCTTATTCATCGAACTGGATACCATCCACTATATCTTACAATGCGACAATTCCGTTTACTTGAACTTTGATAAATACGCGAGATAAGAGCATCATATCTTATTTTAATGCTTACCAATTCATACCGTGTTAAAACATTAGTACCTGGGCGACCGAGCTCTGCTCGGGCTGAAACTCGGTACCAAGCGTTTTCCGGTTTCCCAGAGATAAGACCAAGCTAGATCAATTTTTCATCCCCGAAAACCCCCAAATACCAAATTTCATCGAAATCGTTGGAGCCGTTTCCGAGATCCTGATTATATATGTGCGGGGGAGGGGGGGGCGTTGGAGGAGGTTCAGGGGGTTTCAAAGGGGGGATGAAAATTTCATTGATTTTGCCGTAGGATGCACCGTTTTCAAGATATATGACAAAAACACCGGAGGGGTGAGGGGGGGTGAGAGGGGGGAGGGGATGCGGGGGAAGGAGCGCGGGTGTATTAAAGGGGGGATGAAAATTTCATTGATTTTGCCGTAGGATGCACCGTTTTCAAGATATTTGACAAAAACACCGGAGGGGGTGGGGGGGGGGATGAGTCACGTTAAACTATCGTCCGTAAACCGACTTTACAGACAACCGGCTTTTCCTGTTCTGTGCTCCCAATAGGGAACGTGCCAAGATCAGTTTTTCATCCCCGAAAACCCCCACATACCAAATTTCATCGAAATCGTTGGAGCCGTTTCCGAGATCCTGATTATA
Organism: Archips xylosteana; assembly: GCA_947563465.1. Classification (NCBI taxonomy): domain Eukaryota; kingdom Metazoa; phylum Arthropoda; class Insecta; order Lepidoptera; family Tortricidae; genus Archips; species Archips xylosteana. Next base: position 26,337,404 of record OX387343.1, on the reverse strand, counting down.
TTATATACACATATCTTAATATATAAAAGAAGAAACTGACTGACTGACATATCAACGCACAGCCCAAACCACTGGGCCTAGAGATTCCAAATTTGGCATGTAGGTTCCTTATAAGGTCTAGGGGTGCACTAAGAAAGGATTTTTCAAAATTCACTCCCTAAGGGGGTGAAACGGGGGTCCAAAGTTTGTATGGGGAAACAAGATTCGTTCGACTATTTTATTCGAAACTTCACAGAAGTACTCTTAATGATAAATGAGTAAACACGTGTTTCAGGTTTTTTGAGAATTCAACCCCTAAAAGGGGGAAAAGGGGTAACAAAGTCTGAAATCAACATGGGTGTTGTTTCTATGGTTTATCGGGTCGCTGGTTATGAAAACAACAACGGTTTTAAAATCCGACATGGCGGACGTAAAATACCATCTCCCTGGATGGGGTGCGATGGGGTTGATATGTCTAATTAAACTAAATAACTGTTGATATATCAACGCACAGCCCAAACCACTGGACCTAGAGACTTGAAATTTTGCACATAGATACATTATACAATGTAGGCATCCACTAAGGAAGAATTTTTGGGAATTCCCACGGGGACGGGAAAAAACGGGATTTATATATTCGATTCCGAGTGACCCTATCTCAGTAACTATAATAACTAGGCTCTTCAAACTTGATACACAAGTAGGTATTACATTAGTTAAAACATTAATTTCAGGATTTTTCAAAATTCCCACGGGATAAGGATAAAACGCGATTTATATATTCAGTTCAACGGGATTCTATGAACTATAATTACTAAACTCTTGAAATTTGGCACAGAAGTAGGTTTTATGTTAGAATGATAATGGTAAAAAACAGTTTTAAGGATTTTCGGAAATTCCCACGGGATAAGGAAAAAACGGGATTTTTCGTTGTACTGGTCGTAGAAAGCTGAAATTCGGCATCGAGGTTGCTTGGAGAGTGTAGCGGAGGATTAAGAGAGGACTTTCCAAAATTCCAATGGGAACGGGAAAAAACGGGATTATTCGTTATACTGGTCGTAGAAAGCTGAAATTCGGCACGTAGGTTGCTTGGGGAGTGTAGAGGAGCATTGAGAGAGGACTTTTCAAAATTCCTACGGGAACGGGAATAAACGGGATTTTTCGTTTTACTGGTCGTAGAAAGCTGAAATTCGGCATGTAGTTTGTTTGGAGAGTGTAGAGGAGCATTGAGAGAGGACTTTCCAGTATTCCCACGGGAACGGTAAAAACGGGATTTTTCGTTTTACTGGTCATAGAAAGCTGAAATTTGGCAAGTGGGTTCCTTGGGGAGTGTAAGGGAGCATTAAGAAAGCATTTCCCGAAATTCTTACGGGAACGCGAAAAAACGGGATTTTGCGTTTTACTGGTTGTAGAAAGCTAAAATTTCAAAATTCATAAATTTATACTGTAAGTAGGCGGCAAAGGGCTATTTAACCGACTTAAAAAAAGAAGGTTATGCATTCCACTTTATGTATTTTTTTATATAGGTATGTTCACCGATTTCTCGGTCAATTGTGGACCGATTATAAAAAATATTTTTTATTTGAAAGAATACAATATACTCCTGAGATGGTTCCATTGTCACCAAATCAGGATCTGATGACGGGATCTCAAGGAAATCGAGGGCAACCCTCAAATTTTGTAGGCACGCATTACGTTTTTCATATATTTTCTCAAGCTATTTAAGTTTTTGCGTCTGGTAGACATCATCTCATGTTGATGAGCTGATGATGGAAGGTAAATCTCCTTAATGGTTAGAAGTTGAGGATAATTTTTCAAATATTATAGGTACTTATAGACCGATTGTTATATTCTTTCAGGTTATCCGGGTGAGCTGATGATGGAAGGTTAAACTCCTTAACGGCTAGGAGTTTTAGGAAGTTTCTTTAAATATCATATGTACGTATAGATCGTTAGTTGTATTCTTTCTGGTTATTCAGATGAGCTGATGATGGAAGGTTTAACTCCTTAGCGGTTAGGTCACACAACACCTTTACAAAATACTATAATATGTATACATAATATCAATGCTAAGTAGGTACACAGCGCTTCCAGTTACTCAAGCTTCCGTAGAAGGTAAGAAAATATTGAATTATACCTAATGCAGGACAGGGGAAAGTAATAATAAGTTTTATATTATTAACAAGCCTGGTTATTTTAGTGCCCACTTCCGAATTAGTGAAAAACAGTGTATATAAAGAAATACTGCAAAGGACCGTATCTACCTGAAGTTTAGTCGGGCTTGCTTGCACGCTTGCTTGCACGTTTACTTGCACGCTTTCTTGCACGTTTGCTTCCTTGCGTGCATGCTTGCTTGCTTGATATCTTAGTTCTTTGGAATACTCATGGTACACGCGAGCGAAGCCGCGGGCAAAAGCTAGTATATATATACAAGAATTGCTCGTTTAAAGGTATTAGATTATGACATTTATTTCATCACATCATTTACTGCCATTTAAAACGCCCGGCACAAAAAGAGGGATGTTATAAGTTTGACCACGTGTTGCGTGCGTGCGTGCGTGCGTGCGTGCGTGCGCGCGTGTGTGTGTGTGTGTGTGTGTGTATGAGTGTGTGGTGTGAGTGTGTGGTGTGTGTGTGTGTTTGTGTCTCTGTCTGTCTGGCTGTGTGTCTTTCTGTGGCGTCATATCTCTTAAACGAGTGAACCGATTTAGATGCGGTTTTTATTATTTGAAAGCAGCTTTTCCGCAGCAGCAGGCACGTTTCATCAAAATGGGTACTGCCATTTCAAAGTTATCAGCTATTTTGTTAGCTGCGTAAGGGATCTTAGACGATTCTCTGCCTTTTCCCAACTGATTCATTTGCCAACTGTTTATTTTTTCTGAAACTGTAAAATTTGGAGGATTATTATAAAACAAACCTTACCTAACCTACAAGATAGTCCTGAAATAATATCCTGAATAGAATACAGTTTTAGAAAAAATAAACAGTTGGAAATAATTTTCGGCGAAAAGGCAGGATACCACCTTAGACTCATAATGGGAATTTACTTTATTTTCAAACATACGTGTGACCTAATTGCGCTGGGGGTCAATATTTTTTTTAATATATAGTTATACTCTCAAAGAACTAATGTATTATATTTATTTACAGGCACAATATTTTCATAACTTAAGTGTCTTAACCTGAGATCTAATTCATCTGACACAGGAATACGGTTCATCCCTTCCCTTAGCAAAGGAATATTTTATGCCTCGACCCACGGCACAGGCAGATTAATTCTTGAAATGGGTATTTGTAAGGAATGAAATAGAATTCTCTGATTGGTAAACGTCGCAAGGGGAATGCTTCGGGTGATTTGAGAAGGACAACGTAATTTGATTAAGTTCAAGTTGATGCTTGAACTCAGTTTAATCTTTTTATACGTCTTGTGATTTTAGAAGTCGAGTTTGCTTGCTTTGTCTGTTAATTAAGGACATTACAGCTTCTAAACTTTATTAATTTGAACGATCAGTGAACGTTACATTAATTACAAAAAAATAGGAGTTTCGCTAACATTAAGGAACGCTCAAACTAAAAATGGCAATTTTATGTTTCTTAATGGGCTTTTTAGTAAAACAAATCTCTACATAGTAGAAAATAAAGTCGCTTTCCGCATTTGTCTGTCAGTATATCCATCAAATCCTCCTAAACCTAAACCACTAAATAGGTCTTTATGCGGTTTTCACCATCTTTTAGTATTTTTTTCACGGAAGGTTTAGTAATAGTATTAAATAATATACCTATGTATAGCGATCGACCTGCATCGGCTTTTTCTTCGTGGGTGTAATTTAAACAAAAAGTTTAATAAGTGTCACTGTACTTTTTGCCTCTGGTTACCAAAGTACTCGTCAGGACGAATCAAATGAGCCCAAACTCGATGCGGTCGTGTCGTTTTATTACAGACAGAGTTTTTATGGCCACCTTCCAGCTCCATCATCAGATCAGCGCCATGTCATAATAATATTGCTTGTATGCAAAATTTTAGCTCAATAAAAATTTTAGCTAAATGTGTCTTTAACTTGCATGATACATACATTCACATTACAAGTTAAGTACTTAAATAAAAGCTTGTGGAAAATGTGAAGATACCGTCGTGGACTATAGAATTTTATGTATTTTCACTATTTTTTTTCGCATTTACCTACATCCACGCGCAGCCAGGGCGGGACGCTACAAGATAATAAACGTGAGAAGTATGAATTAGATATTATTGTGAAATCGTATAGATTTTTATTTTTATTGCAATTTATACAATATCGACATTGACAAATCATGACTTGATTGGTTATCATTTTTGCATCACAGCTTAAGACGTTAAGCCGCGCACATTCCCGCGGCATCACGTCGCAGATATTATTTTTACGATCTCTGCCATGGTAACTCCTCGCAGGCCATTAGGAAATGCCGACGCAGATTCCCAAATTGGCGTGTGCCTCATTCTATTTATGTTTGTGGAAATGCATCGACTGCTAATGGAAAGGGGCATTCGACCGCTCTACGCTAAGATTGCTCTGAGGATGAAATGAACGTCTTCTAGAAACTGACATGACAACTGCAAGCCGAACAGTATAATATGACTCTTATTCATTAATGGTATTAATAAAGATTGAAAGTTAAATACTACGAAAATGGAACACTATACGTTGACGCATTGGAGGAAACTGGTTCGGATCGTAAATATCGATTGGCAGGAAATGTGCGAGTAACGACCCATAGCCAACCATGATTTATGAGAGATTTGTAAGGTTCATCACATGAATGACAGTTTAATGGCAGAACCTCCAGGTAAATTCATAGTATTATGTTTAAATTACAGATAAGTTGTAAAGCTTTGACATGCTTTGTTGCCTTTTCTTTATTTATCTAAATCAATCTCAAACAAGAATAGGCTTAACTTTAATACACCGTGTTTTTATTAGTTCCGTAAACTTTACGGGAAGTTTAAAAGTTAATTTTTAAAGAAGTTTTAAATAAAGTTAATTTCTCTAAGAAACTGCAGGTATTCTAGTTCGTTCTATTAATGGGTAATAAAAATGCATAGTTAACCAGTATATTAGCTTTTTTTATTTAAAACTTGATATACCGGGTGGCGCTCATAAGTGAATCAATAAATTTAAACGATGATTCCTTAGCATATCCAAAGTTATCTTGACCTGGTCCTAATGCGCCAAAATGCTTAATCTCAGAAAAATAGTAATTTAAAGTTACAATGCATATTCTTTTAACATAATAAATATATTATTATTATTAATAATAATGATGAAATTCATTGATTATAAAATCACTGAATTTCATCATTGCGAAATTGTCAGTTATCGGTCGTTTGATGTCTTGGTACGGGGATTTCCTTGGTACAGGGGCGAAGTTATTTTTTTATAAATATTTACTCATAAACATAAAGATCTCTACAATCTGTTCCTATTTAAACTTTTTTTTAACCTTACGTTGTGAACTCCAAAAAGTTCAGTATTACTATCTCGGACCTCCACAGATAATAAACCATACATTGCAAACACAACCTTGTCTTTTCATTAAGAATGAGTTGAATACTCTATTACTACATGTTACATTGACAATTTAGATTGACAAATACAAAAGTCAAGTTGGTAAACAAATCAAAATAATTTAAAATGGCATCAACAAAATTAAATTACGATGCTAGTGAATTATGACGAAACAAGAGCAAATGCAAGCCGATATTTGAGTTAAATAACGCATATAAGAGGATCCTCCGATTGATAGTATTCGTGTTGTTGTCACGATCACCAGATGTGATTCTGATTGTGACCGTGGGTGTGCAGCCAGCTACGGTCCAAGGGCATTCTCGCTGTAGAAGTACAAGTTATCTAGAGCAGAAGTTACCTGGTGAGATCGGCATAATTTTGCTATTGTCAGTGATATGATCTTGATCATAATCCACTTTTTTGTTAGTATAGCTAAATAAACAGGATAAAGCTATTTTAGTGTTTAATCATTTCACCCACACCTAGCTAGGTACTTGATGAGGAAACTATTACGTGATTTTAAAAGAACTGATCGTTAAGAAGAACTGCGCATGTTTATATTAATCAAAATATTGGTGTAGTATATTTTCAATTGGAAACGATAGTAAATGTCAACGTCAAGTACTTCGACTAGACATGACGGTCTGCAGTACATTGCTGGCCCGATTAATTTTGTTAGAAAAGAACAGATTCTTTTTTTTCCATTTTAAAAAATTTAAACCACTTGGACTTATTATTTGAAGGATGTATAATTTAATTTTCTCAAATATTCTATGAAATATTGACGTTATGTTCCTTATAATACGCCACGAAGTGTCACGTTGCAGGTGCGGCTAGACGAGAGGTCAATAATGGAATGTCATACAACATTGCTGGCCTTGGCCAGCAAAGTGATCGTCTTGTTTCATGTGACACAGCACCATAACGTTTATAGGTCTATGGCATTATAGCATTTAGCCATTAAAAAAAAAGATATTAGCAATATTTGCGTTTTGGTTGACATTCTGCCACTGTGCTACGCTTATTTATTAAGGTAAGGTAAGATGATGATGATGATGGTGATGGTGATGATGATGGTGGTGATGATGATGGTGGTGGTGATGATGATGGTGATGGTGATGATGGTGATGTGATGATGATGGTGACGATGATTTTATGATGATGATGATGATGACGATGTTGATGATGATGGTGGTGGCGATGATGGAGATGGTGGCTGATGGTGATGGTGGTGATGATGATGGTGATGGTGGTAGTGATGGTGATGAGATGATGATGGATGATGATAATGATGGTGGTGATGCTGATGGTGATGATGATGTTGATGGTGGGTGATGGTGATAATGATGATGGTGATGATGATGATGGTGATGATGATGATGATGATGATGGTGGTAGTGACGACGATGACGATGATGATGATGCTGGTGAAGGTAATGATGATGACGATGTTGATGATGATGATGATGATGGTTATGATGGTGATGATGATGGTGGTGATGGGTGATGACGGTGATGATGATGGTGATAATAATGATGGTGGTGATGGTGATGGTGATGGTGTTGATGACGATGATGATGCATGTTTGAGAAAAACTCTGTACAAGCCTTGGCCACGAACAGGGATTGCCGGCCTCGTATCTCTAGATGGGCTCGTTAACACTCGGCCATCTATAACTACTCGGCCGGCAATCCCCTATTTCGCGGCCGCTGCAGTAATGTACTATTATTGATCGTGTTACCGGAAACACCCTGTATAGGTTTTCATTTCGTTAACATGTAGGTTAAAGATTTTTCTGTAATGTGTCTCGTCAATGTCATGTCATGCCATTTATCTTAGAGCATGAAATCAACTGCAAAGTTTACTAACTTAATAATGGCTACATACAGAGCTAGGCTGCGAAAAGTAATGACAAGTTAGGACCGGTGGTGCGCGATTTTCGTGCAAATTTCAAGTTTTGGGGGTCGAAATCGCTCGCGTCCGTGTAGGTTTACCGTCGAGACCCTACATGTGACCCCTGGGTGATGCTAAACGAACGATACAACTCCGGTAGTAGGCTTCGGCCGCGGCTGGTCACCACCCTATAATTGACAACACTTCATTTTTTTAACACCTGAAAATTACTACAGGGATCGAAAGAGTTTCGCCTCCTGAACACGGAAAAATATTTATTATAATTTATTTCTTCATATTTAAAAAAATACAACAAATTTAAAAAACATATGTGTACTTACCTGTACCTCCACAGAATAGATATGTTTCCTTTACCCTTTTAACTAGAAAAAAGAGCTGTCATAATTTTAAATTTGATAACAACCTTAATGTCAAATTTACGTCTTCACTTTTTTTTAATAGAGACTAGACAAAAGTAATGGATCTATTCTATCGTTACGCTCTTTTAGAATAAGCACATCTTTAAAAAATTGTAATAAATTAATTAATAAACCTAGTGAAAATTTAAAACTATCAGCGTCTTTCTCTTTCCAAATAGTATACAGAGAACGAATCAAATTATAGTCTTAGAAATATGAAATGTTGTCAATTTGAGCCAGGCCGCCATGCGACTATCGTCGTGTTCGGGCCTGTTGCCTATAGAAGCCGTATACTGTTTTAAACTTTCGTGATTTTCACTCATATTTACTAAACTAAACTGGACTTATCACGCAATAAATATTTATTTATTTACCTCGACGTTTCGGCCACATTGCAGCAACCGTGGTCACGAGTTAACTGAAGTGTAGGGTGTCAAGTTCGTTAAGCCGCACGAGTCTAATAATAGAAATAATATTTATTGCGTGATAAGTCCCGTTTAGTTTAGTAATTATAGAAGCCATTCTGGATGAAGGGTTTGAGCAGTTGTGCAGCGCGCGCGTACCGGTTACAGTGCCCCGTATTTGTTGTACGGCACTAAGTATTTCACAAAACTTCTTTGATTTTTTTATTGTCTCGGTGATTTCATTTTTCATTATTCAATTAAGTCCGCGCAGGGTTGTATACTTGGCAGGTGAGGTATAGTATTTACATATGTTTGAGTGATTATTCTTTGCTTTTTTATATTCTACAAATTATTTATTTACGCATGTAGTCTTATGTAGCTATTAGTGTGCAGTTTATTTATTTATTTATTTATTTATCTATCTATACTTACAGCGATCCCGGTGTCACCAACGGTGCTGGCTGAAAATCAGCGCTGGGGTGCTATAAACGCCTCAGCATTATGCTGAGCCAGTGTCCGATTTGCAACCGCAATGACACATTCTATCTTTAGCTTTCGTGTTGTCTTTTGTTTTGTAAATATTGATGATGTGTCTTGTGTTGTTGTAAATAAATGTATTTCTTTCTTTCTTTCTCTTTGTATGCACTGCTTGGGGGCGCACGCAACACCGCGCTCAATTGCCTTATTTCTGCATATTCCCCTAAATTCAAGTCTACATAGGTGAATGAGCATTTATAAGGCAAGCGTGCTCCATCGTAGTAGGCCTCATCTTCGCTTTCCATCAGCCGTGATTGTGGTCAACGCAAACCGTATTAATGTTTAAAACCGACTTCAAAAAAGGAGGAGGTTATGTTCGACTGTCTTTTTTTTCTATGTATGTTCATCGATATCTCGGCCAATTGAGGACCGATTTTCAAAATTCTTTTTTAGTTTGAAAGAGTATACTTCTGAGGTGGTCCCATCGGCACCAAGTCAAGTCAAGATCTGATGATGGAATCCTAGGGAAATCGAGGGAAACCCATAAAATTTATAGGCACACCTATGACGGCATTTTTAGCATCAAGTCAAGTTTATTCATTCAGAAAATTGGATTGGATTGGATTTCGTATACTGGATCTGATGAAGAAGATCACAGAATTCACAGATGACCAACGGAACTCCTCAAAGGGTGAAATCTTGCAAGTTAAATTTGACCCACTTTGCGGTTTTCGATTGAGCTAAAATTTTGCATACATGTGTCTATCACATGACAATGCACTATTATTATGACATGAGGCTGATCTGATAACGGAGCTGAAAGGTGGCCACAAAAACTCAGTAATAAAACGATACGACCGCATCGAGTTTGGGCTTGTTTGATTCGTATTGACGAGTACTTTGATCCTTGATGGTAACCAGGGCTTGACGATGCTGGAAAGTGACCATAGGAACTCCGTAATAAAACGACATAACCCCATCAAGTTTGGTCTCGTTTGATTCGTCATGATAAGTTTTTGATGATTCGTCAATTGGTAACCAGGGGCAAAAAGTACAGTCAGCAAAAAATAATTTTATCCTAAGCATCTATTTATACAAATACAACTAAAAAGCAAAAAATAAAATAATTAGCACAAAAAATTAAAAACTAAAAAGCACAAAAAATATATAATAAAAATTGAACCGACTACAACAAAAAACATGAAAATATCTTTTTACTAATTTGTTTGAAGTCGGTGACTCAGCACGAGCCAGCAGAAGTGGACCTAGTCATCTATCTTTTACTATCTATTGGGTTTGTTCCACTTCTGCTGGCTCTATGATAATAATACTCGCTGTTGCCCGCGACTCCGTCTGCGAAGAATAGTGGTAGGTATAAAAAAATAGCCTACGACCTATTCTAGGATCCCCTCCCCCTTTTAAATCATGGCAGCGGTATTGAATAAAATACTATTCCAGGAGGGTACCGGCACCATTGGTGAAGTACGTACGTATTCTGAGGAGGGCACAATTCCGCTTCGTATATCTGCCCGAGGCAAACGAATAAGGAACGCCAATGCTCTTCTCCATACTCTTTCTGTTAAGTTCTGCAATAATAGGGAACTCCTTTCCAATCTGAACGCCGTACATCAACATCTTGAGACGGCGAAGCCGGCCATGCTCTTTTTAACGGAAACTCAGATATTCTCTCCGACGGATGTATCATACCTGTGCTACCCTGGCTATCAGTTAGAACACAACTTTTTGCCACGGGCGGGTGTGTGTGTGTACGTTCGGGGGGATGCTTGCTGCCGACGCCTGGGTAGTCTTGAGGATAGGGACCTGTCTATTGCCTGGCTGCGGGTAGATCTTGAAGACCATGTACGGATCTACGCTTGTCTCTACAGGTCCCATAGCGGTCATACCGAGACGGAGCGACTCATTGAGCACATCCAGACAACAATTGCCTGTCTATTGCAGCAGATCCCCACTGCCGAAATTGTGGTTTTGGGCGTCTTCAACGCCCACCAAGTCAAGTGGCTTCGATCTCGTACTACCGACCAGGCTGGTAGAGCTGTTTTTGATTTCGCCTTAGCTTACTGTCTGAATCAACTTGTTTCATCGCCGACTCGTGTACCGGATGTGGCCGATCACTCACCGGCCTTACTCGACCTTCTGCTGACCTCCCACCCCGATGGTACCAAGTATTAGTCAGTGCCCCACTTGGGTCGTCTGATCACTGTCTGGTACGGAGCGTGGTGCCACTTGCACGACCACTGCGTCCTCGTAGTGCAACTTGTCGTCGTGTATGGCATTTTGGGTCAGCGGATTGGGATGAGATGCGTGGTTTTTTTGCATCCTACGAGTGGAGGCGAGTTTGTTTTTCACTGTGTGCTGACTCTGTCGCTGATGTGGTGTTGCAGGCAATGGAAGCTTTTATTCCGAGCTCTGTGGTACCGGTTGGAGGCAAGTCTAGGCCATGGTTTGATGGGTCTTGCATTAGCCTAGGGCATCCCGCATTAAGCAGGATACCTATCGGGCTTGGTCTGCGGCGTCGGCTTCGGATGATCCTAGTTGTAACGCTTTGAAAAAATAATATAACTCCGCCTCCAAGTCTTACAAGAAATATATTGCTAAGGCTAAATAAATTCAATTTCATCAGCAAAATTGGCGACAGACTTGTTCGCCTGCCTTCTGGGTCTCGTGCGTTCTACCACTCTTGCCAAGGCAGTCCAAGGCAACTTTTGCCAGTCATCGTTTCCTCCATTTGCGCAGGGTGGATGATGCGTTGGCCCATACCGCAAAAGAGAAAGCTGATCTTTTGGCTTCTCTACTTGCGTCGAACTTGACCCTCAACGACCAGGGATGCACTCCGCCGAATATCGTTCAGTGTGATGTTTCTATGCCGGATATTAAATTTATCCAACGTGATGTCCGCAAAACACTTCTGTCCCTGGATATCCACAAATCGAGTGGGCCAGATGGCATTGCACCCATCGTGCTCAAAATGTGTGCTCCTAAGTTAGCTTCGATTCTAACACGCGTTCGATTGGAGGCTTTCGTATTCTCTTGACGGTGTCCCGAGCTCATGGAAGACGGCTTTGGTGCACCCGATCCCCAAAAAGGGTAGTCGCTCAGATCCTTCTAAATGCAGGCCTATTGCTGTAACACCTCTCTTTTCCAAAATTATGGGAAGTTTAATAAATCGTCAACTTCTTGGATACCTAGAGGATCATCAGTTGATTAACGATCGCCAATACGGTTTTCGTCGTGACCGCTCAACTGGTGACCTTCTAGTTTACCTACCTAACGCATTGTTGGGCTGACGCAGTGGAAAGCAAGGGCGAAGCTATAGCCGTTAGCGTGGATATAGCTAAGGCCTTCGATCGAGTTTGGCATAAAGCATTACTAACAAAACTGCCCTCCTTTGGGCTCCCAGAGAGTTTCTGCAAGTGGACAGCTAGCTTCCTCTCAGGGCGGAGCATTAAAGTTGTTATCAACGGTTCATGCTCAAACCTCATGCCTGTGAATGCTGGTGTACCACAAGGCTAGGTGTTGTCTTCTACCTTGTGTCTTCTGCATATCAATGACTTGTTACAGATTAGTAACATTCATTGCTATGCTGATGACAGTACGGGGGATGCACGATATTTTGGCCACGGCAATAATTCTCGGAATTACGTAGATGAGTGCCGGACTAAACTTGTGTCCGAAGTTGAGACGTCTCTCGAGTAAATCTCAGAATGGGGTAGAACTAATTTAACCAATTTCAACCCCCCAAAGACACGAGTGTGCGTGTTTACTGCTAAAAAGTCCCCGTTTATTTTGACACCTTGCATTGAGGGCACTCGTCTGATAATCAAACCTAGCATCGGGGTTCTCGGTGTTGACATTTCGAGTGACGTACAATTTCGTGGTCATCTGGAGGAAAAGGCTAAATTAGCTTCTAAGAAGCTTGAGGTGCTAAATAGATCGAGACTGTGTTTTACACCTAAGCACCTTTTTCAACTGTATAAGGCCCAGGTGCGGCTCGACTTGTCAGTGATCAGTCATTGATTACCGATCGTTTGGATTCCTTGTCCATGCGAAGGGACGAACCTACGTTTTTGTGTGTTCTATAGGATCTACCACGGCGGGTGCTCTGAAGAATTGTTTAATTTGCTGCCTGCTGCAAAATTCCACCATCGCACTTCCCGCCGAAAGTCTAAGTTCCATCGTCACCATCTGAATGAATGGCAGTCTACCACTGTAAGTTTTCTTCGGCACTTTCTGCCACGTACGGTGGAACTGTGGAACCAGCTTCCGGCAGCAGTGTTTCAAGACAACTATGACATTGGGGCTTTCAAGAAAAGGGTTTGTACTTACTTTAAAGGCCGGCAACAGATTGGTGGCTCTCTTTGAGTTGCTGATATTTATGGGCGGTGGTGATCATTTTCCATCAGATGACCCGCATGCTCGTTTGCTTCCCTCTCATAATAAACAAAAAATCTTAAGAATCGGTCAAGCCGTTTCGGAGGAGTTCGATAACAAACACCGTGACACGAGATTTTTGTATATTAGAAAATATATTCTATCAATTTAAAAGTGAAATTATAACAATCGTAGTAACCACTAACATGTTCAGATACACAGAAAATAGCGTGAAAAATCTTACATATAGGTTATATTTTACTTTAACCAGATGAACTGCTTAACCGTTAGAACAACTAAACTAATTAATAACTTTCTCATCCCGAGGGCACTTCAGTTAATAGTGTGGAAGATGGATGGGCCGAGGCATGTTTGAGTCTTCTACTCGTAGTTTTCTAGAAGACTAAGCACTTACATGATTAACGATATTATTTACTTAGCTCTATTATTTTGACACTTGTGATAATAATACAAGGCAAACTCACATGCATAACCAAAATATTGTAATAAAGCAATCACAACACAAAGGTGGCAAACTAAAATAGCTCTAATTAATCACAGTACATTTTCATTACGACCCGAACATATTTCTGAAAAACTAAGTCTAACTAAGTCCCTCAAGGTAGAGTGACAAAATAGAATTGAAATTCCACAGGTTTTAAATATTTATTTCTTTTTTTTTGTAATCTTTTAGCCGTTAAAATTATTGTCACTAATCAGTTTGGTGAAAGATTGTTTAAGAATTATTTAGGAAAATACTAGTTCAAACAAAACAGAAAATTAACTATTTTTCACGACACTGCTCGAAAATGTGGCCATAGATAACCTAAACCCAGTACTCAAAACTGCCTAAATATGTACATTTAACAGCTGACTCATTTATGGCGCGCAAACACGACAACAATGTTACACTAATCGAAAACAGGACGTATCAGTATATGTATTTCATAATACGATACGACTTTTTGAAAGATAATTTCTGAATTTCATTCCTGGCGTGCTGAAACGACACTATTGGACCAATCAAAAGTAATCGTCTGCTGCATGTGATGGATGGATGGATGGATGGACGGACGGACGGACGGACGGACGGACGGACTGGATAGACCGGATGGACGGGATGGACGGGATGGACGAATGGACGGAATGGACGGGATGGACGGGATGAACGGGATGGGCTGGATGGACGGGATGGACGGGATGGACTGAATGGACGGGATGGACGGGATGGACGGATGGACGGCACGGACGGAATGGAGGGGATGAACGGGATGGACGGGCTGGACGGGATGGACGGGATGGACGGGATGGACGGGATGGACGGGATGGTCGGGATGGACGGATGGACGGATGGACGGAATGGACGGGATGGACGGGATGGACGGGATGGACGGATGGAAAGATGGACGGATGGACGGATGGACGGATGGACGGATGGACGGATGGACGGATGGACGGGATGGACGGCATGGACGGGATGGACGGATGGACGGGATGGACGGGATGGACGGGATGGATGATTATGATGATGATGATGATTTCCTCGCATTAGTCGTGAAAAGCACAATGTTTAGTCTCGGCCAAAAGTGCAATAGATGGACTCGTACTTTGATACGATGGACTCAAACATACTCGTCCATCTATTGCTTACTTTCCAGCCTCTACAACAATGTACTATTTATTTATTTTATTTAAATCAGATAAGCTTATTTTTCGCTATTTATAAAATACCGATTTTTTGTTGCGAATATTTCTTATCAGTTTCAAATTGTTTTATTTCAAAAATAGATTTAAATTATAATATTGCGTAGGTATTTCATCATAAGATCATATACCTCACATTTTCATTCACTCGCTCATTTCATTCAATCACTACTTTTTTTGCAATCCGTACTTTATGTAGCTGTGGGTGTAATCATTCACCTCAACTCTCGTGGCGTTACCTAAGTATACCTGGGATTTATTAAGTTAGCATTCTTCTAATATTAAGCTGTTATCAATACACACTGCAGTGCCAGACAAACGTTAAAAAAACCGCTCAAGTGCGAGTAGGACTTGTACATGGAGGGAATCCTCCGTATAAATCCTCCGTATAATGTTTTAAAAACAGTTCAGTAAAGAATCGCCGAAATGAAAGCATTAAAATCGCAAAGTAATAGATAAGTCTTTGAAAAACCTCCAAACAGCATAAGGTCGCTGGCGTGGCTATGGTTATGGCTGTTACTTAATCGTTGCCTATACTTGAAAGGTTTAGGTTATTAACTAAATGTAAACAAAACAATGTCAACTGATGTCTTTAATACTGTAATTCTCCCATTAAACTCTCTAAACATTTACATTTCTGTATTAAAATATGTTAGTCTAATTTGTATTACAATGATAGATAAATAAAATGTTTTGAATCCTTGAATGTGCCATATTTGGAAACTGAAGTTTGTTTACATTTAGTTAACTACCTAAACCTTTGAAGTAAAGCAACTGTCAGCTGTCGCTTAACAACCAGCGCCGCAGTTTAAAACGCTGAAAAGACTCGTTTTTTGTATGGCGACCCCCTTTAATTTTTAACTTTATTTTTTTTTTTAATGTTGGTATAGCGGCCATAGTAATACATAATCGGTGAAAATTTCAAGTGTCTATATATAGCAGCTATTACCGAAAAGCCGTAGTGGCCTAGTGATTTGACCTATGGCCTCTCACGCAGAGGGTCGTGGGTCCAAGTCCTGGCTCGCACCTGTGAGTTATTCGGAATTTATGTGCGAAATTGCGTTTAAAATAAACCATGAGCTTTTTAAGGTGAAGGAAAACATCGTGAAATCTGCATACACCGGCGAAGAAATTCAATGGTGTGTGTGAAGTTCCCAAATCGCACTGGGCCCGCGTGGGAACTACTGCCCAAACCCTCTCATTCTAAGAGGAGGCTTGTGCCCTGCAGTGGGACGTATATGAGCTGCGATGATGATAAATGATGATAGCTATTACCGTTCAAGCGATAGAGCGCTGTGACAGACGGACAGAAAGACAAACACGGATGTCTCAGTAATAAGGTCTTATTGACACCTTTTGGGTACGGAATCCGTTTTTTCGTTTTTTAAAGAAACTTCGTTTTTTAAAGAAAATACGTGAACTTGCCAAAGTTATAAGTAGAGCTTGTCTAATGTAAAATCCTACATGCGCAAATTTAGAATACGAACGGCACACACGCATAAATGTCATTGTTATTGGTCATTCAGTACCCCGTTAGACACAGACGTGGAAGCACACATAATTAGGTCTCAAAAGTACCGTCAGCATGTCACCCAAAAACATCTTCGGAGTCAGGTAAATATTCATCATCATCATCCCAGCCTATATTATGTCCCACTGCAGGGCACAGGCCTTCTCTCAGAATGAGACGGGAAATATTATATTATATTATATTATATTATATTATATTAATACTAGCTGTTGCCCGCGACTCCGTCTGCGAAGAATAGGGGTAGGTATACAAAAAAATAGCCTACGACCTATTCTCAGACCTACCGAATATGGAGAAAAAGTTTCATAAAAATCGGTCAAACCGTTTCGGAGGAGTTCGATAACAAACACGGTGATACAAGATTGTTATATATTAAAGATTATAAACGTGAAAATTTGTATGAATGGAAGGATGGATATCTGGATGTTTGTTACTCTTTCACGCAAAAACTACTGAATGGAGGTTACAATTTATGAAGATATTGTGTAAATTGGCCATATACTTTTTAAATTTCAATACTGGCGTGGTAACCGGTGCCGGTGTTTCTCAAGTATAGTTACCCAACAATAGTTATTATCTCCGACTCAGGTAAACAGAGGTAAGATCGCACAAAATTCCACCATTTTTCTTCCTTCCTTGGTTGCACTTACGTTAATTACTCTGTCCTTTTTCCACACTGCCCGATTATAGTGGAAAAAACATCCCGAAAGTTTAACGTTTGGAAAAGCTGATTTACAACCATTAATTTGAGCCACTTCGTAATCGCACTTAAATTTGTTTATTACTACACCCAAATTATCCCGAATTAGTTTGAACAATCGGCGGTAAGTAAGCTCTGTTATATTGGGCAGCAAGGCAAACAGGACAGGCACCACATTAGTCGTCTCGTTGTTCTTGCCTGTTCCGGCATGCACTGTATAGAGTTGTTTGAAGGGCTTAGGCGCCTTTTTAAAAGTGCCATCTCCAAAGTATTGGATGGTGTTACTGTTGGAATTTACCATAAATTGCTGCGCATGTCCAGTCGAACATATAAGTATTTTGTATTCATAGCCATCTTCTACAACCAGCGATCGGCAACCTTTTGGCAGGCAAGGGCCACAAGGTGGCAAAATAAACTAAAGGCGGGCCGCAGTCATGGTATTAACCGTAGAAGCCCAATTTCTGATAGAATTATAACTTATTTACAAATATTCACGGGCCGCAAGCAGAACGTCCGCGGGCCGCGCGTTGCCGACCGCTGTTCTACAACCATAAAGTCTTCTTTGAGTATTTGCGGTACCTTGAGATCTTTCAGGCGGGAGAATTCGGTGTTGTTTAGGTCTAAAGCCTTGTGTCTAGTCCTGTATAAGGAGCTTTTCACTTCATCATATGAACACATACTGTAATTTGGGTCAGCTTCATGGAAATTCAGTTACTGCCTTTTAAAAATTCACTACGATTCACTACGATTCGCACACTTGTAATTTACGGAACCTTTCTTGTTTGTATGGTTCCAGTTATATATATGGTCGTCATAATAATAAAGCCGGTTTTCCTTTTTGATTTTTAATAAATTGTAAATTGGAAGCCATTGCAAGATGATTGGAAAACAATATATATTAAGGTTTATGTCATAAATTGACACTGAAATAATGTAAATGGCCTGAATTAATTTTGATAGGAAGTGTCTATGAGTGAGAGCGGCCAAAAAGTTTTTAAACAGCTACATATAGGGTGTAATCGTTAAGTGTAGCCAGACGATTATTCCGTAAATATAACAGATATTAGAAAATTTCAAACTGAAATCAAAAGTGCGTTACCCAATGAGTAAAATTTTACATTAATAACTTTTTTTAATAAACGTAGAAATATCCCAAAAATTTAACTTTAAACCCCCCATACATTTAGTACGACATGCGTTGAAGGACTAGTTTGTACGGTCTAGTCATTTCACCGTTATCAAATTCATTCATGAATTGTTTTATTTTATCTACTTATCGATAACAATCAATTATCATTTTCAAGTAATTACACGATCTATTATTATCTGACGGTTTTAAATGAATACAAAAGTTAGATATTTTCATTCAATTGTTTTATAAACTGCCGTGCTCAAGCTAAAAGGCGGCTAAGTGACAAAACCAACTTTTGAGTAAACGGCGAAAAACGTCACAAAAATTTCAAATCGATGCTGGTCAATTTCTTTAAATCTTTAGCTATGTTGTCATATACCAAACGGTAGATCTTTTTTTAATTTATGATTTGATTTTAGTCACTCTTGTTATATTATAGTTTTTGTGCCATTAAAAGTCATTTTTTCCTTTATAGTTATGAAAATAAAATAAAATCCTTTTTACATTGCAGTACAAAAAGGCGGTTATCGGATCTTAACTGCTTTATAGACATGTATTTTTTGTTAATGATATAGGAATTGTTTTGAAATAGATAGTTAACTACAATTACGTAACTAGAAAGCAGTTATCTGTTTTAGTGGCATTTTAATCTAGGTTAGTGAGTATAATTGTTGACCCAGTTCATAACTATAAAGCGGCAAAGGGCACATTGCCGCCTTTTATACTAATTCACTGTTTCTTGTTTACTTTCCGATATACTGGAACATAGCTTAAAAGCGGTTAACTTACAAACCTTTTGGCGTCACTGCTTTTTAGTCTTGTACGAGTCCCAATATTTTTTTAAGAATCTTGCAAAATTGGCCGTTACTAAAAATTCAAATAAACATTTTACTGTGAATTATTCGTTTATTTCGATGTAAAATCGACATTCAAATAGCTCGTCATTGCTACCATAGTTAATATTTTTCATTGTGATATTAAAATAGAACAAATATGGCACACTGCGCAAAAATCAAAAGGATAGTTACAATCTAAAAAAAAAGCAACTTAGTCACAGTAATTTAGAATTATGTCCATTTGAATAAACCTCACCTGCCCGTGGTGCACCCTGCTAGCATCTGACGAGGCTCTGGTGACCGACAGATGGCGGAATAACCATCCAAAAGCAAGTAGGCAAAATTAAGTAGGCCAGCAACGGGCAGCAGCGTTGCTGGTGCAAGTGGCCTAATTCTGCGATCACCAATCCGCCTGCCCAGCGTGGTGATTATGGGCAAAACCTTTTATGGTAGCACAACCATTACCCCGGCCCCCAGTTCTCGGCAGCCCTACTATTCCTGGTTACGGTAGGGCGGGGGGTGCTAAGAATTACGGAGCTACGGACGGCTACTAAAACAAACAACTTTACCTGACTACCTATAACGGACGTAATGTGAGGAATGACAATAGGATCGCAGAACTCGAAGTGGAATTAGGTCACATCAACTGGCATATCTTGGGTTTGTCGGAGGTCCGTAGAGACAGAGTGGATACGATAACCTTAAGCTCCGGTAACCTATTCTACTTTCGGGAGGGCGAACAGCAGTCCCAAGGTGGAGTCGGCTTCCTTATCAATAAAGCTCTCTGTAACAACGTTGTGGAGATCGGTAGCGTGTCGGCAAGGGTAGCATACCTTGTACCTAAGTTGACTGATAGGTACTCCTTGAAAGTTATACAAGTGTACGCGCCGACCTCGGCATACTTCGACGACGAAGTGGAAGCTATGTATGAGGACATAAGTAAAGCCATGCATAGCACCACTAGAACACATTACAGCGTTGTTATGGGAGACCTCAACGCTAAGATGGGAGTACAGGCATGCGACGATTCGATTATCGGACCGCACGGATTTGGAGTTAGAAACCACAGGGGCACATGTTGGTCAGCTTCCTGGAAAGCCAAAAGCTTTTTCTAATGAATTATTTCTTTAAGAAGGGGCCTCACAGGAAGTGGACTTGGAGAAGCCCCGACGGTAAGACGCGAAATGAGATCGATTTTATCATGACGGATACAAAGCATATATTCAGGGATGTCTCAGTGATCAACAGGTTTAACACAGGCAGTGATCACCGACTTGTTCGAGGCACTCTGAATATACGTCATAAGCTGGAGAGAGTCCGCATGGTGTGATCTGTTTTGCGTCCAACACAACTCTTGTTGATTTGTTGGAAACCACCGACGATGTTGATAAAGAGGCCGACCAGTTGGTGAGGACGATTCGGGATGTGGGAACAACGTGTTTCCCAAAGCAGCGAAGTGTATAGCAGTCTAAACTCTCTCGCGAGACTCTAGAACTCATGAGGCGGCGACGAGAAATGGCGGCACAGACTGTTTCGTTAGGTGAAAAAGAGCTCTCCAAGCATGTTAGAAAGCTGATAAGGCGAGATCTCCGTAGCTCCAATACTCGCTCTATTATGGAGGCAATAGAGCGCAACCGGGGATCGAAAGTCTTTATGCAGCAACTTGGAAGGAGCAACCTAATGAAACTAAAAACTGCAAATGGCCAAACCATCTCCTCTAAGCCGGAAATCCTCGCCGAGATTGAGAGCTTTTATGGACAGCTGTATGCTTTCCATGCTGCACAGCCTCTTCCCGATCCAAATCACATCAGAGCCTCACTAACACGCCACTACAGATAATTATCCCGGACGTCGAAATGAGCGAGATTAGGATTGCCCTGGGGCAGCTTAAAAACAACAAAGATCCGGGTGAAGACGGAATTAGAAGACGGAAGACGGAATATTAAGTATGCGTATTGTTGGTCGAAGTTGCAAAATGTCAGCTCAATCGTTAACCAGGAAGTGGGTCAAATTTAACGTACAAGATACATACCTACATAGCCAATCACATGCTTTGTGCAACCACGGTTGCCAATTTATTTATTTATTTCAATCATATTTATTCCTTAAGTCAGTAATGACTTTGTTTGAAATCACTTGTCAATAAATGATAGTAATTGGAAAAAAGGCACGTGAGTGGCTAATTGTAATATATGTACATACTCTACTAGTCAGCCGAGTACATTACAAATCTTGTAAAACTAATTCTAATTCTGCGATTACACAAAAAGAAAATATGTAACTTACAGACCTCATAATATGTTTATTGGCCATAATGTTATTTGGTGGGAATGCGTCGCCGCCCACCCGCGAAACGTCTTCCTACACTAAGAGCTTACTGCACATTGACACATCTACTTCTTTATTATGGTAAGTTTTCTGGTTTAGCGAGGGTACAGAAGAAAGAGGCAGGCGTAGTTAGCTGCATTTTAGTCATGTATTGTAGAATAGCCCCCTTTTAGTTATGCAAACAATTAAATAAAATATGTCGTTTACTTTGCGCACGGACCAATGCCGCTTTCAACCGTAGGTTTTTTACTGGAATTGTGGCATGAATACAGGACTAAAAGGCGGCAATGTGATTTTAACTGCTTTTTAGTGATGCATTGTCGTATAGTCGCCTTGTAGTCAGGTATCAGCGAAGTATTTTATTCAATGAAACCTAGTTAAATAGCGGTTAAAGACGTTTAGCCGCCTTTTAGTGTACCCAAAAATAATAACCGCTTTTAAGTTTGGCATTTATAATAAAAATGGAAAAACAATCCAAACGTTAAAGTACTTTAGTAGCTTTTTAGTTAAGTAAAGTGGTTTAGTCGCCTTTAAGCATAGCAAAGTCCATTTTTTATGTATTTAACCGCTTTTTTTGAAAAATTATTTTCGAAACGGTAAAAGATACAAAAAACCGTTCCTAGACAGATCGATAGAGATTTTTTTTCTAAGCAGAATGGTATTGAAAAGTCGAAATTGACCAAATGTCACTTAGCCGCCTTTTAGCTTGAGCACGGCAGTAAAGCAAACCACACACGGAGTTTCACCCCGCAGTTCGCCGAGCAGGTTCGTGTGTGGTGTTGAAGTGCATAGTAGAAAAAAGTTTGGCTTAAAGGACCATAAACCAAACTTTTCTTCCAGGTCATAGTTGTTTAAAAAAATAAAGTTATTTTCATTCCCACCAATTTACATTTCGGAATTGCGGAAACAGAAAAACGTACTTCGAGCAACTGCTGTAAATAAAACAAAAATAAATGTTAGTTTTATCATTTCATACACGGTAGTTTTACTATTTTATTACAGTTTATTCGTGCAAATAATGAATCTCAAGCGGTTTTATCTCTTACGACACCGACGTTCTTTGAGGAGTGAATTTGTCGTCGTACTTAATGTATGGAAGCGTTTATCGGTACTTCAATCCTTTATCTACTTTTGCTCGAGAGTTTTTTGAAAAAAATAAATATTTTTTTTTATGATTTATTCAAACATGGTCTAAAAAAGCACTGTTTTCGATATTCGTATGTTGTTTATGCACTTTTATATACGAAATCTACATATAACTGTTCCTTATTGACGTCTCTTACAACCCACGAGAGTTTTTTATTTTTAAGTAACTAATTTTCAGAAAAGTGACGTCCAAAAAACTGGTTTTTTGGCCTAAAACTAAAATTGCCAAAGTTTGGGTACCATATATCTCGAAAACGGTGAGTTTTGTAGTAAACATGGGATATTACTTCGGTAAACCTCGTTGTTTTTAATACGATAAGCCATAAAAAACACGAAAAAACGGGCAGTTACAGATCGAAGGTCATTGGGAGCTAGGAGCCCCTTAATGTAATTTTACGCAATGGGTAACGCACTTTCGATATCAATTTGAAATTTTCTGATATCTGGTATATTTACGGAACTATCGCCTGGCTACACTTAACGATTATACCCTGAATAGCTCAAAAAATAATATTTCAATAAAAACTGTTTTTACAAAAAATACTCTTGGCGTCAAACGGGTACCTAACGGTTACGGCTGCAAGCAATCACAAAGAGACGACATTCGGAAAAAAAGAGTATTTTGGAACTAGAGTGTTTTGAGAACTATGCATTATGAGAATAGAGTATTACGCCACGTACAGGTGAACACAATTTGGGGTATTTTGGGAAAGGTGTATTTTGGGACTAGTTTTCAATGGTTCTCGTGTAAATCGAGAATGACCCTTTTTGGAAATATGGTGTTTTGGGCCTAGTTTCTTATGAGAAGAGGGGCTTTCGAAATTAGAGTGTATTGACCTATAGTGCGTTTTGGGACTAGTGCATTCGCCACCGGAGGGAAATTAACCCTCTCAATGGGCGGTGAAACAGCCCCTAAAACTACTACTAGGCTGCACTGAAAGTTTCGGGAATCGATTATTACGGTACAATAGTGTTTCAAATTTAACCTTTTTATAACTGGTTTTCCGAATTTTACCGCGATCGTGTGAAACTCAGTGATGATTTTCGTGAAGGGTGGCCCAAGTCTGGGGTTACTCAAGAAAACGTCGATACAGTGCGGGACCTGATCAACAAAGATCGTCATGTCATATATCGTGAAATTCAGTCATGTTTAGGGATTGCAATGAGTCAAATCTAAACTATCTTGCAAACAGAACTAGTCGTGAGAAAGCTATTTTCCCGTTGGGTCCCACACCAACTTTCTGGTGAACAAAAGGGGGCCTGGGTCAATTGGTGCCGATTAAATTTAGAAAGGTTTAACACAGGAACTTCCAACGCAGTATATAAAATCGTGTTGGGTGATGAAACGTGGATACAGTCATGCTTACGAACTTGAAAATAAAAACCAATCACGAGTTTGGGTGTTCGAAAACGAACTGCAACCGACCAAGATTGTTCGCTTCCGAAGCATGGCGAAAAAGATGGTCGCCAATTTTGTCTCGAAATCAGGGCAAGTTGCGACTATTGCACTTGAGGATCGCAGAACGGTTAATGCAGACTGATATACTACAATTAGTCTGCCTGAAATCGTTGACATACTCAAAATAGAAAACTACAACCGCTGCATCATTCTCATCACGATAACGCTAGCGACTACACTGCTCGTCAAACAAATGAGTATTTGGACTATTATAACGCCGAATTAATGACTTATCCACCATACAGCCGCGACTTGAGTCTTAATGATTTCTATACATACCCTAAAATTAAAGATAGCTTACGCGTTCAACGATTCCAGTCACTCGAAGCAGCAGTGGACACCTTCATAAGTGCCATTTCGGGGACTACATATTTGGAGTGGAATAACTGTTTCAATAATTGGTCTAAGTGAATGAAAAAATTTATAAATAGGCTTGGAGAATACTTTAAAAAACAGTTAGCATACATTTAACTCTTTACGCTGGTCCACTTTTTGTATTCCCGAAACTTTCAGTTTTACCCACGTATTAAAAATGATACTAACAAGAACCTATGTATACGTATTCTTACTATCAAGAACATTTTTAATACGTAAAAGCGTCAGTTAAATTTTTCTTCTATTGTTATACAGTTACGATATAAGTACAGTAATAGTTATGTAGTGGTATCTACATACCTACGCCTACGCGTTAAAATACAATACATAAATAGAACAAAAAGTCGTGACTGTTCTTTACAAAAGTCCGCCGATAAAATCAAAGTCCCGCGTCAGTTATTTGCGTTAAAAGCGATACATCCGCAGGGCACCGACACTCCATTAGCGAAGCGGCGACGCGATAAGTGTCCCTTTCTCGGCAAATTCGCCGAGATGGCTTGGCGGCTGTTGGCTGTTTTATTCAGAGTCCAAAGAAGGATCACGTACGAGTTACAGCTAAACATTGACGTGAATATAAACAAATCGAAATGTACAACACAGAATTATCTTTTTAAAGTCATCGGACTGTGTGATCTGCTTTGTCCAGAACTGTGCGTCAGCTGTGTCAGAAAATATTTAAAAAGTTGGCGGTCTCATGAGAAAAAATGGGTAGTGACATCGTCACCCAACGGTATATTATACTAACGGTTTGGATGACCTTGTCCTTCTTTCCCAAACAGCTCTCTATCTTCTATCTATATCTATAGTCTAAGATCCGAGTATACAACGTTCTTCACCGAACTGATAAATACATATATTGCAAGTGGGTTGATTAAAAAATTTCAGTCCAGTATGTTTTTCAGTCAACCTGCATATTTTATAGGCTTCATACTTTTGATTTGTAGATATGTCATTCATCTATTAAACGAAACGGTGAAATGTTAAAAAAAATATTAATCATATTCTGGACTGAAAGTTTTTAGTTAACCCACTTGCGATATACTTACTAACATATTTAATTTAATATAAACTACTTTTCATCCATTAACCAGATCGGTGAAGGTCGTTGTATACTCGGATCCTATGCTAATAAAACAGAACCGTGGCTGACTGACTCACTCACCGACTGATTTACCGACTGACTGACTGACAACGCACAACATAAACTATTGGTGCTAGAGACTTAAATTTTGGCATACATACCTAGATCGTAGAGGTACACTAAGGAAGTATTTTATTTGTTTTTTTATTTATTTTGTCTACCTGAATTTTTATTATTGTAATTTCACTGTACTGGTTTTGGTGATCAATACAAAATATTTGTATTGTATTGTATTTTTCGAAATTCACATGGGATAAGGGTAAACTTTGAAAATCCTGAGCCGACTTTAAAAATTATTTCACCAATAGAAAAGCTACACAATTTCTAATAAATAAAGGCTCCTTTATCTTCGGGAAAATGCAAAATTCCCTCGGGATGGAAATAAGTGAATTCAACTTCGGGCTGAATTTATGAATTCTTTCAGTAATAGAAAGCTACAATGTCTCTTATTGACATTTAAGAATTTTTTAAATGGTCAAAATAGTTATTTCTATCCCGCGGGAACTTTACACTTTCTCCGGATTAAAGCAGCCAATGTCCATCAAAAACAGTGTAGCTTTTGTATGAGTGAAAGTTTTTATTGATCAGTCTAAATGTAGAACCCATTTATTTCTATCCCTTCGGCATTTCGCTTTTTCCCGAGTCAAAAGTAGGTAGCCAGTGTCATTCAAGAACTTTAGCTTCTCTAATTAGTGAAAGTTTTTTTTTAAATCGATTCAAAGATTTATTTCTACCCTGCGGAAACTTAGCACTTTCTCAGAAGAAAGTATGATGGTTTAATTCAGGGACAGCACGTGTAGCTTTCTACAGAATTCACTTATTCTTATCTCGCGGGAACTTTGGGCTTTCCCGGGATAAAAGAAACCTTTTTCAATCAGGGACTTATTCCTATCCCGTGGGAACTTTACATTTTCCCAGAATTATTCTACGTGTCAATCCATGTAATAAAATACCTGTGTGTCAAAGGACCTGTGTGTCGAATGTATAAAAAAATATTTTTAGTTAAATTTACTTCAATTTTGGGAAATGTAGGTTTTGACTTCCTAATCAAAATTTAATACGGATGTAAGCGCCGTAAAAGACTAGTTTTTAAAATAAAATAAAAACAGTGAATCTAGTGGTCCCCAATATAGATAGGTGGGTGCATCATTTTAAGTTATAAACTCATAAACTTTCTGCCAACAAACTGCTATGCAGTTTGGCAGATGTATTTGAACATAAGTATTTCTGTACTTCTTTTATTTTGTGTAAATAAAATAAAAAAATAAAAAAAAGTATTTGTAATTTATGCTTACAGTATATTATATTGGATTCTTTTAAGTATTATTTACATAGTATTTACATTATTTATGGTATTTCTGAAAGCCATCAATACAGTAATGCGGACTTACTGTATTGATGGCTTTTAGAAATACCATACCATACTTTAAATATTAAAAATTATATCTTACCTAACATATATGGGTAATACGCAAAACGTCTTCCGCAAATGTTTTACGTAGTCTTGATTGACATCAGAAAATATAGAAAATATTACACTATTTATAACCTACTGATTAATATTAACATCAAATACCTTATAAAATTAAATAAGTCCGAAACTAGTATTTTCTGGTGCTTACGTCCATACTTAATTTTGATATGGAAATAAATTCCTACATTATATCAAAATTTCAGTAAATTTGACTAAAAACGATATTTCATACATTCGCTGCGGGGTCCTTTCATTCAAACAATTTTGACGTTATTGTCGGCGGGTCATGCCTGGCCTATAACTCACTACGATGAGTTAAAATCGCTACCCTTTCGGTTTTGGCGGATGGCATGGCGGAAGAAGCCTGTGTCGAGTAGTGTGACGTATTCACTGCAATTGCCCTGCGTTCAAACAAAGCCTTGAAAGAGCCTCAGTGTGACAAAAAGCTTATCTTGAGAAGTGACGTATTTACCGTTCTTGGCCTTCGTTCGAACTAAGCCTCCAAGGAGCCTCATTGTCACAGGAAGCCTGTGCCGAACAATGTGACGTACTCACTGCTCTTGGCCTTCGTTCGAACTAAGCCATAAAAATGCTTTAGTGAGACAAGAAGCCTATACCAAGGAAACTGACGTACTTATTCACTGTTTTTGGCCTTTATTCGAACTATGTAAGCTTCAAAGGAGCTTAACTGGTAACTGGAAGCCTGTGCTGAATAGTGTGACGTATCTCTTGCTCTTGGCTTTCATTCGAACAAAGCCTCGAAGGTGCCTCAGTTAGGTAGGAAGCCTGTACAGTACCCAGTTGTGCGACGTATAATATAATCATTATTATTTGGGTAATTGCCAGTTTGTTGAACTGGCTAAATGTAGACTTTTAGAAGTAGGTACCTATGCAGTTAATTTACTAAATCAAGATGCGTAAGCTCGATTAACAGAACCTTTACGTGATGTAATAAAATTGCTTCATTTTTATACAATTAAATGAAAACAATAACGCGTCGCAACATTACGACTTACATTTACAAGTATTTTTGTATTCGCAACTGAGCGCTCATTTAATGCACAGCAATTCTTAAAATAGCAATTATATTAAAATGGTGCTCGCCAACCATGAAGGACACTGAAATAAATTATCCGTTGGGATGTGTTTCATTTATTATTAATTAATTATCGTTTGAGATTGTTCTATGGTGGACGAACTCCATTACACATAAGTTAACAGTCGCTTGGCATTAGGAAAACATGATGTTTTAATGATCAGTTAATGATAATGACGGGATGGTTCATGGTATAATACTAATATCATAGGAATTAGTTACGCAGCTAACCAAAAAAACATTTTGTCAATTGCAAAACTAAAAACTGCAAATATTTAACTCCGAAGTAGAAAGTGATGCCAATTTCAATTTCGGAAGCAGTATGATCGAAGGCATACTATTAAACTAAATATTAAAGATAGAACTAACAGAGACTGTCTACGGTGTTATATGTTAGCGAACATACTATAAAGCAAAAGGACGTGTTATAATTTATTTTTAATTTTTGTCAGCATTTACCACACCATTGTTGCCACAACATTATGCTGAGTGGGGCCCAATTTATACTATTCGGTTTTATTTTTATTTGTATATTTCCTGTCAATTCTCTCTCTCTCTCTCTCTCTCTCTCTCTCATTTAGAGTAGATACCGTTATAGAATGAGGCTAGTGCCTAATTGCGAGAAAACAAGTGACATTTTTATTTGGTGTTGAGGTGATTAAAAATATTTTGGTTATTCGTTTTTTTACCGTTATTTGCCACACAATACCTTATCAAATTAAAGCAAATTATGTGAGGTTGCGAAGGAATAGTTCATAGCTAAGTAATACATTTAAAACCAGGGCTCGGCTTTCTTTTGAGACAGAAGAGCCAAAAGTTAGAATTTGATTAATTCCCAGCTTTTAAAAGCTGTTTTTTTTGTCTTTTTTTAATTTTAAATTGCTTATATGTATAGACGTTCGATTAACTATTTATTTGAAATAAATGAACAAAAGATAACTAACTCATCGACTGATCGCACCACTTTAAAGGGTTATTTTGATAAAACAGTCTATTATTCATTTTGGTGTTACGGCTTACGTTTTATGACTGCGAGTTAGGGGTACAGCACGCTCGGTCCGCTATTTTGTCAGAACTCTTTCTATATTCGGGTTCGCTTTAGTCACGCGCGAAATACTTCACTTGAAAGAAAGTGATGCGGTGGTGAGTGTGATGGGGTGCCGTTAAAAAATCTTGATCAAGTGCGGGTAGTTCGAAAGACTCGTGCGGCTAAACGAACTTGACACCATACACTTCAGTTAACTCGCGACCACGGTTGCTGCAATGTGGCCGAAACGTCGAGGTAAATAAATAAATATTAATTGCGTGATAAGTCCCGTTTAGTTTAGTAATTATAACATTGACTTATATGAAAACCTAAAGCGTACAAATATAAAACAGCTTTGTATGAAAACCAAATTTAAATTAATGATTAACCTCTAAAACTCAGCCTTTGTCATTGATGGAGTATTTTTTATTAATCAATTAAAATACCCAATAATTTGAGAACATATACAAAGCCTTGCCGACTCAATATTATTTTAAAGATGCCTTAGTTTTGATTGCTTACGACGGGCAGTTCGACTTCTAGTTACCGTTTTACTTTTGTATGTTCTACTTTTTTTAAAGTTAAACAATGAATACCTACATTAAAAAATATAATAAATAAACAGTTTTTCAAATACTTCACTTCCTATTTTGCTATTCTATGAAAGAGTACTAATAAAATCTCAACTCTATTAATTATGGTGCAAATATAGGTTTGGTTTATTTTTGAATGATTTTATTTTTGCACTTAATTTTGAGTAGAAAAATGACGTTGAATTTTGGACTCAATTACTTTTGTTCTTAATCTAGACGAAAGAACAAAATAGCTACAAATTGTTTTCTAACCCGACCAAAAACTTAAATCATAAGTTTTATTTTGGAAAGAAGTATTACCAATTTATAACTTGTGTACAATAGATGTTGCACATGTGCCAACTGCAGCAATGCTGAAAGCAGTTTCGCTCAATCCAGTCGTTTATAGGCTTAATGACTTAATCTCTGTTTCCAAAAACTGTACTTGTCAAATCTTCACACTTGTTCAAAATATTGCTCTTTATGTAAATTAAAATTTTCAAAATTATCTATGTTGGAAAATTAATTGAATTTCAAAAACTCTCTCGTTGCGTATCACTTGTCAAATCTACATACACACACTGCTCCTTGTGTAATTTTCTTTTAATTAAATTAGTTAGAAATTTATTACATTTCAAAAATTCTCTTGTTATAGTATTATAATTAAGTATTGATTTTAAACAAGCAAGTTTTAACTTTCGTATACACAGTGTTATAAAATCAATACATTAATATAATAATCCACCCTAACATGCTATTTAAGCTGATTCTACAATCAGGTTGTTATGCCCTTTTGTTCTTACATACATAGCGAATAAAATTTTCCTCCTCGGACCCCGGATCGTACGCTAATGAAGAAAAACTAGGCTACCTAGACCTTGCTGTCCCGCATTAACAAAGCAAATTTGGCGTTAAGCAAGAACGATAATGTACATAAGTAGTCGAACACGTCAATTCGGTGCATGCTTGAGTCCCCTGCCCCTCAGGCGACTTCCGATTGTTGTCGATTTTTGTGTTCAAGTTACAGGGCCGGAACAACGAGAGACTGAGTTCCTTGCGTAGTGAAGCGAGTGGGTAGAGAAGTATTTTGGATGGGAAACTGAATTACTCGCATCGACGAGGCAATACGCGAGGAGCCAGATCGGCTGCAGGAGTACCTATGTTGGACACATCAAATCGGCTTCACCCTTCTTACGCCCGATGGATTTGATTTCAACGCTTTACTCTCTTAGGCGGGCTAGTTACAGATCTATCAGAAAGTTATTTACTAAATTAACCCCATAAGAATAAAAATCTTTAATTAAAGAAGAAATATCTCGTTATTTTCTTGCCGGTTTTTTTCGCAACGCAAGTACCTTCCGCAGAAGTGCCAAATGATTTACAGGTTAAATAAGTTTTTTATGTAAGATAAATTGGAATTAAAGTAATTTAGCTTTGATTTTGAGTCATAAGTCAATGATAAAGAATAAAGAAGAGGCTTCATCACAACAACAGGAGACCCTTTGAACTAAGCAATAAATTTTAGTAGTTCACTGACTGACGCCTAGACTCTGTATCAACAAACTAAATAAAAAAAAACCGGGCAAGAGCGTGTCGGACACGCCCAAGATAGGGTTCCGTAGCCATTACGAAAAATCAAGTAATATTTTTCTAAGGATTTCGTATGTGTACGGAATCTTCCAAGTTAGGTATCGTCAATACTTTGAAAAAAGCTCGTATCTCAAAATCGTTAATCTGGCAAAGTGAACTTTATTACGCGCGCATCAAGGTTCAGTTTTGTTTACATGCAGATTTGAGGTACGAGTTTTTCAAAGTAGTGACGGTATGTTTAATACCTTAGGCTACTATTTACTCTTAAACTACAAATAATTCCCAAGCAATCTTAGCCACTATAATTTTCCTTGAAAATTTAATATATTTACTACCATTTTGAATTTTTTTTAATTTTTCCACCCAACAGTTTAGATTTTAGAGGGGGAAGACGGTCGATTTTAATGAAAATTTTCACTTTAAAGTTGAATATTTCGCAAACAAATCACTGAATACAAAAATCATGTAAGCAAACCCCAATGGTTTTAAAAGACCTATCCAACGATACCCCACACTATAGGATTAGTCGAGAAAAAAAAATCACGCCCACTTTACGTCTATGGGAGGTACCCTAAAAATATTTTTTTTAGTTTTTTTTTATTTAACCACTTTGTCGGTGTGACTAATACAAATGCGTGCCAAATTACAGTGTTCTAGTACTAGCAGTCTCTGAGCTTAGCCGCGGACAGACAGACAGACAGACGGACAGACATGGCGAAACTATAAGGGTTCCTAGTTGACTACGGAACCCTAAAAACCGCAGTCGGACTCACGCACTGAGGGTTTAGTACAAATCTTTAGGTAAACAGCTGGAACAATAATAATCCAGTGTTAGCAGAGCTCAGCTTCTAAGTATAATGTACGCAATGTGGAATCATTTTATATGGATTACTCAGAACCCCCCTTAATATTTAATTTAACTATATTTTTATTATTTTTTGTTATAGTGGATACAGTAATAAACAATTGGTGAAGATTTCAAGTAGGTATAAAAAATATTTTTTTCTTATGTTG
Source organism: Archips xylosteana (assembly GCA_947563465.1). Taxonomy (NCBI): domain Eukaryota; kingdom Metazoa; phylum Arthropoda; class Insecta; order Lepidoptera; family Tortricidae; genus Archips; species Archips xylosteana. The sequence continues at coordinate 26,305,174 of OX387343.1, read as the reverse complement.
GCAGAAATCCATCATTTGTGTCTCATGAATTCAGTTGCTTGTTTTAAGCCGAGTTTACACCTGCAAGAAAAATTGTGCAGTGTAGTGTGTAGTACAACTTGCACGATTTTCCTTGCAAGTCTAAACTGTGTTTTAGTGTTGAGTGTAACCCTTATTTATTAATCTGTGGCAGCTAGGTGTATCGTATTAACGACATTACGATACAAGTGCTGTTATGGGATCAAAGGTTATGGGGAATAGTTTTTCTGAAGTCATATTATCTATGTTCTTATTTAATTGTTCGCGACCAAGTAAAAAACAGGAAAAAATACAGAGGTAGAAAAATTAAAAAACTCAAATTAAAAACGGAACGATATTCCGTTTTTTCATACAAAGTTTTGTTGATCTAGTAATTTCTGGTTTTATATCTACCGGTTCGGCAAACAGATATATTATAATATATAGCAAATGACATTTTAATCGAAAAGATACCGGTCCTCCTTGTAACATACCAATTTATTACAAATTTAGATTAGATCAACGCAATAAAATGGTTTGGGAAGGGGTGCCTCAATTCCCGCAAGATAAGAAGATGTACGGGGCTTAGAAGGTACATGCCAATAGCAGGGTATGAATAAGAGTTTTTAAAAGGGAATTTCGACCGTTTCTTAAGAGGGAAAAAGTTGACAATCCTTTCCCAGTTATTAATAATGTATACTTAGCGACAAATAAGTAATATACAAACAAAAGTTTAATGACGATAATGACGACGACGTTTAAATTTCAATAATAGTTTAGTTTAATGGTAATTAATACTTACCACATTTTTAACTAAGTACAATAATGAATTCACAGTCTGCACCAGAAGAAATTTAAGTACACTTCACAAAGCAAAAATATCTGCTTTCGATTCTATCGACTAGTCAAGAGGGGGTGTGAGCGAAACTGCTAAACTGACTATAATAAAAGTAACTAACACGACGCCGTGAAATACAGTTCATATTTTATCCGTGAAAGATCTGAAGTGGAGAATCTCATATCTATCTTATTTTAAACATTTTCCATCCAGAGCGATCCAGGTCAACGCAAACCCGTCAATAATTAAAAATACACTCTTTTGTTTCAGATACCTAGATTGTCCACTTTTTACTTTACGTAACAATTATGTTCTTTTACTACGTTCATTATTACGGGTATGTGATTATGTACATAATTATATGCGCTTTTAATGGTCTGGCAGTTAATCTAACCGTTTCCTTAGTCTAATCGAATCGTTTTCTTAGTCTTATCCTTGAAGCTGTAGATGATACAATAAAAACTTACCGAAAATACGTGAGGACCCAGGGTTGCAATCTCAAAGTCATAAAGCACACACACACTAAAACGACAAATATTATGCACAGTAACTCTCACTTAACACGAAATTCGGGTATATCGTATACATGGATAAGGTGAAAAAGTCAGCGGTAGAAAAAATTAAAACATAAAAAAATATGTTCTTCATTTTTTCCTTAAAACAGTTACTGATTGGTTTTGGTAGATGCTGGTAAATTTGATAATCGTTTCTTGCCGTGATTCGGAGGGTGCGGCTAACGCGGTGCGGCAGGGCGCGCCGCTTCACTGATGGCGTTTGACGGGGCGGAGGTTCTGCGCATGCCTGCTCGCGCAGCCTCGTCTAAAAAGAGATGAAAATGGCGCGTTCCGATTGTTTCCACGATCCACGGTGGATGCCGAGGAGTGACGAATATTCTCAGCTGTGACGCAGGCCTCGTTAACGGTTTCTCGGGAATGTCGTGCGGCGATAAATTGTCACTAATTCTGTTATTGTTTCACTGATTGATACAGGGACGCTGGTAATTAACTCGTAGCATTTTAATAAGACGCGATTACCCGCTTTATCTTTAATTTTTCCAGTGATAAAGTAATATAGATATATGATATGTACCTACAGTCAAGTGCAAAAATATGAACCGATTTAATCTTCTCATAATTACGAACCGATATCTTAATTCAACGACATAAGAGCAATGCGACATATTTATGAGCACGTTGTGTCTACACTTGACTGTACTAGCTATCTATTGTAATGTAACGTAGATCCGCAACAAATTTAAAATTGGGCAAGAAATACCTATGATTCGCTATAATTGCTTATAGTAAATGCCTGCTTCAAAAAGTAAAAACAACATAATTCGGACCTATAACTATGCATGATGGTGTAGGTATACACCGACAAAGTATACGATGGGGTATTCGTTCGACTTCGGCTATCTTCGTCTATCGTCGGCTAGCTGTAAACGGGACGATATTTACAACTGAACGTAACATACGCCGACCAAGGTAATAATGCGATTCTAGTGTACTGTTGGTATTCGTCAGAAGGTCTATTTTATTTTGTCTATTTCTTGGAGATAACTTGTAAGTGTGGAGAGAATCGGACCGTGATAGCCTTATCGGCATTTTTTCCGGCTATCTTTCTTTGAGTAAAGGGATAAACATGTGCGTACAGCTTGGTTGCGGAAAGGCATTGGAATCTCACTTCTATATGAGACGTGATTTACTAACTATAGTAAGTTATTTTTGGTCATATAAATTTTATAATACCAGAATAATTATTACCTATTCTTTCACTTTAACCCCAATTTTTTACCCTACCCAGCTATTTTTTACCCCCGAAGCAAAAAAGACAAGGTGTTACAAGTTTGACGTGTCTCAGGTGTGTGTGTGTGTGTATGTGTCTGTCTGCGGCATCGTAGCTCCCGAATGGATGAACCCATTTTGATTTTTTTATGTTTATTTGAAAGGTGAATTAGTCAGGAATGTTGTTAACTATGTTTCATGATAAGTGCTCCAAGGTGGCTGCCACCACAAAATGGCGAATTACATTTTTTTTCAAACACATGTACCTATGACTAAATTGCGTTGCGGGTTTTTAATTTTCTTTTAATGAATTCATATATATTGTTACCGCACAACCACAAAAAGCCAAGGCCAAAAATATTTTTTGTTTCTAAATTATAACAAAAACTTATATTTCGTAGACATTCCATAGGTACTCGTAATGCGAAAAAGGACGAAGACAAATAATTAAAAATATACAACGGACCTATACTGCAAATTAAAAGCAAACTCAAAATAATAATGTAGGTATTGCAGGCAAGCAAAGATAATATCCTTTCATAATCATCATCATTTCAGCCGAAAGACGTCCACTGCTGAACATAGGCCTCCCCCAAATAATATCCTTTCTGAAGCGTAGATTTGGCGTCTGTCACGCACGTTGAAATAGTAACATACCTAAGTGAAATGTTAAATTTCTCGTAGAAACATGACCCAAATTCGGGTCCACGTCGAGCGGGTCCCGCAGCTTTCACGCACCAATTACGATATGATGTACTCTCCAAATAATGCTTAGTTCAGTAGTTTTTGTTTTTATTTTAGTCCTGGTAATCAAAACTTTCCAACTCTATTGGATCTATTCCTTAATTTAAAACAATTGTAACATATAATATTCATGCTATATTGTTGGCAAGACGACCGTGTTTAGCAAGTGCTGAGTCACACCGTTTCTAACATACGACTTTGTACGAATTTTGTAATAAAACCGATACCTGTTGTAATTGACATACTTATGTACCTAGTTAGGTAATCCTTTTACATCAAATTAAATTGAAACCTAAAATGAGGTAAAAGGGGAGGAATATAATATATCCTTACTAATACGAGTAATATAAATGCGAAATTACAGTCGAATCAACTTAATCGTGACCCACTATAGAACCTTTTCAAAGAAAATTTCACAGTGACAACGCATTGCTTGACATAGAATAAGTATCATAATGATGCGTACTGCGAAAACGTTCTACGATGGATCAGAAATCAAATGGTTCGACTGAACCTAACTATGTCTGTCTGTTACCTCTTCATGCTTAAACCGCTAAACTAGTTTAGATGAAATTTGGTATGGTAGACTCTGCAACGGACAAAGAATAGTTTTTACCCTGGAAAATTGAATAGTTCCTAAAGAGATAGCGATAAACGAACTCTTCGGAGTCGGAGTCAAGAGCAACAGCTAGTATATATCTACATCTACTCTAATCTACATTTACACTTATATACCTAAGACAATAACGTTAGGACAATGCAAATAAAATGCAAAAATCCCCCGGAATAGGAATAAGTGAATTCTACCTATGGTCTCTTAAGCAGAGGGTCGTAGGTTTGAGCCCAAGCTTGCACCTCTGAGTTTTTCCGAATTCATGTACTAAATTACGTTTGAAGTTTACCGTGAGCTTTACAGTGAAGGAAAACATCGCAAGGAAACTGGACACACCTGAGAAGAAATAAATGAATGGTGTGTGTGAAGTTCCCAAATCGCACTGGGCCTGCGTGGAACTACGGCCCAAGTCCTCTCATTTTGGGAGGAGGCCTGTGATTTATTTAAACAGGTTTATTTTATCCCGGGAAAGTACAATGTAAAGTTCCCGCGGGATAGAAATAACTGTTTGAACCAATTTTGAAAATTAGAGGCAGTGTAGCTTTTGATTAGTAAAGTAATTTTAAAAATCACCCCCAAGTTCAATTCACTTAATTCTATCCCGTGGGCATTTTCCCGTAGAAAAGTAGCCTTTGCCAATCAGGGATAATTTAGCTTACTATTAGAGAAAGAATTTTTAAAAGTAGCTCCGAAGTTGAACTCGGTTTTTTCTAGTGTCCGACCGAAGTTTCGGTTTCGGTTTCGGTTTCCACCAATTTCGGCCAAAAAAGTGATTTCGGCCGGGCCGAAATTACTTCGCGGCCTCTCGCGGCTCTCGCATCGGGAGCGCTCGGCTTAATCCGGCCACGCTCGGCCGGGTAAAGGTAACGCCACCAGAGTTAAGGCCACGCACACAACCACATCTCATGTAATGACAGCGGGATTTTGACGTTGTGTTGACGTTTAACGACAATTCTGGTGGCGTTACCTTTAGGTATAAGTAATGCATCGGCGACCGGCCCAGCTAGGGGACCAGCGATAGTAGTATGCATGCAGTTTGTGACGTTTGTTTGTGAACCACATGGGGCGCGACAAAATCATGGTGAATGTTGTTTATTTATTAAATCATTATTTACTTTTTATTAGAATCTGTTACTGCATTAAATGCTGTGATTAATGAACAATACGTTTGATATTAGGATTGTGAATTTAGTTTAGACGTGATAAGAATAGGTTGTTTGTTTTGAATAATATAATACATATGCCAAGTCATTTTTCATTAAAAATAAACGTTTTTTATTTTGTTTAACAAAAAAAGTAACTGTTCTCATATAAGAAATCCTTGCAATAACCTTTTCCTTACGATTTGTACAGTAATTTTGAATATTTTGTTTGATATGATACGTCTTCAAAAATTTCGGTTTCGGTTTCGGTTTCGGCCGAAATCAGAAAAAAACCGAATATTCGGTTTCGGTTTCGGTTTCGGCTAAAAATCGTGTTACGGTCGGACACTACTTTTTTCTATCCCGTGAGAATTTTGCATCTTCCCGAAGAAAAAGTAATTTAATGTAATTTGGGATAGTCATATCCATAATATGTAAGAATTCTTAAAATCAGCCCCGATATTGAATTAATTTATTTGTATACCGTGGGAATTTTGCATTTTCCCGGATTAAAAGTAAACTATGTCAATCAAGGATAGTGTAGTTTTCTAATGGTGAAAGATTTTTTTAAAACAGCCCAATAATTCCAGAGCTTTCGCTACAAACAAAGAAACAAAGAAAGTTAAGATTTTTCCCTATTCGTGGGAATTTTGAAAATCCTTCCTTAACGCACCTCTACTATACTCAAGGTACATGTATGCCAAATTTCAAGTCTCTAGCACCAGTAGTTTAGGCTGTGCGTTGGCA